>CM059433.1:106424573-107024573 GCA_030390025.1 Squalus acanthias
TTTTTACAGTATTTTGGAAAGACATCTGAAGAAAGGACAATAAGAAATATGACATAATTTATTGGTTCTGCAAGCATGTGCTAATTTGTTTTGTTTTATCTGTTCTGCTCATGTTTAGTTAAAGTGTGAAAACACAACTGTCTTTTTCGATCGGGAAAGTTTTTTTAATTTACGTGAAGTGACGCAATTACGTGCGCCTGACAATGTTTCGCTCCACCTTCTTAAAAACCTGCAAAGGAGTTAACCCTTTCCACTGACAGCTGTTTAAGTTCACCGAGCAACAACTTTAGTATGAAATTTAAAGATATTGGACATTATTAAATTTAAGTTTCTTAATTTTAAGTTAATATTTCCCCACAGTGACAGAAGGAAAATTATGATTCGATAAATTAACCCCTTGGGCTCTAAGTAGAGTCACAATGGAGTCTCTTTTTCTTTTGTTATATGGAAGTTACCTTGTAAACTAATTGCAGCACTTCTGTCTCTAATGTTAAAACACTGTGTAAGCCACTTAGCCTGGGAATCACTTGTTTCTGAAATTGGAAATGGAGGATAAATTGATAGAAATGAAATTGAACATTGACAAAACCTGTCAGTTCAATAATACTGCTGTTTGGATTTTGGGATAATTTTGTAATAACAAAATGGACTCAGGCACTATATATTGGGTTACTTTTGGGAAAATAAAAGATCCTCTAAAATAATGATAAATAAAAAGTGTTAATAACTTGGACCAAGTGAGAATGTTTGATCTATGTTTTCAATCTTAAATATTGTACTGGACAGTAAAGTTCCTCCAGGGCTCATGAATGAGATATGAATAGTAATTAATAGGATGTGTAAAATGGAGAGAAGAAGTGATTGAGGGTGTGAGATAGAAACAGGAGAATTACACCACCAATTGAGAATTTTCCAAACTTTCTAGTGAAAGTCAGAAAAGTGTCGTTAAGAATAGTAAATTGATAGCTTTCTCTTGGAGACATTTGTGTCCCTGCCTATAATGAACTTTTTAACAAAACTGAATTTGATAGCCTGGCCACTACCCAAGACATCAGAACCATACGGTGGAAGATGAACAAAGACCTCCAGACAATCTTTTGATAAGATCACCTGAAAGCCCGAGAAAGACTTGTATCAGATGGCACGTGTGGCATGATATTGAGATACCGGTATGAGTGTGCAAATGTGATTCGTTACGTATGAGGCAATTACCATCCGGCAATGTATGGTGAATCTGCACTGAAGAACGGGTCTCAGTCTGCTCAGTTACTTGACAACAGCAAGACATGAAATGGTTAATGTGGTTCAGGAGAGCGAGACAACCTTTAAAGCATTGACACATACTCCATCGAGAAACTATCTAATTAATGAAACAATCAGAATAGAGTTAAATACACTGGTACCTGTTAGAGGGATTAAAATTGAAGTTGAAGTGGAGAGTTACATGGAATCTGGATTGGGACAATTGAGGGCTAAGGAGAAATTAGGTTTAGTAAGAATTATCCACAAGATGGATATGAGTAAAAGAGATCTGGAGAATCTTCTAAGTCCATGATTTGTTGATTAGATGTTAAACTGTAATGTCGCTTGAAATGATTGTAAGACTGAATTTAACTGTGACTGTAATAATTGTGTTTTGTAGGTAACAGAGCATGGGAAAAACCAGTACGAATCCAGTATGAGGTGGTTTTGGTGGCGCCTCCTGTGTCACTACTACCACAACTACCATGCTTTATGGATCTAACAGGACCTGTCCCATCAACCAACACGTTTTACTCAATATCAAAACCTAGACATTCCCCTGTTGTCTGAGGGTTTCAGTGAGCTCGTGATGCGACTGAACTCCTCCCTAAAGCATTTTTATGTTTTGGAGCAAGACAACTCGAGAATGGATATTGAAATTGACAGCATAGAGGACAACTCACACTGGTGGGATATTGGGCTTAATACATCAGCGCACCCTTACGTTCATATTATTTCACACGCTCTGGTAGTTATCCAACTTGTAATGATAGTGTATTTGATATATGTAACCTGTGTAGTAAGACTTTGATACATAAGCCAATTGTATACTCATGCCTATGACTAACCAGCACCAACAAATTAATTGAGCACACCGAAAGAGAAGATCCAAAGCAATGCAGAGGAGACCCCAGGCGGGGTAACATCAGGAAAGATAGAAGAAACAGAGGATACCCCAGGCGGGGCAGAATTGGAACACCGGAACGGTGAATTGAATTTGAGTAAGGGGTCAGAGGTTGCTCCTTCTCCTCAAAGGAATGGACTGTAAGAAAGGGAGAAATCTTCAAGACTCCCTACTAACTAACGCCCAAGTTGAGAGAGCAATAAGAACTAGCTAGATTAGTCAAGAGTCGATAGTGAGAAGTCAATAAGGATATTTCCTTCTCAAAGAAGGGAACTGTAAGAAATAGCTGTTAGATTCAAAGATGGGTTTTAATTCTTAGAACAGAGACTGACAACATGCAGCCAGGAACAGATAGCAGAAATGCCAGCAAGGTCGAATATCAAGCATCAAAAGACAAATAGAAGTGACAAGGGAATCGTAAAATGCAAAACAACACAGGGTGGGGGATAATAGACAAAAATGGAGCCGAAAAGTCATAAAATGTCCTTAAAGAAACATAACAAAACATTCCTCAGAAAGATAAGAGGAAGGCCTCGTCAGTCATGCAGAAAGGGACAATGAGGGATGCCTTCCCGCTTCACAATTGGACAATAGGATGGGGGATCAAATGATTGACACCAGATGATTACCAGCCCACCGAAATAACTATAATATAGACCACTAAGAGAGGAAATCAGGCAGTATGGGGTGAAGGCTTCTCCGAGGTGGCTACGGCCTAACACCTTGGTCAAGTTTAGCCTCTGAGGTGGCTGACGGCCTAACACCTCCAGCAGCTCGAGAGATGACCCGGTGGAAGTGAGCGCTGCAGCAGACTGCAGGAATCCACCCAATCCGAGACCACCGTACTGCCTCCCCGTCCGTCCGGTCGTGGCATTCCGATTCGGGAGTCGTAGATCGCTCCTACTGTCACGGGTCGTACGTCTATTAGACTCGGCTTAAACCATATGTAATATCTGATTATGCTTTAAAACTGTAGCTCTTTAATAAAAGCCTTACAACTTCTAAAACCCTTTTGGGTAATCTGTGTGTGGCCTGTGATCCGAATCTTACAGCCAGTCCTCTGGCACTACACCTTTTTCTAATGAATTATTAAATATGTGTAGTAATGCTTCTGCTATCTCTTCCCTAGATTCTTTTAAAATGCATGGATGTAATCCATCTGGACCAGGGTTTTATTCCTCTTTGAATTTCGTTAGTTTATATAACATACCTCCTCTTTTTATTTTAAATGCAGTTATTTCATTACTAATCTCATGATCCAATGTCATGTCCACCTGTTCTATCTCCCTGGTAAATACTGAGGCAAAATAATTATTTAATATTTCTGCCATCTCTCTATCACTGCCTGTGGTATTATCCTGTCCATCCCTTAGTGGCCCTATTCCCATCCTGACCTTCCTTTTTTTATTGATGTGCCTGTAAAATACTTTACTATTTTGTTTAATGTTCCTTGATAATTTAATTTCATAGTTCCTCTATGGCTTCCTAATTTTTTTTGACTTCTCTTCTAATCTCTTCATATTTTCCCTTATCATGCTCTCCCCTGCTGTCCATGTACTTAATGTATGCCTCTTTCCTTACCCTCAATTTTTCCCTTATGGCTTTATTCAGCCATGGTGTCTCATTAGTGTTCAGCTTGTTCCTGTTTTTTAGAGGAATATATTTTTCCTGGACTCTGTTTTAAATGTTTCCCATTGCTCTTCTATGTCATTGCTTGCCAATATTGTTGTCCATTTTATTCTCCCAAGTTCTATTCTCAGTCCCTCAAAAGCAGCTTTTCTCCAATTTATTACCCTGGTCTTCGTCATACTTATGTCCTTCTCAATCATTATTTTAAAGCATATTATATTATGGTCACTATTGCCTAGATGTTCCCCTCCTTTTACATTTCTTATTTGCTCTGGTTTATTCTCCATTCCTAGATCCAATAGCGAATCCTTCCTTGTTGGGCTTTTTACATATTGGGTTAGAAAAGAGTCCTGTCGGAACTCCATTCCCTTAGCCCCTTTACCTACCTCTTCTGTCCAATTAATATTGGGTTGGTTGAAATCCCCCATGATTATTATTCTGTTTTTTACTCATTTCCTGAATTTGTTTGCATATTATTTCCTCCACCTCCCTTCCACTATTAGGTGGCCTGTAGGCTACCCCTATTAGTGTGATTGATCCTTTATTATCTTCTATCTCTATCCACATGGATTCTATTTCTGTTTTGCTGATAGCTGTGTCACTTTTTCTACTGCCATTATGTTATCCCTAATAAGTACAGCTACTCCACCTCCCCCTTTTCCCTCTCTATCGTTTCTAAATGTTATACCCTGCAATGTTTAATTCCCAGTCCGGATTTTTCTGTAACCATGTCTCAGTAATCCCTATTATGTCTGGTTCCTCGCAACGCATGATTGCTTCCAGTTCCCCTGTTTTATTACGGACACTGTTTGCATTGCAGTACAGACAGTTTAACTCATTTTTAATAGCAGTTCCTTTCACTTTATTTTTTAACCATCTTTTTACACTCCTGTTCTATAACTCAATTTCTTCCCTGGCCATCAATGTCCTCCCTTACTTTACTCTTTCCTATGCTTTCCTTTCCTGTTTCGTTTATATTTAGGCTGGTTTCATTTCTTGTAGATCCCTCCCCCCATTTTACTAGTTTAAAGCCTTTGCCAGTTCCCTGTTTACCCTTTCCTCCAGGACACGGGTCCCATCCTGGTTCAGGTGGAGCCTGTCCCATCAGTACAGCTCCTTCCTGCCCCATGAAAAGGAACCATACCAGTGTCCCATGAAAAGGAACCCCTCTTTCCCACACCAGCCCTTTAGCCATGTGTTAATTCTCCTGATCTGATTGCTTCTATGCCAATTTGCACGTGGCTTGGTCAATAATCCAGAGATTATTACCCTCAAGGTCCTGCTTTTTAATTTAGCTCCTAACTCTTGAAACTCCTTCAGCAGGACCTCCTCCCTGTTCCTACCTATGTCGTTTGTTCCAACATGGACCACAGCAACTGGATTTACCCCCTCCCTTTCCAAATTCCTCTCCAGCCGCCTTGAGATATCCCTTAACCTGGCATCGGCTAGGCAACACATCCTTCGGGATTCTCGATCTTGGCTGCAGAGGACGCTATTTGTCCCCCTAATTATAGAATCCTCTATCAATACCACATTTCTATTCTGCTCTTCCCCCCCCGCCCCCTCCCCCCCACCCCCCCCCCCCCCCCCCCCGGACAGCCTTCTGAGCCACGATGCCTTCGTCTGCATTGTGGCTGTCCTCCCCACAGTCTTTCTCCTTGTCCTCTCAGGTAGTGAGTACATTGTACCTGTTGGACAGGCCCAGTGTCTGCGGGACATCCTTCTCAACCTCTCCTATGTCCCCGCTACCCGTCTCCCTAGCAGTCACACCCTCCCCTTCCTGAACCTGTGCTTTCCTCTGGGGTGTGACTGTATTCTGGATAAAACTGTCCAGAAATTCCTGCCCCTCCCTTATGTTTCGGAGTGTCTCTAACTCTCACTCCAGCTCAATGACTCTGAGCCAGAGGGACTGAAGGCAGAGACATTTCCTGCAGATGTGGGAATCCGGGACAGTCTCGCTGTTCACAAACTCCCACATACTACAGTCCCGACACAGCCTGCCCTACCATCTCTAGACTTTATTTATTTATATGCTTATTAGTTAAAGTTTTTAATCAAGTGATTATTTAGAGTTATATTAGAGTTATATTAATTAATTTGTTTATCTAGTTAAGTTATTAATTTAATAAAGTATTAGTTATTGTTCCCCAGCTCTTAATTTAAAACACTGCTTAGAGACAAAAAAGAAAACCGCTCTAATACTCACCAACCAATCACCTACCTGCTGTCCTGTGACATCACTCCTTGATTTTTTTCTCTCTCTCTGCTCCGGTCCCCGGTTAGGTCCGCTCCGCCATCACTGTTCACAGTGAGTTTACTGTCCATTAACCAATCCTCAAACCATGCTGATATATTACCCTGCAATTTAAAACTCAAAAAACGCTATTAGATTTGTCGAACACGATTTCCCTTTCATATGCGCTCCTGGCATGCAAAGGTCCACCTCGGGAGTATTGAAGCTGAAAATTTACCCCGTGACATATTGCGCTAGTTTTTGATCCAGAAAACAGATGAAAAATTATCAATTTCTCAGGGCTGTGCCCTGCACCCCAAGGGCTCCTGAAAAACGTCCAATGCTATATTGGCCTCCAATGATTTTCAGGGGTCCAAGGCAGCTGACAGTTATTAGGCCCCTTGCATATACTAATGAGGGGCCTAATACCTGTTATAGGACCCCTCTGAGAAATTGGGCTGCCCTGATCGGGCCTGCTTCGCTCAAGATTTCCTGGTGTGGATGCGGCCTAGGAAACGGCCATTGCCGAAAAGGTAAGATTTAGTATATATTTTTAGAATTCATGTGGAGCTGGAAGGAGCAGGAATGCTGGCCTGCCAGCCCCGGTCACCCCCGTCATCTAATGTAATATGTATTTTTCCTTTTGGAGAAAAAGACAGCATTCATCAAGGCTGCAATATGTGTCAACCGGTGGCGATCATGAAACATCAAGCCTCTCACCCTTTACAAGGATGTTATCATGGAAGTCATTGAATAGGAGACAGAGTATGAATTGGTATGATGCTGAAGTATGCATCAGCTCTTACATTTAGAGTTTGTTATATGTGAATCACATACATTAGTTGCATCAATAATTGCCTGAGTCACATTACAAGAAAGGTTTCTGCCCCTCGTGGAAACAGCACATGCTGTTAATGCAACCACAGAAAGCTTGCAAAGGCCAAAGTATTCATCCTTTTTTCTCCTTTAGAGGAAGTCTCACTGGTCCCTCAGACTAAATAACCCGCACCATATCAGACTGTGTCTCCCACAACTGTTGTCAAGACAACAGACCAATGACACAGATTTCGGAAGGTGATAGAGAGTTTGAAGAGGGTTTATAGGGTGAATCACTGAAGTTGGGTGTGGAGAAACAGAGATGATGGCAAAGGGGAGGCTGCTGTAGAACTGAGGTTTTGAAAGGCCAGGGGCCTTGCTGAGTCATTTTGTGATTGTGGCTTCACCTGGCCACCCACGAAACAGGAGTAAGTTACTCTGTGAACTGTCTCCTGCTTCACTGTAAATGGAGAAGGCTACTAATGCAGATTTTATCAAGAAGGCATCAGGAGCTTGTTAGAGGAGTTATGTTGAGATGAGGAGAGGAGTGCTCTCGGGAATCAGTGTTGGGAGTCAATGTCATCCTCATCCTGCAGCCTATCTGGTGGCTGCTCACCTTTTCCGAGCATTCTTTTGATGCTTTCTATGCCAATACTCTGTAACATGGAACATGCCACAGTTGTTCAGGATACACGCTTGGATCCAAAGTCCAAGGCACCTCCAGATCAGTCTATACATCTAAAACTTTATTTTAATAGTCCGAAGGTTACTTCTATTGTATTTTTCTACAATGTGCTTCATCTTTCTAAGAGCCAGCACAGGCACGACGGGCCGAATGCCCTCCTTCTGTGCTTTAAGTTTCTATGATTCTATGATTAAAACCCCTTTCTGAAGCTGTACAGTGGATTTGCAACGGTGTCAGCAGCCAAACTTTTGAGCAGCTTGTCCATGTCTCTCCATATACCTTGCAATCTGTTTTCACTCTGCAATGCTTGTAGACCCCCATGTTCCATGTTACAGAGTATTGGCAGCCCAATTTCTCAGAGGGGTCCTATAACAGCCCTTCCAGCGCATTCCCACCATAACTCCACTGGGGGGCCGGAATTTTGCCAGCGCTCAGAGGGCGGGATTGGAGGCGGGTCAGAGGTTAACTTCGCAATGATTTCCGAACCCGCCGTTATCCCACCTCCACGCATCTTTCCCGAGTGTCGGGTCTCTGATTTGCAAACGGACCCGACACCAAGCGGAGGGAAAGGGATTAAAGGCACTTAACTGCCTATTAGGTAGTAGCTCAGAGCAATTTTCACAGGGTTTTTAGATTTTCCAGCTTCTGGGTTGGGTTTCATGGCGTTCCAACAACACGCCAGGTAAGTGTGGCGTGAACACCAGTGAGCTGGAGACTTCACAGCTGCAACTGCAGTGTAAAAGCTGCACTCTCAAATCTTGTCATTTAGAAATCTGTGAGGTTGCTGATTGAATAATTCTGTGTTTAGGCTGCAAGTATATGTTGTGCACTATAGATCCACTGTAACCTGCATTGCTGGATTTTAAAGGCACACTTACCCTAAACTGTGCCACCTCAAACCATCAGTACACAGATGGCAACAATGCCAAACCTTTGTTTTGCATCAATTTATTACGATATTGGCAATGAACAGAAACTTTACAAATAAATCTATCATAACACCCATGTGAGAATCCTTGTGATAACTAACGTGACATCTTCCTCTTACACGTGCTTCTACATTGTGAGACCGCTGTGGCTTCAGCAGATGTGGCGGCAGCCTGCTGACTTCCCTGTTGTTCCTGCTTAGATGCCTTTGGCGGCCGTTCTCTGGTTTTGCGAGAGCCAAAGTCTGCTCCTCCTGCAGCTGTGCAGGGGCAGACTTGGCCATCACTGTTGACTCAGGTAGCTGGGGCTCTGACCGAGGGCTCGGCAGTGACAAGACATCGCTTCATCAGACGCGAGCAGCTGACCCGCACCCAGCAGTTGCCTTGGAGAACCCGCACGTCGGCCTTAACGAGGCCAATCAATGTAAAATTTCAACTGCAGGGCGGCGGGAACCGGGAGCGGGTCCAGAACCTGCCGAACAGCGGACCCGCCACCATCCCGTCTCCAGGTGCAAAATCGCGACCGCAGTGTGCCAGAAGGGCCTTGCACGGGGATTCCAGAAGCGGAGCCTCTGCCTGACATGGCCAATGGCATAGAGGTGGCGGAGCTGGGGAGGGGTGGGGACTCCCAATACGGTGTGTTCCCATGTCCCCAGCTCCCAGAGGCACCCAGCTTACCCTCTGCGGCAGTACCAGACTGCTGAATGGTAGGAGTGCGTCCCCTCTGTGGTAAAGGCCGGGGATCTGTCCTGGACCCCCCAAAAAGATGGCAATTTGTTTGTTAATTTTGTAAATGTGGTCCCTTTCAAAGGAGGTAGCTGAGGGCACTCCAAAGTTCTTTTTGAGGGATCCTGTCTCCCCCTCCCCCAAAATGGCAAGTTGCGCCACAATTTGTGGCCTGAGGGGGCAGGAGGGCACCTTAAATGCATCCCTGATAGCCTAGGTGCCCACCATTCACATAACAATAAAGAGACCAGCCTCCCACCCCCCGCGCCCCCCACCCCACGAGCTCGTGAAGTTCAGCAGGCTCAGTGGCAGTGGTCACGGGCGGGTACATCTTGGCATTTATGCAGATTTTCATCCTCAATGTGTTTGTCTCTCCAACTTGTGGCACTTCTAAAAAGTCTGTATGAAGAAGCATGCTGGTCCAGAGCGTCTGTTAGCTCTTTGATGTTGTGGGAAACTGTGTATTGTCTGAATCTACTGATGTTTCCAATTGGTGCCTGGAATTGCTGTATAACTTGTTATGTTAGACAACCACAGCAGCAAAATTCCACAAACAGCAAATATAGCACTTCATTAAAAGACATCCGTCCAATGATTCATTACTGAATTTTATCAAGTAATTGCAACATGTGACTTACCCTTAGGCTTCTGGTCTATATAGAGTGAACACACTGCAGTCAGTTGTTCAAAATAATATTAAGGAAACAGAATTAAGTGGACATTGGCCTTTATTGATAGAAGTTTGGAGTATAAGAGTAAGGAAGTCTTGCAACAATTGTATACGGAATGGTTTCCTGGACCAATATGTCGAGGAACCAACTAGAGATCAGGCCATCTTAGACTGGGTATTATGTAATGAGAAAGGATTAATGAGCAATCTTGTTGTGCGAGGTCCCTTGGGGAGGAGCGATCATAATATGATAGAATTCTTCATTAAGATGGAGAGTGAAGTAGTTGACTCAGAGACTAGGGTCCTGAATTTAAATAAAGGAAACTATGATGGTATGAGGCGCGAGTTGGCTAGGATGGATTGGAGAACGTTACTTAAAGGGTTGATGGTGGATAGGCAATGGCAAACATTTAAAAATCCAATGGATGAACTACAGAATTTGTTCATCCCTGTTTGGCATAAAAATAAAACAAAAAAGGTGACTCAACCGTGGCTGACATGGGAAATTAGGGATAGCATAAGATCCAAGGAGAGGACATATAAATTGGCCAGAAAAAGCAGCAAACCTGAGGATTGGGAGCAGTTTAGGATTCAGCAAAGGAGGACAAAGCGATTAATTAAGAGGGGGAAAATAGAGTATGAGAGTAAGCTTTCAGGGAACATAAAAACTGACTGTAAAAGCTTCTATAGATATGTGAAGAGAAAAAGATTGGTGAAGTCAAGCATAGGGCCCTTGCAGTCAGAATCAGGGGAATTTATAATGGGGAACAAAGAAATGGCAGACCAATAAATACATACTTTGGTTCTGTCTTCACAAAGGAGGACACAAATAGCCTCCCAGAGATGTCGGGGAACATAGGGTCTAATGAAAGGGAGGAACTGAATGAAATCAGTATTTGTAGGGAAATGGTGTTAGGGAAATTGACAGGATTGAAGGCCGATAAATCCCCAGGGCCTGATAATCTACATCCTAGGGTACTTAAGGAAGTGGCCCTAGAAATAGTAGATGCATTGCTGGTCATCTTCCAAAATTCTATAGACTCTGGAACAGTTCCCATGGATTGGAGGGTAGCTAATGTAACCCCACTATTTAAAAAAGGTGGTAGAGAGAAAACAGGGAATTATAGACTGGTAAGCCTGACATCAGTAGTGGGGAAAATGCTAGAGTCCATTATAAAAGATGTAATAGCAGAGCACTTGGAAAACAGTGACAGGATCGGACAAAGTCAACATGGATTTACAAAAGGTAAATCATGCTTGACTAATCTACTGGAATTTTTTGAGGATGTAACTGGTAGAATAGATAAGGGAGAACCAGTATTTGGACTTTCAGAAGGCTTTCGATAAGGTCCCGCATAAGAGATTAGCGTGCAAAGTTAAAGCACATGGGATTGGGGGTAAGGTACTGACTTGGATAGAGAACTGGTTGGCAGGCAGGAAGCAAAGAGTTGGAATAAATGGGTCTTTTTCCGAGTGGCAGGCAGTGACTAGTGGGGTACCGCAGGGATCGGTGCTAGGACCCCAGCTATTCACAATATATATTCATGATCTAGACGAGGGAACTAGATGTAATATCTCCAAGTTTGCAGACGACACAAAGCTGGGTGGGTGTGTGTGCTGTGAGGAGGATGTAGAGAAACTCCAGTATGATTTGGACAGGTTGGGTGATTAGGCAGATGCATGGCAGATGCAGTATAATGTGGATAAATACGAGGTTATCCATTTTGGTGGCAAAAACAGGAAGGCAGATTATTATCTGAACGGCAATAGATTGGGAAAAGGGGAAGTGCAACGAAACCTGGGTGTCCTTGTGCACCAGTCGCTGAAGGTAAGCATGCAGGTGCAGCAGGTGGTTAAGAAGGCAAACAGTATGTTGGCCTTCATAGCGAGAGGATTCGAGTACAGGAGCAGGGATGTCTTGCTGCAGTTGTACAGGGCCTTGGTGAGACCACACCTTGAGTATTGTGTGCAGTTTTGGTCGCCTTATCTGTGGAAGGATATTCTTGCCATGGAGGGAGTGCAGCGAAGATTCACTAGACTGATACCTGGGATGGCAGGAATGACGTATGAAGAGAGATTGGCTCGATTAGGCTTATATTCGCTGGAGTTTAGAAGAGTGAGAGGGGATCTCATTGAAACTTATAAAATTCTAACAGGACTAGACAGACGAGATGCAGGAAGGATGTTCCCGATGGCGGGGGAGTCCAGAACCAGGGGTCACAGTCTAAGGATAAGGGGTAAGCCATTTAGGACTGCGATGAGGAGGAATTTCTTCACCCAGAGAGTGGTGAACCTGTGGAATTCTCTACCACAGAAGGCAGTTCAGGCCAATTCATTAAATATATTCAAGAAGGAGTTAGATATATTTCTTAAGGCTAAAGGGATCAAGGATATGGGGAGAAAGCAGGGACAGGGTCCTGAATTTGGATGATCAGCCATGATCTCATTAAATGGTGGAACAGGCACAAGGGGCCGAATGGCCTACTCCTGCTCCTATCTTCTATGTTTCTATGCAGCACCTCAATGCTGTAGAACACTGACAGCACAACTGTCAAAATAAATTTGCGCATGGTCCCTTTAAGGAAACCGGCTGATGATGCGTCATCAAATGACGTCATCAGACCCGCTTCCTTCAATTGACCGGCAAACATGCTGGGCGGGTTTAACAAGCTCAATCAATGTAAAATCATTCTACGCAGCAGGCTGGAGCCAGCAGCTGGGTCAGGACCTGCCACCGACGTCGCCCGCCCTGGACCTGCCGAGGTCGGGGAAATCGCTGCCAATGCCTCAGGAATACAATTTGTACAGCCAATATTAACAGTATTGACAGAAACTGCCTCTAATTTGGCACTAGTTGTCAATCTCACTAAGAAAGACCACAAGGTAGCAAATGTGGAAAATAGAAAATATCAAACACACTCCTCTTTCTTCTCAAATGAGAAGTCACACAACACCAGGTTATAGTCCAACAGATTTATTTAATTTTACAAGCTTTCGGAGCTGTCGCTGCTTCCTCAGGTAAGTTAGCAGTGAGTTACCTGAGGAAGGAGCGACAGCTCCGAAAGCTTGTAAAATTAAATAAATCTGTTGGACTATAACCTGGTGTTGTGCGACTTCTCATTTTTGTCCACCCCAGTCCAACGCCGGCATCTCCACATCATGACCTCTTTCTTCTCCTATAAGATCCTCCTTAAAAACCTTCTCTTTGACCTATAGCTGAGCAAGTTTATTCAATGAGTAAGAGAGCCATGCAGATCATGAAGGTGCCAATTTCTATCTCTCTCTGTCCTGGGTTGGCTGATTTCAACTAGGACATCAGTAGACATCAATTGGCCTGTCTTAGAATAGGGAAACTTAGCTGGGGTCTCTGCCTGATCACTATCCAGTAACTGATGTTGGAACCAGAGGCTGAACCAGACTGTCCACAATCTCATCATCCTGTTCGACTCGAGCTGAGATTATGACCCCATATCCTCTCCATCAGAATGACTGCCCTTTTCTACCTCTGTAATACATGCACTTGTCACCTCCGAACTTCACTACTTCAATGCTATCCTAAATAGGCTCCCATTATCCACCCTTTATAAACTTCAACTCATCAAAAACTCTCACTGCTTCTATCCTACCCCACTCACTCGCACATTACACCTATCCTCGCTGACCAACATTAGCTGCTAGTCCCCCAAAGCCTCAAATTTAAAATTGTTGCTCTTGTCTTTAATTTCCTCCATGGCCTCACCGCTCCCTATCTCTGTGACCTCCAGACCCACAACTACCCCTGAACTCTTTTTGTCTTGACTCCGGCCTCTTGTGCATCTCCCTTTCTTTGAACACAACCATTCGCTTCAGCTGCCTATATCCCGCTCTCTGGAATTCCCTCCCTAACCCCGATGCCTCGCCACATTCCTCTCCTTCTTTAAGACACTCCTTAAAAGCATCCTCTTTGACCAAACCATTGTTCGTTCCTCCCAAAATCTTCTTCTTTGGCTTGCTGTCCATTTTACTCAGGCCTCTGTGAAGCACCTTAGGACATTTTTCTAAAATAAAGGTGCCAAATAATGTGCATGTGTAGATGTAGGGTAAGGACAGAATCAAGCTTGACTTTGATAGTTGCCATACTCATTGCCAAGGTATAAAAACACCATAAAGACTGACTACTTGGACAAGGTACTGGAGAGTCATTGCCACAAATGGACCCAACAAGGCGTAAAACCGACTGCCATGGATCATCACACATCCAACCAATTTACCGCTAAATCAGCCCGATTTACCTCTCCATCCGACCGATTTACCTCTCCATCCGTCCGATTTACCTCTCCATCCAACCGATTCACCTCTCCATCTGACCGATTTACCTCTCCATCCGACAGATTTACCTCTCCATCCATCCGACAGATTTACCTCTCCATCCGACCGATTCACCTCTCCATCCGACCGATTTACCTCTCCATTCATCCGATTTACCTCTCCATCCGTCCGATTTACCTCTCCATCCATCCGATTTACCTCTCCATCGGACAGATTTACCTCTCCATCTGACAGATTTACCTCTCCATCCATCCGATTTACCTCTCCATCTGACAGATTTACCTCTCCATCTGACCGATTTACCTCTCCATCTGACAGATTTACCTCTCCATCTGACCGATTTACCTCTCCATCTGACCGATTTACCTCTCCATCCGACCGATTTACCTCTCCATCCGACAGATTTACCTCTCCATCCATCCGATTTACCTCTCCATCCGACAGATTTACCTCTCCATCCGACAGATTTACCTCTCCATCTGACCGATTTACCTCTCCATCCATCCGATTTACCTCTCCATCCGACAGATTTACCTCTCCATCTGACCGATTTACCTCTCCATCCATCCGATTTACCTCTCCATCCGACAGATTTACCTCTCCATCCGACCGATTTACCTCTCCATCCGACAGATTTACCTCTCCATCCGACCGATTTACCTCTCCATCCGACAGATTTACCTCTCCGTCCATCCGATTTACCTTTCCATCTGACCGATTTACCTCTCCATCCGTCCGATTTACCTCTCCATCCGACAGATTTACCTCACCATCCGACAGATTTAACTCTCCATCCGACAGATTTACCTCTCCATCCGACAGATTTACCACTCCATAATGCCTGTGCTTTCATTGTGTAAGTGAACTGATGAATTACTACTCGGAATACACTCGATTGCATTACTCACTGGGAGGAAAGTCTAACCCACCAGGGAAGTCTTCGGTCATTAAGTATAAGTTGTTTACAAGTTGGAGTTTTATTGCCCTATAAGCATAAATAGAGACCACCAGTCTTTGTAAATAAATAGTTTGCACCAGCTGTTTTACAAATACTCTGGTTAAGTGGAATGTTTTTTTCTAAATAACTGTAATTTATTTAACTGCTGAATTCATTTAACGGCAATTTACTCTTCTGGGAACTAAGGTGGGAATTTTAACTCCCCCTTGCCTGGCGGAAACTGGGCGGGCAAGCAGTTAAAATGGAGTTGGCAAAATCGATTCCCGCTCCATTCTAATTTTAACGTGCCTGATTTTTCCAGGCGTGTGAGTTGCCCACCTAAGTCAGGTGGGAGTTTAATTTATCTCTGCAAATCGGCGTCCTGTTACGTCAATAGGAACCCGACGCCACCTTGACCAGGATGACAGCCGTCACCACTGCAAAAACCAGGACCGGAATTTTCAAGCTGCTGCGCGAGCAGGATTGGAGGCGGGTCGGGAGTAAAATTTGAAAAAAATGGCAGCACGTCAGGAACCCGCCGTCATCCTGCCTCCTCGTGCCTTTAACTCGGGCGCATTTGCCAGACCCGAACGGCAGAGGCGGGCGACCTAATTTAGCTCATTAATATCTTGTTGTCAAACCCCAAACCATGTTTTTAAGCTGACCTTTTGAAAATCGCTGCACGACCACGGGAATCGCGCAGCTCAGGAACCACGTCTGTCAAGCTGAGGCGGAAGCTCAGTGGCCATTGAGCGAGGTCATTACTGCAGAGCATGAAAAGCACAATAAACACTGACACCTGCTTACTTGCCTAAGGGAAAGGCTCTTGCTGAGTGCATTTTGAGCACAGATTTAGGTGTCTACAGTTTGCAAGTCTTTTCTGCAAATTGGATGATCAGCCATGATCTCATTAAATGGCGGTACAGGCTCGAGGGGCCGAATGGCCTACTCCTGCGCCTATCTTCGATGTGCAGGGCCTTGGTGAGACCATGCTTGGAGTACTGTGCACAGTTTTGGTCTCCTTATTTAAGGAAGGATATACTTGCCTTAGAGGTGGTGCAACAAAGGTTCACTAGATTGATCCCTGGGATGAGATGGTTGTCCTATGAGGAGAGATTGAGTAGATTGTGTCTATACTCTCTGGAGTTTAGAAGAATTGAGCAGTGATCTCATTGAAACATATACAATTCTGAGGGGGATTGACAGGGTAGATGCTGAGAGGTAGTTTCCCCTGGCTGGAGAGTCTAGAACTAGGGGGCATAGTCTCAGGATAAGGGGTTGGCCTTTTAAGACTGAGATGAGGAGGAATTTCTTCACTCAGAGGGTTGTGAATCTTTGGAATTCTCTGCCCCAAAGTGCTGTGGATGCTGAGTCATTGAGTATATTCAAGGCTGAGATAGATAGATTTTTGGACTCCAGAGGAATTGAGGGATATCTGGATCGGGCGGGAAAGTGGAGTTGAGGTCGATGATCAACCATAATCTTATTGAATGGCGGAGCAGGCTTGAGGGGCCATATGGCCTACTCCTGCTCCTAAATCTTATGTTATTATGTTCTTATTTCAGCCAACATTTTCCTGCTTATTTTTCCTGACTGGAATGTAAAGAAAAACTCTCAAATATTTAGCTTTGAAAGCTAAATATCTGGATGAAACAGTGTTTTCCCCATAAGAGAACTTAAGATGGCATCAGTAGTGTTGGGCATATTTTAATAGTCGTGTAGTTTTAATTTAAGTAATAATAGTAATAATAACTGCAATGTGTAACCAATAATGACAAACAGATGATCAATAAATGTGGAGTACAGTGACTGCCTCTTTACATACATTTGGCTGCATACATGAACATCTTTTTGCATGTGCAATGGCATGAAGACATTATTAATTATGGGTAATTTATTGGGATGATGAATGCACTTTTTTCAGACTTTGATTTGACAAGCTATTTTAGCTTGATAAGCATTTTCTTCTCCTATTGAAAACATTCTTTAGTGCATTCGGTCCAACTGTTTCCTTTGATACACATTACTGGGGGGAAGGGGGAACATTGTTTGTTAAGAATACCAAATACACAGATTCACCTCACTGTAGGGTGTTTTGTGTAATCATTTTTGTTTCTCAAACTTGCGTTCTCTCAGTTAACAGTAAGTGCAAATCCATAAGGCGGTCTAGCATTAATAATAAAGTACTACATACTGAAATGAAGTAAAATTCAAAATTTAAAGTCTTACAATTTCATACGCAACACGTTTCAGTTGTATGGCACTTGTAATGTCGAACATGTCCCAAAGCTGCTTTACAACGGAGGTGGGGGGAGGAGAGGAAATTAATAAATTGGATAAAGGAATGGGTGTTGAACCATGGTGAGAGAGTTAGGAGAGGTGATCAAAGCTTGGGCAAAAGGCTTGATCAAAAAGGTAAATAGTCCAAGGTATGGTCCTATGATTTACTTACAAACTCTGAGTATTTTGCAATATTTAGACTGCATTCATGCTTTCAACTGTTGAATCCGTTTACCAAAGCCAAAGTTAGACTGTAAATCTGGATTGAGGATTCAAGCTGCCTCCATGGAGAGGATGCAGGAATATCACATTGCTGCACTTCAGAATCAGGTGAGCTCCCGCTTCAAAACATCCTTACATCAACACTGCAATTCTTGTTTAAGTGCAGCCTTAATCTTACTGATGTAATCTACGTCTCAAATTCCTCGTTTTTATACCAAGTCAATGATCCCAGCACCGTTAATCATTTAATAGTACATTCATGGGTTGTACTGTGTGAGCTCAGATAATGAGTGCAAGTGGGATAAATTACAGCGAGGAACCTCACGGCACAGTCCAACCCTCTCCTCGCCTGGTGTGCTAGTGCATGCGGTTCAGCAAGGCTTGGTAGTTACCAATCAGAAATAGGAACCCGGGCTAGTTTGCCCCTCCCTAGTTTGGAGATGCTGAGGCTAACTATTAGCACTTGGACTTCCATCCCAGCTGAGATCAGTTACCTTTGCACAGAGCATTGTATTTACCTACTAAACCATTACAGGCGTGGTGAATGTTTTTTTTAGTAAATTGCTTAATCTTGTTCTTTACGTTATCCAGCTGTGTCTAAGCGTTTTTGACAACTGAAAGTATGCGTGCTCAGCACAGAGAACGGCTCCAAAATAAAGGCATATTACATTCCCTTAGTTCCAACTATGATCGCTTTATTCTTGTCTAGAATTTGGCTTGTTAGGGAGGTTTCAGAGCAAGCCGCTATCTGATGGCTGGCTTCTTGGTACATATGAACCCTGAGGCATCGCAGCGCTTTAGTGTTTGGAGTGTGTCCCGAGTGTCATTCTCTTGTTGACACAAACCAGAGGCCACAGTGGGAAACCCTGGCTCATAACTCCAGTGTCAAAACCTCAAACCAAAATGCAAGATAAATATTATAAGTCACACCCAAATACTCATTTAAACTTTGAGTCCATGCTGAATATCTTAAAGCATTGATTACATTTCAAGATGTTCACGAGATGACGCAAGAGGTTCTGTGATTATCGGTTGGATCCTATCAAATATAGTAACTAACTGTGGCTAACTATCCGCAACAGTGCTATTGTACAGCATGAGGTGGAGATTCCTTTTGGCCCATTTTCGGGCCTGAAATGGGGGCTGCGCACAAAGCGCGTACCCCAATGTGGAGGCCAGAGCCCAGCCCGAAATTGGGCCTCAGGCCTCATTAACATTTTGGGGCGAGACTCCAAAGGGAGCTTGCCCATCTTAAGTAGATGAATTTTAAGCCGCTTGCTTCGCCGGCAATGGCCCAAAGGTAAGTCCCAGTGGGTGGTGGAGCACCAACAGAAAAAAAGACTTGCATTTATATAGCGCCTTTCACAACCTCAGACCGTCTCAAAGCGCTTTACAGCCAATGAAGTACTTTTTGAAGTGTAGTCACTGTTGTAATGTAGGAAACGCAGCAGCCAATTTGCGCACAGCAGGATCCCACAAACAGCAATGTGATAATGACCAGATTATCTGTTTTAGTGATGTTGGCTGGAGGATAAATATTGGCCAGGACACCGGGGAGAACTCCTGCTCTTCTTCGAATAGTGCCATGGAACCTTTGGCATCCACCTGGGAGGGCAGACAGGGCCTCGGTTTAACATCTCATCCAAAAGACGGCACCTCCAACAGTGCAGCACTCCCTCAGCACTGCACTGGAGTGTCGGCCAAGATTTTGGTGCTCAAATCTCTGGAGTGGGACTTGAACCTACGACCTGCTGACTCAGACGCGAGAGGGCTGCCAACTGAGCCACGGCTGACAACAGGAGGGGAGCTGATTGCGAGTCCTGAGGAGCAATCTGACCTCTTTTTAAACTAACCTTTTGGTGGCAGCCGCTGCTTAGCCGCAGCTGAAGAATCCCAAGTGGAGCAGTCCATCTCCTGCTCTGCTCTGCTCTGCAATGTTCAATTTGGTAGAGGGGGCCTAAAACTGGCGGTAGGCCTCTAATTTGCATATTCAAGGCACCTAATGCCTAGTTTAGGTGGCCGACAGGTACAACTGAAAAATGGTCTGACCCAATATTGGGATGTTGGTCCTCAGAATTGACCCTCGTTGTGCCCATTTTATGTTAAACAGGCGCAACGAAGGCCAATTTCTACCCCCATCAGTTGACAAAATCACTCGGCTTACATTTGGGAATATATAGTAGCGTGCTTGTGGTGCAAAGTTAATGTTAAGGTGAAAGGCCCACTATGTGAGCAGGTAGCTGCAAACTCCTGACATTAAGAGGCTGCTGAGCAATTTAACAACTGGAAAAGACCCAATGAGCCTTGGGTAATGACTAATGGTTACCGAGGCAACTTGGCTCAGGAGCTCCACTAATACATCAACTCTGCTTTAGGACGGGAGTTTTGTATTTTAATAAAGGGAATAGGAAAGAGAAAAATATGAACTCAAAAAGCCATTTACTTGGAGCAAGTGGCCATTAAAATGTCTGGAATAAAATTACCAAGAGGGGCCAGTGAAAGTGGCTGAGTGATCTCACAGTGGTGGTGAGGGCAGTGTGTAATAAAAGCCTGTGAAGCAAGGGGAAGTGTCAAGCTGTGACACTGAAAAAACTGACTGCTGCCGAAAGAGACATAGCCACACTCTTCCACCTCAGAGCAAAGGAAAGTACATCAATGATTCTAGGGATTTCCATAGTAGTAAAATGCTTTTGAAGATTATACATTACAACATGCCATTCATGGTACGACATGGATCATTGACATGCTACGGAGCATATAACCTGGTCTGTTGTTGAAATCTATAAAGCAAAAACATAGGTTAATGTTTTATTCAGTATTTTTTAAATAACATTCTCAGATGTGAAATTCAAAGTTATATATTCATAAATCCTACTTGCATATCCAGATGATTGATCCACATCTCAAATGCACGGCTGATCCCTTGATATCATTGATCACTCTGCCTGAAGGTGACTGTAATCTATGAAGTGGAGATGCCGGCGTTGGACTGGGGTGGACAAAAATGAGAAGTCGCACAACACCAGGTTATAGTCCAACAGATTTATTTCGGTCTCGCGGCGGACACAGAGGAATTCATCAGGAGAATGAGGATCCGGGAATACTACCACAAATCCCAAGATGTCAGCAACATTCCTAATGGGACAATCAATGATCCGGAACAGCAGACAGAGGGAACCGCAGTGCTACAACCGAGGAAGAAAGAGTCAAATTGGACCCCTCCGGAGGGTCGCAACCCTAAGCTTGACATGTATGCTCAAGCTGTCAGGAAATGCATCAACGCCAGATTCATCAGCCGTACTCACAAGACAGTCCAGAATGTCACCCGAGCACAACGCAACGCCATCCACGCACTCAAGACCAACCGCAACATCGTCATCAAACCAGCGGACAAAGGAGGAGCCATCGTCATACAGAACAGAACGGACTATTGCAAAGAAGCATACCGACAACTGGACAACCAGGAACACTACAGACAGCTACCCGCAGATCCGACCAAAGAACACACCCGCCAACTCAATAGACTGATCAAGACCTTCGATCCAGACACTCACAACTAAGGGGATCAAGGGGTATGGCGAGAAAGCAGGAATGGGGTACTGAGGTAGCATGTTCAGCCATGAACGCATTGAATGGCGGTGCAGGCTCGAAGGACCGAATGGTCTACTCCTGTACCTATTTTCTATGTTTCTATGTCTATGTTTCAAAACATCCTACGCGCTCTCATCCCACGTACTCCCCGCATAGGAGACTTTTACTGCCTCCCAAAGATACACAAAGCCAACACACCCGGACGTCCTATCGTATCAGGCAACGGAACCCTGTGTGAGAACCTCTCTGGGTACGTCGAGGGCATCCTGAAACCCATCGTACAGGGAACCCCCAGCTTCTGTCGCGACACTACAGACTTCTTGCAGAAACTCAGCACCCATGGACCAGTTGAACCAGGAACACTCCTCGTCACAATGGACGTATCGGCACTCTACACCAATATCCCCCACAATGACGGCATCGCTGCGACAGCCTCAGTACTCAACACCAACAACAGCCAATCTCCGGACGCCATCCTACAACTCATCCGCTTCATCCTTGACCACAATGTCTTCACCTTCGACAACCATTTTTTCACCCAAACACACGGAACAGCCATGGGGACCAAATTCGCACCCCAATACGCCAACATCTTCATGCACAAGTTCGAGCAAGACTTCTTCGCTGCACAGGACCTCCAACCAACGCTGTACACCAGATACATCGACGACATCTTCTTCCTTTGGACCCACGGCGAAGGATCACTGAAAGGACTACACGATAGCATCAACAGGTTCCATCCCACCATCAAACTCACCATGGACTACTCCTCAGAATCGGTTTCATTCTTGGACACACGAATCTCCATCAAAGACGGACGCCTCAGCACTTCACTCTACCGCAAGCCCACGGACAACCTCACGATGCTCCACTTCTCCAGCTTCCACCCTAACCATGTTAAAGAAGCCATCCCCTATGGACAAGCCCTGCGAATACACAGGATCTGCTCAGACGAGGAGGAACGCGATGGACACCTACGGACACTGAAAGACGCCCTCATAAGAACGGGATATGACGCTCGACTCGTCGATCGACAGTTCCGACAGGCCACAGCGAAAAACCGCATAGACCTCCTCAGAAGACGAACACGGGACACAACCAACAGAGTACCCTACGTCGTCCAGTACTTCCCCGGAGCGGAAAAACTACGCCATGTTCTTCGCAGCCTTCAACATGTCATCGATGACGACGAACACCTTGTTAAGGCCATCCCCACGCCTCCACTACTCACCTTCAAGCAGCCGCCTAACCTCAAAAGTACCATCGTTCGCAGCAGATTACCCATCTTTCAGGAGAACAGCAACCAAGACACCACACAACCCTGCCACGGCAACCTCTGCAAGACATGCCAAATCATGAACACAGATACCATCATTACACGTGAGGACACTACCCACCAGGTACACGGTACATACTCATGTGACTCGGCCAACGTTGTCTACCTGATACGTTGCAGTAAAGGATGCTCCAGAGCATGGTACATCGGCGAGACCATGCAGACACTGAGACAACGTATGAACAGACACCGCGCAACAATCGCCAGGCAGGAGGGTTGCCTCCCAGTCGGGGAACACTTCAGCAGCCAGGGGCATTCAGCCTCGGATCTGCGGGTAAGCGTTCTCCAAGGCGGCCTTCGAGATACACGACAGCGCAAAATCATAGAGCAGAAACTGATAGCCAAGTTCCGCACTCATGAGGATGGCCTCAATCGCGATATCGGGTTCATGTCACGATACAGAACGTGACTTGACATCATGGCCGGTCTTCCCAGGTGTTTTTTTTTTTAAAAAGACTAACACAAGAACACAAATTGACAGGATATGCAGCCAGCAGGTGGTTTGACACGTTGGACCCCCTGGGACACATCTCATTGTCTTGGCTGTGCTCTTTGTTGTAGGGAATAATGTGAATAGATTTTGTCTGGGTTTAAATTGTGAATTCTGGGAGATTCTCTCATTGCTAACTTACCTGACGAAGGAGCGAACTGCTTCGAAAGCTTGTAAAATTAAATAAATCTGTTGGACTATAACCTGGTGTTGTGCGACTTCTCATTGTAATCTATGAAGGTCAGGGACACCACGAGCTGCTAGTCCATGTGCTTGCTTTATTAAGCCAGAGCGAACTGAGCATGCTCATACCAAACCATGTGATAATACATTACACTGCTTTCCCCCTGAAAAAAAATGTATGTATTCCCCTCTCAAATACAACAAAACTATGGTCCCACCTTTCCCAGCATTACATGTACTACATAACAAAAAACTCTTGGCTTTTTTTCTTTTAAATGAACTACAAATCCAGTTTAATAACAGGTTTGCAGAGCCTTCCTGAACTCCTTACAGAGGTTTTGGTGTTGAACCAGTTTTCTGGCTGTTTTGTTTTGGTTCCGAACTCAAAAGATGATCCTGGTTCTATCGCAGACTTGTTTGAACCTATATGTTTCACTTCAATCCACTTTGAGTGACTATCTACAAGTACCAAGAAATAGTCATTTGCTTTCACACAGAAGTCTATATGTATTCTCTGAAAAGGTCTACTTGGCCATGACCAGGGATGGAGTGGAGTTTTGGGTGGTCTGTTTCTGCAATTTTGGCAAACGCTGCATTTGCTGACAAGTGACTCAAGATCACTGTCCAATCCAGGCCAGTAAACAAAGCTTCTTGCAATTGATTTCATACTGATGATCCTTAGATGTTCAGTATGAAGTTCAGCCAGAATTCTATCTCTCAAAGAAGTAGGTACCACCACTCTGTTTTCCCACTTGATACAACCTTGCTCACAAAACAGTTCAGTACGACGGGTATGGAATGGTTTCAATTCCGTGTCCATACACTGATCGGTCCATCCATTTAAGGTGTCTTCATACACTCTTTTCAGTACTGAGTCCTTTCGAGTCTCATCTGCAATCTCAGTTGCAGTCACGGGAAAATCTTTGTCAACTGCACCTAGCATGAAAATCTCACCTTCACTCCCAACACACGAGTCCTCATGTGGCAACCTGAACATGGCATCTGCGATTGTGTTCTGTTTTGAAGTACGATATTCAATCGTGTAGTCATATTGTGGCAACAACACTGCCCAGCATTGCATTCTTGATGCAGCCATTGCAGGGCTGGCAGATTTGGGCCCCAATATTGCTAGGAGCGGTTTGTGATCGGTTATCAGGGTAAACCTTCTGCCGATCAGGAACTGTTGGAATTTCTTGATTCCAAACACTATGGCGAGTGCTTCCTTTTCAATTTGCGAGTAGTTTCTTTCACTCAGAGTTCACGATGCAAACGCGATTGGTTTCTCTTGGCTGTCATCCATTACGTGGCTTATGACAGCTCCCATACCATAGCTGGTAGCATCATACGCTAACTTAAGCTCACGCTCTGTGTCGGAGTGCACAAGTAGAGCATCGCTAGAGAGACTTCTCTGACAAGCATCGTAAGCTTCCTGTTGCCCTTTCGTCCACTCCCAGTGGACATCCTTCTTGAGGAGCTCATGCAATGGAGCTAACATGGTCGCTAACACAAGTAAGAAACGTGCGTAGTACCGGACCATTCCAAGGAAAGATCTTGGGGGAGAAATTCGGTATCGCCCCGTTTGGGGCGCAATTATCGGCCGGGTGCAAAGTTTAGCGCCTGGCGCTAATTATCGCCTCCGACTGCAAACTTGGCTTCTATCGCCCCTGGAGGTGATTTGAGCGCTAAATCAGGCGCTACATACCTCTCTTAAAGCGCTAACGCCGAGGAGCGAGCGCTGGCGAAGCTCATGTGATGTCAGTCAGCAATGGAACACAGACACACTGGCGCCTGCCAGTTCTTAAAGGGGAGGATTGATCTTGCTCTCCAGCCACACCCTGTTCATTGCAGCCTTGAATCTCGGCCTGGAGAGACCTGTACATCAATTCTGCTGGAAAGAACAATGGAGAGGTCAACGGAAAGAGCTCAGAATGCAGCCCCCACAGTCTCTTCTAAATCCATGTAAGGAAGGTAAAATCAAAATGAACCTGCAAAGTGCTGCTCAGTACCCAAAACTCCTTCACACAGCGTTGAATCTCTCCAGAAGTCTCTCTCTCTCTCTCTCAGAATGCGTGGTGCAAATATGTCGCAGGAAGCAGTCGCCTTTAAATAGCGCTCCCCCAGTCCCTTCCCGACTGCAAAACGCTTCCTTCAACCTGTCTTTGCTAGTGGCAGGCAGAAAGGCAGGGGGCGCCAATCAATATTCGGTTCGGGGTGCTACTGGGGCGTTGCATGCTCGACTGACGTCATGATCTGCGGGCGCAGGAGATCGTGGCGGTAGTGTTTAGTGCCGCCGCAAAATGTCGTCAATTTTGCGAGCGGTGCATACATCGCCGCGCCCAGGCGCGAGTTGCTTTGTGCCCCATTGGCGCCCTCTTAGGGTGCTAACGGGAGGCACAAAGCAACCAAATTTTTCCCCCCTTAACTCAGACATGTTCTGTGGCTTTGGAGCATTGATGACAGCATCAACCTTTTCCTTCACTGGTTGCAAGCCATTTGCAGCAACTTTCAGACCAAGGTACACAACCTCGGACTGTACAAAAGCACATTTGCTCCTTTTCAATTTGACATTGTGGGAATTCAACCTTTGAAGCACTAAATCTAACACTTCTGTCAGAGGTGCCGCCTTTTGGATAAGCCGTTAAACCGCAGCCCTGTCTACCCTCTCAGATGGACATAAAAGATCCTGTGACACTATTCGAAGAAGAGCAGGTGAGCTCTCCCCGGTGTCCTGGTCAATATTTATTTCTCAACCAGCAAAGAAGATAAGGGGAAGATATGACACAGAGACATAAGGAAGCATGATGGCAGAGAGAGACAGACAGAGATGGGGAGAAAGAGCAAAGAGGAAAGTTGCAACTAAAAGATCAGGGAGAGACAGATAGGCAGAAGAAATTGCAGAGAGACGGATGGGACATAGAGAGATTAGCATAAAGACAGATCATGGAGAGGTAGAGAGAATATGTGAAAGATTGAGCGATGCAACTAACAGATCGAGGAAGATGTGTCAGGAAAGAGATGGGCACATGTGATCACAGAGATAGATGGAGATAGAGATCAGGACAAAGAGAGATATGACAGGTGCAGAGAACAAGAAAGAGAGAGAGGAAGATCAGGTCAGAGAGAGATCTGACAGCATAAAACAAGATGCAGGGGATAGAGAGAGGCAGTGGTAAGAGGACAGATAGAAGAGGACAAAGAGAGGCTGAGAGATCAGAGAACAGAGACAGTCAGATAGATGAGACAGAGAGAGAGTCAGAGGACCGAGAGAGACAGAGAGGTCGGAGGACAGAGATAGATCAGAGGACAGAGAGAGGTCAGAGGACAGAGAGAGGTCAGAGGACAAAGAGAGGTCAGAGGACAGAGAGAGGTCAGAGGACAAAGAGAGTCAGAGAGGTCAGAGGACAGAGAGAGATCAGAGGACAGAGAGAGGTCAGAGAGATCAGAGGTCAGAGAGAGGACAGAGAGATCAGAGGACAGAAGGAGACACAAAGTTCAAGGAAGGCAGAAGACTCACCATAAGCAATGCCACAAGAGATATGAACAGTCCAACACCGGCATCTCCGCATCATGACAAGAGATATATACAGATATATAAAATACAAATATTTATTATCGACAATTGTAACTAATTTATAAAGATTATGCATAAAACTCTTTTGTGGTTACATCATTGTTAATGATAATGCATCCTCAAAGTTATATACATGACATCACCTCTTCAATGTTTGAGAAAGTGGAGAGAGAATCATAGAAGTTTATGTCACAAATGGAGGCCATTCGGCCCATCATGTCTGTGTCGGCCGAAAAAGAGCTATCCCGCCTAATCCCAATTTCCAGCTCTTGGTCCGTAGCCTTGTAGGTTACGGCACTTCAAGTGCATATCCAAGTATTTTTAAATGTGATGAGTGTTTCTGCCTTGACCACCCTTTCAGGCAGTGAGTCCAGACCCCCACCACCCTCTGGGTGAAAAAAGTTCTCCTCAACTCCCCTCTAATCCTTCCACCAATTACTTTAAATCTATGCCCCCTGGTTATTGCATTTTATTCACTTGTCTCACAATGAGGACGAATGAAATCGTTCTTCAAATGTACCCTTTGCACAAAAGAAAGATGTACAAAATTGATTTTTCACTTCTTCTAGACTTCTTTTCCCTTAATAGTTGGTTTAATTTGTGTTACAGCCATTGTACAATAAAGCATTAGTGTCGTGATTAATTGAATGCAAAATTTGCAGTAATTACACCAACATTTTGGTGACACCAAAATAATCACATTGTTATAACTGGGTAGTCACATTACCTTAGGTGGAATGATTCATCTCTAGCTGCCTGTAGCTTTGTGATTCCATGTGACAGCATCGTTAATCTTCTCTCAATTTTTGTAATAGGAGTAATTGCTTATGACATGGCAAGTGACTCAACCGCTTGTAATTGTGACTGAACAGTGTAAAGTCCTAACTTAAATTGCATTGTGTTCACCTAACTTGTTGGAAGCTTTAGCCCCGATTTTCACTGAGTGGCAGTCGTGCGGGCAGGGGCTGAGGTAAGCTGACCTCTGCGAGGACCCCGTAGGTCTTTTACCTAAAACCAGCAGGAAGTAGCAGCTGGCTGTCGGGAGGAAGGGGGATGTCAGGTAGCAGGAGGCTGCCGCTGGGGACCAAAGGAATGGCTAATGTGTTCAGGTGGGCCTCGTTGTCGGGGTGGGGTGGGAGGGTGGGAAACTTGGAGCGGAGTGGGGGCCTTAACTTACTCTGTGGAACACTCCTGATTCTCCTGGACCCACAAGGAAAACGAACTAAAGAAAAGCGCTTACATTTTTGGCCCCGGCTCCTTTTCCCGCTCGGTCGGACTGTCGGGGAAGCCACTCGGCCTTCCCCACCCAGGCCTCTGGTTAAAATAACAGTCGGGACCCGATGACATCATCAGAGCCTGATCTGCCTATTTAAAAAATGACTTCGCTGGCATTTGGCGGGTGTCCCTCTCACCAGCTCAGCAGACTGGTTAAGATCGGAAGCTGCAGGAAGACAGCAATACCTCGGCGGGTAAGTCCCACGGGCGATTTTAACTGCCCACCCGCCTGGTATCTGCCAAGCTGACCAGGTTACAATCGCCCCTTTTGAGTTTGTAATTACTCTGGCACTGATGTGGCAGTGTTTCATATTCTTAAAGCCCTGCAGTTGCAGGGCAATTTTAACCCCCAAGAACTGGTGGATTGAGAGTGGGCGGGGAGGTTAAAATTTTAGATTTTTCGCATTAGGAGCGCAACCCGGCTCCATTTCTGGGTTTAACGGAGGCGCGTTTGGATGCCGGTGAGAAATCTACAAGCTGAAGTCGAGGATTTAATTATTGCATGTGGGCGGGTACTTATTGGTGCAATTAACGTCCTTAGGAGACCTTTACAAATTGTTTTTAACTTGGCTCCAAATTTTACTTGAATAGCATGGGTTCACCGGAGCTCGGGAAGCTGACAAGGGAAATGGAGACGAGTTTGAGCAGCAGGTCAGGTGGGTATTTAAACTTGTCATTGTTCCAGCTGAATAAAAGCTCACTTATTGCAGCTGCTGTCTCAGTTCCCTCTGGCAAACGCTTGGCAGTGGGTGCTTGTGTGGATACAGCTTTTTCAACCTTTGAGGCTTTCAAAGTGACAAGATCAGGATGGGAGGGGTGTTGGATGGGTTTGACAGCACATCAAAAGAGCAAGACCATCACCATGCGCAATGGGTGAGAAATGGGGGTGCTTTGAGTGGAGTTCCCACTTCCATGTCCCTTTCCCCAACATCCCTCTCCTGGGCCAGCGCCACATCACTTCCACCACTCTGCCACACACCAACTTGGTGGAGATCAGTGATCCATTGTCAGGCCAAGGATAAGGGATCTGTCCTCCTGTTTAAGGCGGCAGACAAGTTGGCATCCAAAGTCTGAACTGCCGTGTCCATGGCCTGCATGGACTCATTTGAGAGCCATGCTTGAAGCTCCATCGAGGGGACCAATCTCTCCATAACAGACATTCTCACAATTCCCTGCACCACCAATCCACTCACATTTGAGTTGGACCCCTCCATCCTCTCCGCTATTGTGGAGAGTGTGCGTGTCACATCTGTCAGTACCTGCACCTCTAGCATTCTCCTTCTCAAAATGTGTCCACCTGAACAGAGCTTGGAGAGGATTGTGCCCCTCGACGCAGATTCTCCCCAGCTGTCCCTGCCACTAGTGTCTGCTCGTGCTCACTTGTGAGGTGCGAATCACCAAATGAAAACCCAACTAACTGTCTAAGTGGACCCACCGAAGTGTGAGTACCTGCACTGGTGCACGGCTGTATGTCATGTGACGGTCCACCCTCAGAAGGAATGAGGCCATCGATGTTCTGCGACACTAGCTGGAGGCGTGAAGGCCCTGGAAGACAGAAGAAAAGGATATGATTTAGCCGTGGCAATGTCACGATCTTGACAATCCAATCACCATACTCAATCTTCTCATCGTTCAATCATTGATGAAATAAAGTCAGCATATGTGTGTCAGAGATATTTCTAATTCTGTAACCTCAGTCTGCGAGCTTCCTGTCTCTCCATCTACAACTGAGAGGGATGCAGATGTGCCACTTATCTCCAGGGCGTCCTCCTCTGCATCTGTGAGCTGCACAATTTGTGGTGGCCACCTCCAGTCCTGCCCCTTCCCTTGCGTTTTGCGCTCTCTTCTCCTACAAGGGGTGTAAAAACACACCCGTGAGTGAAGGAGAGGTATTCACCCGATGGATACCGTGCACTCGATGAGGTATTCACCCGATAGATGCCGTGCACTCAGTGAGGGTGAGGTATTCACCCGATAGATGCCGTGCACTCAGTGAGGGTGAGGTATTCACCCGATAGATGCTGTGCACTCGGTGAGGTATTCGCCCGATGGATGCCGTGCACTCAGTGAGGGTGAGGTATTCACCCGATAGATACCGTGCACTCGATGAGGGTGAGGTATTCACCCGATGGATGCCGTGCACTCAGTGAGGGTGAGGTATTCGCCCGATGGATGCCGTGCACTCAGTGAGGGTGAGGTATTCACCCGATAGATACCGTGCACTCGATGAGGGTGAGGTATTCGCCCGATGGATACTGTGCACTCGGTGAGGGTGAGGTATTCGCCCGATGGATGCTGTGCTCTCGGTGAGGGTGAGGTATTCGCCCGATGGATACCGTGCACTCAGTGAGGGTGAGGTATTCGCCCGATGGATACCGTGCACTCGGTGAGGGTGAAGTATTCGCCCGATGGATACCGTGCACTCAGTGAGGGTGAGGTATTCACCCGATAGATACCGTGCACTCGATGAGGGTGAGGTATTCGCCCGATGGATACTGTGCACTCGGTGAGGGTGAGGTATTCGCCCGATGGATGCTGTGCTCTCGGTGAGGGTGAGGTATTCGCCCGATGGATGCTGTGCTCTCGGTGAGGGTGAGGTATTCACCCGATAGATGCCGTGCACTCGGTGAGGTATTCGCCCGATGGATACCGTGCACTCAGTGAGGGTGAGGTATTCGCCCGATGGATACCGTGCACTCGGTGAGGTATTCGCCCGATGGATACCGTGCACTCGGTGAGGGTGAGGTATTCGCCCGATGGATACCGTGCACTCGGTGAGGGTGAGGTATTCGCCCGATGGATATCGTGCACTCGGTGAAGGTGACTCTGAGACAGATCACATTGCATAAAGATTGATACATGAGGAGGTGATGAAGTGCATAGAAAGTGAAGACTGGTGCTGCTGAAAGTTGAGTGGGTGTGTGGAGTGATGTGATGAGAACACTTAACAAGACAAGTGAAAGAAGGGTAGGCTTAAAGTACATTTTTAATCTTTCCAATATTAGCAGGAAACTGAGAAAAAAATGGCTCTCTGCCAGAATTAAAACGCATTCAGCGGCCAGTGAGCACAAAGTTCCAGTTCCCTAGAGCTGGCAATATAGTTCAGGTCAGCCAGCCCATTTCACTCTCAGCATCTGAGATGGGCTGTACAGTGCCCTTAGATACAGATTGAGTAAATTATTAAAACAAGCTTAATTGGCAAAATCCGCTTTCAAAGACACAAAGCAGAAAGTATGATACAGTAGCTTTGTGAAAATACTGTGTTGAATATATTCAAAAATTCATTATTTAACTGGTGTGCAACATACGTGATGTACTTAATTTTGAAAAAACAGTGCACTAAGTGTATATGTCCTGCACTTTTATGAAAGTTAAAATGTAGTTAGAGATATATTTTTCTTTGAATTCGTGCTAATTTAATTTAGATCAAAATTTTTGTAAAATTAGAAGTCTATATATTTATTGAATTTTTTAATGAATTTTATGATTAAATGGCCCTGTGTGCCCCTTGGGCTATGTGTTTATGTTGCTATTAGAAGAGGCTAGGCTCTTTCAGCAGTTGCATGTGCAGCAATGAAAGGCAAGTCAGGTGGTTTGCTGCATTTCAGCCCGACTATCACAACATGTACGTAACTTATGGGGCTTGCCAGCAAACAATTCTGGATTGCAAGCCAGAATTGCCTGTATATCTGTCCACAGGTCTGGTGTACATGTCCCACCTATTCATAAACATCACTATTGTGAAAATTATGGTAGATCTTGCCACCATTTTCAAATTGTCTATCGAATTGGTCATTGTTTTCTATATAGGAATCCATAGCTTACAAGAAATTCCTGAAAATATGTTCTTTGCAGCTTTGGGTGCCTCATAAATAGAAAGGACATTAAAGCCATAGAGAAAATAGAGTGTAGATTCATCAGGATGTTACCAGGGATAAGAAACTATGGGGGAAAAATTGGATTGCTTTGCGCCTCCTGTTGGCGCTCCCGGGAAGGCACTAATGGGGCGCAAAGCCCCTAGCGCCCGGGTGTGGCGCCGCTAACGCCTCCCGCGAAATTCAGCGGGAGGTTAGCGGCGGTGGTAGCCGGTAGCGCCCTGTGATGCTGCGCCTCCGGCGACGACGTCATCGCCGTGCGCAGCGCCCCACTCGCACCCCGGCCGCAAACTTCAGTTGCACCCCCTGACCTATCGCCAGGATTTTGCGGCTTTTGCCAGTTAAGCTTGTTTTAATACTTTACTCAATCTGTATCTAAGGGCATTGTACAGATGCCCATCTCAGATGCTGAGAGTGAAATGGGCTGGCCGACCTGAACTATATTGTTAGCTCTAGGGAACTGGAGATTTGTGCTCGTTGGCCTCTGAATGCTTTTTAATTCTGGCAGAGAGCCATTTTGTCTCAGTTTCCTGCTAATACTGGAAAGATTAAAAATGTACTTTAAAAAGTTGACTGCTTTGGAATTTCTCAACTGTGCTTTGCATCAGGCTGCAGTTATACCACAGAAGGTATGAAGCCAAAAACAGTTCTTGCCTAAGTGCATTGCGGGTGACTTCATACCCAAGTGACTCTCCACGGTTTTCATCAATGTGAAGCTGAACCCTCTTTGCATCAACACAATCTGTGTAGTATAACAGTAGTCAGTATTCTCACTGATAGGTCAAGGACTTTGAAAGCCTACTTGTTCCCAACATTATGCCTTTCCATAGTGGCTGGATCGCTTATATGCAGTTAGACGTTATGAGGAAACTGAGACCTTGCCATTCAAGTAACGGACACTATTGTATGCCGCCCTGGTGCACAATGGCTGCCATTGTGTCCTACATTCTTCACCCAGCAGTCCATGCTGCTGTGACCTCCCCCATACCTTTAATTGCCCCAAGAGCTGGTCAACTGAAGACTGAAAATGAAGCAGTGAAAGTGAAACTCAGAGAAATGTAACATTAGCATTATGTATCTGCTACTATAGGCAAAAAAGACATATTCCTGCCTTTAACACATTATCTAAAAGAAAAAAGCCATTTCAATTTTTTAACCTATTAACTCCTGTTAAATAAATATTACAATTCAACATATTTGAATGAACTTCTTAGGTATTTTACATTAAAATCAGTTCCATTTCTGGTTGCCATTAGACACTTAAAGGTTTGACACTTTTTATCATGGATCTCAATGCTATGAACCCCGGTGCTCCACAGAAGCCTTATAATTCTGTGCAGACAGCAATGTCGTTCAAGAAAAATATGATTTCCTGTCATTGCTGACACTACTGCTATTAAATTTTGTCAAGCATCAAATGCCAGATATTTAACATTGACTAGTTTATAATGCCAAGCAGGTGCTTTGTGTTAGTTGTACTGTCCTGAAAGTTGCTTTGAATGCACAGATGGTTTGGTATTTATCAGGATCTGTTGCTTAAGTTTCTGGTGTTGAGGGGTGGGTGGTGCAAAGCGAGAGACTTTGGGTTGAGGATCTTTGGGACACACAGCTCAATACAAGAGATTCATTTAACTGTTCATATCACTGGACAGTTGCTGGTTTAATTGTGCATTATTCAGTACTTTGATTTTTATCTGTTCAAAACTGATGTTAATAAGTTCTTTGGATCCAGCTTATCACTTTGCACAGCAAGTCCTTTGATGCAGGTCATTTGATATCTTTATGATTTTTTCCCTCTTTCTAGCCAGAAGGAATGCTGTTATTTTATGATGAGAACGCAGTAGGTTTGCTTCACAGCAGTTTTATTTAATTGTATTATTTCTTCAGAGGAGTATAAAGCCTCATCCATCCAAAAATAACATAATACCATTTCCAAATCCAGTCAAAGACCTTATAACATTTTTTTAAACACTACTTTCATTTTTTTTTTAATATTTGACTCTGTTTATATTTGATAGATAAATCAACTTTACATTACAGACATGAAGGACAGGATAAATCTTCATTTAGAAAGACATGGATTAATCAAGGATAGTCAGCACGGATTTGTTAAGGGAAGGTTGTGTCTGACAAACTTGATTGAATTTTTTGAGGAGGTAACAAGGAGGGTAGATGAGGGTAGTGCATTTGATGTAGTGTATATGGACTTTAGCAAGACTTTTGATAAGGTTCCACATGGCAGCCTGGTCATGAAGTTAAAAGCCCATGGGATCCAGGGCAAAGTGTCAAGTTGGATTCAAAACTGGCTCGGAGACAGGAAGCAGAGGGTAATGGTTGATGGGTGTTTTTGTGACTGGAAGGCTGTTTCCAGTGGGGTTCTGCAGGGCTCAGTACTAGGTCCCTTGCTTTTTGTGGTATATATCAATGATCTTGACTTGAATATAGGGGGTATGATTAAGAAGTTTGCAGATGATACTAAAATCAGCTGTGTGGTTGATACTGAAGAAGGAAGCTGTAGACTGCAGGAAGATATCAATAAATTGGTCAGGTGGGCGGAACAGTGGCAAATGGAATTCAATCTGGAGAAGTGTGAGGTAATGCATTTGGGGAGGGCTAACAAGGAAAGGGAATACACATTAAATGGTAGGACACTGAGTAGTGTAGAGGAACAAAGGGACCTTGGAGTGCATGTCCACAGATCCCTGAAGGTAGCAGGCCAGGTAGATAAGGTGGTTAAGAAGGCATACGGAATGCTTGCCTTTATTAGCCATGGCACAGAATACAAGAGCAGGGGGGTTATGCTTCAACTGTATAAAACACTAGTTAGGCCTCAGCTAGAGTACTGCGTGCAGTTCTGGTCACCACATTACAGGAAAGATGTGATTGCACTAGAGAGGGTACAGAGGAGATTTACAAGGATGTTGCCGGGAGTAGAGAATCTTAGCTATGAGGAAAGACTGGATAGGCTGGGTCTGTTTACCTTGGAACAGAGGAGGCTGAGGAGAGACCTTATTGAGGTGTATAAAATTATGAGGGGCATAGATAAAGTGGATAGAAAGGACCTATTTCCCTTAGCAGAGGGGTCAAAAACCAGGGGGCACAGATTTAAAGTAATTGGTGGAAGGTTTAGAGGGGATTTGAGGGGAAATTTCTTCACTCAGAGGGTTGTGGGGGTCTGGAACTCACTGCCTGAAAGGGTGGTAGAGGCAGGAACCCTAACCACGTTTAAAAAGTACTTGGATGTGCACTTGGGATGCTCTAACCTGCAGGGCTACGGACCAAGAGCTGGGAAGTGGGATTAGACGGGATAGCTCTTTGTTGGCCGGCGTGGACATGATGGGCCGAAATGGCCTCCTTCCGTGCTGTAACTTTCTATGATTCTATGATTAATAGATCTTTGCAATGTAGTAAAGTGCTTACAAAGACCCAGCAGAAACTAGCTGTCCAGGTTGGTAAATCTATACTCAGTAAATGTCCTGCAACTATGAAAAATCAAAGTGCTTACATGTCAAACTGACACAGTAAAATTTTATGAGGCAGACATTTGACGTTTCATGCCCTGTTACTGCCAGGTGGAATATGGTAGTCTCGGCGTTAAGAATGTATTTAACAGTGTTAATATAAAAAATTCCGATGGCAGTTTAGCACAGCAGTAAATACTTACCAGCAGTCAGTCTACTAAAAACACCAACATACCAATTAGTTGGCAGTGTATTGAACTAACTTTAATTAACTCTTTATATTCTGTCACTTCACCAGCGCTATAAGTCACAACAGTCCCTCCAACAGAAGTAAGGCAATTTGGTTAGTGTTGTTCTTTTTCATGCTTGCTAAAATTTCCAATTGAAAATGTGTATTAAAACCTTTCTGATGCAATTTGGAGCAAGGTAAAACAATACAAATGAATTTTCCAATAATATTGCAGTAGATGTAATACCTATTTACACTGTCTTGTATTTTGAATGAACACTTAGAAAGAGGTTGCGATGGGAACATTTTGTGGAGGAAATCATTTCTACGTTTGAACTAACATAATCCAACTCAACTTCCACATGAATATATTAAGGAGGCTCCCCAGTGACTCTGCAAATTTTTGCATTGAGTAGCTAAAGCATGAAAACCAGGCAGGTCCCAGATCTGATTCACAGACTGTATTGAATTCATTGATTTCAGTTGGAGAAGCTGTAGGGCACTAATCCACGACTGATGTGCGTGTACCCAAGGGCAGAAAGGAGTCAAGACCTCAGGAGAGGGAGGGGAAGAAGAGTGGGATGAGGAAAAACCACATTAATGAAAACAGGAGCTGGTCAAAGAGCTCTCCAGTACCTCACCCAACTAGGTACTTTCATGGCAGTATTAACAAGCTATTTCCTCGTGGTGGGGTATTACATCATGACTAATCTTGTCCTCCCTGCTGTCTATATATGTGTACATTCCAGCAGTTTACTGGGCAGTTCCTAGGAGTGGGAATTCTGGCTGACGTTTCCCCATCATGAGCTCAATTATAGCATCCCTACCACCATCCCAGGGATCGAATGTGGATTGTCGTGGTTGCCATGGCTCAGTTTCACCCCAGGTGTTTAATTTATCAAGTGAACTATCAATGGTCACCCATTTCATTTTTGGTAGAAATTAAATAACCTAACCTTTTATTAGTTGTGTTTTGGTTTGAAGTGCTATTCTCCTTGTATCACCTGGAGTACTATGCAATAGAACAGTTACTGAGGGTAGTTTTCACATGCACCATTTGGGCAGGAAACTGATGTAGCTCATTATAGAACCAGCCTGCTTTTTAATTTCCATTGCAAGCAATGAAAAATGAAACCCCTAATTCTATAAGTATATACCTTGGGGAGGGGGGGGATAGTAAAGGCGAGATTGATTTTTTTCAAAATATGCTCTCTTTTAATTTTGTTAAATTGGCTGCGTGGTGCACCAACTTCTGATTTTATTTACCTCTACATTAGTCCGGTTGTTTAAAATCTGGGCTCACATTCTCTGTTAAGTATTGACTTGAGTTTGTGAGAAATACTGCACCCTAGACAATGGCTATAGATCGTCATGTGTCTATAGTTTTTATTTGTTTATTTGTGCAGAATTTAATGATTATGATATCCTGACTCTTGATGTGCAGGCTTTGAATTAGTTCCAGTGCAACATATGATACAGATGTGTAGCTGTGCGGAATGAAAGCTTGGATTTAACTTTCAGCATTTGTGGGGGTTGAAATTGCCCAGTTCCATATTAATGACAAACATGTTAATGAGTTCATATAAAGTTCCTTTCTCTGCTCCGTTAGTGGAGGTATTAACTCAAAGAATTATCTCCGAGTTCATTTCGAGATATTAAACAGAATGTATTAATCTGGCTGTGTCCAAGTGCAAATTTGGTTTAAAATGTGTTGAATGGTTGCCATAAGGGGGAAGGAAACTTGAGGGAAAGCGATTGTTGTTTAAATGTACCCTCCTAATGTCTAAGCAAAAAAAAAGTTCATAAAAATTTCTTAAAATTTCCTAGCCCATTGCAGAACTGTCATTTTGAGTTTCCTTGGCTACAGGTTGGTCCAGTGATGTCACACTAAGGAGAAGCCATTCATTTAAATGAGAGCCATGGCTTCGGTAAAGCCTGGGAGCCAATTAGGAGTTCCCCTACCCTGGAAAACACGTTACCTGCTGCATACACAACATATTTCAACAGGAGCACTTGGAGTAAAGGAGACCCAAATTGGCAGGTGGAGTGTAAACTTCCTCAGTCCATTATATTAACAAAGGCATTAACTCAAAGGAAGTATTTCACATTTTCATCTTTAATATACAGGTTTTGATATATCTCCATAAAAACACCCAAGTAATAGCTTAAGTAAGTAACCTTAGTTTTGGAGGGATTTTGGGGGAAAAGTTCGGTACCGCCCATTTTGGGGCACTAATATCGGCCGGGTGCAAAGTTTAGCGCCCGGCGCTAATTATCGCCTCCGACTGCAAAATTCACCTCTATCGCTCCTGGAGGTGATTTAGGCGCTAAATCAGGCGCAAACGTCAGGGAGAGAAGTGTTACCTCAGAACACTACCGAAGCTCAGGCGATACCAATTACCATGGAAGCCAGACAGACTGGCGCCGTCCAGTTCTTAAAGGGGAGGGGCCATCTTGCTGGCCAGTCACTCCCTACTCATTGCAGCCTTGAATCTTGGCCTGGAGAGACCTCAAAAGCAATTGTGTTGGAAGCACTAATGGATAGGCCCAGGGAAAGAGCTCGGAGCTTAGGAACCTCAAAAGTGGTGCTGAGGGCCAAAATTCCTCAGGGCAGCGTTAAAACCAAAACTTTTGCTGACAGGAAAAGGCAGGAAGCGCCCGCCTTTAAATAGCGCTCCCCCAGCCCCTTCCCGACTTGAAAATGTTCCCCTCTACCTGTCCTTCCTAGCGGCAGGCGCTAAGGCAGGGGGCGTGACTGAATATCCGGTCTGGGGCGTTGCACGCTCGACTGACGTCACGATCTGCGGGCGCAGGAGATCATGGCGGTAGTGTTTAGCACTACCACAAAATGGCTGATCAATTTCGCGAGCGGCGCTAAAATCGCCGCGCTCAGGCGCTAAGTTCCTCGCGCCCCGTTAGCGCCCCCCTGGAGGTGCTAAAGGGAGGCGCTAACCAACCGAATTTTTCCCTCTTTAATTCTTAGGAGTAGATTTCAATTATTAAAAATTTTTGTGGCTAATTATAAAAATTTTTACTTGCATCCCTAAAGCTATTTTTATTTTAATACCACAAATAGCTGTAACTTCTACGACTTAATCATGATGGAATGGGATAACTTCTGAAGCCTGCAATTTTAGGTCCAAACTCTAAAATACCTAAGTATTCCTGTGAAAGTTAAAGTACTCACTCACTTCTCTTCCCTCCTTGGAGGAGCTCCTAGTAACTCCCTGATGAGGGCTCAAATTGTGTTTGCCAGTTGTCGCAAGAACAACTCATAACTACCCTCTGTGGTGTTGGGGAGGTAGGTGGGTTCAAACTTGGGGTCACTCGTTGAAGCCGCCCACTTTCATGGAATGAAAATCAGGCAGGCTTTATAACAGGCAGGCGCTCTGTTCTGCCAGAATACCAGCTGTGCCATGAAGACGAAAATGCAACCCTACTGCCCCTTTTATTTGCTCTCCTGAGCATTCTATGCCCACTGGTGGTTCCACCCATTCCACTGCCCTTCTCCTAAGGCTACAGGTCCCACAGTTTTGCAGCTGCTAGTCCCACTGCCCTTTTCCTGAGACTAGTCCCACTGCGCCTTCTCTTAAAGCTACCAAGTCCCTCCTTCCGGCTACTAATCCCACAGAGCTGGAATCTCTTGCTTTTAGCAAACGGAATTGTAAGCCTCCTACTTCCAACAGGTCTTCATTGGGTTAGGCTGCACCTGGCAAAATAAACAGGGAACAGCGACCAACAGAGGTCACATAAGTCTGCTTGAGGGCAGCTTCCCCAGCACCCCATGACAAATATAACGGGCCAGAATTTGCTGGCAGGTTAACAGTGAGTTTAATGTCACTCACCATCATTCACCAGCGTCTGGTGAGGAAGAGATACGCTGTGAATTGTGAATCGCCACAAGTTGCTGGACGATTTGAAGCGCTCCGCCTATTAGCCTTGTGAAAATGGCAGCTCGTCGTCAACGTCCCTGTGAGTTTCAAGAAATTGCTGAATTTACACATTAACTATTAAACTTGCCACAGAAAGTTAGGGCTGGTACTGAATAGCACAAGAAACTTTTTAATGACTAGATTTATGATCCTGCAATGCCACTCAACGTCTCCGACCCAGAAAGGGAACAATTGAAACTGTGGCATCTCATTCCTACAGGTAGTAAATTGTTAGACATTTAAAAAAAAAAGTTTTAATTTTTTTCTTACTACTTTTTGTCTCTTTTTCTCTCTCTCTTAATCCAATCTTTCTTTGCTGAACCTGCTTTGATTCTAATTCACCCTATTTCCTTCTCCTTCGTTCCTCTGTTTCTTTCTCTATCCTTAAATCACATTGGTTAAGGAGATAGACTGCTGGCCCAGTCGTTCACCAAGGTCCCAGATGCCCCATTGCCCTCACTTTTCATTGGGCTAGGCTGCACCTGACAAAATAAACAGGGAACAGCAATCAACGGAGGTCACATGTGTCTGTTTGAGGGCAGCTTCCCCAGGACCCTAATCAGCTCGCAAAAATCTTTTAAGCTGCAATGTGAAGGAAACTGTCGAACTGACGAAGCATGCCATGAGGTGACCTGCTCCAGCAAAATCTGGGCCAATGAATCTCTCTAGAATAAGAGAAATATATGGAGCCACAAAACATAAAAGCAGATAGAAATGTCTCTTTCCAGATGTCATCAGAGTGTTTCCATCTTAAAAGAAATAAATTTTGAGTTGGAAAGAATATAGAGGCATGTTTCAATCATTTTAAACTGAACTAATTATTTTTCATCACTAGTTTAGCTTGATCCAAAGGAAAAGAAAACCTGGAATACCTGGACTCCACCTCATTCTCTCCCCTGCCCTGAGGCTGCCTAGCTTACAGCCTGGCCGAATTAAGGTGAATAGTGTTATGCAGCCTGAAGAAGAGCTGCTGAGTGCCATGGTTTTCGGACACTTCAAAAGGTTTCTTTCAAATGAACACTGACTGTGCCATGGAAATTCCACTGCACATTCTGCAGACTTCAGAGGCAGTGTTCCAGGAGTTGTGTAAGTGGATCAGCCTGCCGAGAAACCATACTGATGGAACCGATGGCAGCCGCAAAACCCCCAGACCCTATTTTCACAATTGACTTCGATGTATTTATCGAGAGATTAACCTGCAGTCGCTGCCGTGCATATTCAGAATGGTTTACAAAAAGGACAAATTGTGTCTTCGCTGGAAAATGTCCAATTCTCCAATGTTATCTTGTTACAAATCCAGCAAAAAATGCCGCTTCCCCCAAGAAAAAAGCATTTAACTAAACTGGGGGGGGGGGGGGGATACGGTTGGAATTTCCACAGGGATTCTATTCTCATGCTCATCCACCGTAACTTCAGTGGAAGAGCCACAGAAACGCCAGAAAAACAGCATTTATGCCATTTTTCCAGGATTTCCGCATCTCCTCTACCGAAGTTACAGTAGACGAGCAGGAGGACCAGCCCGCAGAAATTCACCCCCGAGATTAGGTCCCTTAATGACATTGGGGTGAGGAGAAGTGGATGATCATCAACGATTTCTGATACAATGGGGATGAATCTCCATGGGGCTTCCGCTGCTCGTCTACCATCTCCAACAAGAAGAAGCCCAAGTACCTCCCGAAGAGAACTTCGCTGGCACTGCCGTTGCCGAGTCCCCCACCATCAACCCCTTGTGAGAGTCACTGTTGTGCAGAAGCTTAACTGAACCAGCTCTATCAGTAGCAATACAGGAGCAGGGCAGACACTGGGTACTCTGTGATAAGTGGATCACCTGCTGACCGCTCAAAGACATTCAAGTTAGAAGTGTGATGGAATAATCATCACCTGCCTCCTGAATGGGTTGCAGACAGCTGCAACAACACTCAAGAAGCTCAGCACCATCCTGGACAGAGCAGTCCATGAGATCAAAGTCCCTGCCACTGGATTCAATATTCATCCCCTCCAACACCAGCACACTGTAGCTGCTGTGTGTATTATCTACACGATGTATTGCAGCAACTCACTAAGGCTACTTCAACAGCACTTCCCAGCACTGTGACCTCGACCACAGAGAAGGACAAGAGCAACAATATCATGGGAAAACTATCACGTCCAAGTTCTCCTCCAAATCACATACCATCTTGACTTGGACATTAGCTTTCATTGCTGTTGGGTCAATGTCCAGGAATTCCCTACTTAACACCATCGTGGAAGCAGCGTCACCACAAGGACTGCAGCAGTTCAAGGAGAAGGCCCACCACCACTTTCTCAAGTCAATTCGAAATGGGCAATAAAGGTGGCCTGACCAGTGCCACCCATCTTCCAAGAACAAAATAATATATTAGATATATATATAAAAGCAAAATACTGTGGATGCTGGAAATCTGAAATAAAAACCAAAAATGCTGGACACTCTCAGCAGGTCAGAGAGTGGAGAGAGAAACAGAGTTAATGGCCGTGGTTTCATCAACCGAGGTGGGCATGGGGCAGCCGGGGTCGGTGTCGCGGTCCCAGCCCGCTGCCTGCTCCAGCCCGCACTCTCCAAGTGATTTTCCATTGATAGGGCTTGTTAAGCCCACCCAGTGAGGTTCCCGGCCAATTAAAAGGAAACGGGTCTGATGACATCATTTGATGACGCGTCATCAGCCGGTTTCTGTAAAGGGACCATGCCCAAATTGATTTTGACAGTTGTGCTGTCAGTGTTCCACAGCATTGAGGTGCTGCAAACACTGACAATCACTGCACAGAGGTGCACGGCTGCAACCAGGCTCTCCCATGACTCTTTCCAAAAGCATATGGAGGGAGTCACAGCACACAGGGAGGTCCTCTTCCCTTCCAATGGGCGGAAGGCACCTCCCCAGGAGACCAACGCAGCCTGGTTGCACATTGCACAGGAGGACACATGCATGGATATCATCAGGAGGACCAGGCTGCAGTGGTGCAAACCTTTCAATGATCTCAGTAGATCACGACACTTTACTGCCAAGCCACACTCAACCTCATCCTGCTGTGCCACTCATCACATCCCCATCACTCTGCCTTCCCTACCCTACTCCTGCACATCTTTACTCACACCAACTTACCTTGCACCTCCACCCATCCCTCTCTATCTACATTATCACTTCCCCATCTCACTAGCCATCCCTCACACTCACCCTCATACTACTGCAAGCATACCAACTAAAAACACACTAGGGTAGTGTAGAGTTTCGTAATTATCGCGATTCAAAATAACATGAGAGAAGCAGATTCAATTGATCATTTTTATTAAACGAAATGCTGTCCTGATAATAAAGGACACAGAAGCCTGTAAAATGGCCGCCGCGCATCGTGGCAGAAGCTTCCAGAGACACAGTGGGCAGACAAGATGGCGTCGAATATACATTCAGTATGAGATCGGATCATACTCGGTACACATTGTAAAGACAGGATGCAACCCGTTTGCATTTTTGAACAATAGCAATGATATAAGTGCTGGAATCGTTTCCTACGCACAGTAAGGATCATTAAACTGGGCCATCGAGAACCCATCTAGACACATCAATACACAAATACCCCCCCGGCTCAACAATGAGAGAGACATTGGCGGGTGATTAAGCCAGTATTCGGGGGGCCCCAAAACCAGTCGAGGAGATGATTCATACACATCCTGGCTGGCTCAACAATGGAGAAGGTATTAACGGATAGTTGGTCAGTTTCAGGTGCTACCGAAACCCGTTAAGAAGATAATCACCCCATGCTGGGAGTTTTGGGTGCCAAAATCACACAAAGGATAACATTTAGATTTGAGCGGGAGATAAGGCCGACATAACAGTATAACTATAGAGGACAAATGTCCATCGGTCTCTTGACTCTCTTGACTCTTGATTTTTCGCTCTCTTGATTTTTCTCTGGACTCTTCCTGAAGCTCTTGCTGGACTCTCTTGACTCTTAGCCGTGCTGGTCGGTTATTCGAGTGTTGGGGGGGAGCTCAATCGGAACGAGCCGCCTCGACAAGGGCAAGTAACAGGGTACACCATCCCGAGTGTCGGTAAACGGTGTCCGGACTCGGAGGCCCGAGTGACGAGAAGAAAGACGAGAAGAAATTCCACGTGCCGCCACGGTCAGTAAACCCCGACCGTGCCCGAAGATATAACGACAGAACTCATCTTTGAATTCTACCGACTTCTACATGTACTGTTTTCTTTGAATTCTATGAACCACTTCACGATCCGGTTTGAATCCATCAATTACTTCATGACATCAGGGAGTCTGGCTTGCCTCTCGTGGCAGCGAGAGTAAACAAGTGGGGTGCAGAAACCCTCACAACCACGTGACAGTCAGGCGCTGCAGCGAAACGAGCTGAGTGCCTCACTTTTAAATTTCCGAAGTAAGCCGAGTGGTGAGCATGTTTTCCGATCCTACAAATCCAGACGTAGTTTAGGTATTGTTAAGGGAGGGTGGTTTTTAATAAGGTTAAGGTATAATGTGTTCCCCTTTTTACGATGTGCCGTGTGTTCTCCATTTCCATAGACCAAGTTTTATGAACGTGTGTATACTTGTACTCTCTTTGATCTGCGCCTATGACATGTATTTCATGATTTTAGACACCATGCAATAAAGATATTCATTTTGTGCTATTCAACCGGGTCTATTTGAGTTTTCTCTGCATTACTGCTCCTTGCATCTAAGTCCAGGTGTCAGAACCGTAAGGGTGAGTGGGTCGAACCACTCACAGGTGCTTATTGTAAAAGTCTGGCCGGAGACCAGAGCAAGCAATAGTATAGGCAACGAAGGCCTAACCTCGCACCAGTACCGTTGAACCCCCTTACAGAAAATGGCGACCGCGGCAGGACCCTGGCAGCAAGAGAGTAATGTCTTAGACCCAGGTTTGAATAGACGAAATGTAATGGATGAGAAGGTAGCTGACTATGTGTTTGGGAAAGTTAACTTGACCAAACAGTGGATATGTGACCTACTGACGGATAGGCGTCCGCTAGACGCCTCCATCAGATGGACAGGTAGCAAAGATCATAAGAAGTCGGTAGAGAAAGCGGTCTGGCTGATGTGCTACAAGAAGCAAGTCCAACTTTCGGACCAGGTCATTGCAGCACAGGCAGCTCAGATCAGGGAATTAGAAACAGAGATGGAGGAAAAGGTTACGGGAGGACAGAGACTGATTGCATCACTGAATGCGTTGCATCAGGAACGCCAAGTAGTAGCCAACCACGACGAGGCTAGGATCGATTACCTAGAATGTCAGGTCACGGAAGCAAAATTAAGTGAGGGAAGAATTAGAGAACGGTGTATCCGCCTAGCTAACCAGATAAAGGCCCAGGAAGAAAGTTTGAGGGGAGTTAGGGCGGCATACAAGTTGGCTCTCGAGGATAGGCATGAGGGAGCCGACCACAGTGTTTGCCAGAGGGAGATAGAGAACCTAAGAGAGGCCCTGAATAAGGCAAATGGCTTGGTGTGTCTCATCAGCCCGTCAGCGAGCCAGCCACAGGTAGGTAGGGAATTCCCAAAATCCCTACCGGAAAAGGCAGAAGTGGTATCAACCACTAAGCCCTCCGCGCCACCCAGCTATACGGAAACCTGGGTAAGGGAGGAAGTGGTGGAAATAGAGAAGAAGGTTCCCGAGGTAGGACAATCCCCGGAGGTAGTGTCGAGACCGGGACCGATGTGTCCGGTCCGAGGTCATAAGAGAGGCCCGAATGGGGAAAATGGGGCAGACGGGGATATCCTGAACCAACTTGTGGTGCCCCACAGCTCACACCAGCTGAGGGCAATGATCAGCCATGTCCAGAAGCTGTCCGAGTCAGGAGACCCTTCCGTGCATTTTAGAGAAGTAGAACAGACCGCAGCGATTAATGGCTGCAACAACGAGGAAAAGACCAGGAAGAAAGATATTCATTTCGTGCTATTCAACCGGGTCTCTTTAGATAGCTCGATCCTTCAGTGTCTCTCCGACGAGAGCAAGAGGGGAGCTAAAAGCTATGGGGATTTATGGGACGAGGTCCTAGAAGTGTTAGGGGCGGATGACGAAGGTCCGTTCGTCAGACTGGGTCAGACCGTGCAGATGGAGGGAGAACCCCCGCGGGTTTTCGCCGACAGACTGTGGCCAGTATACCAGCGCAGCTGCCCAGGTGCGCCAGAGCGCAACTATCTGGACGGCGCCGGGAAAGCTCATTGGCTCAGGTGCATAGTAGCCAACAGCTTGCCAGCCGTCAGGGAGCAGGCCAGATCGTGGTTTGATCCCACCAACCCCGAGACAACGGAGGAGTCTGTCCTGAGTCACCTCACCATAGGGTATCGGAACACTAGAAGCACGGGAGCGCGTCCCCTTAAGGGAAAGGTGCATGAAGCAAAGCCCGCAGCTCCGGCTCAGAAAGAGTGGCATCAGGAGGGAAATCGCGCCCCACAAACCAGTAGTGTTTGTTACGGGTGCGGGAAGGCAGGTCACTGGCGTAAAAACTGTAGGAATCCCTGGAAGGACTCCAGGGCAAAAGCTCCTGCAGTCCGAAGCCCAAACGCCTGTCACTGAGAAAGGAGCTGGTGTGCCTATCCATCCCGACGCGATCGAATCAATGTTAGGAGCCATGCGGTCTCTTATGACCTCACACGGGAAGGTAGCAACAGCCCCATACAACCCAGACTACTGACTGGAACTAGCGCAGCCTGCCTACCTGTGTCCCCTTGAAAGACACGCACAGGAGGCGACCTCCTGTAAGGAGGCCAGGTTGAAAGAGCAGACCTTGCGGGAGGAGAACGCCCGCTTAATGGGGAAAGTAGACGGGCTAGAAGGGCAGCTTAGCGAGCAGGCCTTACGGGAGGAGAACGCCCGCTTAATGGGGAAAGTAGACGGGCTAGAAGGGCAGCTTAGAGGGCAGGCCTTACGGGAGGAGAACGCCCGCTTAATGGGGAAAATAGACGGGCTAGAAGGGCAGCTTAGAGACATAAAGGCAGCCTACAGGGTAGCCAGGAGCAGGGAGTATGAGGATTTAAACCATGGGCCCTGTGAGGAAAGGATAAAAGGTCTGACCCAAGCCCTATCTAAAGCCAGAGGGATGGTTTGCTCAACAACCCCGGGGGAATTCACCACCCCGCAGTTGCAAGCCATGGTAGCAGAGTTGCCCAAACTAAAACAGAATAGAAATCTTCAGCCTCCAGCAGGCGCGATTTCACAGAATGCACAAGCAGGGGCGGTGGCCTGTCATAGGGGAGGGGCCAGACCTGCGAGTGGGGACTCTCAGCCCCGGGTAGAACCGCAGGGCACACAGGCCGGTAAAGCAGCCTGCGTGAGGGGAGAGGACATTCTGGAAAAGTGTAGGATCTTTTCTTTTTCTTGGGATTCAGATGAGGAAGAGCTCGGAGGGCTCAACCAAGTTAGTGACCCGGTCGGAGAGGTGGTGGGCTTCGGAGGACGGAGGTTCCGCCCTCGACCCAAGCATAGGGGAGGTAGGGATTGCGAGTGGAGTTCCACTTACTGGAGAAACAAGTAGGGTGTAGTCGGAAACCGCAGATCCCGAGCCCAGGGGGGCGGAGCCAGGGAAGACAGAGCCGGCGGCTGTGGTGGGACCACAGGCCGTGACGGCGGAAGTCCCAGTCCCCAGTCCGTCGGTCCTGGAGGTCCTGCCCAAGGTGGCCCTCCGCAGGTCGAGTCGGACACCCCAGCCCAGGAAGTTGTGGTCAGATCCCTCGTACACCCCCAGGCGTAAGTTCAAGGCAGCCCAGGGAGGTCCCAGTCCCAGCTCAGCAGCGACAGGCTGCGGCGGATCAAAGACAAGGGTCAGTGCCCCCCCCGCCACGGGGAATAGCTCGTGACAGCCTTCGCAGGATTTAGCTAGGCCGCCCTGGGAACGGGCGGCGCTGTACAGTTATTTTAGGAGGATAAGTTATCCGGTTAAGATTGTAGTTTAATTTTATAAGTAAATGGTAAAATGATGGGAGTTAGTGATAGGAACAGTTAAGGTCTATCCAGTATACATGTCTTGTACGTGGGACGAGGTCAAGGGACCCGCTCACCCTTCACAAAAGCCAGAGACTCTTGGGAGGCTGGCTACATCATTTTATCTGATCACAGGAACCAGGAGATATGGAAAGGATTCTGGTGGTGCTCGCAACAATCGAATATGGATTGGCCTATCGGGGCCTCACCAAGGATGTCGTTGTGTTCGGTTTCTCCGGGGACACGGCCCCCATCGCGACGGATGGGACCGGGAAGCGAAAGGCTGAGGAAACCGCCACTTATTTCCACAAGGGAAGGTGGCCGGGATGGCTGGGAACGAATTCGACGGAATACTCCAGCGCATCTGGGTTTGCGTACAAAGAGACTTCTTTACTGTGTCCCAGGGTGAGGATCGTTGCACCCAGAATCAGCGTCACCGTCGGCAAAAGGATTTGTTTGGTGTGCAATGGGAACGTCCCATTGAGCCGATGGTGGTGGTTACGGAAGTTAAGCAAGACTATGAGAAATTCCTCGGTCGAGTGGGAGCGATTGGGTAACAATACCCATCGGACAATTACGGGGACTAACGGACAATTGAAAGTCTGTCGGGACAAATGGTGGGAACCGGATGAGGGAATATATGTTTGTATGTGGGGATCGAAGTACGTTTGCCCCAAGGGTATATCCATATTTTTCCTACAACAGTGGCAGGATGCCGGGAAAGGGATGAGGTGGGACGTCAGCACTCGGGGGTGCAGAGCTCCATTCTCCCCGATCCCAGTAAACGCCACTGAACTCATCACGCGCCCACGCAAGTCTCCGCCCACGATTCCGGTGGCTTTGGGTCAGGAGGAAGGGTGCCCTAAAACCACTAAGGGGCCCGGGAATAGTCTGGTACTGGTGCCAACAGATCAGATACTGTATCAGGGGGTACATTACGCGGTGGCCTCGGTGATTCTAAATCTCACCGAGGTGCATTTACCAGAGTGGTGCCCCAAAGAAACGGAAAAATTGTACCAGGTCCTGTTAACAAACATGTTCAGGCAATTTTATGAGTTTGATTTTGCAGAGGTTGACAAAACAAGCTTATACACCACACCACACGAAGTTTTGGGTCAGGTGGGGAGACAAAGAAGGGGTGCTGTGAACGATGTGTTCACTGCTTTTAATACGGGAACATCTGTGGTCAACGCTCTAGATAATGTGGAGCTGCAGACACAGATCAACGGTTTAAAGACACAGTTAAAAAGCATCCTCACAAACGAGAACAAGGTAGTAGGGTCTGAGTTACATGAGGACCAGGCCATGACACTACACTTAAAAGAGATTATAGCAGAGCTGGAGAAGCATGCGAGAACGGTAAATGCCCTGATCAGGGAAGATCGAAATGCATCCGATCAAGCTGCGCAGAACGAGGTGTGCGTACTATACGGGGCGTGGTTACTGGGCGAGGGCCGCAGTAATTTGGAGGATTTAAAACAAGGTTTGGTCCCGTCCTGGATAAGCAACAAACACCTGCAGGCGCTCCACCCTTGTCAGAATGCATTAAGCCCGTGCCAGCTCAGGCTAGCCTCAGAGGCATACCCAGTCCCAGTGGACTGCGGATGGTCAAATCACACTATCATGGGGATAGTAGTACGGATGCCGGTGTTGGGCGACACAGCAAAGACCGCCCCGGTGTACCGGGAGGAGAAAATTGGAGTCATTCAGGGGGGAGCCCACATTCGCTACGCAGCGGTCCCACCTTACGTCATCCACTGGGAGCAAACGATGACAGGTACCGACCTCTCGGGTTGTCGTGGCCGGGGAGCACACATCATACTGTGTCCCCAGCACTTGAATGCCTTTTTAATACCACAATGCGGGTTCAGAACGGCTGGCGCAAAGCCCATGAATTGCACCATGGAAGCAATGACACAAGATCATGTGCCCCCACAGGTGGCATACATAGGGGGTGGAACGTATTGCGTTACCACTGCAGCGCAACACTAGCAGCATGGACAGCACAGCCGGTGTCCGGTGAGTGACAGCAGTTTCTGTTTCAAACCCAGGGCTGTAGTTCAAGTGGCACAACAGCGAATTGTCCCGATCCCTGAACCATCCACTGTTCACCTCACAGTAAAAGAGAATTTCACAGACTTACAGCGATTCGTCGCGCATTTCGGATACATCATTCCCCCTCTCCCTGAACACCTCACCAAGATTTTAAAAGCTGTCATGGTATCACAGAAACATCTTTACACCCTGGAACAGAAAACTGTAGCGATAGGGGCAGAGATATTGGACATAGTAAACCCACCGTGGTGGGATCTGTTCACTAATATTGAGGTCCCGTCATGGATCAGGATAGCCTCCCACATTTTGGTAGTATGTCAAGTTGTAATTGTAGTGTACCTGTTGTTCGTGCACTGCAAAAGGGGCAAATGCCTCACGAGGCAGGAGAACACAGGGGAGTGGAGAGAACGTTACGTGTGCGTGAACGAGGAAAGTGCCGCGTAAACGGCCAGGATGACGCCCCTCCATTTTACCGTGTGTGTTTTTGTAATTGTTGTAGTTATGAGTATTTGTGACTAAGTTTGGAACATTTTGTATTTTTAAAACAGTTGGTTTAATTGTTTTTCCTTTTGTAATAAAACATGCATATACAGGTAGTGCGAGAGGCATCGGCCTTTTGCACCTGGAAGGCGTATGCGCAGTGTAAGTTTAATGGCAATGCTGCCTACGATTTGTCCAAGATAGACAATGTGTTTTCTCTGGGAAATGAGGACTGCATGTGTCATGGAGGCCATAGATAGTTTAATTACCGGGAGTGTTTGGATGTGGAGAATCGGGATAATTTGCTCACCAGCATTTAATTGATACGATAAGCAGAGTTATTCGCATCAACAGGAGGGACTGTAGAGTTTCGCAATTATCGCGATTCAAAATAACATGAGAGAAGCAGATTCAATTGATCATTTTTATTAAACGAAATGCTGTCCTGATAATAAAGGACACAGAAGCCTGTAAAATGGCCGCCGCGCATCGTGGCAGAAGCTTCCAGAGACACAGTGGGCAGACAAGATGGCGTCAAATATACATTCAGTATGAGATCGGATCATACTCGGTACACATTGTAAAGACAGGATGCAACCCGTTTGCATTTTTGAACAATAGCAATGATATAAGTGCTGGAATCGTTTCCTACGCACAGTAAGGATCATTAAACTGGGCCATCGAGAACCCATCTAGACACATCAATACACAAATATCCCCCCGGCTCAACAATGAGAGAGACATTGGCGGGTGATTAAGCCAGTATTCAGGGGGCCCCAAAACCAGTCGAGGAGACGATTCATACACATCCTGGCTGGCTCAACAATGGAGAAGGTTTTAACGGATAGTTGGTCAGTTTCAGGTGCTACCGAAACCCATTAAGAAGATAATCGCCCCATGCTGGGAGTTTTGGGCGCCAAAATCACACAAAGGATAACATTTAGATTTGAGCGGGAGATAAGGCCGACATAACAGTATAACTATAGAGGACAAATGTCCATCGGTCTCTTGACTCTCTTGACTCTTGATTTTTCGCTCTCTTGATTTTTCTCTGGACTCTTCCTGAAGCTCTTGCTGGACTCTCTTGACTCTTAGCCGTGCTGGTCGGTTATTCGAGTGTTGGGGGGGAGCTCAATCGGAACGAGCCGCCTCGACAAGGGCAAGTAACAGGGTACACCATCCCAAGTGTCGGTAAACGGTGTCCGGACTCGGAGGCCCGAGTGACGAGAAGAAAGACGAGAAGAAATTCCACGTGCCACCACGGTCAGTAAACCCCGACCGCGCCCGAAGATATAATGACAGAACTCATCTTTGAATTCTACCGACTTCTACATGTACCGTTTTCTTTGAATTCTACGAACTACTTCACGATCCGGTCTGAATCCATCGATTACTTCATGACATCAGGGAGTCTGGCTTGCCTCTCGCGGCAGCGAGAGTAAACAAGTGGGGTGCAGAAACCCTCACAACCACGTGACAGTCAGGCGCTGCAGCGAAACGAGCTGAGTGCCCCACTTTTAAATTTCCGAAGTAAGCCGAGTGGTGAGCATGTTTTACGATCCTACAAATCCAGACGTAGTTTAGGTATTGTTAAGGGAGGGTGGTTTTTAATAAGGTTAAGGTATAATGTGTTCCCCTTTTTACGATGTGCCGTGTGTTCTCCATTTCCATAGACCAAGTTTTATGAACGTGTGTATACTTGTACTCTCTTTGATCTGCGCCTATGACATGTATTTCATGATTTTAGATGCCATGCAATAAAGATATTCATTTTGTGCTATTCAACCGGGTCTATTTGAGTTTTCTCTGCATTACTGCTCCTTGCATCTAAGTCCAGGTGTCAGAACCGTAAGGGTGAGTGGGTCGAACCACTCACAGGTGCTTATTGTAAAAGTCTGGCCGGAGACCAGAGCAAGCAATAGTATAGGCAACGAAGGCCTAACCTCGCACCAGTACCGTTGAACTCCCTTACAGTAGGCACTTGGGTGGTTTAGCCAATGGTCATGTGAAGTTTCTGGTAATGTGGTGTCAAACATTGAAATCTTTATTTTCAACACTTTGGGCTGGATTTTGCCATTGTGGGTGGGCTGTTTATTATTATTGCGCAATTTTCCCCTAATTGGGCAATTGATTTCCAGCGTGTGGGAACCCCTGGCCCAATGAGCCTTTTCATCCAAAAAGTCGCCTCCAATGACGTCATCAATGCTGCTGGCTTTAAGGCCTGCAAGCAGCCTTGCTTCTTCTGGAGACTGCAAACTTTATGGCTATTGTAGTAAGCACTTCATTGATCGACTGTGTCCACCAGTAGGCCAAAGTGTGCTCCACGCTTCGATGAGCCCTCCCTCCAAGCTCTGGTGGAGGGAGTAGGATCCAATAAGGAGATGGTGTTAGGTCTTTCAATTTTGATTGATTTATTTTGCTCGCATTTGTGGCACTCATAAATAAGTTATTTCAGAAATTTTAAATCTAGTAAAGCAACGCTATCAAAGTACATTTATTAATTAGGGTACATGTTTGAAATAAATTAGCTGATCTCCTGTAGCTTTGCTTGTGGTGAGTAGTAGAATTATAATGTTGTAAAGCTATAGAGGTGTTATCAACAAAGTGTTACAGTAAGTAAATATGACACAGCAAATCTGTGCTATATGTAAAACTTGTAATATATTACTCACAGATGTCCTAAATGCTTACAGTGAGTTGTCTAAGCTGCTGATGTTTGTTTGCGCCTGATTTTGTTGGGTATTTGCTATTTGCCCAACTACTGCCCAGCGAATGCCCATTAAATTCTTATGCCTGGTAAAAGCAGGCGTAAGAGTTTAAATGAATATAAAAATATATATATTTTATTTATTTTAACATTAAAACACCTGTAAAATAAGTTACTGTTATTTTTAGCCCCTTAAAAACATTTAAATTTATTTTTCCATCAATTACATTTTTGTTTTAAATGTTTAATTAAATGGTATTTTAATTCATTTTAAATATGTAATATTTTTTTTATTTATTTGGTATGTAAATGTAAACTTTTTATGTGATCCCCATTCATGCTTATGGGGATTCCGTACATACAGAACCGCTTGCGAACCGCCTGCGCCCCGGGATACGTGGGCCTTTACGCATGTCTATATGTAGAGGCCCAGGAGCGCGAGTCTCCGTGGTTCCCAAGGCAGAAGGTAGGCGCGGATTTTATTTGCGGATCAGAGGCATTTCCCCACGGGAAGCCGCCGACCGCAAATTCAGGCCCATTGTCTCTCTCTCATTCGTCCTACCAAATTAATCACTTCACACTTCTATGTGTTAAATTTCATTTGCCATGTGTCTGCCCATTTCACCAGTCTGTCTATGTCCCCCTGAAGTCTGTTACTATCCTCCTCACTGTTTACTACATTTCAGCATCATCTGCAAACTTTGAAATTATGCCCTGTATACCCAAGTCCAGTTCATTAATATGTATCAAAAAGTGCAGTGGTCCCAATACTGACCCCTGGGGAACACCACTGCACACTTCCATCCAGTCTGAAAAACAACTGTTCACCACTACTCTCTGCTATCTGTCCCTTAGCCTATTTCGTATCCACGCTGCCACTGCCTCTTTAATCCCATGGGCTTTAATTTTGTTAACAAGTCTATTATGTGGTACTTTGTCAAATGTGTGGTGGGTATGGATTCGCTACAGTTCATTAAAAACTAACTTGACAAGTTCCTGAGAGAAGAGGACATTTCCAGTTACAGAGGATAAGTTGTTAGTTAGTTGTGATTATAAGGGGCTTTTGGTCACCTGGAGCTGCTTTATTCCCTTAAAGAGTCAGCCTTACCTAAGAAGAATTGATCTATCTCAATTTTGAATTTTTCAATTGACCTAGCCTCAATAGCTGTTTGGGGGAGAGAGTTCCAGGTTTCCACTACCCTTTGTGTGAAGAAGTGCTTTCTGACACCATCCCTGAAAGGCCTGGTTCTAATTTTAAGGTTATGCCTCTGTGTTTTGGACTCCCCCACCAGAGGAAATAGTTTTTCTCTATCTACCCTATCAAATACTTTACCATTTCAAGCACCTCAATTAGATTACCCCTTAATTTTCTATACTTGAGGGAATACAAGCTTAGTCTATGCAACCTAGCCAAATAATTTAACCCTTTTAGCCCCAGTATCATTCTGGTGAATCTGCGTTGCACCCTCCAAGGCCAATATATCCCGCCTGAGGTGTGGTGCCCAAATGAATGTAGTACTCCAGATGCGGTCTAACCAAAGCTTTATACAACTGTAGTATAATTTCCACCTTTTTGTATTCCAGCCCTCTTGAGATAATGGCTAACATTCCATTAGCCTTTTAAATTATTTTTTGTACTTGCCCTCTAGCTTTTAGTGGTTTCTGTACATGGACACCTAAATCTCTCTGCTCCTCCATAATTCCTATATTCTTACTATTTCGAAAATATTCTGATCTATCTTTCTTAGGTCCAAAGTGGATGGCATCACACTTCCCAACATTGAACTCCATTTGCCATAGTTTTGTCCACTCACATAATCTATCAACGTTCCTTTACAACTTTCTGCTTCTATCTACATTACTTACTGTGCCACCTTACTTAGTGTCATCAGCAAACTTGGATATATGGCTCTCTATTCCTTTATCTAAGTCATTGATAAATAGTGAAAATCTAATGCCCCAGTACAGATCCTGTCACATCCTGCCAATTGGAGTACAGACCCATCATCCCTACTCTCTATTTCCCACCTCTTAACAAATGCCGTACCTGTACCTTACAAAAATCATACAATGTTGATGGAGACCAAGGGCTCAGCTCTCGGCTGTTACAATGCATCATCTCTATAAGGTTGCACTATAATTAGGGTTTATTACATTTCTTTGACAGAGACATCACCAATAATTTCCATACTAACTTGAAGTGAGAGTATATTTATGTATAGTGAAGTCTCGTAAATAAATTGAATAACTGTGTGCAGTGAATAAGTTAATAAACGTTTGAATGCTATTTGATATTTATTGAAAGTTAGTCCTATATCGAAAGATCTAATATGATTGAACTCCCACCTTCAGCAACACAAACCCCTTCTTCATCCTTTCACAGCAGATTGTGCGCACTGGAAAGCACTCAAGACAATGGTGACATTTGCCAGCTGTGAAATCTCATTTGGCCATATCATTTTTTAATTATTTGCTGAATATTTAGCATAATACTTATTGAACAATGTTATTACCATTCCTTATTGGTGAAATGTCATACAGCTGGGAAATCTTGTTGATTGCACATAAAAGAAGACAACAGCACAAATATAAACGTCAAGCATTCTAGAGGCACTTTAGTCATAAACAGAAGATTACTAGAGGTGAACCGAATCCTCTAGCCAAGTTGACCTGTATTGGGTCTATTTAGGAACAACTGATTTTGGCGAAATTAATCTCATAGCAGGAAAAAAACTTAGCCCATTAAATCTTTCTGTAAATTGTGGAAGCTGGCACTTGTAGTTGAAGTTAAAGTGCCAGTAAAAAGGTTGCTTGTTATTATATGTTTCAAAATTATCCTTGTGTAACTTAATACAAAAGCAAAATACTGCGGATGCTGGAAATCTGAAATAAAAAGAGAAAATGCTGGAAATACTCAGCAGCTCAGGCAGCATCTGTGGAGAGAGAAACAGAGTTAACATTTCAGGTCGATGACCCTTCGTCAGAACTGGAAAAAGCTGGAGATGGAACAGGTTTTTAAGCAAGTGCAGGGGCAGGGAAAGGAGGGAGGGGAGGAAAGAACAAAAGGGAAGGTCTGTGATAGGATGGAAGGCAGGAGAGATTAAGAGACAAAGGGATGATGGTGCAAGGCAAAAGGAGATGGTAATGGGACAAGTTAAGAAACAAAAGATGGCTCTAGATGAAGTGTAAATGGCGATGGCAGAATGATCGACAGCTGCCATGTGAGAGAGAGAGAAAAAAAATGAGGGGGATAAAAAGGGAAAGAAAAGGTGGGGCAGAGGTAACTTAATGATGAGTGTGCATTAGTGGGCCTTGCCAGTTTAGTAGTAATCAATGTGTATGAAGCCAAATGATTCAAAGGAAAGTATTATGCATCAGTGTTCACTGATACCTCTCACACCTGGATGTAGCTATAACAGATTTTGCTTGGCTTCCTACACGATGGTGATTAGTGACAGGGACTCAAGGAAGTCATCAAGATGCTGTATTGAATATAGTATACACCATTAGAACCATGCAATAACTGAAAAATGCTGACAGTCATCTCTCACACATTTTTCAGACCTGTCTATAAATTCCCAGCCATGGTGTAATAGATCAAGGCCATTATTGGAATTTTAATATCATTAAATCCTTTCCATTGTGTTTTAGAAGTCCTTATGGAAGTTTGCTTAGGATAGGCCAATTGATTGATCTGCGGATTACATTATACCTTGTACATATTGATTCAGTGACCAGTGGAAATTGATTGGGGTAGAGCTTGACTTTGTGCGATAGTGTAAAATGGGTGATAGCGAATTGGCAGCCTGCTTTACATCTCTCCTGATTTTTATTTCCATTGACTCAAAGGAATAAAGAGATGTATATCCAAGTTTACAGATGACAAAAAAAAATAGGAGGCAGATAAGTTGTGTAGATGGGAGCAAGAAGTTACAAAGGAACATAGACAGACTAAGTGAGAGGGCAAAACTATGCCAGATTTAGTTCAATGTGGGGAAGTGTGAGGTCGTTCTCTTTGGCTCCAAGAAAGAATATCAGAATGTTTCCTGAATGGTGACAGACTAGAGCTGTGGAGGAGCAAAGGGATTTGGTTGTCCATGTACATAAAATACTAAAAGCTTGTGCAAGGTACAAAAAGCAATCAGAAAGGTTAATGCAATGTTGGCCTTTATCTCAAGGGGGCTGGAATACAAAAGTGAGGATGTGATGCTTCAGTTGTACAGAGCCTTGGTCAGACCCCACCTGAAGTAGTGTGTTCAGTTTTGGGCACTACACCTCAGGAAAAAATATATTGGCCTTGGAGGAGGTACAGCACAGATTCACCAGATTGATATCAGGACCTACAGGGTTAAATTATGAGGACAGTTTGCATAAACTTGAGTTGTATTCCCTTGAGTTTAGAAGGTTGAGGGGTGATCTAATTGAGGTGTTTAAAATAATAAAGGAATTTGATGGGATAGATACAGAGAAGGTATTTCCTGTGGTGAGGGAATTCAGAACAAGAGGCCATTAAATTATTAGATGTAGGCTATTTAGGAGTGAACGCAGGAAGCAGTTTTCACACAAAGGATAGTGGAAATCAGGAATGCTCTTCTCCAAAAGGCTGTGGATGTTGGGTCAATTGAAATTTTCAAGACTGAAAGCGGTAGATTTTTGTTGGGTAAAGATATCAAGGGATGTGGATCAGTGGCAGGTAAATGGAATTGAAGTATAGATCAGCTATGATCTAGCAGGCTCGAGGGGCTGAATGGCCTACTCCTGTTCCTATATTCCTAATTGTTTGAAGAGGGAGGGAATGGACATTGGCTTCCTTTGGTGTAGAGCTGAGGGCGTTCGCATTTTCTGTGGCACCATTTTTGAGTTGATCAATCCAGGAAAATAAGCATCCACATCGGATCCCTGGTGGCAATAAGAATGCATTATTGTTTGGCAATGTAGGGCCGATACATCCAAGATCCCTAGCAAGCTCAAGGAACTCATGATTGAGATCAGATTTGGATTTAAGAGTAGCTGAACATTTGATTGCTTGAAACCAAATTGAAGTCCAAATAACAAAGGAACTTGAATTCTCACATGTACTGGATAATATCCATTTCCTTGGATCAAGTGTCAAACTCCATAGAAGCCAAAAGGCATGAAGATTAATTCTGAAAACACTGTAGATAGCACAGTGCTTCATGTAAGAAGGAATGCAATGCTGGAGGTGACGACTCGGGATTTGGCATATTGCTGTCAACGGCTACATTCCACATGTTAATCCGTCCTCTGTAGTCCCTTCAATTATGATCTGTGCAGTTCTGGAGAATAATTCCATTTGGCAGCCTGATCTTCAGTTATGACCCTGTTAGACCTTCATATGAAAATGAAGGAAAATTAATAAAATGGAAATGAAAACAAGGACAGTTCTCAGTTCACACTTCTTTTCATTAAGCTGATACAAGTTGTAATCATATGAGCACATTGATACCAATACTATTACAAAGGGTAAATTGTGACTATTCTGGAAGAGACAATTTGGGCTAGAAATTCATTATAGGCCAGGAATGGGCGGTAAAATTAGAAAAGCTGGAGAATTAGTGCCAGGCGCTAATGCTTTAGACTGCATTCAAAATTCATTCTCACTGCTCAAAGAAATGATTGGGGCGCTAAATCAAGTCTTAAAGGCCTAGCTCAGTGGCGTTAGACTCAAAGGCCGTGATTTTGCCAGTGCTCAGGGGACGGGTTCGGAGGTGGGTCCGGTGTTAAAGTCGCAATGATTGACGGCGGCTCGGAAACCTGCCGCGAACCCGCCTCTGTGTGAGTTTCAAGAGTGTCGAGTCTGCGATTTCACAACAGACCCAACACCAAGTGGCAGGTAAGGGATTTAAGACACTTAACGCCTTGTTAAGTGCTTGTTAACTGCTATTTTGAGAGCCTTTTGCAATTTTCCAACATTTGATTCGGGTTTCACGACGTTCGGAGATCGCGCCAGGTAAGTGTTTCTGGAAGACCAATGAGCTGGAAACTTCAGTCTAAAAGCTGCACTCTCAAATCTGCTCAATTTCAGCTGTCAGAGGTTGCTGATTTCAAGATTTGGGAGACTGTCTTGAGGCTGTAAGTGTCAGTTGTTAACTCCATATCCACTGTCACCTGCATTGCTGGACATAAAAGGCGCCCTCACCCTTCACTGTGCCACCTCAAATTGGGATCACACAAATGGCAACGATGTCAAACGTTCATACAATATTAATTTATTCCAACATAATAAAAGAACAGAAACTTAACATTGAATTCTATCAGAACACCCAAGTGAGTACCCTTGTGATCAATTATGTGTCATCTTTCTCTTACACGTGCTTCTACGTTGTGCTACCCCTGTGGCTTCTGCAGATGTAGAGACAGCCTGCTCACTTCCCTGCTGCACCTGCTTAGACGCCTTTGGCGGTCGTCCTCTGGGTTTTGGAGCCGTTAAAGGCCCCGCCAAAGGCTGCTCCTCCTGCAGCTGCACAGGGGCAGACTCAGCCATCACTGCTCCAACAGTCATCTGGGACTCTGACCGAGGGGTTGGCAAGGGGATGGAAGTTGGAGCGCTTGGAGAGGAGCCCCCACTTGCATGTCATCTCTCACCATCATCCCTCTCATAGGCCACCCGCACTTCTCTGCTAGCAAGTAGCTGGAGAGCACCTTGCTGCACATCAGTGGGGCCATGAGGACCCGTCTCTGTACTGACAGTCCTAATAACAGGGACGTCCATGTACATCTGGTTCCTCTCCACGATAGATGCCCATCTATCCTCCATAGCTGACCATCTATTTAGAAGAGTCACCATGTTCATTGGCATCTGGCGATTTATGTCCTCCATGGAGGTTGCCATCCTTTCCATGGCGGCACCTACATTCGCCATTGAGTGCACCACGGCATTGCTCATGTTTCAGTTGGACTCCTCCATTCTCTGCACACTCGCAGTCACTGTGGTTGCAAACCCAATCAGAGCCTCCTGCACTTGGTTCTGAAACTCCAGCACCACTCACTTTCTGGATGGCCCTCGAGGTTCAGCGTCTACATGCAGCTGAGCAGAGCTAGGAGCGTCCAGCGCCCTCCGACGAGGACTCTCCACTGCTGTCCCTGTCTCCACCATCTGCTCTTGCTCACTCGTGCGTTGTGATACAGCAGGTGACAACACTACTCTATCTTGCACATGACCCACCGTGGTGTGCGTCTCCGCGCTGGTGCTGGGTGCGCTTATTTCTGCTGACGCTGCTCCCTCAGAGGCTGGAGGATCCTCTGAGGAGTGCTCCTGCTCTTCCTCCTGGACAGTAGGGTCGGGAGCTCTTGATGGTCCTGAGGGAGAGGAAAGACATGAGTTAGACATTTGATATGCAGTGTGCAGACATATCCCATTGTGCACATGATGAGCATTCCATTTCTAATGACATCAGATGCCATATGTGTCACTCATGAAAGCCAAATAAGATGGATGGAGAAGCATTCTGTCACCAGGTTGTTCAATTGAGCCTGTCTCTCCGTCCCCCACTTCGAGCTGTTCCACTGATCCCGCCAGAGCAGCCTCCTCAGCGTTGGTCAGCTGTGATAAGGATGGTGGTCCTCCTCCTGTTCTCTCCCTCTCCCTCTTATTGTGGGCTCTCTTTTCTTGCAATGAGGGAAAGAAGTGGAGTTTCAGTGAGACCGATGGAATGAGTGTAAAGAATGGATAGAATAGATGTTTAGAAGGAGAATGTGAAGGAGTGGGTTCCTAAAACGAAGTTCCCTCCTTTTGAGTTGTTAGTTGTTGTCAGTGCATAACCTTGAGGGTGGGTGTGAGGAGTGCATAGTAAGTAGGGAAAGGGATTCTGTGCATAGGGAGAGAGGGATGGGAGATAGTGCAAGGGATGTTAGGTTGAGTCAGGATGTGCAGGAGTAGGGTTGGCAATGCAGAGTGACGGGGATGTGATGACAGGCACAGCAGAATTAAGGTAACTGAGCTTTTATACTCACTTTTCCAGAACGCAGGAGATCATTGAACCTTTTCCTGCATTGGACCCAGGTGCGTCTGTACACAGACCCGGCATTGACCCCCTCAGCTATTCGTAGCCAGGCTGCCTCTGTCTGCTGGGGAGGTTTCCTTCTTCCATCAGATGGGTACAGGACCTCCCAATGTCCTCTGACTCCCTCCACAAGAACATGGAGGGAGTCCTCGTTGAAGCGGGGAGCTGCCTTTTGTTTCTCTGCAGACATCGTGGTGAGAAGCAGCAGTCAGAAGTACCAGAAACGACCTGAGATCTAATGGTGAAATGGCCCCCTTAAATGCACCAGCTGCAATTGAGTCAGCATATCAGCTGAACAGACCCGCACCTTGTGATCGGGGCGGGTATCCCACACGATGGGCTTAACTAGCCCAATTAACGAAAAATTGCACCAGCAGGCCGGCAGGAGCCGGCAGCGGTACGGGAACCCACCCACTACCGTTCCCGACGCAAACCTGCCTCCAGGAAGAAAATCACAGCCAAAGAGTGGACCAATATTGGGTGCAGTCTAATCTCAACTCATCATTGCCACAGGCATTTCCCAGTACTTAAAGGGGAGGTTCATTGATGCTGCAGCACCTAATTCTCAGCATTGCTGGCTGTGCAGCTGCTTCAGCAAGGAGAAGGAGCCGGAGGACTGAAGCAGGTGTGCTCATGGCAGATCCACCTCAGTCGGGTGGTCAGGGTGATTGAATGCTTCAACAAATGCTACATACCACCATCTGTACCACAAGCTTCACACACTGCCCAAAGCACCACACCCCCAGCGCTCACCCACCAACAATCTCTACCTACCAACACTCACACCCACATCTCACGCCTTGAAAACAATGACAGCTATTCAACTATGGCAGACACAAGGGTCATTAGTTATTAGAATGAATGTGATATGTGTGATATGCTTATACATAAATTTACTAATGGAGATTGCAATATTTTGTGGTCTCTCTCATTTCACCTTTGCACCCCGTAGGATGCTGTGATATGGTACGACGCAGGGATGGTATGATGGGCATGTGGTGAGCAAAAGGGATCTGGGGTTTAAGTCATCCTGCTGTGAGGCTGGAGGTCTGTTTGGAGGAGGTGGAAGAGTTCTGTGACCACCACCTTCACAGAATCACAGAATCCCCACAATGCAGATAGAGGCCATTTCGGCCCATCGAGCCTGCACCGACACATATCCCACCCTATCCCCGTAACCCCACGTATTTAATCCCCCTAACACTAAGGGTCAATTTATCATAGCCAAATCAACCTAACCCGCACATCTTTGGACTTCACACCTTGGTGATGCAGAGCCCTCTAATACACTGCTCCTTGCTTAATTGGAGGTAGGAAAAATGCTGTCGGAATACCCTCGGAGGGTAAGGCCTTCTGGTGAGAGCCCTGATGGCCCTCCTCCTCCCTCTGGCCACATATTCCACTCTTTCTCGCTGCCTCCACTCCCTCCACCGTAGATCCTGGAGGGCTAGTACAGCCCCCATTAATGTAAGCCAAGCGTAGCACTTTGATATTTTTTAAGAATAAATGTAACTACTTTTTAGTTAACCCAACACTCCTGATACAAAAGAACCTTTAAATTACTGCATTAAACTGTTGCACAATGTCAAACTGACAAGAAAACACTGAAACTCCACTAACCCGACAGCTGTGACTCATTACTCATGATCCCTTTAAACAACATCCCTGGTGCCGGCTTCCGCCTGCTTGACGCCTCCTTTTCCTGTCGCTGTCTGATTGAGGCGCTAAGGTAGGTGGCAAAAATCAATTTTGCAGATCGGGCGCCCAGTGAGCATTGCATGCTCACTGACGTCACGATCTGCCTGGCGTTGAAGTCCCCGGCGGTACCTCATACCGGCGGCGCAACGGGGCGGGGGGACTGGATTTGCCTTGCGTCGCTGGATTCACCTCGCCCCAGCGCTACTGCATCAGCGCCACATCAGCACCAGCGCTGGCACTAATGGGAGATGCTAACCAATTGAATTTTCCCCCCAATAACCTTTAAAATGACGTTTTTTTTTAACCTGCAAATGCTGGAAACAAGCAACAGCTCCAGCAACATTTGAAAATAGAAAAGGTAGATTAACGTTACAACAATTTGCATTTATATAGCGCCTTTAATGTAGAAGAATGTCCAAAGCGCTTCATATGAGGAGATATTAGGAGGGGTGACCAAAAGCTCGGTCAAAGGTGGGTTTTAAGGAGGGCCTTGAAGCAGGAGAGGAAGGTGGAGAGGTGGAGGGGTTTAGGGAGGGAACTCCAGAGCATTGGGCCTCGACAGCTGAAGGCACGGCCACCAACAATATGGCGAAGGGAAGGGGGGTGCACAGGAGCCCAATGTCAGAGCAAAGGAGAGTTTGTGGGAGCCATTTGCAGCACTGGAGGAGGGTAAAGAGTTAGGGATGAGGCCATAAAGGGATTTAAACATGAGGGTAAGAATTTTAAATTTGAGATACTGGGGGACCGGGAAGCCAAAAAAAAATAAAGGAAATGAAGGTTAAATGGGTGTCAGGCCTAAAAGAAATAACAGAAGTAATAGCAAAGAGGAAATGAAAGAAAATGGAATCATGAAAATTGTGGACATAGTATTCGGAGAGGAGGAAAGAAGAACGCAAAACTTAAAACAAAAATAGAAATAGAGACACAGAGAGACTGAATAACAAGAAGCTGCAATCAGATATGGATTGTAATTGTATCTTTATGGAAAATGTGAGAAAATCAGGACTGAACCGGCAGAAGAAATCAAAACAAAAATTCTAAAAGATCAACAGAAAGTAGCTGCCACATGAGGAGGAGGCTGGCGTAGATAAACAGAAGACTGAAATGGCCTCACTTATGATGGATGATGAAGAGGGGGGCCAAAACATTACAATTTTGATTAAATACAGGCAGACCAGCATCTGAATTTCTTTGCCCAAAAATGATAATATGAATTTTATTTTATTTTTAAAATGTCAGATATTATTAAACAGATTGAGCACCTCCTGTTGTCCTTTGGGATGCAGTCTTATTGGTCAGTGTTACTCAACGGAGCGATTAGATTCAGAAAAGTGGCATACAGACCAATCTGCCCGCAGAGAGAAAACTCTAAGGAAAGCTAATGTTGGAAGATTTGTAAAATTTGAAAAAGAAAAGACAAATAAACATGTGTTCCACAGAGTTTGAAGTGCTGGTGGTAAATAAGTAATCATTGTCTAGTGAGAAAATGTTGTAAATACCTGGGGGTAAATTTTTGTCTTTATCGTCTGTGGATTAACCATCGCCTGGGTGGATCGCACAACAGTAACAGAACCCATTCGATTTGCCTTCCATTATTTCCCAAAATTTCTCTCATGGTCTCTTCACTTCACAATCCAGCCACTTGCTTTCCATTCAACACCTTCCCATCCTGCTTGCAAGTGCAATGTATGCCCACTCTTCTTTGTAGGGGAACTCACTAACTCTGGCCTTCTCTCTCGACAGGAGTAAACAGCGAACAACACCAGGGAAAGAAGCAGGAATGGGAGAGGACCAGTAAACCTCTTGGTCATATCTGAGCTGGAGCAGCAAGCTTTTGAACTAATGACCCTTCAAGAGCTGTGCACATTGCGGATTTTGAAGCTGGGGAAGCATATCTGAACAGGGTCTCTGACTATTACTTGTACCCCTTCATGAAGTACAGAAAAATATTAGCTGGAATCTTTACCTTGGAGTCAGGGTGGATGCGTGCGGGCCGCATAGTGGGTCACCATCCCGAAGATTTCAACAATGCGTTCCACACTGCGTGTTTAACTCAATTGCACCAATTGAAAGAGTCATGCGGGTTTCCCGGCCCAATTAACTGAAGCGGGTCTGATGACGTCACCAATGACTCGTTTTCAGCGCGGATATTTAAAGCAGCCTTGCACACATCTCATTTGAAGGTTGCTGTAGGAGAGAACATAAGAACATAAGAACATAAGAAATAGGAGCAGGAGTAGGCCAATCGGCCCCTCGAGCCTGCTCCGCCATTCAATAAGATCATGGCTGATCTGATCCTAACCGCCAATCTACTATCTATCACAGAACCATCTCCTGCATCTAACAGAATTGCACACACGAAATAGGAGCAGAATCAGGCTACACAGTCCCTGGGCCCGCTCCACTACCCACAGGGCCATGACCGATCCGAACCTAGACTCATGTCCAAATTCCTGCCCGCTCCCCGTAACCCTTAATGCCCTTTACTTCTAGGAAACTGTCTATTTCTGTTTTAAATTTAATTAATGTTGTAGCTTCTACAGCTTTTTGTGGCAGCATATTCCATGGACCTACCACCCTCTGAGTGAAGTAGTTCCTCCTCATCTCAGTTTTGAAAGAGCAGCCCCTTATTCTAAGACTATGTCCCCTAGTTCTCGTCTCACCCGTCATCGGGAACATCCTCCCCGCATCCACCCGATCCAACCCCAAGATTGAAGAGCTACAAATTGCTGAATAAGATTGAGATTTGTGTGGGTCATGGAGACACACAGACAGAAGGCTGTGCCAAGATTCCCAGATGCCTCCCCGGAAGTGATGGTCCAGAGAGTCAGAGCATGCAGGCAGGTCCTCTTCCCTGCGGATGGCCGGAAAAGACCAGATAGAGACACTAAGAGGGCCTGGCTAGAGATCGCAGAGGGGGTCAGCAGCAGGGATGTGGTCAGGAGGATGTGGATCCAGTGCCGCAAAAGATTCAATGATCTCATGAGGTCAGGAAAGGTGAGTACAATGCCACACTCACCTACATCCTGATGTGCCTATCACCCCAACCCCATCACTCTGCCTTCCCAAGCCTACTCCTGCACATCACTCCTCACACCAACCTACCTTGCAGGAGCACCCATCCCTCTCTGTCTATGCACCTACTCACATCCCCCTCTGAAGATCCAGCATTGACAATCACCCTCATCCTAATGCAATCATAGCAAGTAACGCCACAGAAGGAGGCCATTTGACAATGTCACGCCACTCCCTTATAGTCACCCTTCACAGATATAGCCCATCCATTCCTTACACTTATTCCATCACTCTCATTCAAAGTTATCTTCTTTCCCTCCTTGCAGGAGAAGAGAGCCCACAACAACAGGGAGAGGCAGAGAACAGGAGATGGCCCTCCAATATTCACAAATTTGACTCCAGCAGAGGAGGAGACCTGAGAAATCTCTGGAGTTGCAGAGCTGCTGGTGGTGGGAGAGGGAGAGAGGGGGACCTCAGAGCAACCTGGTGACAGAATTAAATAGCATACAGCCACATGGCATACAACAGTCACTTCAGCAGCTAGTGAAATGTCATCATGTGCCTAATGGTAATGTTACCCATTCTTAACATAAGACTTCCAAATGATCTCTTTACTCTCCCACAGGTCCATCAAGTGCCCTCCCCCCACCCCGCCCCCCCACTGTTTAGCTGGAGGAGGAAGACAACTCCTCAGAGGAAGTTCCAGTTTCTGACGGTGTACCATCACCAGACCCATGCGCACCCAGCACCAGCGCAGATACGTGCACCTCGGTGGGTCCTGTGCGAGATAGAGTAGTGTTGGCACCTGGTGTCTCACACATCACAAGTGAGCAAGAGCAGATGGTGGAGACAGGAACAGCAGTGGAGAGTCCTTGCTGGAGGGCGCAGGCTGCTTCAAGCTCTGCTGAGCTGCATGCAGATGCTGAACCTCGGGGGCCATCGAAAAAGAGGGTGATCTTGGAGGAGCAGCAGCAATTGCGCGAGGCTCTGGCAGCTTTCGCAGCCACGATGTGTGCAACTGTACAGAGAATGGAGGGGTCCATCTCCAACATCAGCACCACCATCTCGCAGGCGATGGCGATGATGTGCTGTTCCATGGAAAGGATGGCCACCTGCATGGAGCAGCAAATCCGCCAGTCCGACAAGAACATGTTTGCTGTGAAGAACAGATTGCAGACGCTCATTGACCTCATCTCGAGGAGGGATATTAACGTAGACTTGGACTTTCATCGCCCCACTGATGTGCAGCAAGTTCCTCTCCAGCTCCTTGCTAGCAGGGAAGTGCAGGTGGCCCATGAGAGGGATGATGGTGAGAGGGGACATGGAAGTGGGGACGCTTCGCAGAGTGCTCCCACTTCTCCCCCATTGCCTCCACCTCAGTCAGAGTCCCACATGCTGCCTTGGATCCTGATGGCCGAGTCTGCCCCTGCACAGTTGCAGGAGGAGCAGTTTTTGGTGGGGCCCTCACAGGCTCCAAAACCCAGAGGATGTCTGCCAAAAGTGTCAAAGCAGTCACAGCAAGGAAGTGAGCATCCTGCTTTTACCTCTGCTGAAGCCACAGTGGTTGCACTTCGTAGAAGCACGCATAAATGAAAAAAGACACAATCCTAGGTGCACAAGGGTATGCACATGGGTGCATGACAAAATGTTAATGTTAAGTTTCAGTTATATTTATGATGCTCATAAATTTATTTCTTTGCTCAACTTTCCTGTCATGTCCATTTTTGCCTGCTACCCGGGAAGTGGCTTTGTCACCTGGAGTGAATGGTGAGACATTACTTACGCTCGAGCATTGGGGATTTGAGTGACAGGAATGGCTTGGTCATTTTGTGGTGTTGTTGGGTGGGGGGAGGTTAGTACAGCATCTGGCAGCCATATGGGTGCACTGGTGCAAGTTAAGTAAATCTGGCCATTATGAGGCCATTCCTAGTCTCCCGGGCAGCAATGTGCGCCGCTGCTGGTGCCATCTCTACCTCAGGTTCCTCCTCTTCCTCTGTACCACCTGTTCCTCCTCCTCCTTCTCCTCGTGTTCCACCTGTTCCTCCTCCTCCTCTGAAGAGGCTGTGCGCTCTGCACCTTGCTCTTCCTGCAGCTCCAGTCCTCGCTGCTGCACTATGTTGTGCAGCGCACAGCATACGACGATGATCGTGGCTGGTACGTACTGAAGGGCTCCTCCAGATCTGTCAAGGCATCTGAAGCGCATCTTCATCATGCTGATTACTTGCTCTATGGCACATCTGGCGGACATGTGGCTCTCATTATAATGCTCCTCGGCCTCATTGCTTAGCCTCCTCAAGGATGTCATCAGTCACATCTTCAGTGGATAGCCCTTGTTTTTTTTAATTAGTTCATGGGATCTGGCGTCACTGGCCAAGGCCAGCATTTATTGCCCATCCCTAATTGCCCTTGAGAAGGTGGTGGTGAGCCGCCTTCTTGAACAGCTGCAGTCCATGTGATGAAGGTACATCCACAGTGCTGTTAGGGAAGGAGCCAGCGACGATGAAGGAACGGCGATATACTTCTAAGTCAGGATGGTGTGTGACTTGGAAAGGAACTTGGAGGTGGTGGTATTCCCATGTGCCTGCTGCCCTTGTCCTTCTAGATGGTAGAGGTTGCGGGTTTGGGAGGTGCTGCCGAAGAAGCCTTGGCGAGTTGCTGCAGAGCATCTTGTAGATGGTACACACTGCAGCCACGGTACGCCGGTGGTGGAGGGAGTGAATGTTTAAGGTGGTGGATGGGGTGCCAATCAAGCGGGCTGCTTTGTCCTGGATGGTGTCAAGCTTCTTGAGTGTTGTTGGAGCTGCACGCATCCAGGCAAGTGGAGAGTATTCCATCACATTCCTTACTTCATGCGGAGATGCCGGTGTTGGACTGGGGTGGAGAAAAGTGAGAAGTCGCACAACACCAGGTTATAGTCCAACAGTTTTATTTGAAATCACAAGCTTTCGGAGCGGCTGCTCCTTCGTCAGGTGAAGTAAAGGAATACAAATCGACAAAGCATATATAGATAGAGAACAATGCATGTGTAACGTACAATGGCAGATGACTACATTTAATCCTCCTGACTGCCTTTTGTCACACCTCGGCAGATAAACAATCAGGTCAGCCAGGAAGGCACCACATCAAAGACATAGCAAGATACAACTGAGACAATGAGGTGGGGTTACAGGGGGTCTAATGTGTCAAAAGCTGCAGTCGGTATGGAAAACGATAAACTTTAAAAATGTTTACTTATTTTTACTGGAAATCACATCTGAACAAGCCAACGACGACTCGAGTCTGGATGACTCTACGTCATGTATTGTGACATGAACCCAAGATCCCGGTTGAGGCCGTCCTCATGAGTGCGGAACTTGGCTATCAGTTTCTGCTCGATGATTTTGCGTTGCCGTGTGTCTCTAAGGCCGCCTTGGAGAACGCTTACCCGCAGATCCGAGGCTGAATGTCCTTGACTGCTGAAGTGTTCCCCGACTGGGAGGTAACAATCCTGCCTGGCGATTGTTGTGCGGTGTCCGTTCATACATTGTCTCAGTGTCTGCATGGTCTCGCCAATGTACCATGCTGCGGTGCATTCTTTCCTGCAACGTATCAGGTAGACAACGTTGGCCGAGTCACATGAGTATGTACCATGTACATGGTGGGTAGTGTCCTCACGTGTGATGATGGTATCTGTGTTGATGATCTGGCATGTCTTGCAGAGGTTGCCGTGGCAGGGTTGTGTGGTGTCGTGGTCGCTGTTATCCTGAAAGCTGGGTAAATTGCTGCGAACGATGGTACTTCTGAGGTTAGGCGGCTGTTTGAAGGCAAGTAGTGGAGGCGTGGGGATGGCCTTAGTGAGGTGTTCGTCGTCATCGATGACATGTTGAAGGCTGCGAAGAACATGGCGTAGTTTCTCCGCTCCGGGGAAGTACTGGACGACGTAGGGTACCCTGTTGGTTGTGTCCCGTGTTTGCCTTCTGAGGAGGTCTATGCGATTTTTCGCTGTGGCCCATCAGAACTGTCGATCGATGAGTCGAGCGTCATATCCCGTTCTTACGAGGGCGTTTTTCAGCGTCCGTAGGTGTCCATCACGTTCCTCCTCGTCTGAGCAGATCCTGTGTATTCGCAGGGCTTGTCCATACGGGATGACTTCTTTAACGTGGTTAGGGTGGAAGCTGGAGAAGTGGAGCATCGTGAGGTTGTCCGTGGGCTTGCGGTAGAGTGAAGTGCTGAGGTGTCCGTCTTTGATGGAGATTCGTGTGTCCAGGAATGAAACCGATTCTGAGGAGTAGTCCATGGTGAGTTTGATGGTGGGATGGAACTTGTTGATGTTATCGTGTAGTCTTTTCAGTGATCCTTCGCCGTGGGTCCAAAGGAAGAAAATGTCGTCGATGTATCTGGTGTACAGCATTGGCTGGAGGTCCTGTGCAGCGAAGAATTCCTTACTTGTGCCTTGGAGATGGTGGAAAGGCTTTGGGGAGTCACACATAACAAAATAAATTAAAGCTAGTATTAAGTCAAAGGAGGAAGCTTATAAAGTTGCCAGAGAAAGCGGTCAGCCTGAGGATTGGGATCTTTTTAGAAATCAGCAAAGGGGGACCAAGAAATTGATAAAGAAAGGGAAAATGGAATATGAGCACAAACTAGCAAAAATATAAAAACGGATTGGAAAAGCTTCTATAGGTATGTGAAAAGGAAAAGACTGGCGAAGGTAAATGTAGGTCCTTTACAGTCAGAGACGGGAGGATTTATAATGGGGAATGAGGAAATGGCAGAGAAATTAAATAAATACTTTGTTTCTGTGTTCACGGAGGAAGACACAAAAAACCTCCCAGAAATATGAGAAAACCAAGGGTGTGGCGAGAATGAGGAACTTAAAGAAATTATTATTAATAAAAAAAGCAGTACTAGCAAAATTAATGGGACTAAAAGTCGATAAATCCCAAGGACCGGATGACCAACATCCTAGGGTTTTGAAAGAGGTGGCCATTGGGATAGTGGACGCATTGGTTGTCATCTTCCAAAATTCTATAGATTCTGGAACGGTTCCTGCAGATTGGAGGATAGCAAATGTAACCCCGCTATTTAAGAAAGGAGGGAGAGAGAAAATGGGGAACTACAGACCTGTTAGCCTCACATCAATATTTGGGAAAATGTTGGAATCTATTATAAAGGATGCAATAACTGGGCACTTAGAAACTAATAGTAAGATTAGGCAGAGTCAACATGGATTTATGAAAGGGAAATCCTGTTTGACAAACCTATTGCAGTTCTTTAAGGATGTAACTAATGGAGTAGACAAAGGGGAACTGGTAGATGTGGTGTATTTGGATTTTCAGAAGGTCTTCGATAAGGTCCCACACAAGAGGTTGGTGAACAAAATTAGGGCACATGGAATTGGGGGTAATATACTAGCATGGATTAAGAATTGGTTAACAGACAGAAAACAAAGAGTAGGGATAAACGGGATGGCAGGCTGTGACTAGTGGGGTACCGCAAGGATCAGTGCTTGGGCCCCAGCTTTTCACAATCTATATCAATGATTTGGATGAGGGGACTAAATGTAACATTTCCAAATTTGATGGTTATACAAAGCTAGGTGGCAGTGTCAGTTGTGAAGAGGATGTGAAGAGGCTTCAAAGGATCTCGACAGGCTCAGTGAGTGGGCGAGAACATGGCAGATGGAATATAATGTGGATAAATGTGAAGTTATCCACTTTGGTAGAAAAAACAGAAAGGCAGAGTATTTCCCAAATGGTGAAATATTGGGGAATGCAGATGCTCAAAGGGACCTGGGTGTCCTTGTACATGAGTCACTGAAAGTGAATGTGCAGGTGCAGCAAGCCATTAGGAAGGCAAATGGTATGCTGGCCTTCATTACAAGAGGATTTGAGTACAGGAGTAAAGAAGTCTTACTCCAATTATATAGGGCCTTGGTGAGACCACACCTGGAGTACTGTGTACAATTTTGGTCTCCTTACCTAAGGAAGGATATACTTGCCATAGAGGGAGTGCAACGAAGGTTCACGAGATTGATTCCTGGGATGGCGGGGCTGTCGTATGAGAAGAGATTGAGTAAACTAGGCCTGTATTCTCTTGAATTCAGAAGAATGAGAGGGAATCTCATTGAAGCATACAAAATTATTACAGGGCTTGATAGGGTGGATGCTGGGAGAATGTTTCCCTTGGCTGGGGAGTCTAGAACCAGGGGCTATAGCCTCAGGATAAAGGGTAGGGCATTCAAGACTCAGATGAGAAAAAATTTCTTCACTCAAAGGGTGGTGAATCTTTGGAATTCTCTACCCCAGAGGGCTGTGGAGGCTCGGTCATTGGATATATTCAAAACAGAAGTCGATAGATTTCTGACTAGTAAGGGCTTCAAGGGATATGGCGATAGGGCCGGTGAATGGAGTTGAGGCAGAAGATCAGCCATGATCTCATTGAATGGCGGAGCAGGCTCAAAGGGCCGAATGGCCTACTCCTGCTCCTATTTCTTATGTTTTTATGAGGTGAGACAATCGCTGCAGAATACCCAGCCTCTGGCCTGCCTTTCTTGCCACAGTATTTATGTGGCTGGTCCAGTTAGGTTTCTGGTCAATGGTGACCCTACAGGATGTTGATGGTGGGGGATTCGGCGATGGTAATGCCATTGAATGTCAAAGGGCGGTGGTTAGACTCTCGCTTGTTGGAGATAGTCATTGCCTGGCACGTGTGTGGCGCGAATGTTACCTGCCACTTATTGGCCCAAGCCTAAATGTCGTCCAGGTCTTGTTGCATGCGGGCATGGACTGCTGAGGAGTTGCGAATGACACTGAACACTGTGCAGTCATCAGCGAACATCCCCATTTCTGACCTTATGTTGGAGGGAAGGTCATTGATGAAGCAGCTGAAGATGTTTGGGCCAAGTCACTGCCCTGAGGAACTCCTTCAGCGATGTCCTGGGGCTGTGATGATTGACCTCCAACCACCACAACTAACTACCTTTGTGCTAGCTAAGATGCCAGCCAGTGGAGAGTTTTCCTCCCGATTCCCATTGACTTCAGTTTTACTAGGACTCTTGATGCCACAATCTGTCAAATGCTGCCTTGATGTCAAGGGCAGTCACTCTCACCTCACCTCTGGAATTGAGCTCCTTTGTCCATGTTTGGGCCAAGGCTGTAATGAGGTCTGGAGATGAGTGGTCCTGGTGGAACCCAAACTGAGCATCAGCGAGCAGGTTATTGGTGAGTAAGTGCAGCTTGATAGCACTGTTGATGACACCTTCCATCACATTGCTGATGATTGAGAGTAGACTGATGGGGCAGTAATTGTCCAGATTGAATTTGTCCTGCTTTTTGTGGACTGGACATACCTGGACAGTTTTCCACATTGTCGGATAGATGCCAGTGTTGTAGCTGTACTGGAACAGCTTGGCTAGAGGTGCAGCTAGTTCTGAGCACAAGTCTTCAGCACGACAGCCAGGATGTTGTCGGGGCCCATAGCCTTTGCTGTATCCAGTGCGCTCAGCCGTTTCTTGATATCACGTGGAGTGAATCGAATTGGCTGAAGACTGGCTTCTGTGATGGTGGGGACCTCAGGCGGAGGCCAAGATGGATAATCCACTCGGCACTTCTGGCTAAAGATAGTTGCAAACGCTCACGTGCTGGGCTCGATCATCATTGAGGATGGGGATATTCATGGAGCCTCCTCCTCTGATTAGTTGTTTAATGGTCCACCACCATTCCCGACTGGATGTGGCAGGACTGCAGAGCTTTGAACTGATCTGTTGATTGTGGGATCACTTAGCTCTGTCTATAGCATGCTGCTTCCACTTTTTAGAATGCATGTAGTCCTGTGTTGCAGCTTCCCACCTCATTTTTAGGTACGCCAGGTGCTGCTCCTGGCATGCTCTTCTACACTTCTTATTGAACTAGGGTTGGTCCCTTGGCTTGATGGTAATGGTAGAGTGAGGGATATGCCAGGCCATGAGGTTACAGATTGTGGTGGAAGACAAATCTGCTGCTGATGGCCCACAGCACCTCATGGATGCCTAGTTTTGAGCTGCTAGATCTGTTCTGAATCTATCCCATTTAGCACGGTGGTAGTGCCACACAACACAATCGAGGAAGTCCTCAGTGTGAAGACGGGACTTCGTCTCCACAATGACTGTGCGGTGGTCACTGCTGCCTCTGCATCTGTGACAGGCAAAGACGAGGTCAAGCAGGTTTTTCCTTCCTGTTGGTTCGCTCACCACCTGTCGCAGGCCCAGACTGGCAGCTATGTCCTTCAGGACTTGGTCAGCTCGGTGCTACCGAGCCACTCTTGGTGATGGACATTGTAGTCCCCCACCCAGAGTACATTCTGTGCCCTTGCTACTCTCAGTGCTTCTTCCAAATGGTGTTCAACATGGCGGAGTACTGATTCATCAGCTGAGGGAGGGCGGTAGGTGGTAATCAGCAGGAGGTTTCCCTTGCCCATGCTTGACCTGAAGCCATGAGACTTCATGGGGTCCGGAGTCAATGTTGAGGACTCCCAGGGCCACTCCTTCCTGACTGTATACCACTGTGCTGCCACCCCTGGTGGGTCTGTCCTGCCGGTGGGACAGGCCATACCCAGGGATGGTGATGGAGGAGTTTGGGACATTGGCTGAAATGTATGATTCTGTGAGTATGACTATGCCAGGCGGTTGCTTGACTAGTCTGTGGGACAGCTCTCCCAATTTTGGCACAAGTCCCCAGTGTTGGTGAGGAGGACTTTGCAGGATTAACTGGGCTGGGTGTGCCGTTGTCGAGTCCGTAGCCGGTGCCGAGGTCGATGCTGGGTGGTCCATCCGCTTTTATTCTTATTATTGTTTCTTGTAGCGGTTTGTTACAACTGAGTGACTTGCTAGGCCATTTCAGAGGTCAGTTAAGAGTCAACCACATTGCTGTGGGTCTGGAGTCACATATAGGCCAGACCGGTAAGGACGGCAGATTTCCTTCCCTAAAGGACATTAGTGAACCAGATGGGTTTTTACGACAATCCGTTAGTTTCATGGTCACCGTTACTGATACTAGCTTTTTATTCCAGATTTATTTAATTAACTGAATTTAAATTCCCCAGCTGCCGTGGTGGGATTTGAACTCACGTGAATCATTAGTCCATGCCTCTTGATTACTAGTCTAGTAACATAACCATCTTGATTACTAGTCTAGTAACATAACCACTATGCTACTGTTCCAAGCAGCCTGCCGGTAAGTCTGCTTGGGGGTGCGAAGAGCTGAGGGAGGGTGGACTGGCGCAGACGAAAGTCATGACAGCTGCCAGGGAATCTGGTGCACACATGCATGATGATCTTTTTATGGATGCAGACGAGCTGCACATTGAGGGACTGGAAGCCCTTGCGGTTCACAAACACTCCTGGGTGATGTGGGGGTGCCTTGATGGCCACATGTCTGCAGTCGATGACACCCTGCGCTTGTGGGAAGCCAGCCAGAGCCATAAAGCTGAGTGCCCGCTCAGTAACACTGGCTTCATCAGTGGCAAAGTTGACATAATTGGCTGACTTGTGAAACATGGCATCGGTCACCTGGGTGATGCATTGTGGGTGGCCAACTGCAAGATCCTGCAAATGTCTGCTGCAGATCCCTGGAAGGAGCCTGAGGCAAAGAAGTTGAGGGCAGTGGTGACTTTGACAGTCACTGGTAAGGCATGTCCACCAGGACCGCTGGGCAACAGGTCTTCTTCCAGTAAGCTGCAAATGTCTGCGATGACCTGACGCAATAGCCTGAGCCTCCTGAAGCACTGTTGTTCAGTCATGTCCGGGAAGCTCATCCTCTGCCTGTATTCCCTGTGTTGGGGGTATCGCCTCCGGCGCGGTGCAGCCCTGTGTTGACCCCCTCTCTCCTGTGGAGCATCAGGTCGGTGATGAGAAGGCTGCTGTTGTGGTGGCTGCTGCTGCTACTGCTGGTGTGGCTGGTGTTGGTGGTTCTGGGACGCATCTTGGTCCAAGTCTGAGGTCCAAGGTGAGACCTATGCTGATCTAATTGATGGCAGGTAAAGTGGAGATCAGAGGCACAATCCTTCAATGTTCTGATGGTGACTAGCAATGTGGTGAGAGTGGCTTCTGAGGTTGCAGAAATGGCCTGCAGACTCCTGAAAGCTAAATCTGCACAAAATGGTGTTAGCAAGAGCCTTTCCATTAGGCAAGGAAGCAGGTGTAAGGTGTGAGTATTTATGTGTTTTTTCCAGCTGTCACTTAATGACCACTGAGCTTCCGCCTCCCCTTCACAGGCGAGGTTCCCGAGGTGCGTGAATCCCGTGCGCAACAAGTTAAAGCCAAAACCTGAGGTTAAAAAGGCTGTTAAGAGTCTTTCAACGAGCAGTTAAGTACCTCAATGAGGTCGCCCGCCTCTCCCGAGCGGGCCCGTGGCGCACTTCGAAATGCGCCTGAGTTAAATGCGGAAGTCGGCGGGATGACAGCCGGTTCCCGACACACTGTCAATTTCCGTGCTTTTAACTGCCGATCCGCCCCCAAGCCTGCACGCTCGGCAATGGGAAAATTCCGGCCACACTTCCAGCCAGCTTAACGACACTAGGATTGCATTTCTTCTGCAACTATCCAGACTCTCAGAACCATCCCAACCAGAGTCCATTTTCTCTTTCCTCTAGGTCCTCCTGAACAGCCACTGCTCTCCAAAGAAGAAACCTTGGAGGAGAATCAAATCACGTGCTTCAGCCTTCCCAAGCACCAGCACCCCGGCTGGGTTAGAGAGCAAGTTAGAGAGGATCTGCACACGATGATGCACCTAGCACCGGAGTGCAGGAGCAGGTCGTGGTGGCTGGGACAGACAGATCGAGCTCTGCTGAGGAGGACAGAGATGAGGACTTCAAGCACCCATCTATAAAAAGAAAGTTACTTCACACCAACAGTTATATGAGGTATTGAAAGAGCTGCCAAGCTGTTTAAGCACCACAGCTGAAAGTAAGCAGGAGGGATCTTCCAACTTGCATCAGCACTCTGCAGTCTACCTTGGAGAGTGTAGCCTCCTCTAGTGCTGCTGCAGCCAGGCCCTTACAGCAGGACTCAATGTCCACAGCCTTTGCAGCTTTGGTGGAAGCTCGAACAGCTGCCATGCAGACTCAGGGCTCCAGCTTGGAGAGACAGGTGTCCAGCTTGGAGAGAGTGGTGGACCACATGGTTGGAATCTTCCAAGGATTGACTCCTCTTCTGCAGACTGCTCTCTGGCAGATCAGTGGAAATGAAAAGTCGCAGTCCCGTGAGAGTGGCAGTGGCACAGCGGGAGCGGGACGGGTTGCTCTCTCTCAGGATGTCAGCACGTCTGCTCTTTCACCACCCCTGTCAACCAATACCCAGTACGGTGCCAGAAAGCCAATCTGCAGCTAGGCCCCCGGAGACTCGGGCTCCCAGAAGCCACTGGCCACGAGAATCTCAAGGATCCCGATATGAGCAACAGCAGCCTTCCACCAGCTTTGCTGAAACCACTGGGGAGCACCTTGTAGGAGTAGTACCTCAGGGCCTCAGCTATTTACAATCTATATTAAGGACTTAGATGAAGGAACTGAGTGCAACTTATCCACATTTGCTGACAATACAAAGCTAGGTGGGAAAGTAAGCTTTGAGGAGGACACAAAGGGCTGGATTTTACCAGCCCCGAGGAGACGGGTATGGAGGCGGGACTGCAGAGAAATTGGCAGAATTTGGGGACGGGTGGCAAACCTGCCCCCAACCCGCCTCCGTGCCCTCTTGCCAGGAGGCGGGAAGCCAGGTAGTTAACAGGCAGAAAATAGGATTATCCCCATTTTTCGTCCTGAAGTGCGGGCTTCCTGACCTGGGGGAACCCCGCCGGGGTGTAGGAGGTCTCCGAGGGTCGGAGGGGTCTGAAAGTGCGATGTAGAGGTGAGTGATGGGTGCAAGTGTGGAGTGGTAAGTATGTGAGGTGAGTGTAAAGTGTTAGAAAATGTTAACTTACCTTTGTTTCTACCTACAGCCTTCAGCCGCTGTGGAGCCAGAGTCCCCGACATCTCCATTATAGAGATCACAGACTGGCTGTTGCATCCTCCGATACAACAGCCAGCTGATTTCTGCAAAGTAGAAAGGTTTGATGAGTCCTGAACACAAGGACTCATCAAACTACACAGAATGTCAGTGTTTGACAGCTTCACAGAGCTGTCAAATGATGACATTTCTTCTTTCAAAAATTCTTGACAGATGACACGTCATACATTGACGTGCTCTGTCACTGACTTCCCCTTAATTGGCCTGCTGAGCCCGCCGGGCGGGCTTAACAAGGTCAATCAGGGGAAATCCCACTGGTTGGCCAGAAACTGATGGAGGCGGGACTGAAACCCAGCAAGCAGCAGTCCCGCCTCCAGCACGTCTCCATTCATAAAATCTAGCCCAAAGAGTCTGCAAAGGGATATAGATAGACTAAGTGAGTGGCAATAAGGTGGCGGATGGAGTATAATGTGGGGAAATGTGAGGTTGTTCAATTTAGTAGGGCGAATAGAAAAACAGAATATTTTTTAAATGGTGAGAAACTATTAAATGTTGGTGTTCAAGAGATTTAGGTGTCCTCATACAGGAAACACAGAAGTTAGCATGCAGGTACAGCAAGCAATTAGGAAGGCAAATTGCATGTTGGCCTTTATTGCAAGGGGGTTGGAGTATAAGAGTAAGGAAGTCTTACTACAATTGTACAGGGCTTTGGTGAGACCACACCTGGAGTACTGTGCACAGTTTTGGTCTCCTTATTTGAGGAAGGACATACTTGCCTTAGAGGCAGTACAATGAAGGTTCACGAGATTGATCCCTGGGATGAGAGAGTTGTCCTATTAGGAGAGATTGAGTAGACTGGGCCTATACTCTCTGGCGTTTAGAAGAATGAGAGATGATCTCATTGAAACATATAAGATTCTGAGGGGGATTGACAGGGTAGATGCTGAGAGGTTGTTTTCCCTGGCTGGAGAGTCTAGAACTAGGGGGCATAGTCTCAGGATAAGGGGTCGGCCATTTAAGACCGAGATGAGGAGGAATTTCTTCACTCAGAGGGTTGTGAATCTTTGGAATTCTCTGCCCCAACGAGATGTGGATGCTGAGTCGTTGAGTATATTCAAGGCTGAGATAGATAGTATTTTAGACTCTACAGAAATCAAGGGATATGGGGATCGAGCAGGGAAGTGAAGTTGAGGTCAAAGATCAGCCATAATCTTATTGAATGTCGGAGCAGGCTCGAAGGGCTGTATGGCCTACTCCTGCTCCTAATTCTTATGTTCTTAGTAGAGTTTGGAAACCTTCTTTCAAGAGGAGCATTATGGATTAATCTCTTGTGTTAAATGAATTGAAGGAAATTATTGTGGTTGGCATTAAAGTAATCACCTTTATCACATTTGGCACTTTGACCTGCAGTGTCTTTTCATAGCAACTTCTTAGTCTGCATTGTCAGAACGTCATTGATATAGAGGGAGGCTGAATGGTTTCAATGTTCTAATGCAGGATTAAGGGAGTGGTGAATGGGTTAGCAAGGACTGTTGCAGTATAGCTTTCTGTAACTTTTCAGAGGAGGGGAATGAATAAGTCACCAAAAGAGCTGTTCTATTAACTGATCCCTGGTCTCTCGAGCTGCAATGTGTTGTTCTGGCCCTCCTTCTTCTGGCTCACCCTTGTCTTCATCCAATTCTTTTTCGTCAGATGATGTCTCTTCATGTTGCTGTTCCTCCTCCAATCCTCTTTGCAATGCCAGTTTGTGCAAAATGCAGCAAACTACAATGATGCTGATCATGTGTGTAGGGGAGGGGCAGGGTAGCCCTCATCCCCTAGCAGGCATCCTCTGATGTTCCTGGATGGGTGGAAAAGTGGGATGATGGATGAGTGTTGTAGGAAGAAGCCATTGTGACAGCTGCCGGCAAAACTGCCACAGACCTGTGTTATCCTTCTGCGATGATCACACACCAGTTGTAAATTGATGGAGTGGAAGCCCTGTCTGTTCACAAAGCTCCTGGTTCACCTTGTGCTAACTTGATAGCTAAATGTGTGCAGTCTATTATGCTCTGGACATGAGGGAAGCCAGCGACTGCCGCAAATCTCAGAGCTCAATTACACCCTTACTTTAGCTCTTCCACTGCCAAAACCTGCATCCAAGACCGGTTCCTCTTCTGCCTCCCCACCTCCATCTTTCACAAATTTCACCCAAATCAGAACTGTGCCGCCTGAGTTCTATCCTGCAGAAAGTCGTTCTCATCCGTAGGATCCATCCTTTCCCAGCTCCACTGGTGCCTTTAGCCCAGAGAATCGACTTCAACATGCTTGTCTTCATTTTCAACTCCCTCCAAGGTCTCCCCCACCTTCTTGGGAAAATCCCTGACAGCCATTTGCCCCTCAGTTGCTCTGAATCCAGATCACCGTTTGTCTTTCAGCTCCTCCACGCCACCGTGGTGTTTAATCTGTCAGCATCATGCCCCTGCCCTTTAGACCTCTTTTCCTTGCTGCCACCTAAAAACTTATCGCTTCACTCTTATCTGCTGCTAACCACCTCCTTCCAAACACCCACCCCCTGCCCCAGCTCCTTTATTTCTTACTCGATGTCCACCTCAACCTTTGTGAAGCTCTCTCAGATATTCTTGCCTGAAGAAGTACTTCAAAGATGCACATTGTTGTTGTTGTTGTTAAAATGCTCCACTATTTTTGCGATGTAAACTGCTCCAGTAATTTATAAAAATTGCAGCTGGCAGTTAATTACTATTCGTGTCAGTTAATTGGTTACTGGCTGCTCAAAATAATGCCATATTTCCTGCATACTTAACTATTGGAAAGTTACACAAAACTCAAGGATGCTCCGCTATCTATAATTCAAAACGTACGAACCGCAGCTGGTTTCAATATGTAATGGAATTCACAGAGATATTATACTACTTAGATCTGTACCTTTTGAGCTTTTTCATTACATAATTACAAGTACACTTGCTGACAGTTATAGTGTCTGATCCGATTCCAACAGAGCTGTTCTCATTTATATGTGAATGAACTTCATTTAACCCCTTCATCTTTAGTTCCCTCGGGTTTCTTTTAACGTATATTGGTTAATCTATACTAACTGGAGTTGGGACAGTTTTGGTTGGGTCAGTTCATCTCTAACCCCACAGGAAAAAAGAATTTGCTTAAAAAGTCTTGACTCTAGTTTGAAACAGATTGCCCATTTTATAAATTACTTTTTATTTGGTATTGTTTTGCATCAATGCCTCCAATCAAGCCTGCCCACCCACAAGGCAGCCAACAGTGAAGAAAAAGGATTCAATCCATTCAGGTCCTAAGCAACCAGGATAATTAAATAGAGATAAATACAAATGCCTCAGTGAATTCGCTATTTGTAAAGTGACACACATCAGCCTGGATGTTCTTCTCCAGCGAGAAGAATGAGTCTGGCTGGATTTTCATCCACCTGCTTGACCCAGTGCTGTGAGCACCAACATTTCTAGGGTCAACTTAATTTGCATATTCTCCAGAGACTCCTCATGGTATTATTACTTGCATTGGGAGACAGGGGGAAGGAATGGCTTGTCGATGTAAGATTTAGATGCTTGCAGCAGCTTAAAAGGGCCAGGTATCATCAAGGGAAGTTTCTTCTGAGAAAGAAGAATTGCAAATGATACATAGAAAATACATAGAAGTTGCAACATGGAAAAAGCCATTTGGCCCAACCAGTCCATGTCTCCGTTTACCCTCATGTGAGCAAATAGTTCTAATCCCATTTACCCACTCTGTTTGAAGTGAAGGATCGTCTTGGGAAGAGTGATCGTAGCATGGTAGAATTTCAAATTCAGTTTGAGGGTGAGAAAGCTAGGTCTCAAACTAGTGTCCTGAACTTAAACAAAGGCAATTACAAAGGTATGAAGGCAGACTTGGTTAAAATGGACTGGGAAAATATATTACAGGGTAAGACTGTAGAAAAGCAGTGGCAAACATTTAAGGAGCTATTTCATAACACTCAGCAAAGATATATTGCAGTGAGAAAGAAAGACTCTAAGAGAAGGATGAACCATCCATGGCTAACTAAGGAAGTAAAGGATGGTGTCAAATTGAAAACAAAAGCATACAATGTTGCGAAGAATAGTGAAAGGCCAGAGGATTGGGAAATTTTTAAAAAGCAGCAAAGGATGACTAAAAAAATGATAAAGAGAGAGAAGATAGCTTATGAGAGTAAGCTAGCAAGAAATATAAAAACAGACAGTAAGAGCTTCCACAGGTATATAAAAAGGAAGAGAGTAGCTAAAGTAAACATTGGTCCCCTAGAGGATAAGTCTGGGGAATTAATAATGGGAAACAGGGAAATGGCGGAGACCTTGAACAAATATTTTGTATCGGTCTTAACGGTAGAAGACTCTAAAAGCATCCCAATAATGGATAATCAAGGGGCTATTGGGGTGGGGGGGGGGGACGACTTAAAACTATCACTAGAGAGAAAGTACTAGGCAAACTAATGGGACTAAAGGTGGACAAGTCCCCTGGACCCGATGGCGTGTACCCTAGAGTCTTTAAAGAGGTGGCTGCAGAAATAGTGGATGCATTGGTTGTAATCTACCAAAATTCCCTGGATTCTGGAGAAGTCCCAGCAGACTGGAAAACCGCAAATGTAACGCCCCTATTTAAGAAAGGAGGGAGACAGAAAGCAGGCAACTATCGACCAGTTAGCCTAACATCTGTCATTGGGAAAATGCTGGAGTCCATCATTAAGGAAGTGATAGCAGGACATTTAGAAACTCATAATATAGTCAAGCAGAGTCAGCATGGTTTTATGAAAGGGAAATCATGTTTGACAAATTTGCCCGAGTTCTTTGAGGATGTAATGAGCAGGGTGGATAAAGGGGAATCAGTAGATGTCGTGTATTTGGATTTCCAGAAGGCATTCGATAAGGTGCCACATAAAAGGTTACTACACAAGATAAGAGCTCACGGGGTTAGGGATAATATATTAGCATGGATAGAGGATTGGCTAACTAACAGAAAACAGAGAGTCGGGATAAATGGGTCATTTTCAGGTTGGCAAACTATAACTAGTGGGGTGCTGCAGGGATCAGTGCTGGGGCCTCAACTATTTACAATCTATATTAATGACTTGGATGAAGGGACTGAGTGTAATGTAGCCTAATTTGCTGATGATACAAAGATAGGTGTGAAAGCAAATTGTGTAGAGGACGCAAAGAATCTCCAAAGGGATATAGATAGGCTAAGTGAGTGGGCAAAAATCTGGCAGATGGAGCATAATGTGGGAAAATGCGAGGTTATCCACTTTGGTAGGAAAAATAAAAAAGCAAATTATTATTTAAATGGGGAGAGATTATAAAATGCTGAGGTACAGAGGGATCTTGGGGTCCTTGTACATGAATCACAAAAAGTTAGCATGCAGGTACAGCAAGTAATTAAGAAGGCAAATGGAGTGTTGGCCTTTATTGCAAAGGGAATGGAGTATAAAAGTAGGGAAGTCCTGTTACAACTGTACAGGGCGTTGGTGAGACCACACCTGGAGTACTGCGTACAGTTTTGGTCTCCTTATTTAAGGAAGGATATACTTGCATTGGAGGCAGTTCAGAGAAGGTTCATGAGGTTGATTCCGGAGATGAAGGGGTTGTCTTATGAAGAAAGGTTGAGCAGGTTGGGCCTATACTCATTGGAGTTTAGAAGAATGAGAGGGGATCTTATTGAAACATATAAGATTCTGAAGGGGCTTGACAGGGTAGATGCAGAGAGGATGTTTCCCCTCGTGGGGGAATCTAGAACTAGGGGGCATAATTTCAGAATAAGGGGGCACCCTTTTAAATCGGAAATGAGGAGGAATTTCTTCTCTCAGAGGGTCGTGAATCTTTGGAATTCTCTTCCCCTGAGAGCTGTGGAGGCTGAGTCATTGAATATATTTAAGGTGGAGATAGACAGATTTTTGAACGATAAGGGAGTCAAGGGTTATAGGGAGCGGGCAGGGAAGTGGAGTTGAGGCCAAGATCAGATCAGCCATGATCTTATTGAATGGCGGAGCAGGCTCGAGGGGCCAAATGACCTACTCCTGCTCCTACGTCTTATGTTCTTATGTATGTTCCCATATCCCTTTATTCACTTTTCCTTCCTCCATCTAGCCAATCTAATTTTGAATGTTGGCAGTTTCTACCTCAACCATTAACCCTGAAAGTGAATTCTATACTCTCACATCTCTGTGTAAAGACTCACATCTCTCCTGTCCACTGCTCTAAATATTGTATACCTTGTTTCAGAGGTCTGTTGCAGAGCCCTCCAGTTTTCAGAGGCTTCATTAGAAATGCTGCAGGCCCAAATAAAGCAGAGAAAAGAGGCTCCTTTTGGGACAGAGAGGAGAAGTCCATCCAAAGGAAGTGCAAAGTGAAGGCAAGTGAGTGCCACCTCCATATCCTCACACACGTTACAACTCAGTACCACAAGAAAGTTAATGGCCTTACCAGCTCAGGCAAGGTGAGAGGACACAGCTACACCTTCCAAGACTGCCCTGACTGAACATGTTTGCTACTTATAACCACATAAAATGAATTAGAAATTACAGGGGATGAATTCCTTCATTCTGCAGCAGTCCTCTGTGCCACCTGTATTTGACCCACCACGGCAAGTCAAAGGTTGGTTACTAGGCGGCAAGGATTATCCACTCATAGCTCATGACTCCAGTCTAGAACCCACAAACATGTGCACAGCAGGACTACAATGACGGCCATGTTTTTTTAAATTTATTCATTGGATGTGGGCATTGCTGGCAAAGCCAGCATTTATTCCCTGTCCCTAATTGCCCATGCAAAGGTGGTGGTGAGCTGCCTTCTTGAATAAATGGCTTGTTAGGCAGTTAAGAGTCAACCACATTTTTGGAGTCACATATTGGCCAGACCAGCAGATTTCTTTCCCTAAAGGACATTAGCGAACTAGAAGGGTTTTTACGACAATCTGGTAGTTTCATGGTTGCCATTACTGATACTAGTTTTTTTAATTCCAGATTTATTTAATGCCATGGTGGGATTTGAATTCATGTCTCAGGATCATTAATCCAGGCCTCTGAATTACTAGTCCAGTAACATAACCACTATGCTACCGTACTCCCACAAGCTGCAGTGTAGAGCATACCATCAGCATCCTAAAGCATCGCTTCTGCTGCCTGGACCGCTCTGGGGGAGCCCTGTAGTACTCAGGTGAGTTGGTATCAAGATTTGTGGCAGTTTGCTGCACAACCTCGCGATTATGAGGGAACAGCCGATGCCACCACCTATCAGGCAACACTGAGGAGCATGTGGAAGTGGAGTAGGAGCAAGAGGAGGTGGAGGAAGAGGAGGAGGAGGAAGTGGGGGAGGAGGAAATGCAAGAGGAAGTGGAGGAACAGTAAGAGGAAGGGAGGCTGCACCATAGGCAGCCCCTTTCTGCTCGGGCTCTACGTGATCAAATACTTCATGAGTGATACCAGTAACTCCACCACATCTCCCCATTCACCAGCAGTTCCACATTTCTTTCCTTTCCTCTACCACTGACCATCACATCGTCCTCTTTCCGACAACACAAAAATAAAAACCACCAGAAAATGCACATTGCATTCCAATTTTATAAATTCAATCATTAAATAATGCATACAAAATAAACTAATCATCCTTGTGCATTCCCTTAGTGCCTGTCTTCCGTGTGCCTTTGCCTATCCTAGTGCTCCTATGAGGTGCTTCCCCAGTGGCTGCAGCATTGATGGTGGAAGGCTGCTGAACTTTAATTAAAGAGACTGCAGATGGCCTTAGAGGGTGACCTCAAGCAGCTCTGTGCCTAGAGGGCCCGGCTTCAGACTGTGCCATCTCAGCCTGGGATGCGGCAGTCTGGGCTGGCTGGCTGGCTGACAGGTAACAGCAAGGGCACTGATGGACTGGCTAGGGTGCGAGCAGGAATGCTGTCATCCTGAGAGAGGCTCATGCTCCATGGAGCCAGTGCCACTCACCCAGGGTGGTGCCTCAGCAATCCTACTGATCTGTTGGAGAACAGATTGATAGACTGCTGTGATGCCTTGGAAGCCTCCTTGAACAGTGGTATCCAGAGCCATGGTGGCAGCAGTCTGAGCTTGCAAGGCAGCAGTCTGAGCTTGCAAGGCAGCAGTCTGAGCTTGCAAGGCAGCAGTCTGAGCTTGCAAGGCAGCAGTCTGAGCTTGCAAGGCAGCAGCCTGAGCTTGCAAGGCAGCAGTCTGAGCTTGCAAGGCAGCAGCCTGAGCTTGCAAGGCAGCAACCTGAGCTTGCACTGCAACACTGGAAGCTCTTTGTGCTGCAATGCAAGCTGTGACATCAGACGCTGCATCATGGTGGGTCCACAGGTGCGCTGATGGAGGGGACCACCCATTCCATATTGGAAAGGATGGGCTTCAAGCTCTGCGCAAAGCCCTGTGCCAAGCTGGACTCCTCCATGCTCCTTGACATTATGCGCAGGCTTTCTGGCAGCCTTTCCAGTGCACCAAGCATTTGGTTGTGTACACCCATCAGCCTTCTGTAGCCAGGCTCACTGAAGTCCTCATCTGAGTCCTCTGCAGCAGAATTAGTGTGCGACCTTGCCCTCCGGTGAGCTGGCATCTGCGCTATCCTTTCCCCCTGCCCTAGCTCCTGTGCACTTGTGGCCAGTGTCTCACCATGTGCAGATCCCTCCTCTATCCTAGCCTCTAAAATAGGCGCAGTGTCAGTCTCTGAGCTGGTGCTGCGAGTGTACGATCAAGTGACGATGTCTCTTCATCTTCACTGTCTTCTTCCTCTTCCTCCGCTGACTGGGAAGGCTCCAGTTCTTGGGTATCTGAAATGAAAAAGGGACAAGGGTTGAGTTGTGGCGAGGGGAGAGGAGAAAGTAAAAAGTGCGTGCTTACACCCTCTGCAGCAGTCAGAAGAGATTTTGGATGAGGGAGAAGTGGGATGAGAAAAAAGAATTAGGTATGCAGATGCCCTCATCTTCGATCCCTCCAGTGCCGCCTGTGGCCACAGCCTCATTCATGGCCAGCACTGTCTCCTCTATGGGGGTTAAAACATACAGGTGCACTTGTCCTCCTCCAGTTCTTTCCTGCTGCCTCCTGTTATGCATCACCTTCTCTTGCAAGAAAGAGGGGAATATGTCAGTGAGTATCCTACAATATGTTTGGATGATGTGGCTTTCATGGTTGAATAGCTGCCAGTGTGTGTGTGCTGTGAGTTGTGGATGCAAGGCTTGAAACAGTGCTAAGTGTGTGAGGGTGAGGTAAAGCATATGAATTGAAGTTTTGAGTACTGATTGATAGAGATTGTTGGTAGGTGAGTGATGGGGGTGTAGTGAATTGAGCAGGGGATGAGGCAGGTGGTGCAGTTGGTAGGATATGGCATTTGAGGATGAACTCATTCACCTTGACAACTCGTGTCAGCTTGTTAAACTTCTTCCTGCAGTGCACCCATGTTCTTGGAGCAACACTCCTGGCATTGACCTGTCGCTATTTCTTTCCACTGCCTCCTGGGCATATGTCTGGAGGGCCTCCTGCCCCTGTGGATACAGGATGTCTATCCATCTCTTCACGTCTTGCACCAAGACCTCCTATACATTGTCAGAAAAACTTGGTGCACTCTCTGTCACAGGTACAGGCATTCCTCAAAGTATTACTGCCCAGATTCACTTTTCAAAAAACTCCACCACTTCTTGTAGCCACAATGCACCTCCCCTTTAAGGGGTGCAGGCTGCCTTTAAGTAGCACTAGCCATTCACGATATCGAGCCCCCTGCTGATAATGTTCTTCCTGTGGTTACACACCAGCTGGACGTTAAGGGAGTGGAAGCCCTTGCGGTTGACAAATACAGCTGGGTTGTGGTGGGGTGCCCTAATGGCCACGTGTCTGCTGTCTACGACGCCCTGCACCATTGGCAAGCCTGCCATATTTGCAAAGCCAACCGCATGCACGGTTACACTTGCTTCATCCGTGGAGAAGTGGATGTAATTGTGCGACTTTGCAAAGAGGGCATCGGTAACCTGCGTGATGCAAGTGTGTGCGGCTGACTGGGAGATGCCGCTGATGTCTGCTGCTGATCCCTGGAAGGACCCTGAAGCAAAGAAGTTGAGTGCGGTGGTGACTTTGATAGCCACTGGTAAGGAGTGCCCACCCGCTCCTCTGGGCTCCAGGTGTTGGTGCAGCATTGTGCAGATGTCAGCGACCACCTCTCGCGGAAGTCTCAGCCTCCTTTGGCACTGCTGCTCAGTCAAGTTGAGGAAGCTCATCCTCGGCCTGCAAACCCTGTGTTGGGGGTATCTCCTGCGGCGAGGTGCAGCCCTGCGCTGACGCCCTCTGCCCTGTGCAGCATCAGGTGGCTGAGGAGCAGGTTGGCGCTCCTGTTGTTGGTGCTGCTGTTGTGCCTGGTTCTGCTGCTGCCGCGGCTGCTCTTCCTCTGATTCTGAGGACCAGGATGAGAGGGTATAAATGGTTCCCATTCTGCTGGTATATATCTCAGTTGAGGAAGAGATGTTATAAGCCCTCAGTCAATGTGGGGCGAGGGTATTCCAAGGAGGTCGCAGTGCATATGGATCACAGATTCAACACTTACAACCTCAATAGACCTGCAAAATGTGTTCCAAAACCTCAAAACACAAAGTTCAGGCATCTGAAAGTGAACTCATGTTGTAGGTCAGTTTTATGCTGCAGTTGCAGCTGTCAAGTATTCAGCTAGTTGCTAAACCCGGCACAATCAGCTGGTGTGTTTGTCGCATGACGTGCAACAGACTGAAAATGTAGTAAAATGGGAAGAGCCTCTCAAAATAGGATTATCCAGTCAGTAAACAAGCTGTTAACTGCCTTAAGTGGCTCTCCCGTCGCTGGGTGTCGGGTCTGATCGGAACTCGCAGACCCGACACTCGGTAAAGGAGGCGGGATGGCGGCGGGTTCGCAACCCGCCATCAATCAGTTTGATTTTAACTCCGGCCCCGTCTCCAAACCCGCCCTCTGAGCGCCGGCAAAATTGCGGCCGTACGCTTCTTATGCTGTGCCGGGGTAAAAATCCCCCTTCTGCACTCGGAGTGCATGCCAGGACTTAAGCCTGTAATCTAGGCTGGCACTTCAGTGCAGTACTAAGGGTGCACTGCATTTTTGGAGGTGTCATCTTTTGGATGAGATGTTAAGCCAAAGTGCTATCTGCCTATTGAGGTGGATATAAAAGATCCCATGGCAGTGTTTCAAGAAGGGCAGGGAGTTCTCCTGATATTTTGGTCCACATTTCTTCTTTAACCAAGAACAGATTAACTAGCCATTCATTACTTGTGGGCAAATTGGCTGCTATTTTACCCACTTTAACAACAGTCACTGCACTTCAAGTAAAAAGTGATGAAATAAATGTGCATTGCTTTGTGACCCGATAAGACATTGTCTCAATGCAAATTCTTTCTTTCTCTACATTCTCCCTTATCCTTCAGGCCTGCCTGAGTCACCTACTACCTGCAGTGACTGAGAAAATGGCTGATGACCTGTATTGGAAGTCTCACTCTCGACCAGATGCTGCAAATAGCTTGGAGATGATTCTTTCACTAATATTTTCTCCCTTTACCTCATCACAACTAAGATTGCTAACTCGGCGGTGTATGGAAAAGCATGAATTCCTTCAATTGTCATGGGTCAGTGTACTGGGTCTCCATTCCTGCACCTGAAATTATCCTATCGCAACAAACAGTTACTAAGTACCAACAGACATCAAGCGTTAACGTCTCAGGCCGTGTCTTTCAGTATTTCGCTTCCAGGACAAAAATGCACTTTTAACACACTGAAGATGGCAATTAGGTTCTACTTTTTCATGGAGCAATTACTGCGTGTCCTTGATAGGTATGTCCCTGTCAGGCAGGGAGGAAATGGCCGAGTGAGAGAACCATGGTTCACAAAAGAGGTTGAATGTCTAGTCAAGAGGAAAAAGGAAGCGTATGTAAGGATGAGAAAACAAGGTTCAGTTGGGTCGATTGAGGGGTACAAGGTAGCAAGGAATGAGCTAAAAAAAGAGCTTAGGAGAGCTAGGAGGGGGCATGAGAAGTCCTTGGCGGGTCGGATCAAGAAAAACCCCAAGGCTTTTTACTCTTATGTGAGAAATAAAAGAATGACCAGGGTGAGGGTAGGGCCGGTCAAGGACAGTAGTGGGAACTAGTGCATGGAGTCAGAAGAGATAGGAGAGGTGATGAATGAATACTTTTCGTCAGTGTTCACCGAGGAGAGGGGCCATGTTCTTGAGGATGAGAGTGTGATAAAGGTGGATAGGCTGGAGGTGGTAGATGTTCTGAGGGAAGATGTTTTAGCAATTTTGAAGAACCTGAGGGTCGATAAGTCCCCTGGGCCAGATGGGATATATCCTAGGATTCTTTGGGAGGCAAGGGAGGAGATTGCAGAGCCTCTGGCTTTGATCTTTGGGTCCTCACTGTCCACGGGGATGGTGCCAGAGGACTGGAGAGTGGCGAATGTTGTTCCTCTCTTCAAGAAAGGAAATAGGAATGACCCTGGTATTTATAGGCCGGTTAGTCTTACTTCGGTGGTTGGTAAGATAATGGAAAAGGTCCTGAGGGATAGGATTTATGACCATTTGGAAAGGGGCAACTTAATCAGGGATAGTCAACACGGATTCGTGAAGGGTAAGTCTTGCCTAACAAATTTGATTGAATTCTTTGAGGAGGTAACTAAGTGTGTAGATGAAGGTAGAGCAGTTGATGTCGTATACATGGATTTTAGTAAGGCGTTTGATAAGGTTCCCCATGGTCGTCTCATGAAGAAAGTAAGGAGTTGTGGGATAGAGGGAAATTTGGCCGATTGGATAAGTAACTGGCTATCTCATAGAAGGCAGAGGGTGGTGGTGGATGGAACATTTTCGGACTGGAGACCAGTTACCAGCGGTGTGCCACAGGGGTCGGTGCTGGGTCCTCTGCTGTTTGTGATTTTTATCAATGACTTGGAGGAGGGGACTGAAGGGTGGATCAGTAAATTTGCTGATGACACCAAGATTGGTGGAGTGGTGGATGAGGTGGAGGGCAGTTGTAGGCTGCAAAGAGACATTGATAGGATGCGGAGCTGGGCCAAAAAATGGCAGATGGAATTTAACCCTGATAAGTGCGAGGTGATTCATTTTGGTAGGGCAAATTTGAATAAGGATTACAGGGTCAACGGCAGGGTTCTGAGGAACGTGGAGGAGCAGAGGGATCTGGGGGTTCATATCCACAGATCTCTGAAGGTTGCCACTCAAGTGGATAGAGCAGTAAAGAAGGCCTATGGTGTGTTGGCGTTTATTAACAGAGGGTTTGAGTTTAAGAACCGTGAGGTTATGCTGCAACTGTACAGGACCTTGGTGAGACCACATTTGGAATATTGTGTGCAGTTCTGGTCACCTCACTATAGGAAGGACGTAGAAGCATTGGAAAGAGTGCAAAGGAGATTTACCAGGATGCTGCCTGGTTTGGGGGGGAGGTCTTATGAGGAAAGATTGAGGGAGTTGGGGCTTTTCTCTTTAGAGCGGAGGAGGATGAGAGGCGACTTAATAGAGGTTTATAAGATGATGAGGGGGATAGATAGAGTGGATGTTCAGAGACTATTTCCTCGGGTAGAGGCAGCTGTTACAAGGGGGCATAACTATAAGGTGCATGGGGGGAGATATAGAAGGGATGTCCGAGGTAGATTCTTTACTCAGAGAGTGGTTGGGGTGTGGAATGGACTGCCTGCTGTGATAGTGGAGTCGGACACGTTAGGAACTTTCAAGCGGTTATTGGATAAGCACATGGAGCACACCAGAGTGATAGGGAGTGTGATAGCTTGATCTTGGTCTCGGACAATGCTCGGCACAACATCGAGGGCCGAAGGGCCTGTACTGTGCTGTACTGTTCTATGTTCTATGTTCTAAAAGAAAACAGTGCTGTTTTCAATCACTTCAAATGTCTTCAAAACTTCAGCTAATAATATTTATTTTTCCATATAATTCCAAGGCTGAATATATTTCCTTATAAATATGCTCCTTATTTCCATGTTGTAATATATTGCATCTGAAAGATATTTTATATATATTGTATATTCATGTGGAAAAATATTTGTTAGATGCTGTGCTGTGTATGTTTATGTGTGTACACGCATTGGCACCACATGATAAATGCTCTGGCTTTTAATCTAAAATAAGTGCCACCAGTTGTTTGGCTCTGTTGCAGCTTTGATCTGGCACAGTAAACATGCTGAGTTTTCCATATCTTTTGTCCAAAGTACACATTTTCACAGAGTCCTGGTACATTTCATAATAGAGTAGCGCAATAGGAGCCTTATATTGGCACACCTCAATAGTAAGCAGCTACTTCCCTTTGTCTACATGTCCATATAATGTTTCTCAACTTGTCCCATTACCATCTCCTTTTGCCTTGCACCATTTGCTTCCGTATAATGTTATTGAGTGACCCAAGGATTAAAGCCATAAACCTATCTATGTAAAGGGATTTGGATTAGGTTTTGATATGGGGTAAAATTGGCCCAAAGAAGTCTACCAGCAGGTCTTTTGTCACCTTGGCCCAGCAACAGCATTCTTCCCTACGAGTCAGAAGGTGTGGTGCCGAAGAATCATGTCCGTGATCCTCAGATTTGCATATGAATTGGAATGACACTGATGTCAATTTTGTATAATAAAAGTGATGAATGCTCAGCCTCAGAATTGACCTGGAGTCTACCCCATCACAATCTCAGCAAATCAGAGACATATGGGAGCCCCTAACCATTAGCACCTAACCATTACTTTATGACTGACCTCATCTTCTTTTGCAGTCTTTTGAACCTTCATGATGCCCTGCGCTGTGGGCTTTTGTCCTTCATCTGGGTGCTTCAATAAAGACAATTTTTCCTACCTACCAGCTAATGTACCAGCCCACAATATAAACGGGATGGTTTGACAAGGCAGGGTCATTTGAACGCAGGGCCAGAGTCATTTGGGAATTCTGATATCTGTGTCAGTATTACTGAAGTGTAAAGTGACACCCATGCTCAACTTTTCTTCTAAAATCTATATTTTCTATAAGATTGTATGGTGAACTAATCAGTACTTCAGAAACTATCTCCTCTAAACCCTAATACGATAGCAAAATACTGCGGATGCTGGAAATCCGAAATAGCAACAGAAAACGCTGGAAAAACTCAGCAGGCCAGGCAGCATCCGTGGACAGAGAAACAGAGTTAACGTTTCAGGTCGAAGACCTTTCGTCAGAACTGAAACGTTAACTCTGTTTCTCGCTCCACGGATGCTGCCTGGCCTGCTGAGTTTTTCCAGCGTTTTCTGTTGTTATTTCCTCTAAACCCTGTTCACCGTCATTTTTAAGTCATTCTTTATACAAAATATCAGCCCATTTCAGAACTGCTGGACAGCCACAAAGTGGAGGACATCCATTACCAATATGCACGCAAATTGCCTGCTTTTCTCTACAAGTACAAGAAGCATTACTGATGTAATGGTTTAAATAAGTTTGGAAGAAACAGCATGCCTGTATTTCAAAATGGTGGAAATGTGTTCCAATCAGCTGAGAAAAGAAAACAAATAGCTTTTCAGAGCACACAACCATACTTGTAGTGGTCTATTTACCAATCAAAAAATGCCAGCCAAAAGTAGCCCACCATTGGAGGCAATTCGAAATTCATTTTTGGTGTGATATCAGAGCTGTAAACTTCTCAGCCCTCCCCATTGCTACAGCAACGGACTTTGATAGAAAGGACAATAGACGAGGAAGCAATCTGACAAGCGTTTGCTTAGCACCTTGTAGGACAGGCCACATAATAAATTGGAATAGAATGGGAGAATCTCTCTTTTTTTCTTCAGACTCAGAACAGTGTAAATATTGTTATCAGATTCAGTGATATACAGCTCAGTAACAAGAAACGATAAAAAGATAAAACTGGAAATCTGAAAATGCTGGAAATATGCAGCGGGGACCATCACAATTTCAAAAGAGAAAAGACAGGTTAACTAAGAATTTCAAACTAGAGACAATTCCAAAGCATTTCTGTTTCTTTCTCACAAGGCTGACAGAAGACAAGAAAAATAAACAAAGTTTGCATGAGAGCCGAACCGAGGACAGCAGAAGTGGCCATAGCCTTTGTTCTGTTGGATTATTGCTGCAGAAATAGTGACCTTATCCTTTGGAAGATGAAATATGAGGTGGCTCTCCTCATAGCCACTTAGCACTGTTGGACTAGGATGAGCCACAGTCTAAATCCTTGATGGATGGCTGGTAATTGAAAGCCGTCTGCCGTGGCCGAGGAAGCTGGGATGGAGCCAGCTGTTTATTCTTTTGCCAGATGGACCGCCCCAATAAACCTTTCTTTTTTTCCACAGTATTGTTTGAATTATTTATGATTTATTGACACAGATGTCTTCTTGGAAGCAGGTTTGACTGCCCGTACTCAGATATTAACTAAACTGAAATAAATTCACGTGCTTTACTGTGGTTTGACTGATGTGATTCATCAATCGTCTATCATCTGAAACGTGCTTTTATCAATTTTTCCAAGCTCTTGGTTGAGGAGCTGTGTAGTGAAATAAAAACGTTTCCTATTCTCTCCTGTATTGTTATAACCTATCCTGATATTCCATATCCTGGCAAACTGCTGTGTAATGAACCTTGTTACTGCCCTTTGGCCGTTGTCACAATTACAGACTAATTTGCTTCTGTGAAAATCATTAGGCATCAAGGACATGGAATATGCTAACAGTTACTGGCATTGTAAAAAGACTTACAGTGGAAGTTTTAAATTATTGCAAACTAAAGAGTATAAATTGTATTTAAAAACTGATAGTGGCAACGAATTCAAGGCTGTTTTCTAATCTGAATCAGGATGATAACTCTGAATCGTTCAGGCTTTAGCCTCACCATTTGATTAGATATTGATTTGTATCTCACTCTCAGTACCCATTATTCTCAATTTACACTGGATGCTGACAAAAGTCAAACCACAAATACTTACCCACTCCTCTTCCAACATCAAACCTTTGAATCTGGCCCCTCCCACCTGCCACTCTAAGATGGCATACAAGAAAAACGCTGAAGTAAGTAATGCCAGAAATGTTTCTGGTGTCACCACTGTCCATGGACCTTGTCAAGAGATTGTGGAGCTGGCAGAGAGTGATGGACTTGAAGTTAGCAATAGACATACCAACATCAGGGTGAAACCGGTGTAATGATTCACAGAATCTGGCAGCTTCATCTGACAAAGCTGAGAAAGATGTTAGAGGTCAATGTCACGTAATTGTCGAATTCCTTTCCCTCTACAGAGGTGATAGTTCTGTCTTCTTCTGAAGGGGTGAGTTGGCAGATGGTTCATTCACTGAATGGACAAACATTGTGATTTTGACCTCCTTTAGGTTGCATTATTAGTGGGAGCTGTAATAATCAGAATTGTTGTTTTTCATGGGAAGACTTCAACTTTTATCAGAAGCAATATATGAACATAAGGACAAAACAGAAGAGGAACAAGAAATGCCATTCATGGTCCATCAAGGGCTCTAATACTCATTCTAATATTGTAACCTACATTATTCATCCATGACCTGTTTCAAAGATTGAACTGATAACAATAATAATGTGACTAAATCAATCTTTAGACTATTGAACCTCTACTGGCTGAAAACAATTACCATTCCAAAATTGAAGATGGGTCTCTGAGAATAGAAGAATTTTTTTTTTAAAGAAAATAATTAAAATACAAGAGATTGAGGAAGAAAAAGAATATGGAAGACAGGGCAAGTAGGTGTAAAGCATTTTACATGTATTTAAAATGGTTTTCTAAGGGCCTGAACTCCTTGGGTGTCCATTCTGCCACACTTTGCGCAGGCAGAGCAGAACGCCTGCCTGCCTGCCCTAGCCCCAGGCCGAAGATCACATTACAAATCCCGTGGGTAGGGTTATCGGCATGGCTATGGCATGCTAGCCACACCTGCAAAAGCTCATCAGTGGCACCCACCCCAAACCACTGGTGGAATGCCAGAGTCGCACAATGCCTCTCCGATAGCAGAGAGGAATCCCAGTGAGACCCTAAAGGAAAGTGACCTCTTCTGTCCTTCTGCTTCCATTAGTGCAACCAGGCTACTTGGGGAAGGCATTCTGTTATATCTCGCACCAGGTCGCGCTCACCCTTTACCTCTGTCCTTCCTCACCTGCATTGGCTCCTGGTCCCCCAAACCTTCTAACTTAAAATTTTCAATCTTGTGTTTAAATCCCTCCATGGCCTTGCTCCTCTCTATCTGTATATTCTTCTTCAGCCCTCAGCCAGTGTTTCTCTAACTCTGATCTCTTGTGCATCCCCGCCCCCCCCCCTCCTTTTGCTCCACCATTGGCATCACTGCCTTCAGCAATCTAGGTCCTATACTCCAGAATTCCCTCCCTGAACCTTTGCCACCCCATCATCTCTCTCCTCCTTTAAGACCCTTGTTAAAACCCATTTCTTTGACCAAGTTTTTGGTCACTCCTGCTAATAGCTCTTTCTTTGGTTCGGAGTCCATTTTTGTCTGATTACGACTCTGTGAAGTATTTTGGGACATTTCTCTATGTTAAAAGTGCTATATAAATGCAAGTTGTTGTTGTTTGTTGATGCTGTCAAAATCTTTGGGAGACATCCTTTTAAGGTCTATAATGGCAACAAAGCAATGAAGTTGAAGAATCTGAAGATCCTGTAACTCATTACGCTTGTTGACTCAGGCCTCACAGTGGCCAGCCAGTTAGCACACAACTTGTGACCAGCTCTGGGACAGGAAATTGTGTCACAGGTCATTCTGATGTTACAAATATGACAAAAATAATTGATTTGAATCCTTACTTCTCCTTCAGGTGCGAGGGCTTTCTTAGAGAAGGACAGGAGGTTTGTGAACAGTCTAATGGGATCAGAGACCCTGGAGGAAAAATTCGGTTGCTTTGCGCCTCCCGTTAGCGCCCTAAGAGGGCGCTAATGGGGTGCAAAGCAACTAGTGCAGGGGCGCAGCGCCGCCAATGCCTCCCGCGAAATTCAGTGGGAGATTAGCAGCGGCGGTAACCGTTAGCGCCCCGTGGTGCTGCGCCACCGGCAATGACATCATCGGCGTGCACAGCGCCCCGCTCGCGCCCTGGCCACAATCTTCGGTAGCGCCCCCTGACTTACCGCCGGACGCTATGTCCAACAGCATCAGGGGGGGGGCCTACCTGCGGCCGGGGCGGCGCTAATTAAAGGCGAGGTGCCAGGCGGCCATTTTTGTTGTTGGCCGCCTGCCAGCACCTGCCCCCATTGCCGTCCCCGGCCTTCTCTGCAGCCCCCTCGTGGAGTGCCGGCTGCGCTCCGTGAGACCAGCACTCCTCATGAGTGCCGGGCTCTTTTGCCGGCACTCCGATCCCTGGTGGCCCAGCTGGACTCCGGGTCGCGCTGTGCTAGGCCCCTCCCCTTTAAGAAGGGGAGGGAGGCCTGCAGTACCACGGCGCGACATGACGTCGCGCCGCAATATTCCTTCGCAGCGCCCCAAGAGGGAGATAGGGCGCTTCTAGTAACACCCCGCTTCCCTCTTGGGGCGCTACTGATGAATTTCGGCTGCGGGCGTGCTAATTTCCCCGGCGAAGTTAGTACCCCAAAGGGGGTGCGACTCAATTTTCCCCCCCCTGTGTTACCCATATTTAGGGTTTGCTGCATCTCCTGTGCAGATGCTCCTGGGGCACCATTCCTAGGAAAATTGGGCACTTGCAAGTTACCGACAATTCAATCACTCCTTATTCTGTAAGTTCCTCATCACAATGAACTACTTTACTTAGAAATAAATAAAGTCTTAAGTATTAGATATTCTTAAATATTTGATACTACTTAGTTCCCTTTTCTCTAATCCTCTGTTTGAGTTCTGTTGCAAATGGAGTTCCTTAAATTTCAATACTAACCTTCATATTACTGGCAGTTCCTGAGAAATTCTGAACTCCTTGACTGGCTTTGTTTGTTTTCAGCTCTCGTACGACACTGAAACAAACATTGGCCCGGATCTTGTGGGCAGCAGTGTGGTGTTTGCCATTCACTATCCTGACAGTTGCCTACAGAGTTTTTGCGGGTTTTTAAGCGTACACTTGCTGTCATAGAGGGGGAAAAATTCGCTGGTGCCCCCATTGGGGCGCTACTTTTAGCGCCCCGAAAAAGTTAGCGCCCCTGCGCCGTAAATTCAGTGGTAGCACCCCAAGCAGGAGGTGGGGCACTACTGGAAAGCGCTCCCTCTCCTTCCTGGTGCGCTACCATTGAATATCACAGCACTACGTGCAACAGCGCCATGCGCGTCGGCACATAGCGCCACGGTATTGCAGGCCTCCCTCCCCTGATTAAAGGGGAGCGGCCTAGTGCTGCATGTACCGGGGCCCTGCTGGACCACCGGGGAGCGGAGTGCCAGGAAAACAGCCCAGCACTCAAGAGGAGTGCCGGGCTGACAAATCGCGGCTGGCAGCCCGCATATAAAAGTGGAAGGGGGCAGGTGCTCGCAGGCGACCTGAAAAAAAAAGGCCGCCCGGCACCTGCCCTTTAATCATCACCACCGCGGCCGCAAGAACGCCACCCTGGCCCTGTCGGACACATCGTCTGGCGGTAGGTCAAGAGGTGTGACCGAAGTTTACGGCAAGGACGCGAGCGAGGCGCAAGATGATGTCATCGACGGAGGCGCAGCGCCACGAGGCGCTACCAGCTACTACCGCAGCTAACCTCCTGCTGAATTTCGCAGGAAGCGTTAGCGGTGCCGCGATCGGGCGCAAAGGGCTTTGTGCCCCATTAGCACCCTCGGGGGCACTAACAGGAGGCACAAAACAACCCAATTTTTCCTCCGGGTGTCTGATTCAGCACGGTGCAGTCTACAGGGGATCTGTGGCATGTGTGAGCAGGATAAGCAACAGTTTGGCTCTTCAACCAATCAGATTGAAGAATCCTCACTGAGACACGCAGGGCGCGAAATTCAGTTACGCCCTGTTTGGGGGCGGTAACCGAGTTAAGGCCGGACATTTAGCGCCCGGCGCAGAAGTACCACCCCGGACGCTAAATTTGGCTTACCGCCCCGCACAGGAAATGGAGTGCCATGTCGGGCGCGATTGGCAGCACTCAGCGGAGGCTCCACAGAGGGCTGCCATGTTTCAACGCCCCTCCCCTTCAGTTAAAGGGGTGGGCCACTGCGCACTCTGCAGGGCCTCCGATGGCCCCATATAGGCCACCAGGGCAGCGTGGTGCCATGGCAGCAGCCTGGCGCCGAGATGTGGCGCTGGGCTTTTTAAAAATTTGTTTTTATGGGATGTGGGCATCTCTGGCAAGGCCAGCATTTATTGCCCATCCCTAATTGCCCTTGAGAAGGTGGTGGTGAGCCGCCGTCTTGAACCACTGCAGTATTGTGTTTCGTAGCGGTTTGTTGCAACTGAGTGGCTTGTTAGGCCATTTCAGAGGGTAGTTAAGAGTCAACCACATTGCTGTGGGTCTGGAGTCATAAATAGGCCAGACCAGGTAAGGACGGCAGATTTCCTTCCCTAAAGGACATTAGTGAACCAGATGGGTTTTTACGACAATCCAATAGTTTCATGGTTACCATTACTGATACTAGCTTTTTATTCCAGATTTTATGATTGAATTGAATTTAAATTCCCCAGCAGCCGTGGCGCGGCGCTATCGGGTAGCGCCTCAGCAACACCCCACCGAATTTCTCGGGAGGTGCTTTTTTCGTCCCCCTCTTCCGGGACGATAAGCCCTTTGCGCCCCGTTAGTGCCCCCGGAGGCGCTAACGGCAGGTGCAAAGGAGCCAAATTTCTAGCCCGCAGAGTCTAAACCAGGAAGTATGAACCAGGAATTATATATTAGATTTAAATCATGTACAGAAAGAAAACTAAAGATTGGGAAAGAAAGATGGGATTAAGTGAGAGAGAGAGAGAGATAAAACAGACAGAAAAAGTTTAAAAAAATTATTTTAACTTTAAAAAAAAAATCTCCAACACTAATTAAATTTTGAAGGAATGGGACTCCACGCTTGTAAAAATTAAATGTTCAGTGCCAGAGAGGTTGTTTGGCAGTAATTATGACTGATCATGCCATTAAAAATTCACTTACCGCTGGATGCACCAGCCCTAACTTTTTCTGCCGTGTTTAATGGGTAACTAGTGGGTAAGTACAGCAACTTCACACCATTACATTGATTTCAGTGCGGAGTCTATCAGCGAGGTACTGTTATTGTGCAATCTATGGACGAGCAGAGTAACTCGGATTGCAACTTCTGGATTTCCACATTTAACTGCACATGTGTGTACTCCAGAAACTGCTGTCCGATTTACTCCATAATAACGATGAGTGCTGTTAGCCTCACCGCTATTCTCAAGGCGAAATCCGGGCCATTAATATTACAACAATAAAGCTACTGAAAAATTAGGAGTAGCTTTATTACTATACCTTACCCCTTTAGAATTAAAATATACCCATAAAACAAAGGTTTTAACTACAACTAACATTTGAAATGTTTTAATTGTGTGCACCTTGTCACCACTTCCCCATTCGCTCTTTTTTCCATTCTCTATCTGTCTTGTTTTTACTTTTTTAATGTCTACTGAATACTCACTTTATTCTGGAAGTCTTTGATAGTCTTTAGTATTGCTCTTTCTCTCACGTGTCAGAAAGTTATTGAAAATCTTAAAAATGTCACAAACTCTAAAATTTAAATATCTACACCACCAAATGCTTATTGAAAAATTTTACCCAATCAATTTATATGTACTCTACATATGATATTGTATTATCTTAACCAAGAATCTCAGATTTCATTTGCTCTCATTAACCACATAGCCTCCTTTACCAACACTCATTCAATATCTTTGCTATGCCTTCGGACATCTTCCAAACAAATAGTTGCCTTTTTCATGAAAAACAACTCTTTGTTCACTCCATGAAAAACTTAATTACAATATCTAAATTCTAATAGAACACAAAATACACTGCTTAAATTCAATATTAACCTGGCACTCTATCCTTTTAAAGCAAATATCATCCAATTTTTCATAAGTACAATCCATTGCCCTTGTGCTGTCACTCTTATGGAGAAAATCCAGCTTCGCCTTCCTGCATACTAACAGCCACTTAAATACTATGGCAACAAGAGCAGGTCAGAGGCTGGGTATTCTGCGGCGAGTGTCTCACCTCCTGACTCCCCAAAGCCTTTCCACCATCTACAAGGCACAAGTCAGGAGTGCGATGGAATACTCTCCACTTGCCTGGATTAGTGCAGCTCCAACAACACTCAAGAAGCTCGACACCATCCAGGACAAAGCAACCCACTTAATTGGCATCCCATCCACCACCTTAAATATTCACTCCCTCCATCACCAGCGTACCATGGCTGCAGTGTGTACCATCTACAAGATGCACTGCAGCAACTTGCCAAGGCTTCTTCAGCAGCACCTCCCAAACCTGCGACCTCTTCTTCCTAGAAGGACAAGGTAAGCAGGTGCATGGGAACACCATCACCTCCAAGTTCCCCTCCAAGTCACACACTGTCCTGACTCAGAAATTTATCGCCGATCCTTCATCGTCACTGGGTCAAAATCCTGGAACTCCCTCCCTAACAGCACTGTGGGAGTGCCTTCACCACACAGACTGCAGCGTTTCAAGAAGGTGGCTCACCACCACCTTCTCAAGGGCAATTAGGGATGGGCAATAAATGCTGGCCTTGGCCAGTGACGCCCACATCCCATGAACGAATAAAAAAAAATGTATGATGGGAAAAATAACATCAACGGAGTAGGCTTGGGTTCCACAATTATATGTTATATATCTTCCCACAAAAAGTTGGCTATAAAAATAATAGCTATTTTACTTATGTGCCAACAATTGAAATGTTTTTTTTTTAATAGGTTAAAATTCTCCTTCAAAGAAAAACAAAAACAGTTTGACAGGAATGATAATTTAGTCCACACGTAGCACCTCAGACACAAACTCTGGGCTGTGTCACTGTCTTTGGCCTTCCCCTTCATAAATACTTAACTATAAGAACATATTAATGATGGTTTCATTTTTGAAATGTTAAAGCTAGCTGTGAGCTAGATGTTTTTTGATGTACAGAAATACAAATGACTGCACATCAGACCACATTTGGAGGCATGGGAAACACGCAATGCAGATTCATTAGGAATCAGGGATGAGAGGATATAGTTATAGGGCTGCTTTCATTGGAGCAGAGAAGGTTAAGGGGATCATATATAAAATTGACTCATATAGAAAAGACTTGAGAAATTAAATAGTGAAAGGATTATTTTGACTGCTCAGTGAATTGGTAACGAGGGGATATAAATTTAGGACTTGTGCTAAAAGCATAAATGCTGAGGTTAACATAATTTTTTATTAGAATATATATTATTGCAAATGGTTGCTTTGAAGGGATAATTACAAGTCCTAGCCCTTTCGGACTACCCCAGATCAGGCGTATTCTCCAGACGTTTACCTTCAACTAAAGTTAGCGGTAGCCGGATCCTATAAGACGCTTACTTGGGTCTAAAGGTCAGACTACCTCTCCCTAAAGGAAAGAAACGGTCTAAAGATGTTACCGTCCTCCGGATAGTACTTTTAATAAGTTTAACTAGACTGTAACCTTCCGGAGATTATGAGGGTCTGGAATACCCCCCAGAATTCTGCAACTCCTTTGAGTGTACAGAAATTGAGTTCGCAAGATGATACAGAAATACTCTTTGAGATAATTTTAAAAATATATAGATTTATTAAAGAACCGACATTTAGATAACATTTATTATGGCAATTGCAACTTTAACCGTTCAAAATACAAATAGTTTACATTTCTTATCAGAGATCTTTATTCTCAAATCTTAACTTTGTTACATTTCCACACTTCTACTTATTTCTTAATCCAGAATATCTTAAGTCAATCGTGACTTTAATAGTTCACAATACAAATAGCTTACATTTTCTTATTCTCAGAGATCCTTATTCTCAAATCTTAACTTTGTTACATTTCCACATTTCTACTTATTTCTTAATCCAGAATATCCACTAAATTGAAATACCTTCATTACCCGAGACTCAAAAGTTAAAAACTTACAGAGAGTGTCTGTAAAGTTGAGAAATGCTTGTCTTCCCAGTGACTTCTGACTTTCGATCTGAAAAGCTCATATTTTTATATCATTTTTTAGGTGGTTTATCCTTTGAAGTATCCTTGCTGTAAGCTAATTGTCTTTATTGATATCTCTGTTGAATGCTTTCTGTCTTTACTGTCAATTTAGCCATTGCATGCATAATTATGTCTCTACCTTAGATGTTTCAAAAACCATCATAAACACAATGACAGCAATGGTTTCTGTTTGATGCAATTCTTAGGAAGTCTTTCTATTGAATTTCTAATACTACTTTAACTGGTTATTATCAGACGTTGTGACTCCGTGGTATTCCAAGTTCAATACAAGAACAATGTAATTGCTTGGTGCATCCATTGAAGTAATATTTTCAAAGTCGTCTTGTTTGTGTACCTTTTACAACTTGTAAATTAAAACCACTTTAACTAGTATCTTCATGCATTTCTATTTACTTCAATTGGTTTTTATCAGGCCTCGGGACTCCATATTTCAAGCTTAATATTAAAACTATTTGTTCAGCAGGCGTTTCTATTACTTGATGTCATTTCTTCAAAGCCTTCTGTAGGTGTCATATTTACAATATGTAAATTGAAAACACTTTAACTCAGTGTTTACTTGTTTTCTAGCTATCTCAATTGGTTGCATATTTAATCGTGTTTCATAAGAACATAAGAACATAAGAAATAGGAGCAGGAGTAGGCCAATCGGCCCCTCGAGCCTGCTCCGCCATTCAATAAGATCATGGCTGATCTGATCCTAACCGCCAATCTGCTATCTATCACAGAACCATCTCCTGCATCTAACAGAATTCCTCTCTTATTTGATGTTATATTATGAAGGCTTATGGTTGTTTAATATTCTAAGTTTCTGTTTGCATCAGTGTTAGCTTTTAACACTTTAAACTGGGTGATTCCATTGTTTTGGTTCCAATGTTCAGACATAGAGGGACCTTCAAATGGTTAGCTTCAATAGGGCATTGTTTTAGCATTTTTAACTAATTCCCATATCAAAGCTTGTGGTCACAGCTTTGTGTGAACAAACCATCTTATCTCATAAGCCTGTATTGTGCCTGCAGCCTGTGTCTGCTGAGGCTTATGTCTTTTAAACCCAGTATGTCATTTATTAATAATTTCAGAAATCTGTTCTTAGTATTGTGTATTTTTCTGAATCCTGGCTATTCCTTCACAGCTTAAACTGAGTCAATCCTTATATTTGAAAGGGAATTAGATCATCACTTGATGAAGAAAAGTTAACAGGTATAGGAATAGAGAAGGGAAATGGTATAGTGGAGCTAGCTCCTTCACCATCACAATGGGCCAATGGTCTCCTATTCTAAAATTTATCTAATTCTACATGATAGAAGTATATTGAAGCTGTTTCACTGCATTGTATATGTTCCTCACATAACAAATGGATTAGGTAATTTATTTATTCAGTTCATTCCGGTAGTAATCACAAACACAATAATGCAATAATTCACTCCTATTTTCTGTACTTTTCCGTTTATAGAGCGCTTTTCTTTTCCAATGTTCCACACTGAGAGTATAAAATTTATAGGTTATGTGAGGTAAAAACAGTGGAAACCTTTTACGATTTAAATTGTACCTGAGCTGTTCACACCCAGAGTTCTGGCTATGTGACTGCCAGGATCCTGGGGCTTTGTGCAAGATGGCAGCATTAGTACACAAGCTGGCCATTACTGAAATCAGTCTCTGTCACACAATTACACATATTCCAACAGGTGCGAGTAAAGGACATTTCAAATAAAAAAAAACTTCTGCAGCCGGGATGTTCTCCTGAGGTTGAGGTTAAAGCATACTGTTGGGACAGACTAGAAGAAGCTTCACTCTACACCTGAACTTGAAGGGGTCGATGCCAAAATATTCTGGACTAATATCAATCCTCTTGCTGAGCATAATAATTTATTAAAAATAAAAGGAATATGTTTTCAGTAGTGGCTTTCTTTAGACAGCAACAATAACTTGTATTTATAAAGTATCTGTAACCAAAAAAGAAAAGTCCTCTATGCAAAACAGTAATTTACCTGTATGTGAAACAATTTACTAATGGACAAATCAAATAAATCAGTAAAATAAAATTAAACACTTTAACAGTACTTTATGACTTGAGGCAATGGGTTCTGTCATCTGATGACTCATTTCCTGCTCCTTGTAAACAATGGAAAATTGCTTTTCACTGCAAGCAATGGCAATTTTACTAAAATAGCAGTTAAATTCCATTCATGAATTGAGATGCCTATGTTTGATTTACTACGAATAGGTTTTCATTGCAGTCAAATTCCTTAGCATTAATTCACAGTATCCAAAAGCAGAATTCTAAAGCACCTATTCAAGCAAGAGATTTTTAATATAAGTTTAAAGGATGTCAGTAAAGTGTTTATTTAATTGGTTGTGATACATGCTCCAGCTGTTTCTGCATCTGGTTCAACTGACAGGAAACATTCTTCCTCTGTGTGCAGAGTGCTGATTGTTGCGTTGGCAATACTCAAGGAAGCTCCACTTTAATCTACTTGTGATACTTCAGCAGTTGTGACAGAAAAAAGATGCAAATTGATAAAAGAATGTTAAATTAGTGAACTTGTTATTTTTAAATTAATCTATGGCCGCAATTTTCCCTACCCTCGGCGGGTCCGTGGCGGGCGACATCAGTGACGGGTCGCGGCATCGCTGCTGGCTTCATCCCGGTCTCCGACATGACTTTCCCCTGATTGGGCTTGTTAAGCCCGTCCAGCGCGTTTCCCGGCCAATTAGAGGAAGTGGGTCTGATAACGCCATTTGATGATGCTTCATCAGCCGGTTTCCTTAAAGGGACCATGCGCAAATTTAGTTTGACATTTGTGCTGTCAGTGTTCTACAGTGTTCTGAGGTGCTGCAAACACTGACGAGCACTGCACAGACGTGCACGGCTGCCCCCAGGCTTATGCTTATGGATGGAGTCACTGCACACAGGGTGGTCCTCTTCCCTTCCAATGGGCGGAAGAGACCTCCCCAGGAGACCAACGCAGCCTGGTTGCACATTGCACAGGAGGGCACAAGCAGGGATGTCGTCAGGAGGACTAGGCTGCAGTGACGCAAACCTTTCAATGATCTCAATAGATCATGAAACGTTACTGCAAAGCCACACTCAACTTCATCCTGCTGTGCCACTCATCACATCCCCATCACTCTGCCTTCCCTACCCTACTCTTGCACATCTTTACTCACACCAACTTACCTTGCACCTCCACCCATCCTTCTCTATCTATATTATCACTTCCCCATCTCAAGCTACTCCTCATACTCACCCTTATCATAGTCCAATCATACCAATTAACAACACACAAGGGTAGCCACTTGTGTGTTTTATGCAATGTTCATGTGAAGTTTCTGTTAATGTGCTGTCAAACATTGAAATCTTTATTTTCAACACTTTGCGTCCTTGGACAGATTTGTGTGCACCTTTGGAAGTGGCTTAGTGAGTTGCAGTGAATGGTGAGACATAACGGTACCCCCCGCAATGGTGATGAGTGTGAAAGGAATGACTTGGGCATTGTAGGGATGCTTTATGGTGTTGGTGTGGGGTGGTGCCAACCTAGCGCATCATGCGGCAGCCAGGGTGTGCAGCTTTAAGTGAAGTAAATGTGGCCATGGTGAGGCCATCCCAGGCCTCCTGGGCAGCAACATGCTCAGGTGCTGATGCCCTGTGTCCTGTGCAGCATCAGGTGATTGCGGAGAAGGTTAGTGTTGTTGTTGGTGCTTCTGGTGTGCCTGGTGATGCTGGTGTTGTGGCTGATTGTGGTCAGATTCTGAGGACCAAGGTGAGTGAGTATAAACCGTACCCATGCTGATTGAATAGATGGCAGGTGAAGTTGAGATGACAGAAGCGATCTGTCAATGGTGAGAGAGGTTGTTCCAATGAGGTGACACTGGATAGAGTGTTTGCTCCAAACACTTGCAACCTACATAAAGCTCAATCTGTCTTCCAAAGGCAGTAAGCAACAGCTTCTGAGCTTGGAAAGTAAACAGCTGTGAGATGGGAGCTTTTATAGCACATTTCAAGCTGTCAAGTAATGAGATGATTTCATGGCCATTCAACTCCTGCCCAGCTTAACAGACATGATCCCCAAGCAGTGTGGACCCATTGGTGAGCTGGTAAATTCTAAAGGTGAGCTCAAAATTGTTGTTAATCCTCTGTGAACAAGGTCATAATGAACTGAATTGCCTCCCCTGCCTGTTGGGTCTGCTCAGTACTGACAGACCCGACATTTGGTAAAGGCCTGTAGCGGCAGGTTGACAGCAGGGTCCTGACCTGCTGTCAAAAAAAAACACTTTCCCACCTGACCCGCCACCGATTGTGCCTGCTGACCCCCTGGAAAATTCCCCGTATGTGTTCAATATACGCTTTCTGATAAATCTGGTTACAAAACAAAAAACAGAGAGTTGGGTTTAAAGGTAGTTATTCAGACTGGCAGAAGTTGGGAAGTGGTGTTCCACAAGGATCAGTGCTTGGACCACTGTTGTTCACCATTTATATAAATGATTTGAACTCAGGAATCGGAAGTCCAAAATCAAAATTTGCACATGACACCAAATTGGGAAGTATAATTGATACTGAGGAGGACTGCGACAAAATGCAAGAAGACATTAAAAAACTTGCAGAATGAGTGTGTAAATGGCAAATGAATTTCAATATAGATAAGTGTGAGGTGGTGCATTTTGTTCGGAGGAATAGGAGGCCACATACTCCTTAGAAAATAAGAGTCTAAATGGGGTAGAAGCACAAAAGTATCTAGTGGTATAGATTCACAAATCATTAAAAGAAGCAACACAGGTTAACAAAGTCATAAAAGGAACAAACCTGGCACTGGGGTTCATTTCTAGAGGAATAGAATTCAAAAGCAGAGATGTTATGTTAAACTTATATCGAACCATGGTCAGACCACACTTGGAGTTCTGTGCACAGTTCTTGTCTCCAAATTACAAAAAGGATACAGAAGCACTGGAAAAAGTGCAAAAAAAATTTACATGGATAATACCAGAACTGAGAAAGTATAACTATTAGGAAAGATTGAATAGGCTGGAGCTCTTTTCTCTAGCAAAGAGAAGACTGAGAAGGGACCCGATAGAGGGCTTTAAAATTGTGAAGGTGTTTGATAGGGTAGGCGTAGAGAAGATGTTTCCACTTGTGGGGAAGTATGAAACTAGGGGCCATAAATATAAGGTAGTCACTAATAAATCCTATAAGAAATTCAGGTGAAACGTCTTTCCTGAAAGATGGACACGTTTCTGTGCTTTAAATTCTATGGCCAGAATTTTCCTGCTGCCATGCATGCGGGATTGGAGGTGGGTTGGGAGTAAAATGTGCAAAAAATGGGAGTGGGTCGGGAACACGCCGTTATCCCACCTCCTCGCACCTTTAACTCAGGCGCGTTTGTCAGCGCGGCACGGATTCGAACAGCAGAGGTGGGCGACCTAATTTACCTCATTAATACATTGTTCTCAGACCCTGAACAGTGCTTTTAACCAGACCTTTTGGGCTGGATTTTGATACTGGGGCGGGTTGGGGTCATGTTATCCACTTTTCGTGTTATCCACCCAACTGCAATTGGATGTGGGAGATTGATGCAATTTTCACCTAATTGGGCAATTAAGTTCCAGCATGTGGGAACCCATGAACCAATTAGTGTTTTCAGTCTGAAAGTCGCCTCTGATGATGTCATCATTGCTGCTGCATTGAAGGTCTTCAGAGACTGCCTGGCCTTTGCTGTGAGAGGACCTGGATGCAAAATGAACAGCAGCAGTCCTAAATCTGCTCCCAGATATCACTGAGAGAGAGAAAGAGAGAGAGAGAGATCTGCAGCCAGCCAGCCAAATGTGCTCCCGCCAGGTTTCACATTCGTGGTTCAGAACAGGCGTGCTTCATGTAGAACAAGGGTTAAAATCACAAAGGCCTTTCAAAATGGCATTATAGTGCCAATTTAGTGCTTGTTAAGGGCCTTAACAGCCTATCCCGTCTCTTAGAGGCGGGACGCAGTCAGGACCATCAGACACGATTTCATGAAAATTGCGTGGAGGCGGGATGGAGGAGGACTTGTGCCCGCCCGCCTCCCACACGCCTCCAAGCCCACCTCCACGGGTCAATGAAAATCAGCCCTATGAATTTCACTGCATGACCATGGGACATGCAGCTCGGGAGCCACGTCTGTCAAGCTGAGGCGGAAGTTCAGTGGCCGTTGTTCGAGTCATTACTGCAGAGCATGGGAAGCAAAATAAATACTGCCACCTGACACCTGCTTACCTGCCTAAGGGAAAGGCTCTTTCTGAGTGCATTTTGAGCACAGATTTAGGTATCTACAGTTTGCAAGCCTTTTCTGCAAATTCAGAAGCCACTCTGACCTTGTTGCTGCTAACTATCACACCATTGACAGGTTGCTTCTCTGATCTCTACTTGACCTGCCATCTATTACATCAGCATGGGTGCTGTTTATACTGTCTCACCTTGGTCCTCAGAATCGGACCAGAAGGAGCCCCAACACTAGCAGCAGCAGGCACACCAGCAGCACCAACCTTCTCCTCAATGACCTGATGCTCCACAGGACAGAGGGCATCAGCGCAGGGCTGCACCGCACTGGAGGCACTACCCCCGACACAGGGTATACAAGCAGAGGATGAGCTTCCTCAACATGACTGAGCAGCAGTGCCAAAGGAGGCTCAGGCTATCACGCCAGGTCGTCGCAGACATTTGCAGCTTACTGGAACCAGACCTGCAGCCCAGAGGACCTGGTGGACACGCCTGACCAGCGGCTGTCAAGGTCACCAGCGCCCTCAATGTCTTCACCTCAGGCTTCTTCCAGGGATCTGCAGCAGACATTTACGGGATCTCGCAGTCAGCCAGCCACAGATGCATCACCCAGGTCACCGATGCCATGTTCGTCAAGTCAGCCAATTATATCAACTTTGCTACTGAAGCCAGTGTTACTGAGCGGGCTTTGCCACTCTGGTTGGCTTCCCACAGGTGCAGGGCGTCATCGACTGCATACATGTGGCCATCACGTAACCTCATCATCACCCAGGAGTGTTTGTCAACTGCAAGGGCTTCCACTCCCTCAATGTGCAGCTCATCTGCAACCATAAAAAGATGATCATGCAAGTGTGCGCCAAATTCCCTGGCAGCTGCCATGACTCTTTCATTCTTCGGCAGTCCACCCTCCCTCAGCTCTTCGCACCGCCAAACACACTTACCAGCTGGTTGCTTGGAGACAAGGGCTATCCACTGAAGACATGGCTCATGACACCTGTGAGGAGGCCACATACTGAGGCCGAGGAGAGATATAATGAAAGTCACATGTCCACCAGATGTGTCATGGAGCAAACAATAGGAATGCTGAAGATACGCTTCAGATGCCTTGACAGATCTGGAGGAGACCTCCAGTATGCACCAGCCAGGGTATCCAGAATTGTCGTTGTTTGCTGCGTGCTGCACAACATAGTGTAGCAACGATGCTTAGTGCTGCATGAGGAGCAAGGCACTGAGCGCACAGCCTCTTCAGAGGAGGAGGATGAGCATCAGCTGGAAGACGAAGAGGAGGAGGAGGAACCTGAGGTCCAGATGCCAGCAGCAGCCAAGCACATTGCTGCCCGGGAGGCCAGGGATGGCCTCATCATGGCCAGATTTACTTAACTTCATGCATTACACCCATATGGCTGCCACATGCTGTGCCAGGCTCCCCCCACCTCCAACAACACCATAAAGCATCCCTACAATGACCAAGCAATTCCTTTCACACGGACTCCTATTGCTGGAGTTAAAATTATGTCTCACCATTCACTCCAACTCCCTAAGCCACTTGCAAAGTAACAGACAAAATTGAGCATGACTGGAAAGTGGTGAAAATAAATAGTTTTACATGTGATATAAGAGAAACCGAACCTTAACAGAAACAGTTCTTAAAACACCCTTGTGCTTCTACTTCTGTGTCATGTTTCGCTTACGTGTGCTTCTATGCAGTGCAACCCCTATGGTTTCAGCAGAGGTAGAGGCAGCCTGTTCACTTCCCTGCTGCGACAGCGTAGACACTCTTGGCGAACGTCCTTCGGGGTTTGGAGCCTCTGATGACCCGGCCAAAGTCTGCTCCTCCTGCGACTGTGCAGCGGCAGACTCGGCCATCGCGATCCGAGTAGGAATCTGGGGCTCTGACTGAGGGGGAGGCAATGGGGGAGAAGTGTGAGCACTTAGAGAGGAGCCCACACTTCCATGTCCCCTCTCACCATCATCCCTCTCATGGGCCACTCGCACTTCCCTGCTAGCAAGGAGCTGGCAAGCACCTTGCTGCACAGCAGTGGGGCAATGAGAACCCTAGTCTATGTTAACAACCCTCCTAGAGAGGAGGTCTATGAGCCTCTGCCATCTATTCTCCATAGAGACCATGTGCTCCTGTGAGTGGTGCATTAGCTGCTCCATGCAGTTGCCCATCCTTTCCATGGAAGAGCCTACAGTCACCAGCGCCTGCAGCACGGTGGTGCTCATGTTGGAGATGGACTCCTCCATTCTCTGAACATTTGCAGACATCGCAGCCGCAAAACCTGTCAGAGCCTCCTGCACTTTTTCCTGCACCTCCAGGATCACTCTCTTTCTCGATGGCCCCCGAGGTTCAGTGTCTGCATGCAGCTGAGCAGAGCTGGGAGCGTCCTGTACCCTCCGGCGACGAGTCTCCACTACTGTCCCTGTCTCCACCATCTCCTCTTGTTCACTTGTGACTTGTGAGACACCAGGTGACAACACTACTCTATCTCGCGTAGGACCCACTGAGGTGTGCATCTCTGCGCTGGTGCTGGGTGCGCTTAGGTCTGGTGACGGTGCACCCTCAGAGGTTGGAGGCTCCTCTGAGGAGTCATCTTCCTCTTCCACCAGGACAGTGTGGGGGTTGCTTTTGATGGACCTGTGGGAGAGTAAAGAGATGATTTAGAAATGTTATATTAAGAATGGGTAATGATACCATTATGCATATGATGAACATTCACTGGCTGCTGACATCAGTCCCCATATGAGTGACTGCTGTATGCCATGTGGCTGTATGAGATGTAATTCTGTCACCAGGTTGCTGAGAGGTCCCCCTCTCTCCGTCTCCCACCACCAGCTGCTCCGCAACTCCTGAGATCTCCAGGGTGACCTCCTCTGCTGGAGTCAACGTGGCGAATGATGGAGGGCCACCTCTGGTTCTCTCCCTCTCCCTGTTATTGTGGGCTCTCTTCTCCTGCCAGGAGGGAATGAAGAGATGTTTGAGTGAGAGTGATGGCATGAGTGTAAGGAATGTGTGGTTACATCTTTAAAGGGTGACTATGAGGGAGTGTGGTGCCAATGCCAAATAGTCTCCTTGTGTGGTGTTACTTGGTATGATTGCATTAGGATGAGGGTGAGTGTGAGGGGTGGCTAGTGAGATGGGGATGTGAGTATGTAGATAGAGAGAGAGGGATGGGTGGACATGCAAGTTATGTTGGTGTGAGTAATGGTATGCAGGAGTAGGTTTGGGAAGGCAGAGTGATGGGGATGTGATGACAGGCACAGCAGGATGAAGTTGAGAGTGGCTTTACACACACCTTTCCTGATCTCATGAGATCATTGAAGCACTTCCAGCACTGCACCCAGGTCCTCCTCAACGCATCCTTGCTGTTGACCTCAGCAATTTGCAGCCAGGCTTTCCGAGTCTCCTGGGGAGGTCTCTTGCGCCCATCAGAAGGGAAAAGGACCTTCTTGCTTGCTCTGACTCCCTCCAAAATAATATGTAGGGGGTCATCTGAGAACCTGGGTGCAGCCCTATGTCTCTGCGAAGCCGTCTCTGCAAGGCTGAGCAATAACCAGATGGTGATATGTACTGCCTACACACTCCTAGATGAACCTTCCAATGCAACGTGGCCAAGGCTGCTTTAAATATCCCCGCTGGAAATGAGTCATCAATGATGTCATCAGACCCGCACCATTTAATAGGGCTGGGTAACACGCAGGCCTGCCTTAATATGCACCATTAAGGGAAAGTTGTTCTGAGGAGCGGGATGAAAAGAAGAACGGGGTTCCGAGCCGCCACACCGACCGCCTGTACCCGACCCGCTCTGGTAATGAAACTTCCGGCCTATGTAATCATTTTTGTGTTACACTTTTTTAAATTGCGAAATCTAGGTGAAATTGCCATGGTCCAAAGTGCAGAACACTGCTATGGTTCAAAATAGTAGGAGATAAGACAGAAGATTCAAAGTGTATTAGCTTGGTGATGCCAAGTTTGGATTTCAAAAGTCTGCAGATCATAGAACCCTACTTAGATCTTGCAATCTGTTGCCACATTTTGCAAGGTAGCAAGAATTAATTCTGCTGTGAATCCATTTTGTGTTTAGGTGTAGCATACATAGCAACTCACTAAAATTAAACTCTTTCTTTTCCAAAAGGATTTTTTTTAGGGGTCAAATCAGAAAAGTATTCAAAGTCTAGATGTGGTATTTATTAGCAGCATATGTTTGGAAAATAAATGGTGTCAAACCCTTTGAACACAGCTGCAATGCAGCCCGTGCTGAGGCCTGGCATTTAAAATATATTTTTTTTAAAGCATGTTCAGCATCCACAATAGCATTTCACACAAAGTATTTGGTGAAATTACGCGGGCGTACTAGATGGGAGGAACCGTCCACAGTAGAAAGAATATCCTTGGACCTATTACTGGGACTACGTCACTTTGCCTGCCTGTACCTTTAAATGCACAATCACATCTTACCCATAACAGTGCCTCTAAAATTCCAAAAAGGTTGAATTTTTTTTCAATGTGTGGCCACTGTTATTTTGCATACGTGAGAAATCGTTTTTAGTTTTCCAGCAGTGCACTGAGACAAAAATATTTTCCAGAGACAGGATTAAAAAAGTCATTATTTAGTGATTTATGATGAAGCTTCAACACTTTCCCAGTTTGCTGTAGTTAAATTGTTAAACGACACCTGTATAAACATGAGTGTATTTTCCTCTGCGTGTAAAGCTAAAGATTCGCTTTCTCATTACTTTCATTTTCATTTCACAATGACAGTTTCGTTAAAAAGTTTGTTTCAAATATTACACATGGAGGAAAATAAACCCGACATTTTATGAAAAATCAACCCCTTTTGGATGATATTTACTCTTCAGAGTCAGTCATCTGCTGGTTGCTGCTTGTACTAGTAGTGGGTCTCATGGGCTAGTTCTGGATAACAACACAATTCAGAATAAAGGCTGCAAAAGGAGTTAAGTTCTAAAGCTACATTGCAAAGCAAGTTATATCAGATCAAACCCTGGGCACGTGGCATATCTTACGGTACTGTGGTTACGAAAGGGCAGTCTACATCAAAATTTAGTGGTATTCTAATTACTGCTTTTATTGCTCAATTGTACTCTAGTGGTATTCTAGTCAAGGGTAGGACTGGCCATATCAGTCTACTGATATTATGGTAATGACAGCTGCTACCGAGTATCGTGCTTGTGTATAGGACAACTGGTGCCAAGTCTCGTAGTACTACTATGATTTACTATAAGAAAGTTGATAGCAAGTCTAGCAGCACCATAGTTGTGCATAGGACAGATAGTACAATACCAGGCCTAGCAGTACTGTGGTGATATAAAGGGCAGCTGGTACCACGTCTATATACCATCACAGTACTGCTAGATGTGCTACCAGCTGCCCTATATATCACCACAGGGCTACTGGATATGGCACCAGCTGAGCTACATACTGTGGCAGCACATCTGACGGTACTGTGGTGTTATATAGGGCAGCTGCTACCACTTCTGGCAGTATTTATGGTTGTGCAGTTTATTTAGGCTGGTTGCCTTTTTATCGAATTGAAATTGGCTTTTTTTTCCAGTCAAGTACCTGTATCTTTGATTGTTTCCTCTCCTTTTCAATTTTTATATCAAACCTAATTACATTATGGTCACTATTTCCTAAATGTTCCTCTCCCTTACAATACCACTTCCTCCACTTTTAGATCCAGTACTGCTTTTTTCCTTGTTGGACTAAAAGCATGCTGATCCAGAATACTCTTCTAGATACACTGTAGAACCCCATCCCCTTCCCACTTACTCTTACTCTTACCACAGTCGCTAAATAATTAAAGTCATTTGAAGCTGTTTGAGGCAGTACCTTGAGGTCTTGACTGCAATGACCCAAAAAACACATTCATGGATTTACTGGTAGTTCACTGCCTGCTGCATTTGTATAAACTTCGTGTTATTTTGGCGCTGTTGTTCCGACATCTTTTTCTAATTTGTCCATATCTCTTCCGTTATGTTTTTCCCCACTGTTCAATGCTGCCCGTAGAATAACTGTTCCTTCTTATTCCATAGCTCTAATCAAATAGATTCAGCTTTTGCACCATCCCCTATATCATCCCTATGTTCTAGTACTGCAATGGAATCTTTGATTAACACTGTCATTCCTCCTCCCTACTCTACCCCTCCTAAATACTTTGTAACCAGGAATGTGGAATCTGCTCCAGCCTCAGACACGTCTCTGATAATGCGATTATATCATACCCACCAAAAGGAGTTTGTGCCTCAAGCTCACCAATTTTACTCACCAAACTTTGCGCATTGCTTAAATGGAAATCAACACCCCCTCTGATTGTTGGGCACTTTGATTCATTTTACTCCCTTCTCTTTATGATATATTTTTCTCTTTTACTTTTCTTACACACCTCTTGTCTCTTTTGCTTTAATTTTTGCCTCATCCTCTCATTTTTCTTTTCCGTCGTCTGCTGGGAGAACCAGAGTGAATAACATTCCTGAGAGTTCAGCATGTGTCAAAGGAAGCAAAGCTTTATTTCTTTATACATTTAGAATCAATGACATAGGCAAACAGAAGTTGAAACACAATTAAATAGTTATGAGACTGAAAAAAAGGATCCCTGGGCTACTTCCAGTGCTGAGGTGGGAAGATTTTGAATCAGATAACCAGCACGGTGATTGATTGTAAAAGAAGAACAGAATGGAGTATATTAAAAGTGAAGATGAGTTTTAGGCTTTTAAAAACAGAGTCATTTTAACCGAAGCCGCCCATCGGAAAACTGTCCTGGATTGGGTGAAACGTTGGTTTAACAACTGCCCGATTTTAGTCAATTGAAGTCAATGGAGAGTATAAAACCGGCATTCTAATGGAGAGTGTAAAACAGTGTTCCAATGGAGAGTGTAAAACAGCGTTCCAATGGAGAGTGTAAAACAGTGTTCCAATGGAGAGTGTAAAACAGCGTTCCAATGGAGAGTGTAAAACAGCGTTCCAATGGAGAGTGTAAAACCGGCATTCCAATGGAGAGTGTAAAAAAGTGTTCCAATGGAGAGAGTAAAACAGTGTTCCAATGGAGAGTGTAAAACCGGCATTCCAATGGAGAGTGTAAAACAGTGTTCCAATGGACAGTATAAAACAGTGTTCCAATGGAGAGTGTAAAACAGCGTTCCAATGGAGAGTGTAAAATAGTGTTCCAATGGAGAGTGTAAAACCGGCATTCCAATGGAGAGTATAAAACAGTGTTCCAATGGAGAGTGTAAAACAGTGTTCCAATGGAGAGTGTAAAACAGTGTTCCAATGGAGAGTGTAAACTAGTGTTCCAATGGAGAGTGTAAAACCGGCATTCCAATGGAGAGTATAAAACCGTGTTCCAATGGAGAGTGTAAAACAGCGTTCCAATGGAGAGTGTAAAACAGCAATCCAATGGAGAGTATAAAACAGTGTTCCAATGGAGAGTGTAAGACAGTGTTCCAATGGAGAGTGTAAAACAGTGTTCCAATGGAGAGTGTAAAACAGTGTTCCAATGGAGAGTGTAAAACCGGCATTTCAATGGAGAGTATAAAACAGTGCTCGAATGGAGAGTATAAAACAGTGTTCCAATGGAGAGTCTAAAACAGTGTTGAAATGGAGAGTATAAAACAGTGTTCCAATGGAGAGTGTAAAACAGTGTTCCAATGGAGAGTGTAAAACAGTGTTCCAATGGAGAGTATAAAACAGTGTTCCAATGGAGAGTGTAAAACAGTGTTGAAATGGAGAGTATAAAACAGTGTTCCAATGGAGAGTGTAAAACAGTGTTCCAATGGAGAGTGTAAAACAGTGTTCCAATGGAGAGTATAAAACAGTGTTCTAATGGAGAGTATAAAACAGTGTTCCAATGGAGAGTGTAAAACCGGCATTTCAATGGAGAGTATAAAACAGTGCTCGAATGGAGAGTGTAAAACAGTGTTCCAATGGAGAGTGTAAAACCGGCTTTCCAATGGAGAGTGTAAAACAGTGTTCCAATGGAGAGTATAAAACAGTGTTCCAATGGAGAGTGTAAAACGGTGTTCCAATGGAGAGTATAAAACAGTGTTACAATGGAGAGTATAAAACAGTGTTCCAATGGAGAGTGTAAAACAGTGTTCCAATGGAGAGTATAAAACAGTGTTCCAATGGAGAGTATAAAACAGTGTTCCAATGGAAGTGTAAAACAGTGTTCCAATGGAGAGTATAAAACAGTGTTCCAATGGAGAGTATAAAACAGTGTTCCAATGGAGAGTGTAAAACAGTGTTCCAATTGAGAGTATAAAACCGGCATTCCAATGGAGAGTTTAAAACAGTGTTCCAATGGAGAGTGTAAAACCGGCATTCCAATGGACAGTGTAAAACAGTGTTCCAATGGACAGTATAAAACAGTGTTCCAATGGAGAGTGTAAAACAGCGTTCCAATGGAGAGTGTAAAACAGTGTTCCAATGGAGAGTGTAAAACAGTGTTCCAATGGACAGTATAAAACAGTGTTCCAATGGAGAGTGTAAAACAGTGTTCCAATGGAGAGTGTAAAACCGGCATTCCAATGGAGAGTATAAAACAGTGTTCCAATGGAGAGTGTAAAACAGTGTTCCAATGGAGAGTATAAAACAGTGTTCCAATGGAGAGTGTAAAACAGTGTTCCAATGGAGAGTGTAAAACCGGTGTTCCAATGGAGAGTATAAAACAGTGTTCCAATGGAGAGTATAAAACAGTGTTCCAATGGAGAGTGTAAAACAGTGTTCCAATGGAGAGTGTAAAACAGTGTTCCAATGGAGAGTGTAAAACAGTGTTCCAATGGAGAGTGTAAAACCGGCATTCCAATGGAGAGTATAAAACAGTGTTCCAATGGAGAGTGTAAAACAGTGTTCCAATGGAGAGTGTAAAACCGGTGTTCCAATGGAGAGTATAAAACAGTGTTCCAATGGAGAGTATAAAACAGTGTTCCAATGGAGAGTGTAGAACAGTGAACCAATGAAGAGTGTAAAACTGTGTTCCAATGGAGAGTGTAAAACCGGCATTCCAAAGGAGAGTGTAAAACAGTGTTCCAATGGAGAGTGTATAGCCGGCGTTCCAATGGAGAGTGTAAAAAAGTGTTGCAATGGAGAGTATAAAACAGTGTTCCAATGCAGAGTGTAAAACAGTGTTGCAATGGAGAGTATAAAACAGTGTTACAATGGAGAGTATAAAACAGTGTTCCAATGGAGAGTATAAAACAGCGTTCCAATGGAGAGTGTAAAACAGCATTCCAATGGAAAGTATAAAACAGTGTTCCAATGGAGAGTGTAAACCAGCATTCCACTGGAGAGTATAAAACAGCGTTCCAATGGAGAGTATAAAACAGTGTTCCAATGGAGAGTATAAAACAGCATTCCAATGGAGAGTATAAAACAATGTTCCAATGGAGAGTATAAAACAGTGTTCCAATCGGGAATATAAAACAGTGTTCCAATGGAGAGTATAAAACAGTGTTCCAATCGGGAATATAAAACAGTGTTCCAATGGAGAGTATAAAACAGTGTTCCAATCGGGAATATAAAACAATGTTCCAATGGAGAGTATAAAACAGTGTTCCAATCGGGAATATAAAACAGTGTTCCAATGGAGAGTATAAAACAGTGTTCCAATCGGGAATATAAAACAGTGTTCCAATGGAGAGTATAAAGCAGTGTTCCAATCGGGAATATAAAACAATGTTCCAATGGAGAGTATAAAACAGTGTTCCAATGGAGAGTATAAAACAGTGTTCCAATCGGGAATATAAAACAGTGTTCCAATGGAGAGTGTAAAACAGTGTTCCAATGGAGAGTATAAAACAGTGTTCCAATGGAGAGTGTGAAACAGTCTTCCAATTGAGAGTATAAAACTGGCATTCCAATGGAGAGTTTTAAACAGTGTTCCAATGAAGAGTATAAAACAGTCTTCCAATGGAGAGTATAAAACAGTGTTCCAATGGAGAGTATAAAACAGTGTTCCAATGGAGAGTGTAAAACAGTGTTCCAATGGAGAGTATAAAACAGTGTTCCAATGGAGAGTATAAAACAGTGTTCCAATGGAGAGTGTAAAACAGTGTTCCAATGGAGAGTATAAAACAGTGTTCCAATGGAGAGTGTAAAACAGTGTTCCAATGGAGAGTATAAAACAGTGTTCCAATGGGGAGTTTAAAAGAGTGTTCCAATGGAGAATATAACCAGTGTTCCAATGGAGAGTATAAAACAGTGTTCCAATGGAGAGTGTAAAACAGTGTTCCAATTGAGAGTATAAAACCGGCATTCCAATGGAGAGTATAAAACAGTGTTCCAATGCAGAGTATAAAACAGTGTTCCAATGGAGAGTGTAAAACAGTGTTCCAATGGAGAGTATAAAACTGTGTTCCAATGGAGAGTATAAAACAGTGTTCCAATGGAGAGTGTAAAACAGTGTTCCAATGGAGAGTGTAAAACCGGCATTCCAAAGGAGAGTGTAAAACAGTGTTCCAATGGAGAGTGTATAGCCGGCGTTCCAATGGAGAGTGTAAAAAAGTGTTGCAATGGAGAGGATAAAACAGTGTTCCAATGCAGAGTGTAAAACAGTGTTGCAATGGAGAGTATAAAACAGTGTTACAATGGAGAGTATAAAACAGTGTTCCAATGGAGAGTGTAAAACAGTGATCCAATGGAGAGTATAAAACAGCGTTCCAATGGAGAGTGTAAAACAGCATTCCAATGGAAAGTATAAAACAGTGTTCCAATTGAGAGTATAAAACCGGCATTCCAATGGAGAGTATAAAACAGTGTTCCAATGCAGAGTATAAAACAGTGTTCCAATGGAGAGTGTAAAACAGTGTTCCAATGGAGAGTATAAAACTGTGTTCCAATGGAGAGTATAAAACAGTGTTCCAATGGAGAGTGTAAAACAGTGTTCCAATGGAGAGTGTAAAACCGGCATTCCAAAGGAGAGTGTAAAACAGTGTTCCAATGGAGAGTGTATAGCCGGCGTTCCAATGGAGAGTATAAAACAGCGTTCCAATGGAGAGTATAAAACAGTGTTCCAATGGGGAATATAAAACAGTGTTCCAATGGAGAGTGTAAAACAGTGTTCCAATGGAGAGTGTAAAACAGTGTTCCAATGGAGAGTATAAAACTGGCATTCCAATGGAGAGTTTAAAACAGTGTTCCAATGGAGAGTATAAAACAGTGTTCCAATGGAGAGTGTAAAACAGTGTTCCAATGGAGAGTATAAAACTGGCATTCCAATGAAGAGTATAAAACAGTCTTCCAATGGAGAGTATAAAACAGTGTTCCAATGGAGAGTGTAAAACAGTGTTCCAATGGAGAGTATAAAACAGTGTTCCAATGGAGAGTGTAAAACAGTGTTCCAATTGAGAGTATAAAACAGTGTTCCAATGGAGAGTGTAAAACAGTGTTCCAATTGAGAGTATAAAACAGTGTTCCAATGGAGAGTGTAAAACAGTGTTCCAATGGAGAGTATAAAACTGTGTTCCAATGGAGAGTGTAAAACAGTGTTCCAATGGAGAGTGTAAAACAGTGTTCCAATGGAGAGTATAAAACAGTGTTCCAATGGAGAGTATAAAACAGTGTTCCAATGGAGAGTGTAAAACAGTGTTCCAATGGAGAGTATAAAACTGTGTTCCAATGGAGAGTATAAAACAGTGTTCCAATGGAGAGTGTAAAACAGTGTTCCAATGGAGAGTGTAAAACAGTGTTCCAATGGAGAGTATAAAACAGTGTTCCAATGGAGAGTATAAAACAGTGTTCCAATGGAGAGTGTAAAACAGTGTTCTAATGGAGAGTGTAAAACAGCATTCCAATGGAGAGTGTAAAACAGTCTTCCAATGGAGAGTGTAAATCCGGCGTTCCATTGGAGTTTAAAAACAGTATTCCAATGGAGAATGTAAAACAGAATTCCAATGGAGAGTATAAAACAGTGTTCCAATGGAGAGTGTAAAACAGCATTCCAATGGAGAGTATAAAACAGTGTTACAATTGAGAGTATAAAACAGTGCTCCAATGAAGAGTGTAAAACAGTGTTCCAATGGAGAGTGTAAAACAGCGTTCCAATGGAGAGTATAAAACAGTGTTACAATTGAGAGTATAAAACACTGCTCCAATGAAGAGTGTAAAACAGTGTTCCAATGGAGAGTGTAAAACAGAGTTCCAATGGAGAGTGTAAAACAGTGTTCCAATGGAGAGTGTAAAACAGAATTCCAATGGAGAGTGTAAAACAGTCTTCCAATGGAGAGTGTAAATCCGGCATTCCAATGGAGTTTAAAAACAGTATTCCAATGGAGAATGTAAAACAGCATTCCAATAGAGAGTATAAAACAGTGTTCCAATGGAGAGTGTAAAACAGCATTCCAATGGAGAGTATAAAACAGTGTTCCAATGGAGAGTATAAAAGAGTGTTCCAATGGAGAGTATAAAACAGTGTTCCATTGGAGAGTATAAAACAGCGTTCCAATGGAGAGTACAAAACAGTGTTCCAATGGAGAGTATAAAACAGTGTTCCAATGGAGAGTATAAAACAGTGTTCCAATGGAGACTATAAAACAGCATTCCAATAGAGAGTATAAAACAGTGTTCCAATGGAGAGTGTAAAACAGTGTTCCAATGGAGAGTATAAAACAGTGTTCCAATGGAGAGTGCAAAAGAGCATTTCAATGGAGAGTGTAAAACAGCATTCCAATGGAGAGTGTAAAACCGGCATTCCAATGGAGAGTATAAAACAGTGTTCCAATAGAGAGTGTAAAACAGCATTCCAATGTAGAGTATAAAACAGTGTTCCAATGAAGAGTGTAAAACAGCATTCCAATGGAGAGTATAAAACAGTGTTCCAATGGAGAGTATAAAACTGCGTTCCAATGGAGATTATAAAACAGCATTCCAATGGAGAGTATAAAACAGTGTTCCAATGGAGAGTGTAAAACAGCATTTCAATGGAGAGTGTAAAACAGTCTTCCAATGGAGAGTATAAAACAGTGTTCCAATGGAGAGTGTAAAACAGTTTTCCAATGGAGAGTGTAAAACAGTGTTCCAGTGGAGAGGATAAAACAGTGTTCCAATGGAGAGTGTAAAACAGTGTTCCAATGGAGAGTATAAAACAGTGTTCCAATGGAGAGTGTAAAACAGTGTTCCAATGGAGTGTATATAACAGTGTTCCAATGGAGAGTATAAAACAGTGTTCCAATGGAGAGTGTGAAACCGGCATTCCAATGGAGAGTGTAAATCAGCGTTCCAATGGAGATTGTAAAACAGTGTTCCAATGGAGAGTGTAAAACAGTGTTCCAATGGAGAGTGTATAACAGTGTTCCAATAGAGAGTGTAAATCAGCGTTCCAATGGAGATTGTAAAACAGTGTTCCAATGGAGAGTGTAAAACAGTGTTCCAATGGAGTGTATATAACAGTGTTCCAATGGAGAGTATAAAACAGTGTTCCAATGGAGAGTGTAAAACAGCATTTCAATGGAGAGTGTAAAACAGTCTTCCAATGGAGAGTATAAAACAGTGTTCCAATGGAGAGTGTAAAACAGTTTTCCAATGGAGAGTGTAAAACAGTGTTCCAGTGGAGAGGATAAAACAGTGTTCCAATGGAGAGTGTAAAACAGTGTTCCAATGGAGAGTATAAAACAGTGTTCCAATGGAGAGTGTAAAACAGTGTTCCAATGGAGTGTATATAACAGTGTTCCAATGGAGAGTATAAAACAGTGTTCCAATGGAGAGTGTGAAACCGGCATTCCAATGGAGAGTGTAAATCAGCGTTCCAATGGAGATTGTAAAACAGTGTTCCAATGGAGAGTGTAAAACAGTGTTCCAATGGAGAGTGTAAAACAGCATTCCAATGGAGAGTGTATAACAGTGTTCCAATGGAGAGTGTAAAACAGTGTTCCAATGGAGAGTGTAAAACAGTTTTCCAATGGAGAATGTAAAACAGCGTTCCAATGGACAGTATAAAACAGTGTTCCAATGGAGAGTGTAAAACCGGCATTCCAATGGAGAGTGTAAAACAGCGTTGCAATGGAGTGTGTAAAACTGTGTTCCAATGGAGAGTGTAAAACCGGCATTCCAATGGAGAGTATGAAACAGCGTTCCAATGGAGAGTGTAAAACAGTGTTCCAATGGAGAGTGTAAAACAGTGTTCCAATGGAGTGTGTAAAACAGTGTTCCAATGGAGAGTATAAAACAGTGTTCTAATGGAGAGTATAAAACAGTGTTCCAATGGAGAGTGTAAAACAGTGTTCCAATGGAGAGTGTAAAACAGCATTCCAATGGAGAGTGTAAAACAGTCTTCCAATGGAGAGTGTAAATCCGGTGTTCCAATGGAGTTTAAAAACAGTATTCCAATGGAGAATGTAAAACAGCATTCCAATAGAGAGTATAAAACAGTGTTCCAATGGAGAGTGTAAAACAGCATTCCAATGGAGAGTATAAAACAGTGTTCCAATGGAGAGTATATAAGAGTGTTACAATGGAGAGTATAAAACAGTGTTCCAATGGAGAGTATAAAAAAGCGTTCCAATGGAGAGTATAAAACAGCATTTCAATGGAGAGTGTAAAACAGTTTTCCAATGGAGAGTATAAAACAGCGTTCCAATGGAGAGTATAAAACAGTGTTCCAATGGAGAGTATAAAACAGTGTTCCAATGGAGAGTATAAAACAGTGTTCCAATGGAGAGTGTAAAACAGTGTTCCAATGGAGACTATAAAACAGCGTTCCAATGGAGAGTATAAAACAGTGTTCCAATGGAGAGTGTAAAAGAGCATTTCAATGGAGAGTGTAAAACAGCATTCCAATAGAGAGTGTAAAACAGCATTCCAATGGAGAGTGTAAAACAGTGTTCCAATGGAGAGTATAAAACAGTGTTCCAATGGAGAGTGTAAAAGAGCATTTCAATGGAGAGTGTAAAACAGCATTCCAATGGAGAGTGTAAAACAGCATTCCAATGGAGAGTATAAAACAGTTTTCCAATAGAGAGTGTAAAACAGCATTCCAATGTAGAGTATAAAACAGTGTTCCAATGAAGAGTGTAAAACAGCATTCCAATGGAGACTATAAAACAGTGTTCCAATTGAGAGTATAAAACTGCTTTCCAATGGAGATTATAAAACAGCGTTACAATGGAGAGTATAAAACAGTGTTCCAATGGAGAGTGTAAAACAGTGTTCCAATGGAGTGTGTAAAACAGTGTTCCAATGGAGAGTATAAAACAGTGTTCCAATGGAGAGTATAAAACAGTGTTCCAATGGAGAGTATAAAACAGTGTTCTAATGGAGAGTATAAAACAGTGTTCCAATGGAGAGTGTAAAACAGTGTTCCAATGGAGAGTGTAAAACAGCATTCCAATGGAGAGTGTAAAACAGTCTTCCAATGGAGAGTGTAAATCCGGCGTTCCAATGGAGTTTAAAAACAGTGTTCCAATGGAGAGTATAAAACAGTGTTCCAATGGAGAGTATAAAACAGTGTTCCAATGGAGAGTATAAAACAGTGTTCCAATGGAGAGTGTAAAACAGTGTTCCAATGGAGAGTGTAAAAGAGCATTTCAATGGAGATTGTAAAACAGCATTCCAATAGAGAGTGTAAAACAGCATTCCAATGGAGAGTGTAAAACAGTGTTCCAATGGAGAGTATAAAACAGTGTTCCAATGGAGAGTGTAAAAGAGCATTTCAATGGAGAGTGTAAAACAGCATTCCAATGGAGAGTGTAAAACAGCATTCCAATGGAGAGTATAAAACAGTTTTCCAATAGAGAGTGTAAAACAGCATTCCAATGTAGAGTATAAAACAGTGTTCCAATGAAGAGTGTAAAACAGCATTCCAATGGAGACTATAAAACAGTGTTCCAATGGAGAGTATAAAACTGCTTTCCAATGGAGATTATAAAACAGCGTTCCAATGGAGAGTATAAAACAGTGTTCCAATGGAGAGTGTAAAACAGCATTTCAATGGAGAGTGTAAAACAGTGTTCCAATGGAGAGTATAAAACAGTGTTCCAATGGAGAGTGTAAAACAGTTTTCCAGTGGAGAGGATAAAACAGTGTTCCAATGGAGAGTGTAAAACAGTGTTCCAATGGAGAGTATAAAACAGTGTTCCAATGGAGAGTGTAAAACAGCGTTCCAATGGAGAGTGTAAAACCGGCATTCCAATGGAGAGTGTAAAACAGCGTTCCAATGGAGAGTGTAAAACAGTGTTCCAATGGAGAGTGTAAAACCGGCATTCCAATTGAGAGTGTAAAACAGTGTTCCAATGGAGAGTGTAAAACAGCGTTCCAATGGAGAGTCTAAAACAGCCTTCCAATGGAGATTGTAAAACAGCATTCCAATGGAGAGTATAAAAGTGTTCCAATGGAGAGTGTGAAACCGGCATTCCAATGGAGAGAGTAAATCAGCGTTCCAATGGAGATTGTAAAACAGCATTCCAATGGAGAGTGTAAAACAGTGTTCCAATGGAGAGTGTAAAACAGTGTTCCAATGGAGATTGTAAAACAGCGTTCCAATGGAGAGTGTATAACAGTGTTCCAATGGAGAGTGTAAAACAGTGTTCCAATGGAGAGTGTAAAACAGTTTTCCAATGGAGAATGTAAAACAGCGTTCCAATGGACAGTATAAAACAGTGTTCCAATGGAGAGTGTAAAACCGGCATTCCAATGGAGAGTGTAAAACAGCGTTGCAATGGAGAGTGTAAAACAGTGTTCCAATGGAGAGTGTAAAACAGCGTTCCAATGGAGAGCATAAAACAGTGTTAGAATTGAGAGTATAAAACAGTGCTCCAATGAAGAGTGTAAAACAGTGTTCCAATGGAGAGTGTAAAACAGTGTTCCAATGGAGTGTGTAAAACAGTGTTCCAATGGAGAGTATAAAACAGTGTTCTAATGGAGAGTATAAAACAGTGTTCCAATGGAGAGTGTAAAACAGTGTTCCAATGGAGAGTGTAAATCCAGCGTTCCAATGGAGTTTAAAAACAGTATTCCAATGGAGAATGTAAAACAGCATTCCAATGGAGAGTATAAAACAGTGTTCCAATGGAGAGTGTAAATCAGCATTCCAATGGAGAGTATAAAACAGTGCTCCAATGAAGAGTGTAAAACAGTGTTCCAATGGACAGTGTAAAACAGCGTTCCAATGGAGAGTATAAAACAGTGTTACAATTGAGAGTATAAAACAGTGCTCCAATGAAGAGTGTAAAACAGTGTTCCAATGGAGAGTGTAAAACAGTGTTCCAATGGATTGTGTAAAACAGTGTTCCAATGGAGAGTATAAAACAGTGTTCTAATGGAGAGCATAAAACAGTGTTCCAATGGAGAGTGTAAAACAGTGTTCCAATGGAGAGTGTAAAACAGCATTCCAATGGAGAGTGTAAAACAGTCTTCCAATGGAGAGTGTAAATCCGGCGTTCCAATGGAGTTTAAAAACAGTATTCCAATGGAGAATGTAAAACAGCATTCCAATAGAGAGTATAAAACAGTGTTCCAATGGAGAGTGTAAAACAGCATTCCAATGGAGAGTATAAAACAGTGTTCCAATGGAGAGTATATAAGAGTGTTACAATGGAGAGTATAAAACAGTGTTCCAATGGAGAGTATAAAAAAGCGTTCCAATGGAGAGTATAAAACAGCATTTCAATGGAGAGTGTAAAACAGTTTTCCAATGGAGAGTATAAAACAGCGTTCCAATGGAGAGTATAAAACAGTGTTCCAATGGAGAGTATAAAACAGTGTTCCAATGGAGAGTATAAAACAGTGTTCCAATGGAGAGTATAAAACAGTGTTCCAATGGAGAGTGTAAAACAGTGTTCCAATGGAGAGTGTAAAAGAGCATTTCAATGGAGAGTGTAAAACAGCATTCCAATAGAGAGTGTAAAACAGCATTCCAATGGAGAGTGTAAAACAGTGTTCCAATGGAGAGTATAAAACAGTGTTCCAATGGAGAGTGTAAAAGAGCATTTCAATGGAGAGTGTAAAACAGCATTCCAATGGAGAGTGTAAAACAGCATTCCAATGGAGAGTATAAAACAGTTTTCCAATAGAGAGTGTAAAACAGCATTCCAATGTAGAGTATAAAACAGTGTTCCAATGAAGAGTGTAAAACAGCATTCCAATGGAGACTATAAAACAGTGTTCCAATGGAGAGTATAAAACTGCTTTCCAATGGAGATTATAAAACAGCGTTCCAATGGAGAGTATAAAACAGTGTTCCAATGGAGAGTGTAAAACAGCATTTCAATGGAGAGTGTAAAACAGTGTTCCAATGGAGAGTATAAAACAGTGTTCCAATGGAGAGTGTAAAACAGTTTTCCAGTGGAGAGGATAAAACAGTGTTCCAATGGAGAGTGTAAAACAGTGTTCCAATGGAGAGTATAAAACAGTGTTCCAATGGAGAGTGTAAAACAGCGTTCCAATGGAGAGTGTAAAACCGGCATTCCAATGGAGAGTGTAAAACAGCGTTCCAATGGAGAGTGTAAAACAGTGTTCCAATGGAGAGTGTAAAACCGGCATTCCAATTGAGAGTGTAAAACAGTGTTCCAATGGAGAGTGTAAAACAGCGTTCCAATGGAGAGTCTAAAACAGCATTCCAATGGAGAGTGTAAAACAGCCTTCCAATGGAGATTGTAAAACAGCATTCCAATGGAGAGTATAAAAGTGTTCCAATGGAGAGTGTGAAACCGGCATTCCAATGGAGAGAGTAAATCAGCGTTCCAATGGAGATTGTAAAACAGCATTCCAATGGAGAGTGTAAAACAGTGTTCCAATGGAGAGTGTAAAACAGTGTTCCAATGGAGATTGTAAAACAGCGTTCCAATGGAGAGTGTATAACAGTGTTCCAATGGAGAGTGTAAAACAGTGTTCCAATGGAGAGTGTAAAACAGTTTTCCAATGGAGAATGTAAAACAGCGTTCCAATGGACAGTATAAAACAGTGTTCCAATGGAGAGTGTAAAACCGGCATTCCAATGGAGAGTGTAAAACAGCGTTGCAATGGAGAGTGTAAAACAGTGTTCCAATGGAGAGTGTAAAACAGCGTTCCAATGGAGAGCATAAAACAGTGTTAGAATTGAGAGTATAAAACAGTGCTCCAATGAAGAGTGTAAAACAGTGTTCCAATGGAGAGTGTAAAACAGTGTTCCAATGGAGTGTGTAAAACAGTGTTCCAATGGAGAGTATAAAACAGTGTTCTAATGGAGAGTATAAAACAGTGTTCCAATGGAGAGTGTAAAACAGTGTTCCAATGGAGAGTGTAAATCCAGCGTTCCAATGGAGTTTAAAAACAGTATTCCAATGGAGAATGTAAAACAGCATTCCAATGGAGAGTATAAAACAGTGTTCCAATGGAGAGTGTAAATCAGCATTCCAATGGAGAGTATAAAACAGTGTTACAATTGAGAGTATAAAACAGTGCTCCAATGAAGAGTGTAAAACAGTGTTCCAATGGACAGTGTAAAACAGCGTTCCAATGGAGAGTATAAAACAGTGTTACAATTGAGAGTATAAAACAGTGCTCCAATGAAGAGTGTAAAACAGTGTTCCAATGGAGAGTGTAAAACAGTGTTCCAATGGATTGTGTAAAACAGTGTTCCAATGGAGAGTATAAAACAGTGTTCTAATGGAGAGCATAAAACAGTGTTCCAATGGAGAGTGTAAAACAGTGTTCCAATGGAGAGTGTAAAACAGAATTCCAATGGAGAGTGTAAAACAGTCTTCCAATGGAGAGTGTAAATCCGGCGTTCCAATGGAGGTTAAAAACAGTATTCCAATGGAGAATGTAAAACAGCATTCCAATGGAGAGTATAAAACAGTGTTCCAATGGAGAGTGTAAAACAGCATTCCAATGGAGAGTATAAAACAGTGTTCCAATGGAGAGTATAAAACAGTGTTCCAATGGAGACTATAAAACAGCATTCCAATAGAGAGTATAAAACAGTGTTCCAATGGAGAGTGTAAAACAGTGTTCCAATGGAGAGTATAAAACAGTGTTCCAATGGAGAGTGTAAAAGTGCATTTCAATGGAGAGTGTAAAACAGCATTCCAATGGAGAGTGTAAAACAGTGTTCCAATGGAAAGTATATAACAGTGTTCCAATGGAGAGTATAAAACAGTGTTCCAATGGAGAGTGTGAAACCGGCATTCCAATGGAGAGTGTAAATCAGCGTTCCAATGGAGATTGTAAAACAGTGTTCCAATGGAGAGTGTAAAACAGTGTTCCAATGGAGAGTGTAAAACAGCGTTCCAATGGAGAGTGTACAACACTGTTCCAATGGAGAGTGTAAAACAGTGTTCAAATGGAGAGTGTAAAACAGTTTTCCAATGGAGAATGTAAAACAGCGTTCCAATGGATAGTATAAAACAGTGTTCCAATGGAGAGTGTAAAACCGGCATTCCAATGGAGAGTGTAAAACAGCGTTGCAATGGAGAGTGTAAAACTGTGTTCCAATGGAGAGTATAAAACAGTGTTCTAATGGAGAGCATAAAACAGTGTTCCAATGGAGAGTGTAAAACAGTGTTACAATTGAGAGTATAAAACCGTGCTCCAATGAAGAGTGTAAAACAGTGTTCCAATGGAGAGTGTAAAACAGTGTTCCAATGGAGTGTGTAAAACAGTGTTCCAATGGAGAGTATAAAACAGTGTTCTAATGGAGAGTATAAAACAGTGTTCCAATGGAGAGTGTAAAACAGTGTTCCAATGGAGAGTGTAAAACAGCATTCCAATGGAGAGTGTAAAACAGTCTTCCAATGGAGAGTGTAAAACAGCATTCCAATAGAGAGTATAAAACAGTGTTCCAATGGAGAGTGTAAAACAGCATTCCAATGGAGAGTATAAAACAGTGTTCCAATGGAGAGTATATAAGAGTGTTACAATGGAGAGTATAAAACAGTGTTCCAATGGAGAGTATAAAAAAGCGTTCCAATGGAGAGTATAAAACAGCATTTCAATGGAGAGTGTAAAACAGTTTTCCAATGGAGAGTATAAAACAGTTTTCCAATAGAGAGTATAAAACAGTGTTCCAATGGAGAGTATAAAACAGTGTTCCAATGGAGAGTATAAAACAGTGTTCCAATGGAGAGTATAAAACAGTGTTCCAATGGAGACTATAAAACAGCGTTCCAATGGAGAGTATAAAACAGTGTTCCAATGGAGAGTGTAAAAGAGCATTTCAATGGAGAGTGTAAAACAGCATTCCAATGGAGAGTGTAAAACAGCATTCCAATGGAGAGTGTAAAACAGTGTTCCAATGGAGAGTATAAAACAGTGTTCCAATGGAGAGTGTAAAAGAGCATTTCAATGGAGAGTGTAAAACAGCATTCCAATGGAGAGTGTAAAACCGGCATTCCAATGTAGAGTATAAAACAGTGTTCCAATGGAGAGTGTAAAAGAGTGTTCCAATGGAGAGTGTAAAACAGTGTTCCAATAGAGAGTGTAAAACAGCATTCCAATGTAGAGTATAAAAAAGTGTTCCAATAGAGAGTGTAAAACAGCATTCCAATGTAGAGTATAAAACAGTGTTCCAATGAAGAGTGTAAAACAGCATTCCAATGGAGAGTGTAAAAGAGCATTCCAATGGAGAGTATAAAACAGTGTTCCAATAGAGAGTGTAAAACAGCATTCCAATGTAGAGTATAAAACAGTGTTCCAATGAAGAGTGTAAAACAGCATTTCAATGGAGAGTGTAAAACAGTGTTCCAATGGAGAGTATAAAACAGTGTTCCAATGGAGAGTGTAAAACAGTGTTCCAATGGAGAGTATAAAACAGTTTTCCAGTGGAGAGGATAAAACAGTGTTCCAATGGAGAGTGTAAAACAGTGTTCCAATGGAGAGTATAAAACTGCTTTCCAATGGAGATTATAAAACAGCATTCCAATGGAGAGTATAAAACAGCGTTCCAATGGAGAGTATAAAACAGTGTTCCAATGGAGAGTGTAAAACTGCTTTCCAATGGAGAGTATAAAACAGTGTTCCAATGGAGAGTATAAAACTGCTTTCCAATGGAGAGTATAAAACAGCGTTCCAATGGAGAGTATAAAACAGTGTTCCAATGGAGAGTGTAAAACAGCATTTCAATGGAGAGTGTAAAACAGTGTTCCAATGGAGAGTATAAAACAGTGTTCCAATGGAGAGTGTAAAACAGTGTTCCAATGGAGAGTATAAAACAGTTTTCCAGTGGAGAGGATAAAACAGTGTTCCAATGGAGAGTGTAAAACAGTGTTCCAATGGAGAGTATAAAACAGTTTTCCAGTGGAGAGGATAAAACAGTGTTCCAATGGAGAGTGTAAAACAGTGTTCCAATGGAGAGTATAAAACAGTTTTCCAGTGGAGAGGATAAAACAGTGTTCCAATGGAGAGTATAAAACAGTGTTCCAATGGAGAGTGTAAAACAGCATTTCAATGGAGAGTGTAAAACAGTGTTCCAATGGAGAGTATAAAACAGTGTTCCAATGGAGAGTGTAAAACAGTGTTCCAATGGAGAGTATAAAACAGTTTTCCAGTGGAGAGGATAAAACAGTGTTCCAATGGAGAGTATAAAACCGTGTTCCAATGGAGAGTGTAAAACAGTTTTCCAGTGGAGAGGATAAAACAGTGTTCCAATGGAGAGTGTAAAACAGTGTTCCAATGGAGAGTATAAAACAGTGTTCCAATGGAGAGTGTAAAACAGTGTTCCAATGGAGAGTATATAACAGTGTTCCAATGGAGAGTGTAAAACAGTGTTCCAATGGAGAGTACATAACAGTGTTCCAATGGAGAGTGTAAAACAGTGTTCCAATGGAGAGTGTAAAACCGGCATTCCAATTGAGAGTTTAAAACAGCGTTGCAATGGAGAGTATATAACAGTGTTCCAATGGAGAGTGTAAAACAGTGTTCCAATGGAGAGTGTGAAACCGGCATTCCAATGGAGAGTGTAAAACAGCGTTGCAATGGAGATTGTAAAACAGCATTCCAATGGAGAGTATAAAACAGTGTTCCAATGGAGAGTGTGAAACCGGCATTCCAATGGAGAGTGTAAATCAGCGTTCCAATGGAGATTGTAAAACAGCATTTCAATGGAGAGTGTAAAACAGTGTTCCAATGGAGAGTGTAAAACAGTGTTCCAATGGAGAGTATAAAACAGTGTTCCAATGGAGAGTGTAAAACCGGCATTCCAATGGAGAGTGTAAAACAGCGTTCCAATGGAGAGTGTAAAACCGGCATTCCAATGGAGAGTATAAAACAGTGTTCCAATGGAGAGAGTAAAACCGGCATTCCAATTGAGAGTGTAAAACAGTGTTCCAGTGGAGAGTGTAAAACAGCGTTCCAATGGAGAGTCTAAAACAGCATTCCAATGGAGAGTGTAAAACAGCCTTCCAATGGAGATTGTAAAACAGCATTCCAATGGAGAGTATAAAAGTGTTCCAATGGAGAGTGTGAAACCGGCATTCCAATGGAGAGAGTAAATCAGCGTTCCAATGGAGATTGTAAAACAGCATTCCAATGGAGAGTGTAAAACAGTGTTCCAATGGAGAGTGTAAAACAGCATTCCAATGGAGAGTGTATAACAGTGTTCCAATGGAGAGTGTAAAACAGCATTCCAATGGAGAGTGTAAAACAGTGTTCCAATGGAGAGTGTAAAACAGTGTTCCAATGGAGAGTGTAAAACAGCATTCCAATGGAGAGTGTATAACAGTGTTCCAATGGAGAGTGTAAAACAGTGTTCCAATGGAGAGTGTAAAACAGTGTTCCAATGGAGAGTGTAAAACAGTGTTCCAATGGAGAGTATAAAACAGTGTTCCAATGGAGAGTGTAAAACAGCATTCCAATGGAGAGTGTATAACAGTGTTCCAATGGAGAGTGTAAAACAGTGTTCCAATGGAGAGTGTAAAACAGTTTTCCAATGGAGAATGTAAAACAGCGTTCCAATGGACAGTATAAAACAGTGTTCCAATGGAGAGTTTAAAACCGGCATTCCAATGGAGAGTGTATAGCCGGCGTTCCAATGGAGAGTGTAAAAAAGTGTTGCAATGGAGAGTATAAAACAGTGTTCCAATGCAGAGTGTAAAACAGTGTTGCAATGGAGAGTATAAAACAGTGTTACAATGGAGAGTATAAAACAGTGTTCCAATGGAGAGTGTAAAACAGTGATCCAATGGAGAGTATAAAACAGCGTTCCAATGGAGAGCGTAAACCAGCATTCCAATGGAGAGTGTAAAACAGTGTTCCAATGGGGAGTATAAAACAGCGTTCCAATGGAGAGTGTAAACCAGCATTCCAATAGAGAGTATAAAACAGCGTTCCAATGGAGAGTATAAAACAGTGTTCCAATGGGGAATATAAAACAGTGTTCCAATGGAGAGTGTAAAACAGTGTTCCAATGGAGAGTATAAAACAGCATTTCAATGGAAAGTATAAAACAGTGTTCCAATGGAGAGTATAAAACAGTGTTCCAATGGAGAGTATAAAACAGTGTTCCAATGGAGAGTATAAAACAGTCTTCCAATGGAGAGTATAAAACAGTGTTCCAATGGAGAGTGTAAAACAGTGTTCCAATGGAGAGTATAAAACAGTGTTCCAATGGGGAGTTTAAAAGAGTGTTCCAATGGAGAATATAAACAGTGTTCCAATGGAGAGTATAAAACAGTGTTCCAATGGAGAGTGTAAAACAGTGTTCCAATTGAGAGTATAAAACCGGCATTCCAATGGAGAGTATAAAACAGTGTTCCAATGCAGAGTATAAAACAGTGTTCCAATGGAGAGTGTAAAACAGTGTTCCAATGGAGAGTATAAAACTGTGTTCCAATGGAGAGTATAAAACAGTGTTCCAATGGAGAGTGTAAAACAGTGTTCCAATGGAGAGTGTAAAACAGTGTTCCAATGGAGAGTATAAAACAGTGTTCCAATGGAGAGTATAAAACAGTGTTCCAATGGAGAGTGTAAAACAGTGTTCCAATGGAGAGTGTAAAACAGCATTCCAATGGAGAGTGTAAAACAGTCTTCCAATGGAGAGTGTAAATCCGGCGTTCCATTGGAGTTTAAAAACAGTATTCCAATGGAGAATGTAAAACAGCATTCCAATGGAGAGTATAAAACAGTGTTCCAATGGAGAGGGTAAAACAGCATTCCAATGGAGAGTATAAAACAGTGTTACAATTGAGAGTATAAAACAGTGCTCCAATGAAGAGTGTAAAACAGTGTTCCAATGGAGAGTGTAAAACAGCGTTCCAATGGAGAGTATAAAACAGTGTTACAATTGAGAGTATAAAACACTGCTCCAATGAAGAGTGTAAAACAGTGTTCCAATGGAGAGTGTAAAACAGTGTTCCAATGGAGTGTGTAAAACAGTGTTCCAATGGAGAGTATAAAACAGTGTTCTAATGGAGAGTATAAAACAGTGTTCCAATATAGAGTGTAAAACAGTGTTCCAATGGAGAGTGTAAAACAGAATTCCAATGGAGAGTGTAAAACAGTCTTCCAATGGAGAGTGTAAATCCGGCGTTCCAATGGAGTTTAAAAACAGTATTCCAATGGAGAATGTAAAACAGCATTCCAATAGAGAGTATAAAACAGTGTTCCAATGGAGAGTGTAAAACAGCATTCCAATGGAGAGTATAAAACAGCATTTCAATGGAGAGTGTAAAACAGTTTTCCAATGGAGAGTATAAAACAGTGTTCCAATGGAGAGTATAAAACAGTGTTCCAATGGAGAGTATAAAACAGTGTTCCAATGGAGAGTGTAAAACAGTGTTCCAATGGAGACTATAAAACAGCGTTCCAATGGAGAGTATAAAACAGTGTTCCAATGGAGAGTGTAAAAGAGCATTTCAATGGAGAGTGTAAAACAGCATTCCAATGGAGAGTGTAAAACAGCATTCCAATGGAGAGTGTAAAACAGTGTTCCAATGGAGAGTATAAAACAGTGTTCCAATGGAGAGTGTAAAAGAGCATTTCAATGGAGAGTGTAAAACAGCATTCCAATGGAGAGTGTAAAACAGCATTCCAATGGAGAGTATAAAACAGTTTTCCAATAGAGAGTGTAAAACAGCATTCCAATGTAGAGTATAAAACAGTGTTCCAATGAAGAGTGTAAAACAGCATTCCAATGGAGACTATAAAACAGTGTTCCAATGGAGAGTATAAAACTGCTTTCCAATGGAGATTATAAAACAGCGTTCCAATGGAGAGTATAAAACAGTGTTCCAATGGAGAGTGTAAAACAGCATTTCAATGGAGAGTGTAAAACAGTTTTCCAGTGGAGAGGATAAAACAGTGTTCCAATGGAGAGTGTAAAACAGTGTTCCAATGGAGAGTGTAAAACAGCGTTCCAATGGAGAGTATAAAACAGTGTTCCAATGGAGAGTATAAAACAGTGTTCCAATGGAGAGTGTAAAACAGCGTTCCAATGGAGTGTGTAAAACCGGCATTCCAATGGAGAGTGTAAAACAGCGTTCCAATGGAGAGTGTAAAACAGTGTTCCAATGGAGAGTGTAAAACCGGCATTCCAATTGAGAGTGTAAAACAGTGTTCCAATGGAGAGTGTAAAACAGCATTCCAATGGAGAGTGTAAAACAGTGTTCCAATGGAGAGTGTAAAACCGGCATTCCAATTGAGAGTGTAAAACAGCGTTCCAATGGAGAGTGTAAAACAGCATTCCAATGGAGAGTGTAAAACAGTGTTCCAATGGAGAGTGTAAAACCGGCATTCCAATTGAGAGTATAAAACAGTGTTCCAATGGAGAGTCTAAAACAGCATTCCAATGGAGAGTGTAAAACAGCATTCCAATGGAGAGTGTAAAACAGTGTTCCAATGGAGAGTGTAAAACCGGCATTCCAATTGAGAGTATAAAACAGTGTTCCAATGGAGAGTCTAAAACAGCATTCCAATGGAGAGTGTAAAACAGTGTTCCAATGGAGAGTGTAAAACCGGCATTCCAATTGAGAGTATAAAACAGTGTTCCAATGGAGAGTCTAAAACAGCATTCCAATGGAGAGTGTAAAACAGCCTTCCAATGGAGATTGTAAAACAGCATTCCAAAGGAGAGTGTAAAACAGTGTTCCAATGGAGAGTGTAAAACAGTGTTCCAATGGAGAGTGTGAAACCGGCATTCCAATGGAGAGAGTAAATCAGCGTTCCAATGGAGATTGTAAAACAGCATTCCAATGGAGAGTGTAAAACAGTGTTCCAATGGAGAGTGTAAAACAGTGTTCCAATGGAGAGTGTAAAACAGCGTTCCAATGGAGAGTATAAAACAGTGTTACAATGGAGAGTGTAAAACCGGCATTCCAATGGAGAGTGTAAAACAGTGTTCCAATGGAGAGTGTAAAACCGGCATTCCAATGGAGAGTATGAAACAGCGTTCCAATGGAGAGTGTAAAACAGTGTTACAATTGAGAGTATAAAACAGTGCTCCAATGAAGAGTGTAAAACAGTGTTCCAATGGAGAGTGTAAAACAGTGTTCCAATGGAGTGTGTAAAACAGTGTTCCAATGGAGAGTATAAAACAGCGTTCCAATGGAGAGTATAAAACAGTGTTACAATTGAGAGTATAAAACAGTGCTCCAATGAAGAGTGTAAAACAGTGTTCCAATGGAGAGTGTAAAACAGTGTTCCAATGGAGTGTGTAAAACAGTGTTCCAATGGAGAGTATAAAACAGTGTTCTAATGGAGAGTATAAAACAGTGTTCCAATGGAGAGTGTAAAACAGTGTTCCAATGGAGAGTGTAAAACAGAATTCCAATGGAGAGTGTAAAACAGTGTTCCAATGGAGAGTGTAAAACTGTGTTCCAATGGAGAGTGTAAAACAGTGTTCCAATGGAGAGTGTAAAACCGGCATTCCAATGGAGAGTATAAAACAGTGTTACAATTGAGAGTATAAAACAGTGCTCCAATGAAGAGTGTAAAACAGTGTTCCAATGGAGAGTGTAAAACAGTGTTCCAATGGAGAGTATAAAACAGTGTTCTAATGGAGAGTATAAAACAGTGTTCCAATGGAGAGTGTAAAACAGTGTTCCAATGGAGAGTGTAAAACAGAATTCCAATGGAGAGTGTAAAACAGTCTTCCAATGGAGAGTGTAAATCCGGCGTTCCAATGGAGTTTAAAAACAGTATTCCAATGGAGAATGTAAAACAGCATTCCAATGGAGAGTATAAAACAGTGTTCCAATGGAGAGTGTAAATCAGCATTCCAATGGAGAGTATAAAACAGTGTTACAATTGAGAGTATAAAACAGTGCTCCAATGAAGAGTGTAAAACAGTGTTCCAATGGACAGTGTAAAACAGCGTTCCAATGGAGAGTATAAAACAGTGTTACAATTGAGAGTATAAAACAGTGCTCCAATGAAGAGTGTAAAACAGTGTTCCAATGGAGAGTGTAAAACAGTGTTCCAATGGATTGTGTAAAACAGTGTTCCAATGGAGAGTATAAAACAGTGTTCTAATGGAGAGCATAAAACAGTGTTCCAATGGAGAGTGTAAAACAGTGTTCCAATGGAGAGTGTAAAACAGAATTCCAATGGAGAGTGTAAAACAGTCTTCCAATGGAGAGTGTAAATCCGGCGTTCCAATGGAGGTTAAAAACAGTATTCCAATGGAGAATGTAAAACAGCATTCCAATGGAGAGTATAAAACAGTGTTCCAATGGAGAGTGTAAAACAGCATTCCAATGGAGAGTATAAAACAGTGTTCCAATGGAGAGTATAAAACAGTGTTCCAATGGAGACTATAAAACAGCATTCCAATAGAGAGTATAAAACAGTGTTCCAATGGAGAGTGTAAAACAGTGTTCCAATGGAGAGTATAAAACAGTGTTCCAATGGAGAGTGTAAAAGTGCATTTCAATGGAGAGTGTAAAACAGCATTCCAATGGAGAGTGTACAACAGTGTTCCAATGGAGAGTGTAAAACAGTGTTCCAATGGAGAGTGTAAAACAGTGTTCCAATGGAGAGTGTAAAACAGCGTTCCAATGGAGAGTGTACAACAGTGTTCCAATGGAGAGTGTAAAACAGTGTTCTAATGGAGAGTGTAAAACAGTTTTCCAATGGAGAATGTAAAACACCGTTCCAATGGAGAGTATAAAACAGTGTTACAATTGAGAGTATAAAACCGTGCTCCAATGAAGAGTGTAAAACAGTGTTCCAATGGAGAGTGTAAAACAGTGTTCCAATGGAGTGTGTAAAACAGTGTTCCAATGGAGAGTATAAAACAGTGTTCCAATGGAGAGTGTAAAACAGTGTTCCAATGGAGAGTGTAAAACAGCATTCCAATGGAGAGTGTAAAACAGTGTTCCAATGGAGAGTGTAAAACAGCGTTCCAATGGAGAGTATAAAACAGTGTTACAATTGAGAGTATAAAACCGTGCTCCAATGAAGAGTGTAAAACAGTGTTCCAATGGAGAGTGTAAAACAGTGTTCCAATGGAGTGTGTAAAACAGTGTTCCAATGGAGAGTATAAAACAGTGTTCCAATGGAGAGTGTAAAACAGTGTTCCAATGGAGAGTGTAAAACAGCATTCCAATGGAGAGTGTAAAACAGTGTTCCAATGGAGAGTGTAAAACAGTCTTCCAATGGAGAGTGTAAAACAGCATTCCAATAGAGAGTATAAAACAGTGTTCCAATGGAGAGTGTAAAACAGCATTCCAATGAAGAATATAAAACAGTGTTCCAATGGAGAGTATAAAACAGCATTCCAATGGAGAGTGTAAAACAGTGTTCCAATGGAGAGTGTAAAACAGTCTTCCAATGGAGAGTGTAAAACAGCATTCCAATAGAGAGTATAAAACAGTGTTCCAATGGAGAGTGTAAAACAGCATTCCAATGGAGAGTGTAAAACAGTGTTCCAATGGAGAGTGTAAAACAGTCTTCCAATGGAGAGTGTAAAACAGCATTCCAATAGAGAGTATAAAACAGTGTTCCAATGGAGAGTGTAAAACAGCATTCCAATGGAGAGTATAAAACAGTGTTCCAATGGAGAGTGTAAAACAGCATTTCAATGGAGAGTATAAAACAGTGTCCCAATGGAGAGTGTAAAACAGCATTCCAATGGAGAGTGTAAAACAGTGTTCCAATGGAGAGTGTAAAACAGTCTTCCAATGGAGAGTGTAAAACAGCATTCCAATAGAGAGTATAAAACAGTGTTCCAATGGAGAGTGTAAAACAGCATTCCAATGGAGAGTATAAAACAGTGTTCCAATGGAGAGTATATAAGAGTGTTACAATGGAGAGTATAAAACAGTGTTCCAATGGAGAGTATAAAAAAGCGTTCCAATGGAGAGTATAAAACAGCATTTCAATGGAGAGTGTAAAACAGTGTTCCAATGGAGAGTGTAAAACAGTCTTCCAATGGAGAGTGTAAAACAGTTTTCCAATGGAGAGTATAAAACAGCGTTCCAATGGAGAGTATAAAACAGTGTTCCAATGGAGAGTATAAAACAGTGTTCCAATGGAGAGTATAAAACAGTGTTCCAATGGAGAGTATAAAACAGTGTTCCAATGGAGAGTGTAAAACAGTGTTCCAATGGAGACTATAAAACAGCGTTCCAATGGAGAGTATAAAACAGTGTTCCAATGGAGAGTGTAAAAGAGCATTTCAATGGAGAGTGTAAAACAGCATTCCAATGGAGAGTGTAAAACAGCATTCCAATGGAGAGTGTAAAACAGTGTTCCAATGGAGAGTATAAAACAGTGTTCCAATGGAGAGTGTAAAAGAGCATTTCAATGGAGAGTGTAAAACAGCATTCCAATGGAGAGTGTAAAACCGGCATTCCAATGAAGAGTATAAAACAGTGTTCCAATAGAGAGTGTAAAACAGCATTCCAATGTAGAGTATAAAACAGTGTTCCAATGAAGAGTGTAAAACAGCATTCCAATGGAGACTATAAAACAGTGTTCCAATGGAGAGTATAAAACTGCTTTCCAATGGAGATTATAAAACAGCGTTCCAATGGAGAGTATAAAACAGTGTTCCAATGGAGAGTGTAAAACAGCATTTCAATGGAGAGTGTAAAACAGTGTTCCAATGGAGAGTATAAAACAGTGTTCCAATGGAGAGTGTAAAACAGTTTTCCAGTGGAGAGGATAAAACAGTGTTCCAATGGAGAGTGTAAAACAGTGTTCCAATGGAGAGTATAAAACAGTGTTCCAATGGAGAGTGTAAAACAGTGTTCCAATGGAGAGTATATAACAGTGTTCCAATGGAGAGTGTAAAACAGCGTTCCAATGGAGAGTGTAAAACCGGCATTCCAATGGAGAGTGTAAAACAGCGTTCCAATGCAGAGTGTAAAACAGTGTTCCAATGGAGAGTGTAAAACCGGCATTCCAATTGAGAGTGTAAAACAGCGTTCCAATCGAGAGTCTAAAACAGCATTCCAATGGAGAGTGTAAAACAGCGTTGCAATGGAGATTGTAAAACAGCATTCCAATGGAGAGTATAAAACAGTGTTCCAATGGAGAGTGTGAAACCGGCATTCCAATGGAGAGTGTAAAACAGTTTTCCAATGGAGAATGTAAAACAGTGTTCCAATGGAGAGTGTAAAACAGTGTTCCAATGGAGAGTGTAAAACAGTTTTCCAATGGAGAATGTAAAACAGCGTTCCAATGGACAGTATAAAACAGTGTTCCAATGGAGAGTGTAAAACCGGCATTCCAATGGAGAGTGTAAAACAGCGTTGCAATGGAGAGTGTAAAACTGTGTTCCAATGGAGAGTGTAAAACCGGCATTTCAATGGAGAGTATAAAACAGTGTTCCAATGGAGAGTATAAAACAGTGTTCCAATGGAGAGTATAAAACAGCGTTCCAATGGAGAGTGTAAAACAGTGTTCCAATGGAGAGTGTAAAACAGCGTTCCAATGGAGAGTGTAAAAAAGCGTTCCAATGGAGTATAAAACAGTGTTCCAATGGAGAGTGTAAAACAGTGTTCCAATGGAGAGTATGAAACAGCATTCCAATGGAGAGTATAAAACAGTGTTCCAATGGAGAGTGTAAAACAGTGTTCCAATGGAGAGTATGAAACAGTGTTCCAATGGAGAGTGTAAAACAGCGTTCCAATGGAGAGTGTAAAACAGTGTTCCAATGGAGAGTATGAAACAGTGTTCCAATGGAGAGTGTAAAACAGCGTTCCAATGGAGAGTGTAAAAAAGCGTTCCAATGGAGTATAAAACAGTGTTCCAATGGAGAGTGTAAAACAGTGTTCCAATGGAGAGTGTAAAACAGCGTTCCAATGGAGAGTGTAAAACCGGCATTCCAATTGAGAGTGTAAAACAGCGTTCCAATGGAGAGTCTAAAACAGCATTCCAGGGAGATTGTAAAACCGGCATTCCAATTGAGAGTGTAAAACAGCGTTCCAATGGAGAGTCTAAAACAGCATTCCAATGGAGATTGTAAAACAGTATTCCAATGGAGAGTGTAAAACAGTGTTCCAATGGAGAGTGTAAAACAGTGTTCCAATGGAGAGTGTAAATCAGCGTTCCAATGGAGAGTATAAAACAGTGTTCCAATGGAGAGTGTAAAACAGTGTTCCAATGGAGAGTGTAAAACAGTGTTCCAATGGAGATTGTAAAACAGTATTCCAATGGAGAGTGTAAAACAGTATTCCAATGGAGAGTGTAAAACAGTGTTCCAATGGAGATTGTAAAACAGTATTCCAATGGAGAGTATAAAACAGTGTTCCAATGGAGAGTGTAAAACAGTGTTCCAATGGAGATTGTAAAACAGCATTCCAATGGAGAGTGTAAAACAGTGTTCCAATGGAGAGTGTAAAACAGTGTTCCAATGGAGAGTGTAAAACAGTGTTCCAATGGAGAGTGTAAATCAGTTTTCCAATGGAGAATGTAAAACATCGTTCCAATGGACAGTATAAAACAGTGTTCCAATGGAGAGTATAAAACAGTGTTCTAATGGAGAGTATAAAACAGTGTTCCAATGGAGAGTGTAAAACAGTGTTCCAATGGAGAGTGTAAAACAGCATTCCAATGGAGAGTGTAAAACAGTCTTCCAATGGAGAGTGTAAATCCGGCGTTCCAATGGAGTTTAAAAACAGTATTCCAATGGAGAATGTAAAACAGCATTCCAATGGAGAGTATAAAACAGTGTTCCAATGGAGAGTATAAAACAGCATTCCAATGGAGAGTATAAAACAGTATTCCAATGGAGAGTGTAAAACAGCATTCCAATGGAGAGTATAAAACAGTGTTCCAATGGAGAGTGTAAAACAGCATTCCAATGGAGAGTTTAAAACAGTGTTCCAATGGAGAGTATAAAACAGTGTTCCAATGGAGAGTATAAAACAGTGTTCCAATGGAGAGTATAAAACAGTGTTCCAATGGAGAGTATAAAACAGCGTTCCAATGGAGAGTGTAAAACAGTTTTCCAATGGAGAGTATAAAACAGCATTCCAATGGAGAGTATAAAACAGTGTTCCAATGGAGAGTATAAAACAGTGTTCCAATGGAGACTATAAAACAGCATTCCAATAGAGAGTAAAAAACAGTGTTCCAAAGGAGAGTGTAAAACAGTGTTCCAAAGGAGAGTATAAAACAGTGTTCCAATGGAGAGTGTAAAACCGGCATTCCAATGGAGAGTATAAAACAGTGTTCCAATGGAGAGTGTAAAACAGCATTCCAATGTAGAGTATAAAACAGTGTTCCAATGGAGAGTATAAAACAGTGTTCCAATGGAGAGTGTAAAACAGCATTTCAATGGAGAGTGTAAAACAGTGTTCCAATGGAGAGTATAAAACAGTGTTCCAATGGAGAGTGTAAAACAGTTTTCCAATGGAGAGTGTAAAACAGTGTTCCAGTGGAGAGGATAAAACAGTGTTCCAATGGAGAGTATAAAACAGTGATCCAATGGAGAGTATAAAACAGTGTTCCAATGGAGAGTGTAAAACAGTGTTCCAATGGAGAGTATAAAACAGTGTTCCAATGGAGAGTGTAAAACAGCGTTCCAATGGAGAGTGTAAAACCGGCATTCCAATGGAGAGTGTAAAACAGTGTTCCAATGGAGAGTGTAAAACCGGCATTCCAATGGAGAGTGTAAAACAGCGTTCCAATGGAGAGTGTAAAACAGTGTTCCAATGGAGAGTGTAAAACCGGCATTCCAATTGAGAGTGTAAAACAGCGTTCCAATGGAGAGTCTAAAACAGCATTCCAATGGAGAGTGTAAAACAGCGTTCCAATGGAGATTGTAAAACAGTGTTCCAATGGAGAGTATAAAACAGTGTTCTAATGGAGAGTATAAAACAGTGTTCCAATGGAGAGTGTAAAACAGCGTTCCAATGGAGAGTGTAAAATAGCATTCCAATGGAGAGTGTAAAACAGCGTTCCAATGGAGAGTGTAAAACAGTGTTCCAATGGAGAGTCTAAAACAGCATTCCAATGGAGAGTGTAAAACAGCGTTCCAATGGAGATTGTAAAACAGTGTTCCAATGGAGAGTATAAAACAGTGTTCTAATGGAGAGTATAAAACAGTGTTCCAATGGAGAGTGTAAAACAGTGTTCCAATGGAGAGTGTAAAACAGCATTCCAATGGAGAGTGTAAAACAGCGTTCCAATGGAGAGTCTAAAACAGCATTCCAATGGAGAGTGTAAAACAGTGTTCCAATGGAGTGTGTAAAACAGTTTTCCAATGGAGAGTATAAAACAGTGTCCCAATGGAGAGTATAAAACAGCGTTCCAATGGAGAGTATAAAATAGCGTTCCAATGGAGAGTATAAAACAGTGTTCCAATGCAGAGTGTAAAACAGCATTTCAATGGAGAGTATAAAACAGCATTCCAATGGAGAGTATAAAACAGTGTTCCAATGGAGAGTATAAAACAGCGTTCCAATGGAGAGTGTAAAACAGCATTTCAATGGAGAGTGTAAAACAGTGTTCCAATGGAGAGTGTAAAACAGTGTTCCAATGGAGAGTATAAAACAGTGTTCCAATGGAGAGTGTAAAACCGGCGTTCCAATGGAGTTCATAAAACAGCGTTCCAATGGAGAGTATTAAACAGCATTCCAATGGAGAGTATAAAACAGCGTTCCAATGGAGAGTATATAACAGTGTTCCAATGGAGAGTGTAAAACAGTGTTCCAATCGAGAGTGTAAAACAGCATTTCAATGGAGAGTGTAAAACAGTGTTCCAATGGAAAGTATAAAACAGTGTTCCAATGGAGAGTGTAAAACAGTGTTCCAATCGAGAGTGTAAAACCGGCGTTCCAATGGAGTTTATTAAACAGTGTTCCAATGGAGAGTGTAAAACAGCATTCCATTGGAGAGTATAAAACAGTGTTCCAATGGAGAGTATAAAACAGTGTTCCAATGAAGAGTGTAAAACAGCATTCCAATGGAGAGTATAAAACAGTGTTCCAATGGAGAGTATAAAACAGCGTTCCAATGGAGAGTATAAAACAGCGTTCCAATGGAGAGTGTAAAACAGTGTTCCAATGGAGAGTGTAAAACAGTGTTCCAATCGAGAGTGTAAAACCGGCGTTCCAATGGAGTTTATTAAACAGTGTTCCAATGGAGAGTGTAAAACAGCATTCCATTGGAGAGTATAAAACAGTGTTCCAATGGAGAGTGTAAAACAGTGTTCCAATGAAGAGTGTAAAACAGCATTCCAATGGAGAGTATAAAACAGTGTTCCAATGGAGAGTATAAAACAGCGTTCCAATGGAGAGTATAAAACAGTGTTCCAATGGAGAGTGTAAAACAACATTTCAATGGAGAGTGTAAAACATTGTTCCAATGGAGAGTATAAAACAGTGTTCCAATGGAGAGTATAAAACAGTGTTCCAATGGAGAGTGTAAAACCGGCGTTCCAATGGAGTTTATTAAACAGTGTTCCAATGGAGAGTATCAAACAGTGTTCCAATGGAGAGTGTAAAACAGTGTTCCAATGGAGAGTATAAAACAGTGTTCCAATGGAGAGTGTAAAACAGCATTCCAATGGAGAGTATAAAACAGCATTCCAATGGAGAGTATATAACAGTGTTCCAATGGAGAGTGTAAAACAGTCTTCCAATGGAGAGTGTAAATCCGGCGTTCCAATGGAGTTTAAAAACAGTATTCCAATGGAGAATGTAAAACAGCATTCCAATGGAGAGTATAAAACAGTGTTCCAATGGAGAGTGTAAATCAGCATTCCAATGGAGAGTATAAAACAGTGTTACAATTGAGAGTATAAAACAGTGCTCCAATGAAGAGTGTAAAACAGTGTTCCAATGGACAGTGTAAAACAGCGTTCCAATGGAGAGTATAAAACAGTGTTACAATTGAGAGTATAAAACAGTGCTCCAATGAAGAGTGTAAAACAGTGTTCCAATGGAGAGTGTAAAACAGTGTTCCAATGGATTGTGTAAAACAGTGTTCCAATGGAGAGTATAAAACAGTGTTCTAATGGAGAGCATAAAACAGTGTTCCAATGGAGAGTGTAAAACAGTGTTCCAATGGAGAGTGTAAAACAGAATTCCAATGGAGAGTGTAAAACAGTCTTCCAATGGAGAGTGTAAATCCGGCGTTCCAATGGAGGTTAAAAACAGTATTCCAATGGAGAATGTAAAACAGCATTCCAATGGAGAGTATAAAACAGTGTTCCAATGGAGAGTGTAAAACAGCATTCCAATGGAGAGTATAAAACAGTGTTCCAATGGAGAGTATAAAACAGTGTTCCAATGGAGACTATAAAACAGCATTCCAATAGAGAGTATAAAACAGTGTTCCAATGGAGAGTGTAAAACAGTGTTCCAATGGAGAGTATAAAACAGTGTTCCAATGGAGAGTGTAAAAGTGCATTTCAATGGAGAGTGTAAAACAGCATTCCAATGGAGAGTGTACAACAGTGTTCCAATGGAGAGTGTAAAACAGTGTTCCAATGGAGAGTGTAAAACAGTGTTCCAATGGAGAGTGTAAAACAGCGTTCCAATGGAGAGTGTACAACAGTGTTCCAATGGAGAGTGTAAAACAGTGTTCTAATGGAGAGTGTAAAACAGTTTTCCAATGGAGAATGTAAAACACCGTTCCAATGGAGAGTATAAAACAGTGTTACAATTGAGAGTATAAAACCGTGCTCCAATGAAGAGTGTAAAACAGTGTTCCAATGGAGAGTGTAAAACAGTGTTCCAATGGAGTGTGTAAAACAGTGTTCCAATGGAGAGTATAAAACAGTGTTCCAATGGAGAGTGTAAAACAGTGTTCCAATGGAGAGTGTAAAACAGCATTCCAATGGAGAGTGTAAAACAGTGTTCCAATGGAGAGTGTAAAACAGCGTTCCAATGGAGAGTATAAAACAGTGTTACAATTGAGAGTATAAAACCGTGCTCCAATGAAGAGTGTAAAACAGTGTTCCAATGGAGAGTGTAAAACAGTGTTCCAATGGAGTGTGTAAAACAGTGTTCCAATGGAGAGTATAAAACAGTGTTCCAATGGAGAGTGTAAAACAGTGTTCCAATGGAGAGTGTAAAACAGCATTCCAATGGAGAGTGTAAAACAGTGTTCCAATGGAGAGTGTAAAACAGTCTTCCAATGGAGAGTGTAAAACAGCATTCCAATAGAGAGTATAAAACAGTGTTCCAATGGAGAGTGTAAAACAGCATTCCAATGGAGAGTATAAAACAGTGTTCCAATGGAGAGTATAAAACAGCATTCCAATGGAGAGTGTAAAACAGTGTTCCAATGGAGAGTGTAAAACAGTCTTCCAATGGAGAGTGTAAAACAGCATTCCAATAGAGAGTATAAAACAGTGTTCCAATGGAGAGTGTAAAACAGCATTCCAATGGAGAGTGTAAAACAGTGTTCCAATGGAGAGTGTAAAACAGTCTTCCAATGGAGAGTGTAAAACAGCATTCCAATAGAGAGTATAAAACAGTGTTCCAATGGAGAGTGTAAAACAGCATTCCAATGGAGAGTATAAAACAGTGTCCCAATGGAGAGTGTAAAACAGCATTCCAATGGAGAGTGTAAAACAGTGTTCCAATGGAGAGTGTAAAACAGTCTTCCAATGGAGAGTGTAAAACAGCATTCCAATAGAGAGTATAAAACAGTGTTCCAATGGAGAGTGTAAAACAGCATTCCAATGGAGAGTATAAAACAGTGTTCCAATGGAGAGTATATAAGAGTGTTACAATGGAGAGTATAAAACAGCGTTCCAATGGAGAGTATAAAAAAGCATTCCAATGGAGAGTATAAAACAGCATTTCAATGGAGAGTGTAAAACAGTGTTCCAATGGAGAGTGTAAAACAGTCTTCCAATGGAGAGTGTAAAACAGTTTTCCAATGGAGAGTATAAAACAGCGTTCCAATGGAGAGTATAAAACAGTGTTCCAATGGAGAGTATAAAACAGTGTTCCAATGGAGAGTATAAAACAGTGTTCCAATGGAGAGTATAAAACAGTGTTCCAATGGAGAGTGTAAAACAGTGTTCCAATGGAGACTATAAAACAGCGTTCCAATGGAGAGTATAAAACAGTGTTCCAATGGAGAGTGTAAAAGAGCATTTCAATGGAGAGTGTAAAACAGCATTCCAATGGAGAGTGTAAAACAGCATTCCAATGGAGAGTGTAAAACAGTGTTCCAATGGAGAGTATAAAACAGTGTTCCAATGGAGAGTGTAAAAGAGCATTTCAATGGAGAGTGTAAAACAGCATTCCAATGGAGAGTGTAAAACCGGCATTCCAATGAAGAGTATAAAACAGTGTTCCAATAGAGAGTGTAAAACAGCATTCCAATGTAGAGTATAAAACAGTGTTCCAATGAAGAGTGTAAAACAGCATTCCAATGGAGACTATAAAACAGTGTTCCAATGGAGAGTATAAAACTGCTTTCCAATGGAGATTATAAAACAGCGTTCCAATGGAGAGTATAAAACAGTGTTCCAATGGAGAGTGTAAAACAGCATTTCAATGGAGAGTGTAAAACAGTGTTCCAATGGAGAGTATAAAACAGTGTTCCAATGGAGAGTGTAAAACAGTTTTCCAGTGGAGAGGATAAAACAGTGTTCCAATGGAGAGTGTAAAACAGTGTTCCAATGGAGAGTATAAAACAGTGTTCCAATGGAGAGTGTAAAACAGCATTCCAATGGAGAGTATAAAACAGTGTTCCAATGGAGAGTATAAAACAGCGTTCCAATGGAGAGTATAAAACAGTGTTCCAATGGAGAGTGTAAAACCGGCGTTCCAATGGAGTTTATTAAACAGTGTTCCAATGGAGAGTATCAAACAGTGTTCCAATGGAGAGTGTAAAACAGTGTTCCAATGGAGAGTATAAAACAGTGTTCCAATGGAGAGTGTAAAACAGCATTCCAATGGAGAGTATAAAACAGCATTCCAATGGAGAGTATATAACAGTGTTCCAATGGAGAGTGTAAAACAGTCTTCCAATGGAGAGTGTAAATCCGGCGTTCCAATGGAGTTTAAAAACAGTATTCCAATGGAGAATGTAAAACAGCATTCCAATGGAGAGTATAAAACAGTGTTCCAATGGAGAGTGTAAATCAGCATTCCAATGGAGAGTATAAAACAGTGTTACAATTGAGAGTATAAAACAGTGCTCCAATGAAGAGTGTAAAACAGTGTTCCAATGGACAGTGTAAAACAGCGTTCCAATGGAGAGTATAAAACAGTGTTACAATTGAGAGTATAAAACAGTGCTCCAATGAAGAGTGTAAAACAGTGTTCCAATGGAGAGTGTAAAACAGTGTTCCAATGGATTGTGTAAAACAGTGTTCCAATGGAGAGTATAAAACAGTGTTCTAATGGAGAGCATAAAACAGTGTTCCAATGGAGAGTGTAAAACAGTGTTCCAATGGAGAGTGTAAAACAGAATTCCAATGGAGAGTGTAAAACAGTCTTCCAATGGAGAGTGTAAATCCGGCGTTCCAATGGAGGTTAAAAACAGTATTCCAATGGAGAATGTAAAACAGCATTCCAATGGAGAGTATAAAACAGTGTTCCAATGGAGAGTGTAAAACAGCATTCCAATGGAGAGTATAAAACAGTGTTCCAATGGAGAGTATAAAACAGTGTTCCAATGGAGACTATAAAACAGCATTCCAATAGAGAGTATAAAACAGTGTTCCAATGGAGAGTGTAAAACAGTGTTCCAATGGAGAGTATAAAACAGTGTTCCAATGGAGAGTGTAAAAGTGCATTTCAATGGAGAGTGTAAAACAGCATTCCAATGGAGAGTGTACAACAGTGTTCCAATGGAGAGTGTAAAACAGTGTTCCAATGGAGAGTGTAAAACAGTGTTCCAATGGAGAGTGTAAAACAGCGTTCCAATGGAGAGTGTACAACAGTGTTCCAATGGAGAGTGTAAAACAGTGTTCTAATGGAGAGTGTAAAACAGTTTTCCAATGGAGAATGTAAAACACCGTTCCAATGGAGAGTATAAAACAGTGTTACAATTGAGAGTATAAAACCGTGCTCCAATGAAGAGTGTAAAACAGTGTTCCAATGGAGAGTGTAAAACAGTGTTCCAATGGAGTGTGTAAAACAGTGTTCCAATGGAGAGTATAAAACAGTGTTCCAATGGAGAGTGTAAAACAGTGTTCCAATGGAGAGTGTAAAACAGCATTCCAATGGAGAGTGTAAAACAGTGTTCCAATGGAGAGTGTAAAACAGCGTTCCAATGGAGAGTATAAAACAGTGTTACAATTGAGAGTATAAAACCGTGCTCCAATGAAGAGTGTAAAACAGTGTTCCAATGGAGAGTGTAAAACAGTGTTCCAATGGAGTGTGTAAAACAGTGTTCCAATGGAGAGTATAAAACAGTGTTCCAATGGAGAGTGTAAAACAGTGTTCCAATGGAGAGTGTAAAACAGCATTCCAATGGAGAGTGTAAAACAGTGTTCCAATGGAGAGTGTAAAACAGTCTTCCAATGGAGAGTGTAAAACAGCATTCCAATAGAGAGTATAAAACAGTGTTCCAATGGAGAGTGTAAAACAGCATTCCAATGGAGAGTATAAAACAGTGTTCCAATGGAGAGTATAAAACAGCATTCCAATGGAGAGTGTAAAACAGTGTTCCAATGGAGAGTGTAAAACAGTCTTCCAATGGAGAGTGTAAAACAGCATTCCAATAGAGAGTATAAAACAGTGTTCCAATGGAGAGTGTAAAACAGCATTCCAATGGAGAGTGTAAAACAGTGTTCCAATGGAGAGTGTAAAACAGTCTTCCAATGGAGAGTGTAAAACAGCATTCCAATAGAGAGTATAAAACAGTGTTCCAATGGAGAGTGTAAAACAGCATTCCAATGGAGAGTATAAAACAGTGTCCCAATGGAGAGTGTAAAACAGCATTCCAATGGAGAGTGTAAAACAGTGTTCCAATGGAGAGTGTAAAACAGTCTTCCAATGGAGAGTGTAAAACAGCATTCCAATAGAGAGTATAAAACAGTGTTCCAATGGAGAGTGTAAAACAGCATTCCAATGGAGAGTATAAAACAGTGTTCCAATGGAGAGTATATAAGAGTGTTACAATGGAGAGTATAAAACAGCGTTCCAATGGAGAGTATAAAAAAGCGTTCCAATGGAGAGTATAAAACAGCATTTCAATGGAGAGTGTAAAACAGTGTTCCAATGGAGAGTGTAAAACAGTCTTCCAATGGAGAGTGTAAAACAGTTTTCCAATGGAGAGTATAAAACAGCGTTCCAATGGAGAGTATAAAACAGTGTTCCAATGGAGAGTATAAAACAGTGTTCCAATGGAGAGTATAAAACAGTGTTCCAATGGAGAGTATAAAACAGTGTTCCAATGGAGAGTGTAAAACAGTGTTCCAATGGAGACTATAAAACAGCGTTCCAATGGAGAGTATAAAACAGTGTTCCAATGGAGAGTGTAAAAGAGCATTTCAATGGAGAGTGTAAAACAGCATTCCAATGGAGAGTGTAAAACAGCATTCCAATGGAGAGTGTAAAACAGTGTTCCAATGGAGAGTATAAAACAGTGTTCCAATGGAGAGTGTAAAAGAGCATTTCAATGGAGAGTGTAAAACAGCATTCCAATGGAGAGTGTAAAACCGGCATTCCAATGAAGAGTATAAAACAGTGTTCCAATAGAGAGTGTAAAACAGCATTCCAATGTAGAGTATAAAACAGTGTTCCAATGAAGAGTGTAAAACAGCATTCCAATGGAGACTATAAAACAGTGTTCCAATGGAGAGTATAAAACTGCTTTCCAATGGAGATTATAAAACAGCGTTCCAATGGAGAGTATAAAACAGTGTTCCAATGGAGAGTGTAAAACAGCATTTCAATGGAGAGTGTAAAACAGTGTTCCAATGGAGAGTATAAAACAGTGTTCCAATGGAGAGTGTAAAACAGTTTTCCAGTGGAGAGGATAAAACAGTGTTCCAATGGAGAGTGTAAAACAGTGTTCCAATGGAGAGTATAAAACAGTGTTCCAATGGAGAGTGTAAAACAGTGTTCCAATGGAGAGTATATAACAGTGTTCCAATGGAGAGTGTAAAACAGCGTTCCAATGGAGAGTGTAAAACCGGCATTCCAATGGAGAGTGTAAAACAGCGTTCCAATGCAGAGTGTAAAACAGTGTTCCAATGGAGAGTGTAAAACCGGCATTCCAATTGAGAGTGTAAAACAGCGTTCCAATCGAGAGTCTAAAACAGCATTCCAATGGAGAGTGTAAAACAGCGTTGCAATGGAGATTGTAAAACAGCATTCCAATGGAGAGTATAAAACAGTGTTCCAATGGAGAGTGTGAAACCGGCATTCCAATGGAGAGTGTAAAACAGTTTTCCAATGGAGAATGTAAAACAGTGTTCCAATGGAGAGTGTAAAACAGCGTTCCAATGGAGAGTGTAAAACAGTTTTCCAATGGAGAATGTAAAACAGCGTTCCAATGGACAGTATAAAACAGTGTTCCAATGGAGAGTGTAAAACCGGCATTCCAATGGAGAGTGTAAAACAGCGTTGCAATGGAGAGTGTAAAACTGTGTTCCAATGGAGAGTGTAAAACCGGCATTTCAATGGAGAGTATAAAACAGTGTTCCAATGGAGAGTATAAAACAGTGTTCCAATGGAGAGTATAAAACAGCGTTCCAATGGAGAGTGTAAAACAGTGTTCCAATGGAGAGTGTAAAACAGCGTTCCAATGGAGAGTGTAAAAAAGCGTTCCAATGGAGTATAAAACAGTGTTCCAATGGAGAGTGTAAAACAGTGTTCCAATGGAGAGTATGAAACAGCATTCCAATGGAGAGTATAAAACAGTGTTCCAATGGAGAGTGTAAAACAGTGTTCCAATGGAGAGTATGAAACAGTGTTCCAATGGAGAGTGTAAAACAGCGTTCCAATGGAGAGTGTAAAACAGTGTTCCAATGGAGAGTATGAAACAGTGTTCCAATGGAGAGTGTAAAACAGCGTTCCAATGGAGAGTGTAAAAAAGCGTTCCAATGGAGTATAAAACAGTGTTCCAATGGAGAGTGTAAAACAGTGTTCCAATGGAGAGTGTAAAACAGCGTTCCAATGGAGAGTGTAAAACCGGCATTCCAATTGAGAGTGTAAAACAGCGTTCCAATGGAGAGTCTAAAACAGCATTCCAGGGAGATTGTAAAACCGGCATTCCAATTGAGAGTGTAAAACAGCGTTCCAATGGAGAGTCTAAAACAGCATTCCAATGGAGATTGTAAAACAGTATTCCAATGGAGAGTGTAAAACAGTGTTCCAATGGAGAGTGTAAAACAGTGTTCCAATGGAGAGTGTAAATCAGCGTTCCAATGGAGAGTATAAAACAGTGTTCCAATGGAGAGTGTAAAACAGTGTTCCAATGGAGAGTGTAAAACAGTGTTCCAATGGAGATTGTAAAACAGTATTCCAATGGAGAGTGTAAAACAGTATTCCAATGGAGAGTGTAAAACAGTGTTCCAATGGAGATTGTAAAACAGTATTCCAATGGAGAGTATAAAACAGTGTTCCAATGGAGAGTGTGAAACCGGCATTCCAATGGAGAGTGTAAATCAGCGTTCCAATGGAGATTGTAAAACAGCATTCCAATGGAGAGTGTAAAACAGTGTTCCAATGGAGAGTGTAAAACAGTGTTCCAATGGAGAGTGTAAATCAGTTTTCCAATGGAGAATGTAAAACATCGTTCCAATGGACAGTATAAAACAGTGTTCCAATGGAGAGTATAAAACAGTGTTCTAATGGAGAGTATAAAACAGTGTTCCAATGGAGAGTGTAAAACAGTGTTCCAATGGAGAGTGTAAAACAGCATTCCAATGGAGAGTGTAAAACAGTCTTCCAATGGAGAGTGTAAATCCGGCGTTCCAATGGAGTTTAAAAACAGTATTCCAATGGAGAATGTAAAACAGCATTCCAATGGAGAGTATAAAACAGTGTTCCAATGGAGAGTATAAAACAGCATTCCAATGGAGAGTATAAAACAGTATTCCAATGGAGAGTGTAAAACAGCATTCCAATGGAGAGTATAAAACAGTGTTCCAATGGAGAGTGTAAAACAGCATTCCAATGGAGAGTTTAAAACAGTGTTCCAATGGAGAATATAAAACAGTGTTCCAATGGAGAGTATAAAACAGTGTTCCAATGGAGAGTATAAAACAGTGTTCCAATGGAGAGTATAAAACAGCGTTCCAATGGAGAGTGTAAAACAGCATTTCAATGTAGAGTGTAAAACAGTTTTCCAATGGAGAGTATAAAACAGCATTCCAATGGAGAGTATAAAACAGTGTTCCAATGGAGAGTATAAAACAGTGTTCCAATGGAGACTATAAAACAGCATTCCAATAGAGAGTAAAAAACAGTGTTCCAATGGAGAGTGTAAAACAGTGTTCCAAAGGAGAGTATAAAACAGTGTTCCAATGGAGAGTGTAAAACCGGCATTCCAATGGAGAGTATAAAACAGTGTTCCAATGGAGAGTGTAAAACAGCATTCCAATGTAGAGTATAAAACAGTGTTCCAATGGAGAGTATAAAACAGTGTTCCAATGGAGAGTGTAAAACAGCATTTCAATGGAGAGTGTAAAACAGTGTTCCAATGGAGAGTATAAAACAGTGTTCCAATGGAGAGTGTAAAACAGTTTTCCAATGGAGAGTGTAAAACAGTGTTCCAGTGGAGAGGATAAAACAGTGTTCCAATGGAGAGTATAAAACAGTGTTCCAATGGAGAGTATAAAACAGTGTTCCAATGGAGAGTGTAAAACAGTGTTCCAATGGAGAGTATAAAACAGTGTTCCAATGGAGAGTGTAAAACAGCGTTCCAATGGAGAGTGTAAAACCGGCATTCCAATGGAGAGTGTAAAACAGCGTTCCAATGGAGAGTGTAAAACCGGCATTCCAATGGAGAGTGTAAAACAGCGTTCCAATGGAGAGTGTAAAACAGTGTTCCAATGGAGAGTGTAAAACCGGCATTCCAATTGAGAGTGTAAAACAGCGTTCCAATGGAGAGTCTAAAACAGCATTCCAATGGAGAGTGTAAAACAGCGTTCCAATGGAGATTGTAAAACAGTGTTCCAATGGAGAGTATAAAACAGTGTTCTAATGGAGAGTATAAAACAGTGTTCCAATGGAGAGTGTAAAACAGCGTTCCAATGGAGAGTGTAAAATAGCATTCCAATGGAGAGTGTAAAACAGCGATCCAATGGAGAGTGTAAAACAGTGTTCCAATGGAGAGTCTAAAACAGCATTCCAATGGAGAGTGTAAAACAGCGTTCCAATGGAGATTGTAAAACAGTGTTCCAATGGAGAGTATAAAACAGTGTTCTAATGGAGAGTATAAAACAGTGTTCCAATGGAGAGTGTAAAACAGTGTTCCAATGGAGAGTGTAAAACAGCATTCCAATGGAGAGTGTAAAACAGCGTTCCAATGGAGAGTCTAAAACAGCATTCCAATGGAGAGTGTAAAACAGTGTTCCAATGGAGTGTGTAAAACAGTTTTCCAATGGAGAGTATAAAACAGTGTCCCAATGGAGAGTATAAAACAGCGTTCCAATGGAGAGTATAAAATAGCGTTCCAATGGAGAGTATAAAACAGTGTTCCAATGCAGAGTGTAAAACAGCATTTCAATGGAGAGTGTAAAACAGTGTTCCAATGGAGAGTATAAAACAGTGTTCCAATGGAGAGTATAAAACAGCGTTCCAATGGAGAGTGTAAAACAGCATTTCAATGGAGAGTGTAAAACAGTGTTCCAATGGAGAGTGTAAAACAGTGTTCCAATGGAGAGTATAAAACAGTGTTCCAATGGAGAGTGTAAAACCGGCGTTCCAATGGAGTTCATAAAACAGCGTTCCAATGGAGAGTATTAAACAGCATTCCAATGGAGAGTATAAAACAGCGTTCCAATGGAGAGTATATAACAGTGTTCCAATGGAGAGTGTAAAACAGTGTTCCAATCGAGAGTGTAAAACAGCATTTCAATGGAGAGTGTAAAACAGTGTTCCAATGGAAAGTATAAAACAGTGTTCCAATGGAGAGTGTAAAACAGTGTTCCAATCGAGAGTGTAAAACCGGCGTTCCAATGGAGTTTATTAAACAGTGTTCCAATGGAGAGTGTAAAACAGCATTCCATTGGAGAGTATAAAACAGTGTTCCAATGGAGAGTATAAAACAGTGTTCCAATGAAGAGTGTAAAACAGCATTCCAATGGAGAGTATAAAACAGTGTTCCAATGGAGAGTATAAAACAGCGTTCCAATGGAGAGTATAAAACAGCGTTCCAATGGAGAGTGTAAAACAGTGTTCCAATGGAGAGTGTAAAACAGTGTTCCAATCGAGAGTGTAAAACCGGCGTTCCAATGGAGTTTATTAAACAGTGTTCCAATGGAGAGTGTAAAACAGCATTCCATTGGAGAGTATAAAACAGTGTTCCAATGGAGAGTGTAAAACAGTGTTCCAATGAAGAGTGTAAAACAGCATTCCAATGGAGAGTATAAAACAGTGTTCCAATGGAGAGTATAAAACAGCGTTCCAATGGAGAGTATAAAACAGTGTTCCAATGGAGAGTGTAAAACAACATTTCAATGGAGAGTGTAAAACATTGTTCCAATGGAGAGTATAAAACAGTGTTCCAATGGAGAGTATAAAACAGTGTTCCAATGGAGAGTGTAAAACCGGCGTTCCAATGGAGTTTATTAAACAGTGTTCCAATGGAGAGTATCAAACAGTGTTCCAATGGAGAGTGTAAAACAGTGTTCCAATGGAGAGTATAAAACAGTGTTCCAATGGAGAGTGTAAAACAGCATTCCAATGGAGAGTATAAAACAGCATTCCAATGGAGAGTATATAACAGTGTTCCAATGGAGAGTGTAAAACAGTGTTCCAATCGAGAGTGTGAAACAGCATTTCAATGGAGAGTGTAAAACAGTGTTCCAATGGAAAGTATAAAACAGTGTTCCAATGGAGAGTGTAAAACAGTGTTCCAATCGAGAGTGTAAAACCGGCGTTCCAATGGAGTTTATTAAACAGTGTTCCAATGGAGAGTGTAAAACAGCATTCCATTGGAGAGTATAAAACAGTGTTCCAATGAAGAGTGTAAAACAGCATTCCAATGGAGAGTGTAAAACAGTGCTCCAATGGAGAGTATAAAACAGTGTTCCAATGGAGAGTATAAAACAGCGTTCCAATGGAGAGTATAAAACAGCGTTCCAATGGAGAGTATAAAACAGTGTTCCAATGGAGAGTATAAAACTGTGTTCCAATGGAGAGTATCAAACAGTGTTCCAATGGAGAGTATAAAACAGTGTTCCAATGGAGAGTGTAAAACAGTGTTCCAATGGAGAGTATAAAACAGTGTTCTACCCAATCCCTTGTGTTTCCTGATCCACAAGTTAAGTTAAAATTACTCCCTGTTTTTTCAAAATAGACAAGGGCTTAGCAATTGCACTATAACTTGTTTCTTTCAATTGGGGTTTATTTACACTGAAATTAAAGGCGGAAAGGCAAGGAATGACATGATAAATAAATACGTTCATTGAAAATGTAATAATAATGACTGAGATTAGCCCCCTAAGGAATCAGAATGTTTTTTTTGAAGTATCTGACGGTGGGGCTCATTGTCACGTTCATTGGTATTGCACTTATGTCAAGTGCATTATGGGCATGTGCTGAGCAACTCAGGTTAAGTCATATTTAAAATGTATTCACAGCGGGCAATGCCACTGGCCAGTGATATGATCTGCTTTATGCATAATCACAGTACTGATTGTTCAATATAAACTGTCCAATGGACTGATGTAATATAACTAGATTTGAAATGAGCTGTCCTATTCAGAACTGCAATGCTAGACTGCATTGGACAGCTTATGTTAACTCTAGCATTGCTGTGGTTTTGTTTGGGGCACCTTACATCAAGTGTAATGATGCTGTGGTTATATATGTTACAGCTCCTATCAAGTTTAGTTTTACTGTGGTTATGTGGAGGGGGAAAATCACATGAAAACTCGTGGTTTTGTGGTTATGTATAGGGCCTTTCATATTGAGGTTATTAGTATTGCCGTTATGTAATAAAGGGATCATATTGAATCATGCACAGTGCAGCACTACAGATCTCATAGACAGCCTACTACAGCTTTGCAGTACAGATCAACGGAGAGCTTACAAACAGCAACAGATGCATAAATAAATGACAACCTCTCACTTACATTTAAAAATGCAGCCTGTTTTAATGTATCTCACTTTAAGAAAAAGACGCAGCTCTAAACGGCTTTGCAATCCATGTCACTCTGTTCATACATTTCATTCCCTGATGTTGACAGCTCTGCAACTATATCCGTGGATAACATTTGGTTAGGATCAGACAAGAATTCAGATTAATTAACTCCTGTCTGGAAAATCTGCAACCAAAAATGGTTCTTGCTCAAAAGTAAATCTCCTGCAGCACTATGAACTGTAGTTTGAGGAATGGAGCACAGTGTTCGGTACGTAATTTGTACCAAGCTGATGGCATCACTTTACTTCGCATCAAGGTCTTACAGTTGTCTCCCAAGGGCTCTGCTGACCCACTGGGACAGGCATGTGATGAAACTTATTTTTAATGGTATAGACTAAGTAGGCTGAGGAACTGTCATGATGACTTCCATCTTGAAGATTCTTTTTTTTTGCTGCAATGCTAATGGGCAGAAAAGTTTGGGGGAGAAAGGTCTCGGCGCGAAATTCAGCGGGAGGTTAGTGGCGGCGGTAGCCGGTAGCGCCCCGCAGCGCTGCGCCTCCAGTGATGACGTCAGCGCCGTGCACAGCGCCCTGCTCCCGCCCCGCCCGCAAACTTGGCTCGCGCCCCTTGACCTATCATCGGACGCTACATCCGACAGGGTCAGGGGGGGCGTTTTTGCGGCCGGGTCGGCGATAATTAAAGGTGCCGGGCGGCCATTTTCTTTTGGGCCTACCCCCTCTGGCCTCCTCCCGCGGGGTGCCGGCCGTGATCCGTAAGCCCGGCACTCCTCTTGAGTGTTGGGCTCTTCTGCCGGCACCCCGCTCCCTGGTGGTCCAGCAGGGCCCCGGTGTGCAGTGTGCTAGGCCCCTCCCCTTTAATCACGGGAGGGAGGCCCGCAGTATCGCGGCGCTACGTGCCGACGCGCGTGGTGCTGCTGCATGTAGCGCCGCAATATTCAATGGGAACGCCCCAAGAGGGAGGGGGAGGGCTTCCAGTAGCACCCCGCCTCCTGCTTGGGGCACTACCATTGAATTTCGGGCGCGGGGGCACCAACTTTTTCGGGGTGCTAAAAGTAGCTAAGTTATCGCCCCAAGGGGGGCGTGAGCCAATTTTCCCCCCATAGTTTTAAAAAAAGACACTTAACAAATGATGAAGAAATCTGACAGACACAACAGTTCTAACTTTCAACTGCAGACATTTTTTTTATTATATATAGATTGTTTTATCAGGAAGAAATATATAAGGAAGTGCTTATTTATGAACTGAAATAATGCCATTGGATGCTTGCGTATATGATTGTTTTAAATTCTTCTGTCTGCTACTTTAGCAGAGATCTTAATTCATGGGTTACTGCCTCCGTTATAATAGCAGAAAGAGGAAATTCAGATAAATACATTAACCCCTCTTCTGCTAGTTACTGTAACGTAATTTCAGGGCCAAAGAAATAATTTCTGAGAACTGTATTAGATTTGTTGGAAAACCTTACTTGTGATTATAGAATTACTGGCTCTCATGTTTTACTGCTCCACTTTTCCAAATCCCAAACACACAGCGAGGATTCTCGACCCAGCATTCTGTCAATAGTGTTGGTCAATGAATGTTATAAAGTTACTGTTGCAGCAACTATCCATCTGGTTTAACTCCAGATGTAAATAGATTACAGGAGTCTATGAGGCTTGTTTTTCTTGAGCGCTATATGTATAAATAAATTCCGTGTAATCTTGTTGGCTGTTAGCACATCAGGTCCTCTTTACAATGTTGTCTCTGAGAGTCTGCCTTATGAAAAGAGAATGTGACATAATATATACAGGATGGTAAATCCTAACAACTAACAGCAATTCAACAATTGTTAACAATCGTTTGTCAATATCGTACAACATTTAAAAAGTTTACAGGGAATAATTCAGCAGATTTTATGTGGTAATGGGACACAAAAAAGCTAATTGCAGCACAAGGTGTGATTTAAGTTATTTTATTACCTTCAGATTCCTTACTGCAGTATAAACCTGCTGAGTCTTTCACTTAACCATTCATGTCAGACTTGGGATGAACCATTTTAGCCGAAATTTTCAATATGCTTTTTCTGTAAAGTTTTAGTTTTCCTACTTTGTGTTAAGAATCCTTTTGGGGGAAAAAGTTTAGCTACTTTTAGCGCCCTGAAGAAATTAGCGCCCCCGCGGCCGAAATTCATCGGTAGCACCCCAAGAGGGAAGCGCCCCGCCTACCTCTTGGGGCGCTGCGAGGGAATATCACGGTGCTACGTGCCACAGTACTGCAGGCCTTCCTCCCCTTCTTAAAGGGGAGGGGCCGAGCACAGCGCGACCGGTGGCCCAGCTGGGCCACCAGGAATCGGAGTGCCGGCAAAAGAGCCCGGCACTCAAGAGAAGTGCCGGGCTCACGGAGCGCAGCCGGCACTCCAAGGGGGGGCTGGTCAGAGGGCCGGGGACAGCAACGGGGGCAGGTGCTGGCAGGCGGACAGCAACAAAAATGGCCGCCCGGCACCTCACCTTTAATTAGCACCGCCCCGGCCGCAGGTAGGTCCCCCTGACCCCGTCGGACATAGCGTCTGGCGGTAAGTCAGGGGGCGCTACCGAAGATCGCAGCCGGGGCGCGAGTAGGGCGCTGCGCACGGCGATGACATCATCGCCGTTGGCGCAGCGCCGCAGGGCACTAACGGTTACCGCCACCACTAACCTCCCTCTGAATTTCACGGGAGGTATTGGTGGCGCCGCGCCCGGGCGCTAGTTGCTTTGCGCCCTGTTAGCGCCCTCTTAGGGCGCTAACGGGAGGCGCAAAGCAACCGAATTTTTAGGCCCTTATGTGCATTTTGATTTTGGATATTGATAATTAGGAATGTATCATTTATGTAAACAATGCTACAAGGTTCAAGTCAGGAGTGTGATGGAATACTCACCATTAACATGGTGGTGCAGTCGCAGTAATACTCAAGTGTTGGACACCATCCAGGACAGAGTAGTTTGCCTGATCAGCCCCCCTGCCACCACACTCAACATTCACCCCTTCCATCAGTGGTGCACTGTGGCTTTAGTATGCAAAGTCTACAAGATGCACTGAAGCAACTCACCAAGGTTACTTTGACAGCACCTCCTTTCCCTGTGACCTCTCCCAAGGACAAGAACAGAATGTTGTGGAGACACCATCACCTTCCAAGTTTCCCTCCAAGTCACACACTATCCTGATTTGGATATACATTGCCATTCCTTCATTTCATTAGATTGATATCCTGGATTTCCTGCTTAACACTATTGTGTAAGCACCATCACCACATGGACTGCAGCGCTGCGAGGAGAAAGCCCACCACCACCTTCTCAGGGCAACTCAGGATGGGCAATAAATGCAGCCTTGTCAGTGTCACTCACATCCTAATAAGAAATATAAAAACATTTTGCTACACCGATTCTGGGCCAGCTACTAGCAGGATTCTTTGCTGAAGGCAAATTAGCATCGTAATATTAGGGGGAGCCCCACTGGTTGCTCACATCTTACGTTTGTTATGGACGCCTTTCTCTTGCAAGCCATTCATTGCGTTGCAGCTAGCACGTTAAATTGGTGCTGCCTGCTGTTTTATGTGATTGCTGTATGCTGCCAATGAGCAATGCGGGTAGCTCTGGTTTCACGCATCAGCAGGGGGCCTGATATCGCGGATGGCTAGCGGCGCTACTTAAAACACAGCCTGCACCTCTTAAAGGGGAGGTGAATTGTGGCTGGAACAAGTGGTGGGCATCCTTTGCAAACTGAATCTGTGCTGTAAAAGATTGAAGAATGGCTGAACGTGCAAGACAGCATGCACCAAGGTTTTTTTGATAATGCACTGGAGGCCTTGGTGCAAGGCGCGGAGAGAAGGAGAGACATCCTGTATCTGCCAGGGGGAAGGAGGCCCTCCAGACAGATGCTCAGGGGGCAGTGGGTAGAAGTAGCGGTGTGGGTCAATGCCAGAAGTGTTGCTCCAAGAACATGGGTGCACTGCAGGAAGACGTTTAATGATCTGACACGAGTTGTCAAGGTGAGTGAGTTCAATCTTCAAATGGCATATCTTATCAACTGCACCACTAGCCTCATCCCCTGCTCAATTTACTACACCCCCATCAACCACCTACCAACAATCTCTATCAATCAGTACTCAAAACTTCAATTCATATGGTTTACCAAACCCTTACATATTTAGCACTGTTGGAAGCCTCGCACCCACAACTCACAGCACACAAACACTGGCAGCTATTCAACCATGAAAGCCACATCATCCAAACATATTGCAGGATACTCACTGACACATTTCCCTCTTTCTTGCAGGAGAAGATGATGCATAACAGGAGGCAGCAGGAAAGAACTGGAGGACGACAAACGCGCCTGCATGTTTTAACCCCCATGGAGTAGACAGTGCTGGCCATCATGGGAAGGGGCATCACTTTGGCTGTGACCACTGGCGACGCTGGAGGGATCGATGATGAGGGTATCTGCATATCTAATCCTCCTTCTCTTATCCCACTTTTCCCTCATCCCTCAATCTCTTCTGAGTGAGAATCTGCAGAGGGTGTAAGCACGCATCTCTTACTTTCTCCTCTCCCCTCACCACAACCCAACCCTTGTCCCTTTTTCATTTCAGATACCCAAGAACTGGAGCCTTCCCAGTCAGTGGAGGAAGAGGAAGAAGACAGTGAAGATGAAGAGACACCGTCACTTGATCGTACACTCGCAGCACCAGCTCAGAGACTGACACTGCGCCTATTTTAGAGGCTAGAATAGAGGAGGGATCTGCACATGGTGAGACACTGGCCACAAGTGCACAGGAGCTAGGGCAGGGGGTAAGGATAGCGCAGATGCCAGCTCGCTGGAGGGCAAGGTCGCACACTAATTCTGCTGCAGAGGACTCAGATGAAGACTTCAATGGGCTAGGCTAAAAATAAGCTGATGGGTGTACATAACCAAATGCTTGGTGCACTGGAAAGCCTGCCAGAAAGCCTGTGCTCAATGCTAAGGTGCATGGAGGAGTCAAGTTCCAACTTGACACGGGGCATGGCACAGAGTTTCGAGCCCATCCTTTCCAACATGGAATGGGTGGTCCCCTCCATCAACACACCTGTGGAACCCACCATGATGCAGTGTCTGATGGCTGATGTCACAGCTTCCATTGCAGCACAAACGGTTTCCATCAAAGGTCTGAGTGTCGTAGTGGAACATCAGACTGCTGCCTTGCAAGTTCAGACTACTGCCATCGTGGCTCTGGGCACCACTGTGCAAAGGGGCTTCCAGGCTATCACAGCAGTCCATCAATCTGTTCTCCAACAGATCAGTAGGATTGCTGAGGTGCCACCCCGAGAAAGTGGCAGTGGCTCCATGGAGCACGAACCTGCTGTACTCGCTCAGGATGACGGAATTCCGACTCGCACCCCTGCCACTCTGCCAGTGCCCTTGCTGTTGCCTGTCACCCTGCTGCAGCCCAGGCCAAGATGGTGCAGTCTGAAGCCGGGCCCCTTAGACCCAGAGCTACTCAAGGTCACTCTCCAAGGCCATCTGCAGTCTCCTCAATTGTAGGTTCAGCTGCCTTCCACCATCCATGCTGCAGCCACTGGGGAAGCTCCTCATAGGAGCACAAGGACAGACAAAGGCACAGGGAAGACAGGCACTAAGGGAATACACAAGGGTGAGTAGTTTCATTTTGTATGCATTATTTGTTGGAATATGGGACATGTTGGAACATGGAGAAGGAAGAGGCAGAGAGGTTAATGGGAAATTAAGGCTAGCTTAGCATGAGCTTATGAGGCAAATGAACTAGCTTGGTGTTTAAATTAGTATTTACTTACAGCTAGAATAGTCATTAGTTTCAAGGTCTCAATTAACTGTTAAATAAAGAAAGTTTGTAGAAAGCTAAAAACAAAAATAAGGGAGCCTAAACTTGGGCCAGAAATTCGGCTCTTGTCGGGTGAGTACGCGCTGTGTACTCACCCGTAAGGCCACTTGAAGTGTCGGTTTCCTGCATGCACTGTGCATGCGTGGGAAACCGGAACTTCCATTCCCCTGAAGGAAGGGGTTCAGAAGTCGAACGCGTGCGCGGGAGAGGCTGCGCGCACGCAGCGAACTTCAGGTTTCTCCGGGAGGGTAAGTATGGAGAAGCTGCACTTTTAAAAAGGAGGCGCAAGGCCTGTTTTTAACAAGGTAAGTGGTTAATTAATTACAATTTAAACATTTTTTCAACAGGTTTATCTTTTTTAGATACTTTAAAGAAAGGTAAGTTTATTTTTAGCATCGTTAAAAAGTATAATTAATTTTTTCAAAAATTTAAACTTTTGTTTAAAGTAATTAATTTATGTAACTTATAGTTATTTTAAAAATGTGATGTTTTTTAAAAAATTTATTTGAAGTTTAAGTGTGGTTTTGGGGCCGATCTCTATTCATAGATTTGACAGGTCTTCCTGTCAAATCTATGAATGAAAATGCCCTGCTAGGATTGGCTCTCCATGGCCCACGTGATCCCAGGGGACGCTTCAAACTAACTGCGCCCCTGGGATACGCAAGCAGTGCGCGCCGGCAGCTGGAGGAGGCCCAGGAGCCGAAGTCCTCGTGGGCCCAAAGCACAACGGCAGACGCGGTAGGCAAGTACGCGCGCGATGCTTGCACCCGCGGGAAGCCGGAAAGCTGAATTTCTGGCCCCTTATCTCTGTCTAATTAGTCATTGGGCTAGGCTGGCTGTACTGGAAATGTACTGGAGGGGCGTGGCCACATTAAGTCAGGTCACAGAAGGAATCCAATCAAGGGAAAAGAGGCAGATTCACTACAGGCACAGAATAATATAAAAGCAGGCATTTTGTGGTTTAAAGTTTAGTACAATGTTAGGATGCATGCTTACATCTATTGTACTCTGTCTGTCAAGCTACTCCACTTGTAAATTGCTTTGCATGCTGAAGGAAGCAATAAAGCTATTGCACCTGAAGCAATGACTATTTTCATTACTGCTCAAGTAAAGAGACAATATAGGTCTCTTTACCAACATCATTTACCAAGATGATGGGATGGTCAGTGATAGAGGAAAGGTAAGAAGTGTGTGACTGTTGGTGAATGGGAAGGTGTAATTGAGATAATCTGATCCCATAGAGCCCGAGCGGAAAGGGGCTGTCTACACTGTGGCCTACCTTCCTCTTCCTCTTCCTCCTCCTTCCTCTTGCACTTTCTCCTCCTCCGTCGCCTCCTCCTCTTCGTCCACTTTCTCCTCCTCCTCTTCCTCATGCTCCTGCTCCTCAGCTTCTCGTCAGATAGGTGGTGGCAACGGCTTTTCCCTCATGATGGCCAGGTTGTGCAGCATGCAGCATACTTCCACAAATTTTGATACCCGCTCAGCTGAGTACTGCAGGGCTCCTCCAGAGCGGTCCAGGCAGCGGAAACGTTGCTTGAGGACGTCGATGTGTGCTCTATAATGTTCCTTGTGGTAGCATGGATCTCATTGTAGGCCTGCTGTGCACGTGCGCATGGGTTCCTGACCAGAGTCATGAGCCATGTCATAAGGGGATAACCCTTGTCGCCCAGTAGCCAGCCTTTGACTTGCTGTGATGGTTCAAGTACAGGTGGAACAGAGGACTGCCGCAGAATGAAAGAATCTTGAGTGCTGCCAGGATAACGGGCATTCACTTGCAAGAAGCGCTGCCTGTGGTCACACACCAGCTGCACATTGAGGGAGTAGAAACCCTTTCAGCTCATGAAAATGGCCAAATTCAGTTGGGGAGCACACAAGGCAATGTGTGTGCAGTCACTAGCACCCTGCACCATGAGAAAACCTGCAATCCATGCAAAACCTCTTACTCGCTCCTCCTGCTTGTCTCTGGTAAGAGGGAATGAGATTAAACTGTTTCTCTGTGTATACATAGCCTCAGTAACGTCCCTTATACAGCAGTGACTGCAAACTGCGAGGTGTTGTTTATATCTCCAGCCTGAAAGGAACCAGATGCATAAAAGTTAAGAGCTACGGTCACCTTGACAGCCACAGCCAATGCTGTCCTTGCCCTGTGTTGATGTTGCAGTTGCGGCTGCAGCAGTTGGCAGATTTCAGTCATAACCTCTTTTGTGAAGCGAAGACGTCTTGTGCATTAGTCGTCGCTGAAGTTGAGGTGAGAGAATTGCTCCCTAAAGACCCTCAGTGGATTTGGCTTCCTGCTGAGTGGCCCTTCTCCCCCTTCTCGTCCTCCCTCTTCTAGCAGCTTGTCCTGCTCTGTGTGGCCTCTCTTCATTCTCCCAGTCATGCTCAATTATCAGAGGAAGCCCTACCTGGCTACCCATGTCTGGACGCAACTTCTTTCATCACAATATTTTATATGACAGAAAACATACTGCAAGACCAGCCAGACCACTCCCTGTAGAGTATTCCAACTTTAGCCAAGTATAGGAAAGCTCCAAAAACACATACAATTGCAGCAGCAGCCAGAAGAAATAATCTAGCAACTAACCTGTAAGTACTTCATGATCCCTTTAAATAGCACTGGTGGGGGGTCCTTCATTCTGTTTAACATTGTGTTCAGCTGTGCAAGGTTATGACAGGGGATTGGCTGGAGCGTGGTGGCAGCGGTAGCTTCAAATCAGCATTGCACACTGATTTGTGTCATCATCTGCCTGCTCTGCAAACTGCATGCGTGCAAACCCCTTTCCCAAGATGGCGTCCTGCGCACTTCCCATCGGAAGTGTGCGTGTGCCTCCTGGAGCCCATTTTGGAGTCTTATTTGGCCGCCCAGCGCCTAAAAAACGGGAGCTACAGGGTCCAATTTATCCCCGAATATGTGCCCACGTTGGACCCTGTCAAAGTTTGTGGGGTCAGGAAGAGGTCACATGATTTACATGCCTTTAATGGGCTAGGAAAACATTTGAGGCAAATATCTCAAAACCTGCTGAAGAGGCCAGAAAGTCTGACACAGCCAGGACCCCCCTTTAAACATCCTTTAGCTCCCCCGTTTGAGTGAAAAGATTTTTTTTTTTATATTCTGAGGTCCTTCTGCGATTCAGGCCTAGATTTCTCCCCCTCCCTAACCCCATTTCCACCATGGAGGCAGCCACCAAGAATATGTCAGGTCCTTTTGAGGGCTGAGGTCATGGGAAGGCTCGACGTAAGAAATCCCTACCCCTGGCCTCCCATCACCCCTTATACCAATGGTGAGACTCCGCCCCCACCCCCAACCCATAATGCCATCTGAACACTGAAGTGCAAGGCTGGGACGTGGCAAATCTGGGGCCCTGCCCCATGTCTAGACGTTCTTCTGGACTCCAGCCAAAGTTACGCCAGAATGGGTGAGGATATTCAATCCCAGAACTTCTCGTGCCGCAACCTCGGACTGCTGAGATTGTCACTGCCACTTTAAGACACAGGCTTTATAAATTTGCTGCTGTGTTAGGTCTCCCATCACAGTGACGTGTACGCTTCTCGAGCATGGTCCAATAGGGAGCCCTGAATAACTCTTAAAATAGGCAGACCTCGCAAACCGTTGTCAGGTCCACTCCATGTGCTTTTGATGCAAGATGTGTTCAGTACTCCCAGGTCTGAGGCCACTGAACCTGTTCAGAACATCAGCCTGCTATCAACGAGGGGAAAAGAGCAGAATCAAAAACCCACAAATCAATCAAATTCTGCATCTTATTGTTCAATGTTCTCCCTTTTCATTTCCTGAAGGCACTGGCCCATATTGGAGTAAAACTACACAGATGCTGACAGTCCTCCAGTACCTCTCCCAAATGGCCTTTCCTTGTGTGTGTTTACCCACTCAGTGTCAGAAAGCAATTTAAAGTGGGAGACAGGCCTAGTCCTGTCCTCACTCAAAATCCACATATATACTTCCCAGGAAGGAACCACTGGACAGCGATCAAGAGAGGGAACTCTGGCTGATTTATTTTTCCATTCCTTAGTCCAGGAGGACAGAGACCAATTGTAGCACTACTACTGCTCCACTGGCTGAGTTCAGGGATTGAACCTGGGATAGTCCTGCTCCGCATGGTTCAGTACCGCATCATGCAGTGTAATGCCAACTGAATCATCAGGAGTTGCTCAGCCTATGCGCTTTCTTTAATATTTGATGCATTTTTCACATCGCTTCGTGTGAGCAATGTCAGTGCTGAGGAATGGAACATTTTAACATTCTGTTACAGAACAATCACATGCAGAGTAAAGCTCTCTCAAATCGGCCCCAATATCTACCTTAAGCCCAAACTCAGAAGAGTGCCTCCTAATGCACCAGTTTTATTTTTCCACTCTCCATTGTAATGGCCTCTGTGATGAAGACTTCCAATTTAATGCCAAATTTTGCTGAATTGCGTGCAGTTTTGCATCTCACTGCATCAATAAAGACATAAATTTGCAAACGCTGGAAATACACATCTGGTCCATCAGCATCTGTAAACAGAAAAGACAGATTCACATTTCTGGTGTAGATGTTCTGACAGAGCCAAAACTTTAAGCTGTCTTTTCTCTTTACAGTTGCTGGTGGACCTTTCATTGAATCACTCTGGACTGGATGTGAACTCAGGTCCCAGAAGTATAGTAACAGAATACTAATCCACTTGCCACACAGCCCCCCATATATATGTCAGCAGTTATTTCCGGAGTGCAATCTAATCTTGTCATTAAAATGGCTGTCATAAACTCCTAGAGCTTTGCTTCTTCCATTTATGATGTCATGTGGATCCCTTAATTCAGTTCCAACCTTGTTCACTGCCAGGTGTCCATTCTCCAGACATATTGCAGCTCATATTTCCACAGCATCAAGCCAACAACTGCAGGAAATGGCACTACTTTCCTCTACATCTCTCAGCTCCAGCAACTACCTTCAGTTTTATCGTACGGTGTTAGCCTTGCCTCAGTGGTAGCACTCTCGCCACTGAGTCAGAAAGCTGTAGTTTCAGGACTTGAGTACATAATCTAGGCTGACACTTCAGTGCAGTACTGAGGGAGAGCTGCATTGTTGGAGGTGCCCTCTTTCGAATGACAAATTAAACTGAGACTCTGCCTGCTCAAAAGGACGTGAAATATCCCATGCTACTATTTGAGAAGAGATGGAGAGTTCTGCCAGTCAATATTTATCCCTCAATCAAAAAACAGATTAACTGGACATTGCTCTCAATGCTGTGTGCAAATTGGATGCTGCGTTTGCCTACTAAAACAACAGTGACCACACTTCAAAGGCAATTTATTGGCTGTGAAGTGCTTTGGGATGTCCTGAGGCTGTGAAAGGTGCTACGTGAATGCAAGTTTTTCTTTCTTTACTCTCTATCCCTGGAGGGTAATGTTTTACTTATTTGTCATGAGCCATGACCAATGCATTCAAATCTACTGGAACTCATTTATTTTCCAAGAAAATCAGCATGTTTAAAATGTACAAGCAGGAAAATGAGGAGAACTAGCAATCCACTGGGATATTATATCTAAGGGAGAGAGAGAGAGAGAGAGAAATTTGTGTGTGATCGGATTGCCCAGTAATAGGTTCCAGGTGTGCTTCTATTAGCACTGGCAAAAAAAAATTCCAGGCCTACTGCAAGTCCTTATGGAAAGGAATGCCTCTTGGAAAGAACGAGATGAATGAAGCCAACAGCTTCAGCAGCTCAATTAATCTGGTCAGGTCAACGCAGTATGTCTTAAGTAGTTTTAATTTCACTGTTTCTGCAACTGTGTGGGAAGTGTGCATTTGAACTATCAGACACTGGGTCTGTATGTATATTAGTGTACGGGGGAGTGCAACTTCAAGACTGAGACAGTATAGGCTACGTGAAACAGAACACTCAGATTGTGTGCAACTTCCCTGAAACTGTAACCATGCGCCATTATCAAACTAGAAACCATGCTTTAAAAGTAATTTTTAATAGATGAAAACTAATAAAATATGAATATTAATAACTTGAGTTCCGAGGAAGTAGCAGAGACTAAGGTGTTAAATGTTATCCCATAGATCAGGGCGCCCAACTTGTGAACCTAGAGTCATAGGCGAGCCCTGAGCTCTGGCAATCCAGTCCTTGAAACCTAGGCAAGTCAGATTTATTTATATTTATATTGCTTATTCACTGACTTGTTCTGTTTGAATTTCATAGTCTGGAGATTTGTAAAGAAAATGTATTCATTCCGGGATGTGGGCATCACTGGCAAGGCTAGCATTTATTGCCCATCCCTAGGTACAACTGAATGTCTTGCTAGACCACTTCGGAGGACAGATGAGAGACAACCAACCACTCTTTGATTTGGAAAGGGCTGTTTTTACTGCTATTGCTTCATTGGTGGATAAATCCTCAGTCAGAGCACTAAAAGCTGTTAATTATGCAACTTCAACTGTAATTCAAATTAACGAGAACATGAAAATAAACTTTATATGGAGATCCCGAGTTTCTGGGGTTAACACCTGTGCAGCCTATGAAAGCAAAAGCTTGGACCCCCCTGCTATAGATCCTAGGCACCAACACCAGGGGACCAAGTTATCCCCACCTGTAATCTTACAACCTGAGTGCAGGCCTTAGACCAGACCTCCGGTTATATTCTGTATGCTGCTGGATTTGCCTGTTTGGTCTGCTCTCAGTGAGGCTCCCTCATTGGTGGATGTAGGATTTTTCCAGACATGGAAGAGCAGCACTGAGATTGGTCGTTCCCAGACTGCCGGGCCCGCCAAATTCAAGCAGGTGAAATCGCAGCAGAACGAACCGTGTAAGGGACAATGGGAACAGAGCGGGCAGCAGGATGCTAACTCGCTAAGGCTTCACTAGCTAGAAAGGTACTGCTCACAGGCCAGAGGGTTGGAAGGAAGAAACCCAATGTTGTGCGTGCCGCATCCCATCGTCCCGAGCAGGCCGGGTTGTTTAGATCTTCATCAAACTGCAACTTGCCCCACCCTGAGCATGTTACTTAAACATGGTGTGGCCACAGTTTATTATCGTTGGGAATTTCCTCGGCAGGGGGGGAGGGGGGAAGCCGGGGGGGGTTGCAGGGGGGGGCTTCTCCCGCTCGGTTGCTGTAACTTCAGCGGAAGCCCCGTTTGCATTGACAAAGTTACAGCGGGCGACTGGGAGAATCCCAGGGAAATTCACGGAGAGTGTGTCTTTTAATGTGTAGTGGCAATTTTATGACACAACGAAAGGTGGCAGAGTGGAAGACTTTGTTTTTGAGGAGTTTTTTTCTCTCTGTGCGGAGAGATGTATTCAAGTGTGAGAATAATGGTGACACAGTAACAGACACGACTCAAATGACACATGGGTTTAAAAACAATACATCTGGGGGATTAATTCCATTTGAAGAGATGGTTCTGCACCTGAATATCACTGCACCTGAATTTCTTATATGGCTTTTCAGGTGGTTGCCTGAAGAAAAATGTAAATTGCAATCAAATGAGTGTCAGAGACCTGTACACCGAAGATTTCTGGTACAGGGTACAATTCAGCAACAAACTGCTCCCAAAAAAAAACTGGCACCTTAACTTCCTGAGCTACTGCTTAGGTTCTGTAGGAACACAGGAATAGGAGTAGGCCATTCAGCCCCTCGAGCTTGTTCTGCCGATCAATTAGATCATGGCTGATCTGCGCCTCTACTCCATTTACTCCCCTTTGTTGCGTATCCTTAATACCCTTACCTAACAACATCCATAGCCTTTTAGGGGAGCAAGTTCCAGATTTCCACTATCATTTGTGTGAAAAAGGACCTCCTGTTTTCACTCCTAAATGGCCTGACTAATTTGAAAATTGTGCCCCCTTGTTCTATTCCCCACCAGAGGAAATAATTTCTCTGTATCTGTCCTAGTGAATCCCTTTATGATTTTAAAGACCTCAGTTAGATTACCCTTCAACCTTCTAAACTCAAGGGAATACAAACCAAGTTTATGCAACCTGGCCTCATAATTTAACCCTTTAAGCCCCTGTATCATTCGGGTGAATCTGCGCTTCCAAGGCCAATATATCTTACCTGAGGTTCGGTGCCCAAAACTGAACACAGTGCTCCAGATGGGGTCTAACCAAGGCTCTGTACAACTCAAGCATCACTTCCTCACTTTTGAATTTGAACCCACTTGAGATAAAGGGCAACATTGCATTAGCCTTTTTGATTACTTTTTTGTACCTGTGCACTAGCTTTTAGTGATTTGTGTACACGGACACCTTTTGCTCCTCCACAGCTTCTAGTCCCTCGCCATTGAGAAAATATGTTGATTTGTCTTTCACAGATCCAAAGTAGATCACCTCAGACATCCCCACATTGAACTCCATCTGCCATAGTTAGCCTGTCTATCACCCTTTGTAACATCCTGCTACCATCCATACAACTTACTGTGCCTCCTAACATAGCGTCATCTGCAAACTTTGGATATATAACTCTCTATTCCTTCATCCAAGTCATTGATATATAAGGTGAAATGGTGAGGCCCCAGTACAGATCCCTGGGGAACACCACATCACATCTTACCAATCAGAGAATGAACCTTTTCCCTACTCTCTGTCTCCTACCTCCCAATCAATTACCAACCCACATCACAAAGTTATCTCAAATTCCATGCGCTGTCAATTTTGCTAATAATCTCTTGTGTGGAACTTATCAAATGCCCTCTGGCAGTCCATATAAACAACATCCATAGACACTCTTATCCACCATGCTCGTGACCTCCTCATAAAATTCATCTAGATTAGTCAGACATGACCTACCCTTCACAAATCCATGCTGGCTCTCTTTGATCGGCTCATACTTGTCTGAGTGTTCATTCGCTCTGTCTCTGATGATAGATTCCAGTAACTTCCCTACAATTGATTTAAACTGACAGGTCTATAGTTACCTGGTTTCTCCCACCTTCCCTTCTTAAATAATGGAGTGACAATTGCAATTTTCCAATCCAAGGGCATAAATCCTGAATCTAGAGAGCTTTGGAAAATTATAACTAGCGCATCTGCACTTTCTCCAGCTGTTTTTTAAAGGGACATCTCAATTTTCTTAAAGGGACAAGCTGCTCTTGTCAAGAAAGAACTTTTAGCCTTTTGACTTGTTTTTTCAGCTTCAGAAATTGTTGCAGAATGCTGTAATTCTTTTTCACTCACTGATGGATGCCATGTTTGGTACAGTGGTTTCCCCCTCCACCTTTTGTAAGACGGCTAATTGGAGGCAGAAGAACCAAAAGCTCCCTTGACAGCTGCTAAAGATATTCACCTGGCCCTGTCTGGAGCACCATCAACTGCTTCACTAGCAAAGGGCAGCAACTGACCTTCCACTTTCCATCCAATAGCTCCATCTCACAATCAATACAAAGAGAATCTTCAGAGTCAATCCCGCACTTCTTTTCCCTACAGTATAAAAAAAGGCATAAACACACAGTGATTAAATTCAAACAGTGATTTATTGCAGTATGCTGTTTATGTTACTGCCTACTCTTTATCCACATTGTGCCTTCTTCGTACCCACTTTTTTCATAGTGGTGGCCTCCTATCCTGGTGCTCTTCTTCTTAATGAATTCCCCCTGACAGGAGACTGGGCAAGGGGCCTAAGCTGTGTCTCCACTACATGGTGCTGGGAAAGAGGTGGCCTTCAAATTCTCCGAGCACAGATCCCAGGATAGTCCTGCTCCAGGCTGTAAACTCTCTGTAGCTGCAGACACAGTATGGCCCAGCCTGTCTTTTGGTTCTTGGACAGCCATGGGTGATAGGCAGAGGAGTAGTGCGAAGGTTCTGCTATTCTAAGAGAGAACATCATCTTCATTAGCCTCATCTGTTCTGACCCTACTTGAAGCCTTTGTGTCACCGTGACCTCCAACTTGTGGGTGCACGGACCTGACATCAGGGAAGCCCATGCCCATCTAACGCCTCCTTTGAGGAAGATCATCAGTAACCATTAGCTCAATGACATGGTGATTTTTTTTAATATTCATTCATGGGATGTGGGTGTCACTGGCAAAGCCAGCATTTATTGCCCATCCCTAATTGTCCTTGAGAAGGTGGTGGTGAGCCACCTTCTTGACAACTGAGTGACTTGCTAGGGCATTTCAGAGGGCAGTTAAGAGTCAACCACATTGCTGTGGATCTGGAGTCACATATAGGCCAGACCAGGTAAGGACAGCAGATTTCCTTCCCTAAAGGGCATTAGTGAGCCAGATGGGTTTTTACAACAATCCTATAGTTTCATGGTCACCATTACTGACACTAGCTTTTTATTACAGATTTATTTAATTAACTGAATTTTATTCCCGAGCTTGCGTGGTGGGATTTGAACTCGCGTCTCTGATTCATTAGTCCAGGCCTCTTGGATTACTAGTCCAGTAACATAACCACTATGCCACCGTTTCCTCAAAGGCCTGGGTGAAAGCTGCTTGAGCTGTCATTGTGATCTCTCTGGTGCGAGGATGTGCTGCAGTTAGCCCTGGAATTGCCACTCTATCGACGGCTGTTTCCTGGTTCTGGAAGCTGACCCTCAGCACCCACTCATTCAACTGCTGGATTCCTCCACATCAGCTGCCATTTGTTGGCCAGATCCAGCAATGATCCCAATAAGCTTGCGTGTTCAGAAAGCTTCTTTCTCTTACAAGAGATGTGTTTGCTTGACCTTGACAGCTAGGGAGAGCGGCAACCTCAGCATTTTCTACTCCTCTTACTCCACGTGTTTCTGTGTAAAACAGTCACTCAGAACCAGTTCAAAATGATTCATCTGCAGGATTTGACTCTTGTTTCTCCATGCACCTTTAATCAGCCTCAGGCTTTTATGGTCCAAAGTGCGCCTAAACTGCCTGCCACCTGAATGGTCTGCTTCAACTGTTTGCCTCCTCAAGCACATGAAATCTGGCCTCTCTATGTAAATGAGGGCCACCAGGAAATCCAGGTATTCCAGTGCTTCCTGCAATGCAGTGCAATTCTGGCACACGGTCCTCATTGTGCCCATGAACAGCTTCCACCCATGAAAATCAGACCAATACAACTCAGATTACCCACCCATTACCTAGTCCACCCATTACTTGGTCCGCCCATTACCTGGTTTGCCCATTACCTGGTTTTCCTATTATCTGGTCTGCCCATTACCTGGTCCAGTCCGCCCATTACCTGGTCCAGTCCACCCATTACCTGGTCCAGTCCGCCCATTACCTGGTCCAGTCTGCCCATTACCTGGTCCGCCCATTACCTGGTCCACCCATTACCTGGTCCACCCATTACCTGGTCCACCCATACCTGGTCCAGTCCGCCCATTACCTGGTCCACCCATTACCTGGTCCACCCATTACCTGGTCCACCTATTACCTGGTCCAGTCCGCCCCTTACCTGATCCACCCATTACCTGGTCCACCCATTACCTGGTCGGCCCATTACCTGGTCCAGTCCGCCCCTTACCTGGTCCACCCATTACCTGGTCCACCTATTACCTGGTCCAGTCCGCCCCTTACCTTGTCCGCCCATTACCTGGTCCACCCATTACCTGATCCACCCATTACCTGGTCTGCCCATTACCTGGTCCAGTCCACCCATTACCTGGCCCGCCCATTACCTGGTCCGCCCATTACCAGGTCTGCCCATTACCTGGTCCATCCATTACTTGGTCTACTCATCGCTAGGTTTTTTTAAATTCATTCATGGGATGTGGGCGTTGCTGGCAAGGCCAGCATTTATTGCCCATCCCTTACAAAATTGACTCCTGAGACAGTTCTGGTGACAGTTCCCACCAAAGTCGCAGCTGCTGGCAGAAGAAACATTAGCCACAATTTTAAGGTGGGGGGGTGTGTATAATGTGCACTAGCCCTGAAACAGGTGGCAAATCTGGAGAGTCCAGGAACGTGGAGGCTCGACCTATATTCACGACTGGAGCTCATTACCGTAACCTTACTCACTGACCTGTCCGAGCGCGGCCAGATACACTACCTGGCGGGCGGGCACAGGAATTCAGGAAAGTGGTGAAGGGGGGGGGGGGGGGGGGACTCTGTATGCAATCGGGAGGAAGGAGGAGCCCGGAGCAAGGGAGGCGCAAGGCTTCCTTGTAAGGCCCGGATGTGCAGTCCTGCTCATCCTGGCCCACAATGAAACCTAAAATTGTGGCAAATGGATTTCAATATCGGCAAGTGGGAGGTCATCCACTTTGGACCTAAAAAGGATAGATCAGAGTACTTTCTAAATGTTGGAAAGCTAGAAGCAGTGGAGGTCCAAAGAGACTTAGGGGTCCCTGTACATAGATCATTAAAATGTCATGGACAGGTACAAAAAATAAACAAAACAGCTAATGGAATACTGGCCTTTATATCTAGAGGACTAGAATACAAGGGGTTAGGTGTCATGCTGCAGCTATACAAAGCCCTGGTTACTGTAAGCAGTTCTGGGCACCACACCTTAGGAATGATATATTGCCCTTGGAGTGAGTGCAGCATAGGTTTACCAGAATGATACCCGGACTCCAAGGGTTAAATTACGAGGAGAGATTTAGAATATTAAGGGATGATTTAATCGAAGTTTTCAAGGTATTAAGCGGAACTGATAGGGTAGATAGAAATAAACTATTTCCACTGGTTGGGGAATCTAGGACTAGGGGGCATAGTCTAAAAATTAGAGCCAGATCTTTCAGCAGTGAAATTAGGAAACACTTCTACACACAAAGGGTGGTAGAAATTTGGAACTCTCTTCCGCAAATGGCAGTTGATGCTAGATCAATTGTTAATTTTTTAAACTGAGATTCATAGGTTTCTGTTAACCAAAGGTATTAAGGGATGTGGGGCAAGGGCATGTATATGGAGTTAGCTCACAGATCAGCCATGACCTCATTCAATGGCGAAACAGGCTCGAGGGGCTAAATGGCCTACTCCTGTTCCTATGTTCCTAAAATTAAATTAAATTAAATTACTTATCTGCCTGGGCCTCTTCTGGCCCACGATCCACCTCCCAGCAGATCAGGCTTAACAAGGAAGCCATCACTGCTCCCCACCACTCAGGCCTCCAACTAAAATCATTGGGATCCGCTCTTCATATTTAAAGGAGGACCCGTCTGTCTTCCTGCGGGTGTCCCGCTCCACAGAGCAGGTTAACATCGGGGCACGGCGGGATCAGAGAGAGTAAATGACAACCCTCAATTTTATCTGCTGCCGCTGCAACCCCTCCTGCCCGCCCAGCCCGTCCCCGTCTCGTCCGATTATCACCAGCCGGGAGGGAGTTAAAAGCAGGGCCAACGTAATATAAAGGAGGCATCAGATAATAGATGTGAACTACCTTATGTGTAGCCTGCAGGGGTTTTCCGGAGACGCTCCATGGCATCAGCTTACCACTTGACAATGAGGCACATTCCATTCCATAGCCAGTGAAATGTGAGGCAGACTCCACACTGCTGTACATGAGGCCAAAAGTTTGATGTCTACTGATTAGAAACAGGATCCGCACAGATAAAATCACCTCATCAGGGATTTTAGAAATTATTTTTTTATCGGCCTGAGTTATTAAATCAGCAGTAAGCTAGCTATCATTCTGCCTATTTAATTTCCTGCAGTCAGTCGAGTTATGTGTATGTTTCTTTGGTGCTTTCTCTCGTACCTGGTGTCAGAATTGAAATTAGCTTTGAAAAATTGGTCTTTCGATTTTAAGAATGAGAGTTCGGTGGCTGCGCAAGAATGTACAGGAAATTAATTTTTCGAGCACTTAACTTTTGGAATTAACTTACTTGAGTTAAGCCTGATTCTAAGTGCTGTGAAATTAGTTACACTACGAAGCCTTTGAAGATTAAATTGTGCTTTAAAAAAAATTTAAGCTGATCATGAAGCCTCATGTACAGCAGTGTGGAGTCTGCCTCACATTTCACTGGCTATGGAATGAATGTGCCTCATTGTCAAGTGGTAAGCTGATGCCATGGAGCGTCTCTGGAACAGGAAAATTACATTTGGATTAACAATCCTGTCCCTTTTTGTTAGATCAATGCTACCTACCCTCCTTCAATCTGTTTTCTCACAATCTGATTGCCTTACGAACCCAGTTTTCCTGTCTACTTCAATAGCTTGGCTAATAACGTGTCGCACAAGTTTAATAATCCTTTACCCTTTCGTATATAAAAATTCCGACCTTGATTATAACTCAGTTAAAATCAGGGGCAGTTAAGAAGCAGCAGGGGACTTACCCACTACTTTCCCAACCCGATCTGGCCAACTGTAATTTAAAATTGCAGGCAGCACAGCCACAGGCCCCAAGTTGATGAGGTCCTCTCTAAATATGCTGATTGGAGATATGCTGATTACGACATCGGGGCCCGATCTGCCATTGTAACCTGAGGCCTGAGCAGGGGCCACACCTGCTTCAAACTCACCCATTCCCCCCTCCCCCTTGATGGGGATTCCCCTCTCGCAGCCCTCCGATGGACTTACCTTGTGCCGGGGACCAGTGCGCGGCTCCCCGGCAGCGGTCTCTTGCCGCCCAAATTCCCCCTCCCGCCCGTCAGCCAGGCAGTGATTCCTGCTGAGTTTGGGTGGGTGTCCAATCTCGCATATGTAAATGAGGCCCAGGAGCTAAAATCTCTCCGGGCCTCGGCATGCGAGCTTGTAGCTCACCCTAGTTCCCCTACCCCACACCCCCCACACAATGTCCCAATCCCGATCCCTCTCCAAGGTAAATTCAAGGCCTCTGATTTACTTTACCTCTTATTCCGAGCTTCCTAATTTTTTAACTTGTGTATTTGAATCATTCACCACAGTGAACAATTTACCTGAATCAACTTTGTCAAATCTCTTCACAACCTTGACCATAAACTGATGAATTCTTCTTCTTATTAGCCACATCACTAACTTTGAGCAGATTGTTGGTTCTTAAGGCAGTTAGTATGCTCTGCAATGACTAGCTCACATCCTGGTCCCTCAAAGCCTCTCCATTATCTATAGGGCTCAGGTCATGAGTGTGATGGAATACTCACCATGCGCTTGGACAGGGGGCAACTGCAACAACAGTCAAGAAGCTTGACACCATCCAGAACAGAGCAGTAGTATGTGTTATCTACAGATGCACCACAGTTACTTTGACAGCACTTCCCAGCCCTGCAACTTCTACCACTGTGGACAAGAGCAGGAATGTCATGGGAATGCCATCACCTCCAATTTCCCTTCAAATCAACACCATCCTGACTTTGGACATATGTCGCTCTTCCTTCGTCGTCATTGGGTCAGAATCTTGGAATTACCTTTCTGACACTATCGTAGAAACGCTATCAGCACAAAGATAGCAGCAGTTATAGGAAAAGGCCCACCACTATCTCAGGGAAACTAGGAAGGTATATTAAATGTAGTCTTGCCAGTGTCAACTACATCCCAAGAACATTTTTTTTCAAAAAAATACCCTCCTGCGAGCAATAGCAGTAAGTGTGAAGCTGCTTCAGGTTCTCAGGTCAAAGACCAAACATGGACTGAAAAGTGAACAGAAGCATCAACGATCGGCTACTTTCTTTATATATGTAGATTGTGGATGGTCCTTTACCATTGGATTACAAAAGAACGTATCACATATGGGAGCGTGCAATAACAATGATAGTTAATTGTTACTATGGTTTTATTCGACACCACATCCTATTTTAGACTCTGAGGCCTAGCTGTGAGTTCAATGTTTGTAACCCATTTTACAGGAACCGTTTTCACTGAAGGCAGAAGGATCCACACTTGGGTGTTTACAACTTCATTTGAAAAGCCTTATTTGAGGTCACCTCAGGTCTGCATTCTCTTAGCCGTTCATCCCTCATATCACTGTACTGAAATCCGGCAGCTGTAAAAAGATTCAATGCTCAGTATTGTAGATAAATAAAAGAAAGAAATAACTTGCATTTATACAGCACCTTTCAGGACCTCAGGACGTCCCAAAGCGCTTTACAGCCAATAAAGTGCTTTTGAAGTGTAGTCACTGTTGTAATGTAGGAAAACGCAACAGCCAATTTGCGCACAGCAAGGTCCCACAAACAGCAATGTGATAATGATCAGATAATCTTTTTAGTGATACAATAGCAAAATACTGCGGATGTTGGAAATCTGAAATAACAGCAGAAAGTGCTGGAAACACTCAGCAGGTCAGGCAGCATCGAGGAGAGGAGAAACAGAGTCAACGTTTCGGGTCGAACCCTTCGTCAGAACTGGAAAAGGTTAGGGAGGAGAGATTTTTAAGCAGGGGCAGGGAGGACGGGAGGAAAGAACAAAGGGAAGGTCTGTGATAGGATGGAGGGCAGGAGAGATTGACTGACAAAAGGGATGATGGTGCAAGGCAAAAGGAGAGGTGATGGGACAAGTTAAGAAACAAAAGATGACTCTAGATGATGTGTGAATGATGATGGCAGCAACATTACCGGCTACCATGTGAGGAAACAAGAGAAAAAAGAAAGAAATACAGGAGCCAATTTATAGTCTGAAATTGTTGAACTCGATGTTAAGTCCAGAAGGCTGTAAAGTGCCTAATAGAAAGATGAGGTGCTGTTCCTCGAGCTTACATTGAGCTTCGTTGGAACAATGTAAGAGGCCGAGGACAGAGAGATCAGAGTGGGAGTGGAGGGGAGAATTAAAGTGACAGGCGACCAGAAAGTCGGACTGAACGGAGGTGTTCCGCAAAGCGGTCACCCAATCTGCGTTTGGTCTCCCCAATGTAGCGGAGACCGCATCGTGAGCAGCATAATCTTTTTAGTGATGTTGGTTTGATGGATAAATATTGGCCAGGACACCGGGGAGATCTCCCCTGCTCATCTTCGAAATAGTGCCATGGCATCTTTTACCTCCACCTGAGAGGGTAGGCGAGGCCTCGGTTTAACATCTCATCCGAAAGGCGGCACCTCCGACCATGCAGCACTCCCTCAGCGCTGCACTGGAGTGTCATATTTTGTGCTCAAGACTTCTCTTATCGGGACCAGCACTTAATATAAGAGAGAAGGAGTAAGGAAAAGTATTTGGCAGCAGAAGGTTAGGAACAAACGCCTTACACATACAGCAAACCTAAATGGAATTCAGCCTGCTTAGTTTGTACACTTGCAGCTTTCACAAAGATAAGTGGAGACGCAGGAGGCTGTTTTGCCCATCCAGCCTATCCATCCATAGAAACTCCGTTTCCTGCACTTTGGTTTCATTCACTTTCTTTTTCCTTTTCACATTGTGCTCCCAGTTTAGCTTAGTTTCTACTTTCAGTTTCAGTTCAGTTCCAGCTTTATTTTATGCTTTTTCTTTTGTGTTCAGGGTGCTTGGCAATCAAATCCGATCCACATAATTCAGCTATTTATTCTTACTCGCATGAATCCATTTCCTTTCCTTCCTCCTTGTTTTTCTGTGTATAGTTGTTCAGCTCACTCAAATACAAAACCGTTGAACAGTCACCTTGAAAGGAATTCTCTGAACCAGAGCAGCGCATATTCAGAGACTGTGTGCATATATTGCGAGAAAGAAAGACGGCGCCTGTGTAACATCATTTTTATTTTCATGAGTGAGTTAGTAATTGGTCTCAAGAGTGGATAAAACTAACGGGGGTGAAACTGGGCCGGGTCGCGCCCGATTCCAGGGGGCGAAATGAGTGTAACAGGGATAAATTTCGGGTGGCGGTATCCCGCGCCCAATCTTCCCCAGAAGTTCAGCAGTCGCCATATTGCTCTGAGCGCTAAGGCAATTAGAATATGTAAATAATGGTGCTTTACCTGGTGAAAGGCCCTCTTCCCAAATCAGATTGTGGGAACGCCGGATTCGCTGGCTCCTAGGCTCACACAGTGATTTTGGCGCCAACATTTGGCAGACTGCAGCAGCTTGGCGTCGGCCAGAGCAGTCTGGTCCAGGTGGCTGTTTGGCACTAACTCAAGCACTGTTTCAGAGGCTGGCAGGAGAGCAGGAATGCAGTCATCCTGATAGAGAACAGCATCTGCCTCTCCCATGGAGCCAATGCCAGTATCTTGGGGCTGTGCTTCAGCACCCGCACTGCTCTGCGCAAGAGCAGGAATGAGATAATGCTTTGTAAGACCTTTACCCCAACCTTTTCCAATTGGGGGAGGATGTAGATGAATGATCTCCCTCCTCCTATTCACTTCTGCTCCCTTGTTGTTGTGTGCCAACTTGTCTTGCCAGAAGAAAGGGAGTGTGTTAGTGTGTGGGCTGGTGAAAGGTGGTGAAAAGGTTGCTGTCAGGGTAGAATAGTGTTACTAGTGCGTGGAAGATGGCACAGGGGCAAGGATGTGAGCGGCGAGGAGAGCAATTGAGAGGACAACAGACAAGAGGTGCAGAGTGTGCCAGTAGCAGCAGAAGTGGTTTAAGAGAAGTGTGCACCTGTGGTTGGAGGAGAGTGATGAGAAGTGGAGTAGGGAAGGCTTGTGAGTGCTGGGGCTACAAGTGGTGCAGGACTAAGAAGAGAGTAACAGATATGAGTAGGACTCTCACCTTAGCAGCTCTGGTGAGATCATTGAATTTGCTCTGGCATTGCATTCAGGTCCTGGGCGCAATGCTCTTGGCATTCGCTTGCTCCTCCACTTCTGACCACTGTTCTTCTTCTTAGGCAGTCCCTCGGAACCGAGGATGATTTGCTTCCACACTAAAAATGAGTCCTCAGGTGACTGAGGAGTCCAATGCGGGACCTACAGTCTCTGTCACAGGTTGGGCAGACGGTGGTTGAAGGGGCGAGTGGGTGGGGTGCTTGGGTTGACATGCGCTCCTTCCGCTGTTTGCGCTTGGCTTCCGCTTGCTCCAGGCGAAGAGACTCGAGGTGTTCGGCGCCTTCCCGGATGCTTCTCCTCCACTTTGTGTGGTCTCGGGCCAGGGATTCCCAGGTGTCAGTGGAGATGTTGCACTTTTTCAAGGAGGCTTTGAGGGTGTCCTTGAAGCGTTTCCTCTGCCCACCTAGGGCTCTCTTGCTGTGTCGGAGCTCTGAGTAGAGCGCTTGTTTTGGGAGTCTCGTATCGGGCATGCGGATGATGTGGCCCGTCCATCGGAGCTGATCGAGCGTGGTCAAAGCTTCGATGCTGGGGATGTTGGATTGAGCGAGAACACTGACGTTGGTGCGCCTATCCTGCCAATGGATTTGCAGGATCTTGCGGAGGCAGCGTTGGTGGTACCTCTCCAGTGCTTTGAGGTGCCTGCTATACATGGTCCATGTCTCTGAAGCATACAGGAGGGCGGGTATCACTACTGCTCTGTAGACCATGAGCTTGGTGCTGGGTTTGAGGTCCTGGTCTTCAAACACTCTCTTCCTCAGGTGACCAAAGGTTGCACTGGCACACTGAAGGCGGTGTTGGACTTCATCATCGACGTCTGCCCTTGTTGACAGTAGGCTCCCGAGGTGTGGAAAGTGGTCCACGTTGTCCAAGGCCTTTGATAATCGGGGGACAGTACTGTATGGCGGGGGCAAGTTGGTAGAGGACCTTTGTCTTAAGGATGTTTAGTGTAAGGCCCATGCTCTCGTACGCTTCGGTGAAGGTGTTGATGATGGTTTGGAGTTCGGCCTCAGAGCGTGCGCAGACGCAAGTGTCGTCTGCATACTGTAATTCGATGACAGAGATGGGCCGACCTTGAATCTGGACTGGAGGTGACGGAGGTTGAACAGTTTCCCGTTTGTTCTGTAGATTAGCCCCACTCCAGTGGGGAGCTTACTGAGGGTGAGATGGAGCATTGCAGCCAGGAAGATCGAGAAGAGCATTGGTGCGATGACACAGCCTTGCTTGACCCTGGTCCGTATGTGAATTGGGTCTGTGGTGGATCCGTTGGTCAGGATCACGGCTTGCATGTTGTCGTGAAGCAGGCGGAGGATGGTGACAAACTTTTGAGGGCAGCCGAATTTGAGGAGGACACTCCATAGTCCCTCACGGTTGACAGTGTCAAAGGCCTTTGTGAGGTCAAAGAAGGCCATGTACAGCGGTTGGTGCTGTTCCCTGCATTTCTCTTGTAGTTGACGCGCGGTGAAGATCATGTCCATTGTGCCCCTTAGTGGGCGGAATCCGCATTGCGACTCTGGGAGGAGCTCTTCAGCCACTGGGAGAAGGCGATTGAGGAGAATTCTTGCAACGACTTTCCCTGTGGCAGACAGCAGGGAAACTCCTCTGTAGTTACCGCAATCGGACTTGTCACCTTTCTTGAAGATGGTCACGATTATGACATCTCTGAGATCCCCTGGCATGCTCTCCTCCTTCTAAAATAAGAGAAATGAGTTCATGTATTCGCGCCAATAGTGCTTCTTCGCCATGTTTTAGCGCCTTGGCGGGGATTCCATCTGCTCCTGAGGCCAGCCAGCCAGCCAGCCAGCCAGCCAGCCAGCCAGCCACAAATGTGCTCCCACCAGGTTTCACATTCATGGTTCAGAACAGGCGTGCTTCACATAGAAAAAGGGTTAAAATCACAAAGACCTTTCAAAATGGCATTATAGAGGCAATTTAGTGCTTGTTAAGGGCCTTAACAGCCTCTCCCGCCTCTTAGAGGCAGGACGGAGTCAGGACCAGCAGACACGATTTAATGAAAATTGCGTGGAAGCGGGATGGAGGCGGGCCTGTGCCCGCCTGCCAGTTTTTGCAATTTTAACCCCCCACACGCCTCCAAACCCACCTCCACGGGTCAATGAAAATCCAGCCCCATGTGTCTCTGAATCACTGGGAGTCGTCAGGTTGTTTGTGAGGCGCAGGCTGAATAGGGCTTTCTTAGCGGGGTCTTTGAGTGCTCCAGCGTTGATTTTCCTGCGGCATTGTTTCTGTTGCCGCTGCTGTTTTGGGGCTACATTGATGGAGATGACAGAGCGGATTAGGCGGTGGTCTGTCAAGCAGTCGTCAGCTCCTGTCATGGCGCGGGTGATGCGGATGTCCTTGTGGTCCCTCGCTCGGACGATGACGTAGTCCAGCAGATGCCAGTGCTTGGAGCGAGGGTGCTGCCATGAAGCCTTGTACTTGTCTCTCTGACGGAACAAGGTGTTGGTTATGACAAGGCCATGTTCTAAGCATTTCTTCAGGAGGAGGGTACTGTTGGAGTTGGCTTTCCCTACCCCCTCTCTGCCGATCACACCTCCCCGGAAGTCTGTGTCTTTTCCAAATCTGGCGTTGAAGTCGCCAAGGAGGATCAGCTTGTCGCCCGTTGGGACTCGGGACAGGGATTGTTCGAGGCTGGAGTAGAATTCCTCTTTCGTCTTGTCTGTGGCTTCCAGTGTTGGGGCGTATGCACTAATGACCGTAGCACACTGGTTCCGGGCTAAGGTGAGCCGTAGAGTCATGAGGCGTTCGTTTATTCCACAAGGGGAGTCTCTGAGACGTTCAACTAGATCATTTTTTATGGCGAAGCCTACCCCATGGAGGTGGCATTCTTCAGGTTCACCTTTCCAGAAGAAAATGTAACCACCGCCTTGCTCCTTGAGCTGGCCTTCCCCTGCCCGCCAGGTCTCGCTTAGGGTGGCGATGTTTATGTTGAAACGTCTGAGCTCCTGGGCAATGATAGCAGTACGGCGTTCCGGTCTGTTGCTGTTGGGGTTGTCAATGAGGGTCCTGACGTTCCAGGTCCTGAACTTCATTTTAAAGGGTGGAAGATGCCTGTGCGTGAATTCTTTTAATGTGGGGTGGCCGTTGCACACCAGCTACCACATGGGCTTGACAGAGCAAGGTCTTGGTCCAATGGCAAGGAGATCCAAGACGATTGGAGACCAGGCTCTGCTACATCGGCCGAGCACACACACACAAACATACTGCTACTGTCCTCCTCCCTCCTTCCCGCAGGTCCTCTCTGCCTGGGTTTCATAGGCTGCAGTTTGGTCCTCCCGACCCCGCTGCTGGTCCACGCTGCACCACTCCTGGGCCTCGACCTCACTGCTGAGCTCATCCTCGCTCCTGGGTCCCGACCTCGCTCCTGGGCCTCGAGCTCGCTCCTGGGTCCCGACCTCGCTCCTGGGTCTCGAGCTCGCTTCTGGGTCCCATCCTCACTCCTGGGTCCCGTCCTTGCTCCTGGGCCCCGTCCTTGCTCCTGGGTCCCGACCTCGCTCCTGGGCCTCGAGCTCGCTCCTGGGTCCCGACCTCGCTCCTGGGCCTCGAGCTCGCTCCTGGGTCCCGTCCTCGCTCCTGGGCCTCGACCTCGCTCCTGGGCCTCATCCTCGCTCCTGGGCCTCATCCTCGCCCCTGGGCCCCGTCCTCGCTCCTGGGTCCCGACCTCACTCCTGGTCCTGACCTCCTTATAGTGTGTCTCCTTCCAGTGAGTGTGTCCCGCAGTGTCTCCTTCCAGTGAGTGTCTGACCACTGTTGCACGTGACTTGACTATACATCCTTCTGCCATCAGAGGGAAATAGCAGCTCCACCCTTCTGTTGGCCTCCTGCTCCATCACATTCAGTGCAGTGTTGAAGAACCCGGGGATGGGGGCCCTTGCTGCAGCACCTCTGCTTGCCATTTTTCACTGTGTAAAGATAAATCAGCTCACAGATGCCAAAGTGTACCTCCCCTTTAAGAGGCACAGGCTCGCTTTCAATGGTGTCAGTGACACCTGATTTCCAGCCCTCCCAATTGTTGAGCTGTCAATCAACAGTGCAAGGAACACTGGCAGTTGGCCAGCCATATTAAAATGAGGCACAGGCTCCAATTTCACGCGCGCCTCTCGCTGGGCTCACATTTCAACACAACGCCAATTTTGCGCCAGTTCCTGGCATTAACCAAATTTCTTGGCCGACATTAATACAAAATTCCTTGATACAATATTCTATTGATCAGCACTTTCTTTTGCTTTTTACATTTAGAAATTTAGAATTTGGTGCTTATTTTGGGGCTCAGAAATAAGGAAGTATTTATTGTGGAGTGGTATTCAAGGACTTCTATAATGGGGTCAGTGCTGGACTCATGCCACAAGTTGACTTGTCTTATCATGTTTCGTCTGAGTTATGTAATGCCGCCATCAAGGCAGAATTGGACACGAGGCTTGGCTGCCTGAATGGGATCTGCAGGGCAGTCATTAGTTGTGGAAAGGATCTGGAAATTGTCTTTATGTAAATACAGGGTCTTGATAGTTGAACAAAAAATGCAGTGTGGGAAGGGCAAGCTATATGATGTCAGTTCAGCTTTCTTGAGATAGGTCAACTTAACAGCTCGCTGGAGAAAATAGCAAATGTTACTCCAATTAGGTAATCACATTGGTGCTCTGGAATCCGTCACGCAATGTTAAAAGGTCAATTGCGGATCACCAGGAGCTAAGACATATCAAACCGTTCCCATTTAATGTAGTTCGGTATATTATAAATGTACTGTAAATATTCCTTGCTGACCCCAAGACAATCCCTCATATTGTTCTGAGTCCCAGAGCAGCCTGTCACTCAAATCTGTTCGCCATTTTCTCCGCTGGGCTGTTACGAAGGAGTGCTGCATTCAAGCAGATGTGATCTATCTCAAGGAAGCTAAATGTGCAATCTTGCACATACACAGCAAGGGTAGAAATCCATCTTGGGTGGCGGTGCAGAACAGGCAACAGTGAATTCTCAGGTCATTTTACACTCCGCCAAATGGAAAAAGAAAATTGGACAAAGTGTAAAACGGACTGACAATCCACTATCGCTCAAGACAAATTTTTACCCCACATTTGTTTAAAAATTGATGTCGCAACTTTGACTATTTTGGCCTTTCCACGCTGCCTAACATGGAAACAACATTTCTGGTCCTTTCTTTGCAGGCTTTGCGTTCAAATCCACTCAGAACCAGAAAAATGATGCCCAACGACAGCTGGCATCACCAGTGGCATCTGTTTATGTCACTGCACTTATTTTATTTCCGCTGGCAGCACAAGAACATACATTTCTTGAGGTGATACTCCATGCTTCAGGCAGCAGCAAAACCATCTTTAATTTATAGTACCAGCACTGCCAGCAATGGCAGTCATATAGAGGCAACTGCAGCTGGGAAGGCACGTATTCCCCTTGGTTGCTCAGGAAGTTATAGAAGAGCTCCAGTTCATAACACTGATCATGCAAATTGACACGCAAAACTTCTTCCGCCGGGAGTATGTATCCGGACATCAGAAATGGAGGTCAGCGTGCCCTGCAAGATTTTCTGTTCACAACGTAAAGAGGTGAGAGATAGGAGAGAGGGGAGACAATAGATAGTGGCCACCAGGCACAGAAAGACGGACGTATGCAGACAGGAATAAAACCAATAGCAGGGAGAGAAAGATCTGACAAAAACAAAGAAGAAATACTGAAAGGGGAGTTAAAACTGGTGAGGAATAGCCAGAGAAGAGGTTACAACCACAGCAGCTGGGTTAGTTCAGCTGGTATGTATCACGGTGCTCTTCAGCACTATGCTTTGACATGTCTGAGGAGGAGGCCCTGGCTCTGTTATATCCAGAACTACATGGAGAAGACCGTCAGGATGACGTGCACTCAGAGGAAGCCTCGCTGACTGCTGCAAGGGTCATCTGTAAGATTCTGAAAAGGGCATTAAAACCGCTGCTACTGCATGGAGATTGAAATTGCGAACGAATTGTAAGAGGATAACGGACGGATTTAAAAATTAAGAAATCAGCAGGTGTTCTTTGTTTGTGAAGACACAAAATGGTGGTCAGTATGTCTTCTTTGGTTGAGAGGCCACCTGGACAAGAAGGGGAGAACACACATCTCACAGGAACAGGAATGTGTCATGTGGATGGAACTCCAATTAGGGAAGGTTTGGAGTGGAGCAGACCTGTCCAAGGGAGGCAGAGAGTAATTTACGATCAACGAGGCCTTATAACCCAGTGGCGGGAGTTTTCAGAAATAAGAAAAAGAACAGAGAAGACAAAGCAGGAGGAAGATTGAAGTGAGAAAGCTGGCCAGTTCATGTTTCGACTTACAGTTTCCTTTGACCGATCACCCAGAAATGAAGGAGTGTGTATGAGAATTGGACATGGGCTTAGATAAAGTTAAAGTTAAAGGGGGTACTTTTATGTACATTTGAATCATTAAAGGGGCATTTTTATATACTTTGAATTGATAAGTTGCAGGCATATTTATTGCCGGGAGTTCTTTGAATTTATTGCCAAAGGTGCTTCTATGTACACTTGAATTTTGAACTATAGTCTGATTAAAAAACCAATTTTATTGATCGCATCCTTGTCTGTCATTGTTAAGCTAATTCATAATTCTCGAGGTCCGAACAGTAGTAAGAGAAAGTGCTACACATCCAAGGACAGATTCTCTCGGAAGTCTACTTCTCCGTCTAACTCAGTCTACCGTGGACACCACTGCCTTCTCCTTCTCTCCCACCTGCAAATAAAGAGATATTCCCTCAACCCACTACCTATCCTACCAAATGACAACACATCAGCTCGCTTCGCCCTGACAGGACCAGTAATCATCACCTGAGTGAATAATTCAGCAGCAAATGTATGACTGTTCAACAAAGCACCAGGTCAGTGCACAGTCTATTTTAATATAATAATTGCAAAGTGCAAAGAAGCAATCACCCTACACTTTCCTAAAACTATGCTTTCCGTGGGTGCCTACATGTTCCTTTTTCTCACCTATTCTAGTGCACCTTCAAAGGCCACCTGAGGTGGTGGGCTTCTTGTGCCATATAGAAGGATGACGGGACTGAGGTGGCCCTCATTTCTGGCATGGAACCACTCCTGGCTGAACCTCTGGACAGCGCTACTGGACAGCCTAGTCTCTCCTCCCACGCTCCACTGGTGTCATGCTCTGAGAGGCCTGGCATGCACTGCTGTTGTGAGAGACAGCAGCATCCTGCAGCTGTGAGTCCTGGAAGGCCTGGTGCTCATCACCTCTTCGCCATCATCATCAATAAGATCGTCATCCTCCTCCTGCGCTGCCTTTTGCTCTGGTAGATCTGCAGGAAAGCAGGGTAGAAGCTAAGAATGGGGGAAGCATTGGCATTAAGGGAGGGGAGGAAGGTTGTGTCTGTGTAGTGATCGGGAGGCCAGAGCGACAATGCAAGACACCACTGACCTCGCCATCCCCCACGGCAACAGGCGCCTCTCCAGGATCTCCATTGCTTTCTCCTCGAACGGGGTGAGGTATTTAGGGTCTTGCCTCTGTTGGGCATTGCGCACTAATTTGTCCTGCAATAATAACTGCACCAATGGCAATGCAAATGAAGAGACCCAGGAAACCCTCGTAAATCCAAAAGAGATCCATGTATAAACACAAACTGCTGTCAAGGTTTGTATAAGACTGATAGGGGTAGATTTTGACCATTTTTATTTCTATTGAAGCCAATCGGGAGGGATGTAAAACAGGTTGCCGATTCGCTGTCACCCGTTTTGCACTACCGCACAAAGTCATAATCTACCTTATGTTATTCACCCAACAAGTAACAGCAATAGTGGTGGAGAAAGTGATCTCTTCTTCTCACACTTTTCTATAAATGGAGTTGACCCAAAACAATTTCATACAACGAGGCAAATGTGTCAAGAGAACTATCCAGCATTAAGTATTGTACAGGTGATGGGGCTGTTTATAGTTACACGGAGCTTTTCTTAGTTACACGATGCTGTGCTTAGGTAATGGTTATTACAGAATGATGGCCTAGAAATTGGACAGGGCTCAAAAACGGCCGCGGGGATCATGATGCGCGTTCAACCTGTGTCCTTTCCTTCCAATGCAGGCAGCATGCAAACATCATGCTGTCTGCTAATTTAAATAATAGTAGCGTGCAGCCCAGCGCTGAAGGCAGGGGGCCCAAGTTGTGCAAGGCTAGCACCACTTAAAGCTAGCCTGCACTACTGAAAGCCAGCTTGCACTTCTTAAAGGGGAGGTGCATTCTGGCTGCAGCAGGTGCTGGAAGTGGGCAGGAAAGACATTCTGAGCAGGAAGAAGACATAGTAATGGCGCAACAGGGGAGAGAGCGGGCTCCAAGATTTTCCGTCGCAGCACTGGAGGCTTTGGTGCAGGAGGTGGACAGGAGGAGAGACGTCTTATATCCACAGGGGACCAGGAAGCCCTCCAGACAAACTGTGAGAAGGCAATGGGATAAGATAGCCATCGCGGCCAATTCCAGCAGTGTAGCCCCAAGGACCTGGATGCAGTGCTGCAAGAAGTTTAATGACCTCACACGAGTGGTCATGGTCAGTGAATTCATCTTCAAATGCCATATCCTTACAACTGAATCACTAGGCTCATAGACTGCTCAAATCACCACACCCCCCTTCGCTCACCTACCAACAATCTCTATCAATCACGACTCATACCTCACACTCATAGCTTCATCTCACCCTCACATGCTTAGCACTGCTGCAAGACTCACACCCACATCTCACAGCTTGCATACACTGGCAGCTATTCAACCATGACAGGCACATCACCTAAACACATTGAACCACACTCACTGATACACACTTCCCTCTCTCTTGCAGGACAAGTTGGATACAAACTACTGCACCCATGTCTGGGAGCAACTGGTCTGAGCAGAAGCCGTGAAGTAACCTGCCACACCACTCCCTGGCGACTTCAGCAACTTCAGATAAGATAACAAACCAGTAGAAATCAATCAGCAACTAACCTGAAAGCAGTTGATGATCCCTTTAAATAGCGCTGGTGGAAGGGGTCCTTCCTGCTGCTGAACGCGTGTTCAGCTATACGTCTTTAAGAGAGGGTGTTAGCTGAAGCATTGAGGTTGAAAATGACAGCGCTGGCATCAAATCAGCGTTACATGCTGACTGACGTGACGATCTGCCTACTCTGCATACATCCGGTGCATGCTCCACGCTAACAACTTCACCAAAATGGTGTCTGGCGTAGCCTGCACCAGAAGTGTGCGCACGTGGTGCGGATGCCATTTTGGACACAAAACGACACCCGTAGAGTTTGGTGATATCGATTTGCTGTTATCTTCTGTTGGTTGGATAATAGGGGTAATGGGGATGCTACAAGTTACGTGATTCTGTCCTTGGGAGATGGGACTTTTTCTAGTTACACAAAGCTATGCTTGGGTGATGGGGCTGTTTCTAATTGCATGATTCAGTGTTTGGAGGATGGAACCGTTTATCGTTACTTGGTAGTGTGTTTGAGGTCATAGCTGTTTCCTATTACCTGACGGGTGACAGATATTTCAAGTTACCCGATTGTATGTTTTGGGTCGTAGCTATTTCCAGTTACACAGTGGCTGGAACTCATTGATCTTTCGCACCATTCAAGTACCCAGGCAGTGTGACAATGCTCATTCAATATGGATTTTGAAGCAAAACTACGTAAATGGGTCAAATATTTTGTCTAACCTTTGATTTTTAACAAATGTAGATGTAATTCTATTAGTTGTAATGATATCTTAGCTTGAGTATCAGCATTTGAAAATGTTTGCTTAACTTTTGTTTCAATAAGGCAACCGGTTAGAGTCAGACTGGAGAAGTCAGTCAGTTTGCAAGATGGAGTTTGGAAGCTAGCAGTCAGGTATTAAATGTGAAGTTGTTTAAAACTGTAACAAATATATTTGCTATCCCTTTATCATTCAATGTTGAATAAGTAGAAACCCTAGCAACAATATAGCATACATAAATATAATATATTACTTTATGACCTAGTTAGTTAGTCGACAGGTAATTCTGTTTTCCATAAACAAAAATGCCATCAATATCTCCATCAATCTAAAATGTGCTGTCATCCTTGAGAACCATCTGGAGGAAGTGTCATATTATGTCCATGTTACTAAAACATCTTAATCTTGTTAGGATTTTCTCTTACTTTTTAAGTCTGTTTTTCTTGGCGGGGGGCGGGGGAGTCATTTGCTTTTCAATTAGTTGAACAGCTTATTTCAAACTTTTAGATAAATACAAATTTCTTTCTGTTCTGCAGGCAATAAAACTTTTTAAGGAGTTTTCCTCGCACTTGCCTTTGTTCCTTCAGTTGATCTCTCTCCCTCAACAATTTCACCTCTCCTTTTACATTCTTATTTGTATTTTTTTCTCTGTTTCCTTTTTAAGTGTACCATTTTCATATAACAAAGTGTGGTAAACCTTTCGTTATTACTTATACAATGCAATGATGTGAACAGCTCCTAAACACACTGAAGCATGACTTGGGTATGATTTCATTGTGATGAAAGTGCAGCACGAGTCTTCAGTCTTTTCTCCCTCAACTAAAAAATGAGGTTGGTCGAACAATTTGTCATGAAGATATTTAATGCCATTTCTTTTCATTTTCCACGAGCAATTGAAAATATCCAGTCCAGTGAGGTTTTTTGCTTCAACAACAGAAAATGCTGGAAACACTCAGCAGGTCAGGCAGCATCATGGAGAGAGAAACAGAGTTAACGTTTCAGGTTGATGACCCTTCATCAGAACTCTGACGAAGGGTCATCGACCTGAAACATTAACCCTGTTTCTCTCTCTCTCCACAATGCTGCCTGACCTGCTGAGTATTTCCAGCATTTTCTGTTGTTGTTTCAGATTTCCAGCATCTGCAGTATTTTGCTAATGTGAGGTTTTTTGCTTGCAAGGTATCCTTTATCAATTGTTTTATCTCACTAATTGTGCATACTTTCCATTGTTACTTATCTTAATCTCTTTTGCTTGCTTTAAATTTAGCTGTAATTTTAACACCCCTTTAATATTCTCAGTATTTGAAATGAGCCTATAATTTCTGATGTGAGATATTACCATATGTGCACTTAACAAATTAGTACAGATCCCCTATTTCCTGGTCACCCTGTTCACCTCTTTGCCATACATTCAATTTACCACTGATTTGAACCTGATATATTTGATAGATATACTCAATGGGATAAATTAGACGATTTATTGTTCCCGGTGGAAGGTATGTATTGTGAAGGAATAAGTCATATAACCTATTCAGAAAAATACACCATTCTATGAAAGAATTCTGGCCTTATTAAAACATGACAAACTGGGTTTGGAAATCTAGAAACCTAACTATGAAAAAGCTGTGAAAGCATTCTGGCTATAGAGATAAGATAGTTGTTGACACTGAATCAACAACCTTATTGAAACAGAAGGTTAAAGGCTCCCGACAGGCTGACCTTTGAGAACAAGACAATGGTTCACCCTGGACAAGGTGTTCTAATTTACACTTCGTAAAGAAGCACATAAAAGTAAGAAACATCTGCCTTCGTAAAAATGACATCAAGTAAAACACACCTGCCGTTACATCGTTTTTTATGGTAAACTTAGAACACCTAGAGAAGAGACAGAATTCTGTAATGTTACCAGCTGAGGTGACTGTAAGAATTGCAGGGGTCAGCAGAAAAATGACTAGAGATAATTAGCTTATATCAGCAGAAAACCTTAAAGGAAATATCACTGGAAAAGGGTATAAATATTGAACTCTCAAATGGGATAGTAGACTCGCTTTAAAGAGGCAAAGCGATTCTCAGCTTCAGAGGCGGCTCTGTAAGTCTCCAACATTTTGTACCTCGGGGATCAAAGGTATTTGATTTTGGTGGATATCCTGTAGAAAACTAAGAACTGTAAAACTGTAGCGAAGTTAAGATTTGAGAGTAAGGTTCTCTTATAATAGAATTGAAAGCTTTCTCTTTTTGGAACTGTTAATGTTGCGATTGACTCACCAACTGTAAATTACATGTCGGTTCTTTAATAAATCTATATATTTTTAGAATTGTCTCACATAAGACTTCTGTATCAAACTCGCAAACTCAATTTCTGTACACTCTTTGGTGAGGAGTTGCAGAATTCTGGGGGAGTTTTCCGGACCCTCATAATATCCGGAACGTTACAGTCTAGTTAAACTTCTTAAAAGTGCTATCTGGAGGATGGTAACATTTTCAGGTTGTTCTTTCCTTTAGGGAGAGATAGTCTGGACCTTTAGACCCAATTAAGCGTCTTTAGGATTCGGCTACTTCAGACTTTAGTTGAAAGTGAACGTCTGGGGAATACGCCTGATCCGGGGTAGCCCTAAAAGGGCTAGGACTAGTAATTATCCCTTCAATATGAAGCAGGAACTTGGATGCAGAGGTTAGCGTACCCGATTCACAATATTGTATTCCCATTACACAAAGCTCTGCTGCAAGAGCACTAAATTGGAAAACTTACCCAAGTGTGTAAATGGCACAGTATTGGTTCATCTGATAAAAATGTAAGATTCTCACTATTTTATCTCCGCTCCACAACTGTAAGGTGGAGAGAACACTCACTCTTTCAGTTCAGCCAATTGAGCACAAAATGCGCTAGAGACAGGTGCATGACCCAGCTACATTAAAAAGTTTAGCAAATTCCAATTAATTTCAGGGTCAATTTTACTATGTGACACAAAGCTTTACATGTACGATTCAAAGCCCACAGGATCTTTCTTCCCCTCCCATCATGCAAAGCTCTGCACTGAGAGCACGAACTGAATGGGCCATAATTTGCCATCAAAATAATAGTGAGGCTAATGGCACTCACCGTTCTTTATGCGCAAATACTACAGCGACTTCAGGCGAGAGATATAGGGGGGAAAATTCAGTTGGTTAGCGCCTCCCGTTCGCACCAGCAGCTGGCAGTAACGGGGTGCTGATGCAGTAGCGCCAGGGCGAGGCGAATCCAGCGACGCACAGCAAATCCGGACCCCCTGTTGCGCCGCTGGTACGAGTTACCACTGGGGACTTCAACACCAGGCAGATCGTGTTGTCAGTGAGGGCGCCCGATCTGCAAAATTCATTTTCACCACCTACCTTAGCACCTCGAACAAACAGCGACATGGATAGGAGGCATCAAGCAGGCAGAAGCCGGCACCAGAGACATTAATTAAAGGGACCATGAGTAATGAGTCATAGCTGTCAGTTTAGTGGAATTTCAGTGCTCTCTTGTCAGTTTGACATTGTGCAACAGTTTAATTCAGGAATTTAAAGTTTCATTTGTATCAGGAGTGTTGTGGTAACTAAAAAGTAGTTTCATTTATTCTTAAAACATATCAAAGTGCTACACTTGGCTTACATTAATGGGGGCTGTACTGGCAGTCTACCTGGTCCTCCAGGATCTACTGCGGAGGGAGCGGAGGCAGCGACAAAGAGTGGAGGGAGGAGGAGGGCCATCAGTGCTCTCAACAGGAGGACCTACCCTCCGAGGGTATTCCGAGAGCATTTCTCCTAACTCCAATTAAGCAAGGAGCAGTGTATTAGAAGGTTCTACTTCACCAAGGTGGTGGTCACAGAACTCTGCCACCTCCTGCAACCAGACCTCCAGCCTCTCAGTGACAGCTGAGGTCACCGTCGCCCTCAATTTCTTCACCAGCGGATCCTTCCAGTCTGCAACAGTAGACATAGCTAACATCTTGCAGTTCGCTGTCCATCGCTGCATCCGGGAGGTCACAGAGGCTCTCTACAGTAGGAGAAGGGATTACATTTTCTTCCCAATCACCAGAGAGAAGCAGGATGAGCGTGCATGTGGCTTTGCCAGGATAGCGGGGTTCCCCATGGTGCAGGGCACCATTGACTGCACCCATGTGGCTTTGCAGGCACCGCATAACAATCCTGAGATCTTCCGTAACCACAAAGGCTACCATTCTCTTAATGTGCAATTGGTGTGCGACCACAGACAGAGAAGCCTCAATGTGAATGCCCGCTATCCTGGCAGCAGCCACGATGCCTTCATCCTGCACCAGAGCGGTGTGCCAGCACTCTTCCAGCCACCACATCAAGTTCGCGGCTGGCTGGTCGGAGACCAGGGCTATCCGCACTTCACCTGGCTCATGACTCCCCTCCGCAACCCCAACACTCCTACAAGCACTCATATAATGAGAGCCATGCCACCACCAGGAATATCATCGAGCAGAGTTCTCAAGCAAAGGTTCCGATGACTTGTCCGCCTGGGAGGAGTCCTCCAGTACTCGGCTGAGTGGGTGTCCCATTTTGTGGTGGTGTGCTGCATGCTCCACAACTTGGCTCTCATGAGGGCCCAGCCCTTGCCACCAGGGATTGTGGGACCACCTCAGGAGGAGGAAGAGGATGAGGAGGAGGAGGAGGAGGAAGAGGAAGATGAGGAGGACGATGAGGAGAATGAAGAGGAGGAGGAACAGGAGCGAGGGAGGAGGCAGCCACTCAATCGGTCCGTGACTGCCTCATCAGACTGCGGTTCCAATAAATTAAACCTCAGATCCTCGTTGCTCACCACATCCCCATCATTCCATCCTTGTCGCAGGCCATATCACAATGCAAAGCTGAAATGAGAGACACCACAAAAGAATCCAAACTGAATTAATAAATTTATCAATAATCAATGAACACATATTTACAACAACAATATGAACTATTCACCCTTGTGCAATCCCTTAGTGCCTGTCGTTACTGTACCTTTGCCTACTCTAGTGCTCCTCCGAAGTGTTGGCCCAGTGGCTGCAGCAGGGCTGGTGGAAGGCTGCTGAGTGTCCGTGCGGGAGACTTCAGATGACCTTGCAGGATGCCCTTGACCAGCTCTGGGCCTGGAAGGCCCGGCTGTAGACTGCACCACCTCAGCATGGGCGGCAGCAGTCTGGGCTGGCTGGATGACAGGCAGCGACAAGGGCAATGGCAGAGTGGCAGTGGTGGGAGCAGGAATGCTGTCATCATGAGAGAAGACAGCAGGTTCCTGCTCCACTGACCCACTGCCACTCCCCCAGGGCAGCACCTCATCATCCCTAGTAATCAGTTGGAGCACAGATTGCTGGCCTGCTGCGGCACCGTAAAAGCCCCAGTCGACAGTGGTAGGCCCAGCCACGATGGCAGCAGTCAGAGCTTGCATGGCATCAAGCTGAGACTGCATGAGAGCAGTCTGAGATTGGATGCCACCAAGCATAGACTGCATTACAGCACTAAGACGATGTGTCGCTTCCACCTGTGCTGTAATGGAAGCTGCCAGATTGCCCATCACACGCGGTATCAGGTCTGGGTCGCCACGGTCTCTCTGGGAATCTACCATCCTTTGCAGACAGGAAATGATGAGCTCCATGGTGTGTGCAGAGCCTTGAGCAATATTTGAGGCGGACTCCTCCACGTTCCTCATCATTGCCGAGAGGCTGTAGGGCATCCTTGCCATTGCACCTATCAGCTCCGTGTGCATGCCCATCACCCTTCTTCTAAAGGCCTCCCCATCAAGGCCCTCATCTGAGTCCTGTGCAGCAGAACTCGCCCTCCGAGGAGCTACCCCCCGAACTACCCTTTCCCCCTGGATTTGCTGCAGCCCACTCGTCCCCGGTGCCTCACCCTGTGCAGATCCTGCTACTATACTAGCCTCTAAAGAACGTGTAGTGCCAGTATCTGAGATGATGCCTGTGGGTAAGACATGCAGTGACGCGGTGTGTTCTTCCTCCTCCTCTTCTCCCGCCTCGCTCTCTACCGTGCCCTCAGGGACAGGCTGCTTAGATGCTTGCTCATTATCTGAAAGCATAAAGGCACAAGAGTCAAGTTAAGGTGAGGGGAGGGGGCAGGAAGGGAGAAATGCATGCATACAGCATGATTAGCTGGAAAGTGCGAAACACTTGTGCAGTGAGGGGGAAGTGGGATGTGAGAAGAAGGAGTAGGGATGAACATACCGTTGTTGTCCCCAAGGGGGTCAACGTCGCCCGTGGCCACTGGCGCCCACCACCTGGCGCCCAATAATCTGCAGCACTCTTTCCTCCAGCGCAGACAGTGGTTGGGTGTCGGCTTGTCCCCCGCCTGTGCACTTCTGCTCCCTCCTGTTGTGAGCCACCTTGGCCTGCAAGAGAAAGGAAATTGTGTGAGTAAGTGTGGAGCAATGTGTTTGGGTGATGTGCCTGCCATGGTTGAATAGCTGTCATTGTGTGCAAAGTGTGAGATGTGTGTGTGAGTGTTGGTAGGTACTGATTGTTAGTAGGTGATTGCTGGGGGTGTGGTGCTTTGGGCAGTGTGTGAAGACTGTGGTTCAGATGGTGGTATGTAGCATTTGTTGAAGCATTGACTCACCCTGACCACCCGAGTGAGGTTGTTAAATTTCTTCCTGCACTGTGTGTGGGTCCTGGAGACCTCAGTGCTGCCCGAGACATGCTGGGCTACCTCCCTCCACATGGTGCGGAAGACTTGTGGTGAGGGCCTCCTGCCACTTGCTCGGTAGAGCACTGCCCTCTGTCTCGCCACAGCGAACACCAAAGCCTCCAATGCATGATTGCAGAATCTGCAGGCTCTCTCCCTGGGGCGTGGATCTGCCATCAGTGCAGCTGCTTGAGTCATCCAGCTCTTTCTACTTGACCTGCTGCTGCTTGCTGAGGCAGCTGCACAGCTAGCAATGCTGAGAATGAGATTCTGCAGCATCAATGAACCTCCCCTTTATGAACTGGGAAAAGCCTATGGCAATGATGACTTGCGATTGGACTGCACCTGATATTGGTTCACCCTTTGAATGTAACGCCAATGAGCTTCGGCTTTAAGGCTTGAATTAGCACCCCAATCATTTCTTTGAGCAATGAGACTTAGTTTTGCGTGCAGTCTAAAGCATTAGCGTCTGGCGCTAATTCTGCAGCTTTTCTAATTTTACCGCCCATTCCTAGGCTTTAATGAATTTCTAGCCCATGGTACCTTCAATGGTGAGCCAGAAAGCGAGATGCGTTTTCACGAAATACATTGAATGGCACGAAGTTGCTGTATTTGTGTGGTAGATGCGCACTAAACTCGTCACAGAAAGTTAAGTCTTGTCTATTTCAATCTAAGTACCCTTTCAATGATGTGATAAATGTTAATTACTGCCAGTCAACCTCCGTGGCACAAAAAAAATAACTATTTCTTCAGGTTTCATTTCTTCAGGTTTTAATTGCCGTTGGATATTTTTAAAAAACGTAATTTTAAATCAAAAAAATGTTTTTTTTTAATTTTTCCTTTCTGTCTCTTTTTTCTCTCTCTCTTAATCCAATCATTCTTTTCCTCTCTTTATTTCTCTTTCTGTACCTGATTTGTATTGAATTAACCCATTCTAATTTACACTTCCTTCTTGGTCCTTGGGCTGTTTATTTCACAATCCTTCAATCTGATTGGTGAAGGAGACACAGAGCTGCTTGCCCTGTTCACTCCGGTCCCAGAATCCCGGTTTCCCTCGCTGCGCCGCTATCAGCTCGCACTTTCAGCAACTTGCGGCGCAAAATATCATCGCAATCAAATGAGCAAAGGGCAAGTCTAAATAACGGCAGATGGCATTCGTTACCCTGCTACAGCAAATTATGGCCTGTTAAATCTATTCCTGTGTGACTGATCTTATGTGGAACCAATGAAGCATCATAAAGAGAAGTAACACTGGTTTAATGCATTTTAAGCATGCAAAATGGAATTTGACCTCTTTAAGAGTACCATTGAGAAATCTCTGCATGCCTTGTTATTGCAACATTCAATAAAAATATTACTATAAAAATTGCAAATATAGTGTATTTGCCATGGATGTAAGAATTAAAGTGTGGCGTTAAAATAAAGTCTCCCACTCATTAATATATAATAAGGCCAGCAGGCTCTGCATTCACTCGCCATGCAGAAGCTGTTCACTATAACAGACCCTCAGGAATTTTGAGGTTAATTGACTTTTTAACCCTTTGAGCCCTGCAGTAGCATTTCAGTACCAAAATCAAACAGAGCAAGATCACAATTATTTTATTAACTCTAATACAGTGAGTTAAGGAATGAAATCAAAAACAGAAAATGCTGGAAACACTCAACAAGTCAGGCGGCATCTGTGGAGAGAGCAACAGAGTTAACACTGCCTGACCTGCTGAGTGTTTCCAGCACTTTTAATTTTTATTTCAGATTTCCAGCATTTGCAAGGTTTTATTTTTGAGTTAAGGAATGACATTAGTACAGCTCTTCGATTATATTCACGACACTCTGCATTCGGGGCCCACGGAAACTTATTTGAAGATGAAAGAAAGAGATTCTACCCAGCACTGGAGGGGTTAAGAGTCCACCAGGATCCATGTGTCACATCTGTGACTCAGGCTAACACATTACAATCCTCAGCCTCCTTTGGAGCTTTACAAACAGGCACGTTCCCTTTCTTCTGGTCTGCACTTTGCCCTTTATTGCTTCTTTGCTTTGACTAACTTGTCAATGGTGGCTTCATTTATTAAATTGAGTATCAGCGGGGGGGTGGGGGTGGAGGGGCGGGTGGAGAATTGTTTCAGTGTACTCAGTTACCCCTCAGTTGATTTCTGCTGGTGCTTTGTCTGGGCTTCAGGGCTGTCAACTCTGGTCGGACATAGTCCTGCAGGTTTCACCAACCTTCCACCTCCAACTGCCCCGCCCAGTCAAACAGCATTTTATCCCCAGCTCCAATACTTTTGACAACTAATAAACAAACATATTTGAAGGGGAAAAATTTGCAGGGGCTAGGGGAAAGGAGTAGGGTTCCCAACTCTCCCGGAATGCCCGGGAGTTTCCCGGAATCGGGGGTTCCTCCCCACCGAGCGCTGCCCCCAGCAGCCCAGGAGATCAGCGCTTTAAATTACCCGCCGAGGTGCACCCCCCTCGCGCTCTGCGATGTCACTGGCTCTTCTTGGAGAAGCCTCCAGCTCAGTGGCGTCCCCCACAGAGCCGCGACCGCAGGAGCACGGTCAGGAGGGGGCTGGAGAGTCGGCAATCGCAGGTGTCTCAGCTATCGGGCTGTCGGTAGGAGCGGAGTCTCAGCAAACGGTGGTTGGGGGGGGGGCTCTGAATCTCTGAAATGAGTGGAGGCTCTGAAATCAGGGGAGTCTCTGAAATTGGGGTTTTTTCTCGGTTTCCCCTCTTCGCCTGCTCACGGGCGGCCTCCTGGTTCTTGGAACGTCTCGCACAACAGCTGCTTGTGCGAAAGCACGAGCAAAGTTACTCGACTATAGGGGACCCAACCTTTGTAAGGTAAATGCAATAACATTTGTAGGAGTCACGTGATCAGACATCACTTGGTCAGATGTCATGTAATCGAACCTCCAGGAATGCCTCCAACCAGCATTAACAATGCTTGGAATGAATAGAAGAGCGGGACCAATTGGGCAGCTCCTTCAAAGAGCCGGCACAGGCACGATGGGCCGACCGGCCTCGTACTGTGCTGCATCATTCAATGATTCTATGAAAACTGTTCAAATAAAATGAAAACAACACACAGGCCTAGAAATTGAATCACACTCGGATTGGAGGAAGATCCTGGTGCAACACAGGCTGCACGCAGCGCCTAATGAGGTCAGCGATAGGAACTCGGCAAACTGATTGACCGTCCGCAGTAATATAGTACCAGTGAGTCATGAGCACCAGTCATGGCCCCACAGGCAGCTCGCTGGTCACGGGAGGGTAGCAAGATCAGCCAGCTGGAACCCCAGCCAAGGGCCCAAGGTTAATCTGGGAAGAGGAGGAGGAGGCAATCGGTGGGGGGGGAGGGGCAGTGGCTCATGGTTTTAATATAGAACCTGGAGGAGCACCCTTGCTCCTCCTGACTCCACATTAAGGTAAATATTATTTAAAAAGCTTACCTTTTGGGTGTCAGCCTCCAGCGGTCCATTTAAGGACCGCTAGTTAGGCCGCCTGTAGACCAGGTAATTCTGAACACAGCAGGTCTGACGCTGAGGCAAGCCAATTTCCAGTTTGGATCCTAAAACAGGCATTAGGCCCCTTATTAGCATATTCAAGGCACCTAACACCATATTTTAGTCGCCCGCCAGGAACACCTCGAACACATCCGGACCAATATGGCATTGGACGTGTCTCTGACACTGCTCAGGTGCGGCAGGTTGGCCTCTTAAATTGAACGTCTTTTATATAAAAAGCACATAAGAAAATATGGAATGAGAAAAGTCCATTTTGTGCACAAAGCCTGCTTCCTCCAAGTGCCATGTACAATTTGCCCTTTCATGAACTCAGTCCAACTAATTCAATCTTCTGGGAGAAGCAACTAACCACAGGCACGTGACCAATTAGATGAAACTCTAGGGGGGAAAATTTCGGTTGCTTTGCGCCTCCCGTTAGCGCCCTAAGAGGGCGCTAATGGGGCGCAAAGCAACTAGCGCACAGGCGCGGCGCCGCCAATGCCTCCCGCGAAATTCAGCGGGAGATTAGCGGCGGCAGTAACCGTTAGTACCCTGTGGCGCTGCGCCGTCGGCGCTGACATCATCGCTGTGCGCAGCACCCTGCTCGCGCCCCGGCCACGATCTTCGGTATCGCCCCCTGACTTACCGCCGGACGTTATGTCCGACGGTGTCAGGGGGGCCTACCTGCGGCCCGGGCGGCGCTAATTAAAGGCGAGGTGCTGGCCGCCTGCCAGCACCTGCACCCGTTGCCGCCCCCAGCCTCCTCAGCAGCCCCCCCCCGCGGAGTGCCGGCTTCGTTCCATGAGCCCGGCACTCCTCTTTTGCTGGCACTCCGATCCCGGTGTCCCAGCTGGGCCCCAGGTCGCGCTGCGCAAAGTCCCGCCCCTTTAAGAAGGGGAGGAAGGCCTGCAGTACCGCGGCACGACGTGCTGCAGCTCCGCGATATTCACTCATAGCGCCCCAAGAGGGAGGCGGGGCGCTTCCAGTAGAGCCCCGCTTCCCTCTTGGGGCGCTACTGATGAATTTTGGCTGCGGTGGCGCTAATTTTTTTCAGGGCGCTAAAAGTAGTGCCCCGGCGAATTTAGCGCCCCAAAGGGGGCGCGACTCAATTTTTCCCCCAGGAGATTTCCTCCCACTCTCCAAGATAACTAAGCAAAATTCCAGAATATGAATCGATCCAGTCTAAACCACACTTGCAGCTGTGACCTCTTGCATCCCATATGTGACTCATCATCATTGCTCCTAGCAGCGCTTGAATGATTGTGCCTTGTCGAGCATTTCATCACCTGTGTCCAGTTCGGGCTTTATTCAGGTGTTTATCGAGCTGTTTATCATAGAATCTAACAGCACAGAAGGAGCCATTCGGCCTATCATGCCTGTGCCGGCTCTTTGGAAGAGTTTTTTAAATTAGTTTGTTGACCCAAAATTAATTGCTTTGTGGTATCTATTCCACATATCCACTGATCTGTTGATGTGGCCTTTCCTCAGGGTCTGTCAGGCATTTTATTTGTATCAAATGGGAAATTATAGTTAGCTTTGATAAGTTAAATTATTTTAATTTTTAATAATCCATTGGCCACTCCGCCTAGTCCCATGCATGATGTTGTTTCTCTGCTCTCAAGCACTCAGACAATGTACTATGACACAGAAGTGCCTAATACTGAGTTTAGTCTCTAACCTATGTATTGAGCCAAACACTAAGGCCAGAATTTTCCCGCTGGCGGGCATGTGGATTTGGAGGCTGGTCGGCAGTAAAAATTGCCGAAATTACGAGCACGTCAGGAACCCGCCGTCATCCCGCCTCCTCGCGCCTTTAACTTGGGCGTGTTTACCAGCACGCCACGGACCCGATCAGGAGAGGAAGGCGACCTAATTAAGCTCATCGGGGTAAAAATTGGGTCGCACCCCCTTATTAAAGGGCAGGGGCCTGGTGCAGCGCGAACCGGGGCCCGGAGAGGAGTGCCGGGCTGCCCGATCGCAGCCGGCACCCCACAGGGGAACGGCAGAGGAGGCAGGTGCTGGTAGGCGGCCAGCAAAAAAAATGGTCGCCCAGCACCTCCCCTTTAAATAGCGCTACCCCGGCCGCACGTATGCCCCCCTGACCCTGTCAGACATAGCGTCCAGCGTTACCTCAGGGGGGCACAACCAAAGTTTGCAGCCGGGGCGCGAGCAGGGCGCTACTGCCGCCGACTAACCTCCCGCTGAATTTTGCGGGAGGCGTTAGCCGCGCCGCACCCGAGTGCTAGTTGCTTTGCACCCCATTAGCGCCCCCTTAGGGTGCTAACAGGAGGTGCAAAGCAACCGAATTTTGCCCCCATTAAATTCTTGTTGTGAGTGTTGAGGCTGCCGCGAAACACGAATTAAGACTGAATCCATGTGTGGAAAACAAAGGCTTTTTAATACAACTGCATGGTCCAAAATGGCTGAACCGACTGCTCCCAGAATTCTCTGGAAAAATCCTGAGGCCCCGCCCACTCCTTTTCTCCTGCCTTAAAGGCAAGGTTCCTTAAAGGCAAGGTGCTCGATATATTGTCCACGGACGGAAAAGTGGAAATGCCCGTTTAGGTGGCGATCCGCCACACAGCTCCCCCCAGAATCCGCTTAGGAGGTGTGGACGAGACGGTGCGGCGGTCTGATGGGCCGGCCGGAGCGGCTCTTGTAGGATGCCGGTGGACGTGGAACGGCCGGGCGTGGAGCAGCCGGGTGAACCAGCTTGAGGGCAGGTCGGCTGCGTGGCAGTGGACGAGCTACAGGGACCTGCTCACCGGGCTCCGAGTGTGCTGGCTTGAGTCGGTCAACCGACACTTTTTCGGTCCTGTCGCCCACTTGCAGGGTAAAAATTTGTCCCCAGCCTGTAGCACCTTGTAGGGCCCGTCGTACGCGGGTTGAAGGGGTCCGCGGTGGGCGTCGTGCCGGACGAAAACGAACCGTGCCTGGTGCAGGCTTAGTGGGACGTGTGAGGTGGATTCGCCGTGTCGGGCAATGGGCACCGGGGCGAACTGCAGCGCCGGTGAGGCGAAGTCGTGGCGTTGCTGGTCGGCTGATCAGGGTGTCGTGGTGGTGGGCAGGAACTCGCCGGGTACGCGCAGCGGCTGACCGTACACGAGCTCTGCTGCCGATGCGTGGAGGTCTTCTTTAAGAGTTGGGATAAATGGTTCATTCTCAGACTGGCAATCAGTAACTAGTGGTGTTCCACAGGGGTCAGTGCTGGGTCCCCAACTCTTCACAATCTATATTAACGATTTGGAGGAAGGGACCAAGTGTAACATATCAAAATTTGCAGATGATACAAAGATGGGAGGGAAAGTAGTGAGTGAGGAGGACATAAAAAACCTGCAAGGGGACATAGACAGGCTAAGTAAGTGGGCAGAGATTTGGCAGATGGAATACAACACTGGAAAGTGTGAGGTGATGCACTTTGGCAGGAAAAATCCTAGAGCAATTTATTATCTTAATGGCAAGAAACTGGAGAGTACTGAAGTGCAAAGGGATCTGGGGGTCCTGGTGCACGAAACTCAAAAGGTTAGTATGCAGGTGCAGCAAGTGATTAAGAAGGCAAATGGAATGTTGGCTTTCATTGCTAGGGGGATAGAATATAAAAATAGGGAGGTATTGCTTCAGTTGTACAAGGTATTGGTGAGACCGCACCTGGAATACTGCATACAGTTTTGGTGTCCTTACTTAAGGAAAGACATCCTTGCTCTCGAGGCAGTGCAAAAAAGGTTCACTCGGTTAATCCCGGGGATGAGGGGGTGGTCATATGAGGAGAGGTTGGGCAGATTGGGACTCTACTCATTGGAGTTCAGAAGAATGAGAGGCGATCTTATTGAAACATATAAGATTGTGAAGGGGTTGGATCGGGTGGATGCGGGGAGGATGTTCCCGATGACGGGTGAGACGAGAACTAGGGGACATAGTCTTAGAATAAGGGGCTGCTCTTTCAAAACTGAGATGAGGAGGAACTACTTCACTCAGAGGGTGGTAGGTCCATGGAATATGCTGCCACAAAAAGCTGTAGAAGCTACAACATTAATTAAATTTAAAACAGAAATAGACAGTTTCCTAGAAGTAAAGGGCATTAAGGGTTACGGGGAGCGGGCAGGAATTTGGACATGAGTCTAGGTTCGGATCGGTCATGGCCCTGTGGGTAGTGGAGCGGGCCCAGGGACTGTGTAGCCTGATTCTGCTCCTATTTCGTGTGTGCAATTCTGTTAGATGCAGGAGATGGTTCTGTGATAGATAGTAGATTGGCGGTTAGGATCAGATCAGCCATGATCTTATTGAATGGCGGAGCAGGCTCGAGGGGCCGATTGGCCTACTCCTGCTCCTATTTCTTATGTTCTTATGTTCTTATGTTAACCGCGGTGCGCAGGCCGAGGAGGACCCACGGAAGTCAGTCGGTCCAGGTGCCGTCCTGGAGGCTGGCTCGAAGAGATGCCTTCAAGGATCTGTGGAACTGCTCACACAGTCCGTTGGCTTGGGGGTGGTACGCTGTGGTGCGGTGAATGGTCACCCCGAGATTGCGTGCGACGGCGGTCCAGAGTTAAGAGGTAAATTGCGGACCTCTGTCCGACGTCATGTCGGAGGGGGACGCCGAACCTTGTGACCCAGGTGCTGACGAAGGCTCTGGCGATGTCGGCGGTGGTGGTAGAGGTCAGTGAAATTGCCTCGGGCCAGCGCGTGGTGCAGTCAACGATGGTCAGCAAGTGCGTGTGGCCTTGCGACGGCGGCAGGGGCCCGACGATGTCCACGTGGATGTGGTCGAATCTCCGCGAGGGGATGGTAAACTCCTCGAGGGGTGCTTTCGTGTGTTGCTGTACCTTGGCCCGTTGGCAGGCTAGGCAGGAGTTGGCCCAAGTACGCACATCCTTGCGAAGGCCGCGCCAGACAAAGCGGTTGGCTACCAATTTGATGGATGCGCGGGCGCCGGGGTGGGAGAGGTTGTGGAGAATGTCGAATACCCGGCGGCGCCAGGACGCTGGGACGATGGGCCGAGGTTGACATAGGGATATGTCGCACTTGACCGTGACTGCGGTCGGGCCACAGGCGACGTCGGCCAGGCGTAGCCCTGGCAGGTTGGTAGGTGCGGAGAGCAGATCAGGGTCGGTGATCTGGTCTGCTGCGAGTTGAGCGTAGTCGACTGCCAGGTGTGCAGCGTGGATGGCGGGGCGGGAGAGGCAGTCGGCTACCACATTGTCTCGGCCGGAGACGTGTTGGATGTCCGTGGTGAACTCGGACACTGCCGCGAGCTGGCGCTGCTGCCTGGCGGACCAGGGGTCGGTTGTCTTTGCCATTGCGAATGTCAGGGGCTTGTGGTCGACAAACGCAGTGAAGGGGTGGCCCTCAAGCAAAAACCGAAAATGGCGGACCGCCAGGAACAGCGCGAGGAGCTCGCGGTCGAAGGTGCTGTACTTGACCTCCGGGGGGCGTAGTTGGCGGCTGAAGAAGGCAAGTGGTTGCCAGGCGCCGTCGACCCACTGCTCATACACGGCGCCGACCGCGTGGTCGGTGGTGTCCGTGGTGAGCGCTACCCTGCCATTGGGCCGTGGGTGCGCGAGCAGGGTGGCGTTGGCGAGCGCAGTCTTGGTGGAGTCGAAGGCGGCGGATGCGTCTGCCGTCCATTCGACCGCCATCTTGCCGCTCCTGCCCCGGAGGGCTTCATACAGGGGCCTCATGAGGGACGCCGCTTTGGGGATGAAGCGGTTATAGAAATTCACCATCCCAAGGAACTCCTGGAGGCCTTTGATGGTGGTGGGGCGGGGAAATTGTTGGACGGCCTGCACCTTGGTGGGCAGGGGAATGGCCCCAGCATGGGTGATGTGGTGGCCGAGGAAGTCGATCTTGTCCAGGCCGAACTGGCATTTGGCTGGGCTGAGGATGAGCCCGTGGTCGCTGAGGCGCCCGAACAGGATGCAAAGGTGTTCGAGGTGTTCTTGATTGGAGGAACTGGCTACCAGGATGTCGTCCAGGTAGACGAACAGGAACTTCAGGTCCCGAAGGACTGAGTCCATGAGCCGTTGGAATGCCTGGGCCGCGTTTTTGAGGCCGAAGGGCATCCGCAGGAACTCGAACAGGCCGAAGGGGGTGATTACAGCCGTCTTGGGGACGTCCGCGGGGTGGACGGGGACTTGGTGGTAGCCGCGCACCAGGTCGACCTTGGAAAAGACTGAGCGGCCGGCCAGTCTAGCCGAGAAGTCTTGGATGTGCGGCACGGGGTACCGATCAGGGGTGGTGGCGTCGTTGAGGCGGCGGTAATCCCCGCAGGGGCGCCAACCCCCGCCTGGTTTGGGGGCGATGTGGAGTGGGGAGGCCCAGGGACTGTTGGAGCGGCGGATGATGCCGAGCTGTTCCATGGTGGCAAACTCGGTCCGCGCAATCTCCAGTTTGGCCGGGTCCAGCATGCGGGCGTGAGCGTACACTGGGAGGCCTGTGGTGGGGATGAAGTGTTCCACCCCGTGTTTGGCGGCCTCCGCGGAGAAGGTCGGATTGGTAAGGGCCGGGAATTCGGCCAGGAGTGCCGAGTAGTCATCCGTGGCCCGGGCGTGGCACTGTGACGCCATGTCGGCGGGTTGATGGGGGGCCATGGCACCCAGGATGGGGGACATGGTGTTCATGTCCACGAGGCAGTGATGAGGGATGTCTACCAGTAGGCCGTGGGTGCACAGGAAATCTGCGCCGATGAGAGGGGAGAGCACCTTGGCAGTGATGAACTCCCATCGGTAGCGGCGACCAGCGAGGTCGAGGGTGACTGTCCGGGTGCCATACGTCCGGATTTACGAGCCGTTAGCAGCAGCCAGCGCCGGTCCTCGTTCGCCCTTTTGGATGTCGAGGGAGGAGGCCGGGATGATGCTGTGCTGAGCTCCAGTGTCGCACAGGAACCGGCGGCCGGTTTTGTCATCCGTGACGAACAGCAGGGAGCCCGCGTGGCCCACGGCCATCACGGGGGCTGGTACGGGGGCGGACTTGAAAGAGCAGGGAGGTGTGCACCGTTGTGCCCTGGTGCCGAACTGTGCGTGGTAGTAACAGTGGCCCGGGTTAGTGGGGCGCAAAGGCCCCGTGGGCCTGGTGGCTGGTCCTTGTGGCCGCGTGGTGGCCGGTGAGGGGCGCGCCCAGGCATTGGCTGCCAGGTCCGGAGTGACGTCGCGGCTGGAGTGAGCGGACAGCAGCTTGTCGGCCTCATCGGCCAGGGCTACCAGGTTCGTGAGGCCGGACGCCATGATCGCTGGGTGAATGCTGAGAGGGAGCTGGTGGATGAATAGCGTGCGGAAGAGGGATCCGGGTGGGCTCTCGATGGTGAGGGAGAGCATGTGGGAGAGGAGGTCTGATGGTGAGGCATCACCGAGGCCTGGAAGGTCGAGGAGGTGGCAGTTTCGCTGATATGCCGAGGACGTAAATTTTTTAAGGAGCACTGCCTTTAAATGTGCATACTTGCCTTCCTCTGGTGGGTTCTGCAGCGCTGTCCAAACCTTCGAAACTGTGGCGCTACCGAGTGATGTGACGAGGTAGTCGTACTGCGTCCCATCTAGAACATAGAACATAGAACAGTACAGCACAGTACAGGCCCTTCGGCCCTCGATGTTGTGCCGAGCATTGTCCGAGACCAAGATCAAGCTATCACACTGCCTATCACTCTGGTGTGCTCCATGTGCTTATCCAATAACCGCTTGAAAGTTCCTAAAGTGTCCGACTCCACTATCACAGCAGGCAGTCCATTCCACACCCCAACCACTCTCTGAGTAAAGAATCTACCTCGGACATCCCTTCTATATCTCCCCCCATGCACCTTATAGTTATGCCCCCTTGTAACAGCTGCCTCTACCCGAGGAAATAGTCTCTGAACATCCACTCTATCTATCCCCCTCATCATCTTATAAACCTCTATTAAGTCGCCTCTCATCCTCCTCCGCTCTAAAGAGAAAAGCCCCAACTCCCTCAATCTTTCCTCATAAGACCTCCCCCCCAAACCAGGCAGCATCCTGGTAAATCTCCTTGGCACTCTTTCCAATGCTTCCACGTCCTTCCTATAGTGAGGTGACCAGAACTGCACACAATATTCCAAATGTGGTCTCACCAAGGTCCTGTACAGTTGCAGCATAACCTCACGGTTCTTAAACTCAAACCCTCTGTTAATAAACGCCAACACACCATAGGCCTTCTGTAGAATTCGCAATATATCGCGATTTTATAAATAAGGAGAAAACGCAGAGTTTCGTTCAAACAGCTTTATTTCAGCAGAATGCTGTCAGGTTTTCAAAGTGGACACAAGCAGCCTGTAAAATGGCCGCCGCACCTCGTGGCGGAACATTCTAGACTTTTCGACAGGCAGACAAGATGGCGTTCCAATAAACATTTGTGCAAGATCGATTAAGATTCAGCACATTGAAGATAATACACGAGACATTATGGGTTTGCAGTATACACATAAATACTGAAATCGGTCTCCCAGGTACGAATGAAAGCTATTGTACCAAGTGATCAAGGGCCCATCCAAAGACATTAATATGTAAAATCCCAACGACTCTACGATGAGAGAGCCGTTAGCGGGTAGTTATACAAGACACTTGGAAGCCCCAAAACCCCTCCAGGGAGAACACCGACCGATTAAACAATGGGAGAAATATTAACAGGTACTCAGACATTTACGAGTAGCCCCGAAACCCATTAAAAACGGAGATCACCTATACAAGACATTTGAGCGCCAAACCCAAACAAAAGAAAAAGGCATTAAGGTTGGGCGGGAAACGGAAGATTTTGTACTATAATTACAAGCTCCAACCGTCCATCTTTCTCTTATCCGATTGACTCGTATCCTCGTGGCTGCTCCTGTGTTTTGACTCGCCGTCTTGTTCCTGCTGGCTTGGTGTCTCTTTTAAAAGACTGTTGAACTCGTGCCGTGTCGCGAAGACCTGTGTAGAGCTGGGCTCTGAAGCCTTGAAGCGGGCGCACCATTCCGATAAGTCGGTAAACGGTATCGGAACCAAAGGCCCGAGATGAGATGAGATGAGATGAGATGAGAAGAGAAGAGGACCATACTTATCGCCACGGTCATTAAGCCCCGACCGCGCCTGTAGGTCAAATTGACATTTTCCTTGCCAGGAAGATTCTTCTTCGAGTTTTATCGAACCTGTGCGAGGGCACAGGAAGATTCTTTTTTGAGTATTGTCCAAACTCTGAAAGCCAACACAGATCTTCACAACAACAGACGTTCCAGCCTGCTAGCCGGAGCAGAAGCAAGTAAACAAGTGGGGCCAGGAGACCCCCTGATCGACACGTGGGTGCTGCGGTGAAAACATCCGATCAGCTATTCGGAATTTCTCCGAGTTATCACGAGTGGTGAGCATGAGTCTCGAATCCTACGAATCTAGCTAGGACAGATATTGATAGGGGAGGGTTTAAGTATTAAGGATACTTGTAATGTGTGCCCCCATTTACGGTGTGTCGTTCGTTCCTCGTTTCCCTAGAATTAGCTACATAACTGCGTGTAAGATTGTACTGTCATTAATCTGTGCTTATGACATGTATTTCGTAATCTTAAATATTATGCAATAAAGATTTTTCCATTTCGTACCATTCAACCGAGTCTACATGAGTTTCATCTCCATTACTGCTCTCGCATCTAAGTCCAGTGTCTAGAACCGTAAGGGCGAGTGATTCGAACCACTCACAGGTGTGTCTAGTGTTCCCAGACTGGCTGGAGACCAGAACAGGCAACAAGGCCTAAACCCGCACTGACATACAGAAGCCGCGCGAATCTCACAGGCTGAGAGACACGCACGCAAACCCTTACACTTCTTTACTGCTCTATCCACTTGAGTGGCAACCTTCAGAGATCTGTGGATATGAACCCCCAGATCCCTCTGCTCCTCCACGTTCCTCAGAACCCTGCCGTTGACCCTGTAATCCTTATTCAAATTTGCCCTACCAAAATGAATCACCTCGCACTTATCAGGGTTAAATTCCATCTGCCATTTTTCGGCCCAGCTCTGCATCCTATCAATGTCTCTTTGCAGCCTTCAACAGCCCTCCACCTCATCCACTACTCCACCAATCTTGGTGTCATCAGCAAATTTACTGATCCACCCTTCAGTCCCCTCCTCCAAGTCATTGATAAAAATCACAAACAGCAGAGGACCCAGCACCGACCCCTGTGGCACACCACTGGTAACTGGTCTCCAGTCCGAAAATGTTCCATCCACCACCACCCTCTGCCTTCTATGAGATAGCCAGTTACTTATCCAATCGGCCAAATTTCCCTCTATCCCACAACTCCTTACTTTCTTCATGAGACGACCATGGGGAACCTTATCAAACGCCTTACTAAAATCCATGTATACGACATCAACTGCTCTACCTTCATCTACACACTTAGTTACCTCCTCAAAGAATTCAATCAAATTTGTTAGGCAAGACTTACCCTTCACGAATCCGTGTTGACTATCCCTGATTAAGTTGCCCCTTTCCAAATGGTCATAAATCCTATCCCTCAGGACCTTTTCCATTATCTTACCAACCACCGAAGTAAGACTAACCGGCCTATAATTACCAGGGTCATTCCTATTTCCTTTCTTGAAGAGAGGAACAACATTCGCCACTCTCCAGTCCTCTGGCACCATCCCCGTGGACAGTGAGGACCCAAAGATCAAAGCCAGAGGCTCTGCAATCTCCTCCCTTGCCTCCCAAAGAATCCTAGGATATATCCCATCTGGCCCAGGGGACTTATCGACCCTCAGGTTCTTCAAAATTGCTAAAACATCTTCCCTCAGAACATCTACCACCTCCAGCCTATCCACCTTTATCACACTCTCATCCTCAAGAACATGGCCCCTCTCCTCGGTGAACACTGACGAAAAGTATTCATTCATCACCTCTCCTATCTCTTCTGACTCCATGCACAAGTTCCCACTACTGTCCTTGACCGGCCCTACCCTCACCCTGGTCATTCTTTTATTTCTCACATAAGAGTAAAAAGCCTTGGGGTTTTTCTTGATCCGACCCGCCAAGGACTTCTCATGCCCCCTCCTAGCTCTCCTAAGCTCTTTTTTTAGCTCATTCCTTGCTACCTTGTACCCCTCAATCGACCCAACTGAACCTTGTTTTCTCGTCCTTACATACGCTTCCTTTTTCCTCTTGACTAGACATTCAACCTCTTTTGTGAACCATGGTTCTCTCACTCGGCCATTTCCTCCCTGCCTGACAGGGACATACCTATCAAGGACACGCAGTAATTGCTCCATGAAAAAGCTCCACTTTTCGTTTGTGCCTTTCCCTGATAGTTTCTGTTCCCATCTTATACTCCCTAATTCTTGCCTAATCGCATCATAATTACCCCTCCCCCAATTATAAACCCTGCCCTGCCGTATGGCCCTATCCCTCTCCATTGCAATAGTGAAAGTTACCGAATTGTGGTCACTATCTCCAAAGTGCTCTCCCACATACAAATCAAATACTTGGCCCGGTTCATTACCCAGTACCAAATCCAACGTGGCCCCACCTCTTGTCGGCCTATCCACATATTGTGTCAGGAAACCCTCCTGCACACACTGTGCAAAAACTATCCCATCCGAACTGTTTGACCTATAAAGGTTCCAATCAATATTTGGAAAGTTGAAGTCACCCATGACAACTACTCTGTGACCTCCACACCTATTCATAATCTGCTTTGCAATTTCTTCCTCCACATCTTTATTACTATTTGGGGGCCTGTAGAAAACTCCTAACAACGTGACCGCTCCTTTCCTATTTCTAACTTCAGCCCATATTACCTCAGACGGCAGATCCCCCTCGAACTGCCTTTCTGCCGCTGTTAAACTATCCTTGATTAACAATGCTACTCCTCCACCTTTCTTACCAACTTCCCTACTCTTACTGAAACATCTATACCCCGGAACTTCCAACAACCATTCCTGTCCCTGTTCTAACCATGTCTCCGTAATGGCCACCACATCGTAGTCCCAAGTACCAATCCACGCTCCAAGTTCTCCTACCTTATTCCGGATGCTCCTTGCATTGAAGTAGACACACTTCAAGCCATCTTCCTGTCTGCCGGTACATTCCTGCGACCTTGATACCCTCCTCAGTACCTCCCTACACTCACCACTGGCTCGTGGACTACAGCCCTTTTTCCCATCCCCCTGACAAATTAGTTTAAACCCCCCCGAAGAGCCGTAGCAAATTTCCCTCCCAGGATATTGGTGCCCCTCTGGTTCAGGTGCAAACCGTCCTGTTTGTACAGGTCCCACCTTCCCCAGAATGTGCTCCAATTATCCACATAACTGAAACCCTCCCCCCTACACCATCCCTGCAGCCACGTGTTTATCTGCACTCTCTCCCTGTTCCTCAACTCGCCAGCACGTGGCACCGGCAACAAACCAGAAATTACAACATGGTTTGTACTGGCTCTCAGCTTCCAACCTAGCTCCCTAAATTCCTGTTTTAAATCCCCATCCCTTCTCCTACCTATGTCGTTGGTACCGATGTGTACCACGACTTGTGATTGTTCCCCTTCCCCTTTGAGGATTCTGAAAACACGGTCCGAGACGTCACGGACCCTGGCACCCGGGAGGCAACATACCATCCGTGAGTCTCTTTTGCTGCCACAGAACCTCCTATCTGTCCCTCTGACTATTGAGTCCCCAATAACTATTGCTCTCTTGCTCTCCCCCCTTCCCTTCTGAGCCACAGGGACCGACCCAGCGCCGGAGATCCAGTCACCGTGGCTTACCACTGGTAAGTCGTCCCCCTCAACAGTATTCAAAGCGGTATACCTGTTACTGAGGGGAACGACCACAGAGGATCCCTGCACTGACTGCTTCCTCCTAGCCCCTCTCACCGTCACCCATCTATCTTCATGCTTTGGAGTAATTACATCCCTGAAGCTTCTATCTATGACCTCCTCTGCCTCCCGAATGATCCGAAGTTCATCCAGCTCCAGCTCCAGTTCCCTAACACGGTTTTCGAGGAGCTGGAGATGGGTGCACTTCCCACATCTGTGGTGATGTTTCGCAGCCGGAAGCGGGATTCAGCTTGGAGAAACCAGGCTTCGGGCTGGTTTTCCCAAAACTCCGGCAGTTTCACGGAAACTGCGTTCGTGTCCGCCATTGCAGTGCTCGGAATACGTTCTGAGCGTCGGGGTCACCAATGTTGAGGCTGCCGCGAAACACGAATTAAGACTGAATCCATGTGTGGAAAACAAAGGCTTTTTAATACAACTGCATGGTCCAAAATGGCTGAACCGACTGCTCCCAGAATTCTCTGGAAAATTCCTGAGGCCCTGCCCACTCCTTTTCTCCTGCCTTAAAGGCAAGGTGCCTTAAAGGCAAGGTGCTCGATATATTTTCGATGGACGGAAAAGTGGATAATGCCCGTTTAGGTGGCGATCCGCCACATGAGACCCTTAACAGGGTTTTTGACCAGACCTTTTGATTTTTACTGGATGACCACGGAATCACGCAGCTCGGGAATCACATCTGTCAACGTGAGGCAGAAGCTCAGTAGTCGTTGAGCAAGGTCATTAATGGAGAGCATGTAAATCCCAATAAATACTCCCACATGACACCTGCTTACTTGGCTAAGGGAAAGGCTCTTGCGGACTCCATTTTGAGCACAGATGTAGGTGTCTAGAGATTGCAGGTCTTTTCTGCACCCTCGGAAGCCACTCTCACCGCATTGCTAGTGACTATCACAACATTGACAGATTGGTCCTCTGATCACTACTTGACCTGCCATCTATTACATCAGCATGGGTGCCGCTTATACTGTCTCACCTTGGTCCTCAGAATCGGACCAGGATGAGCCTCAACACCAGCAGCACCAGCAGCTACAGCACCACCAACCTTCTCCTCAATGACCTGATGCTCTACAGGATAGAGAGTATCAGTGCAGGGCTGCACCACACCGGAGGCGATACCCCCAAACACAGGGAATTCAGGCAGAGGATGAGCTTCCTCAACATGACTGAGCAGCAGTGCCAAAGGAGGCTCAGGTTATTGTACCAGGTTGTCGCAGACATTTGCAGCTTACTGGAGCAAGACCTGCAGCCCAGAGGACCTGGTGGACACACCTTACCAGTGGCTGTCAAAGTCACCAGTGTCCTCAACCTCTTCGCCTCAGGCTCCTTCCAGGGATCTGCAACAGATGCATTACACAGGTCACCGATGCCATGTTTAACACGTCAGCTAATTATGTGAAATTTTCCATTGATGAAGCCAGTGTTACTGAGCGTGCGCTTGACTTTGCTGCTCTGGCTGACTTCCCACAGATGTAGGGCGTCATCGACTGCATACATGTGGCCATCAGGGCACCCCACATTACCCAGGAGTGTTTGTGAACCGCAAGGGCTTCCGCTCCCTCAATGTACAGCTCATCTGCAACCATAGGAAGATCATCATGCATGTGTGCACCAAATTCCCCGGCAGCTGTCATGCCTTTTTTGACCTGCGCCAGTCCACCCTCCCTCAGCTCTTCGCAACACCAAACACACTTACTGGCTGGCTGCTTGGAGACAAGGGCTATCCACTGAAGACGTGGCTCATGACACCCTTGAGGAGGCTAAGTACTGAGGCCGAAGAGCATTATAATGACAGCCACATGTCCACCAGATGTGTCATAGAGCAAACAATAGGGATGCTGAAGATGCGCTTGAGATGCCTTGACTGATCTGGAGGAGCCCTTCAGTATGCACCAGCCAGGGTCTCCAGAATCGTCGTTATCTGCTCCGTGCTGCACAACATAGCACAGCAGCGAGGATTATCACTGCATAGGGAACAAGGCACAGATCGTACAGCCTCTTCAGAAGAGGAGGAGGAGGAGGAGGAGGAGCATCAGCTGGAAGGTGAGGAGGAGGAGCAAGAGGAATCTGAGGTCCAGATGGCACCAGCACCAAGCACATTGCTGCCCGGGAGGCCAAGGATGCCCTCATCATGGCCAGATATACTTAACTTCCTACATTGCACCCATATGGCTGCCACATGTTGTGCCAAGTTTCCCCCTCACTGCCACCCAACAACACCATAAAGCATCCCTACAATGACCAAGCCATTTGTTTCACACTTACCCCCATTGCTGGAGGTAACGTTATGTCTCACCATTCACTCCCACTCACAAAGCCACTTCCAAGGTAGCAGACAAAAATGGGCGTGACCGGAAAGTGGTGAAAATACATACTTCTTATATGTGTGATAACAGTAATGGAACCTTAACAATAACACTTTTTTATACACCCATATGCTTACCCTTGTGCAATTAGGATTGTCGCTTTTTTCTTTTACGCCTGCTTCTATGAGGTGCAACCCCTGTGGCTTCAGCAGAGGTAGAGGCAGCCTGTTCACTTCCCTGCTGCGACAGCGTAGACTCTCTTGGCGGACGTCCTCTGGGTTTTGGAGCCTCTGATGGCCCTGCTAAAGTCTGCTCCTCCTGCGACTGTGCAGGGGCAGACTCGGCCATCGGGATCCGAGGAGGCATCTGGGGCTCTGACTGAGGGGGAGGCAATGGGGGAGAAGTGTGAGCGCTTTGAGAAGAGACCCCACTTCCATGTCCCTTCTCATTATCATCCCTCTCATGAGCCAGCCGCACTTCCCTGCTAGCAAGGAGCTGGAGAACACCTTGCTGCACAGCAGTGGGGCCATGAGAACCCAAATCTACATTTAGATCCCTCCTATAGAGGAGGCCTATGAGCCTCTGCCATCTGTTGTCCTTAGCTAGCATGTGCTCATGTGAGTGGCGCATTAGCTGCTCCATGCAGGTGGCCATCCTTTCCATGGAAGAGCCTACAGTCGCCATCGCCTGCGACACAGTAGTGCTCATGTTCGAGATGGACTCCTCCATTATCTGAATATTTGCACACATCATGGCTGCAAAACCTGCCAGAGCCTCCTGCATCTCTTGCTGCCCGTCCAAGATCACCCTCTTTCTCGATGGCCCCCTGAGACTCAGCGTCTGCATGCCGCTCAGAAGAGCTTGGAGCGTCCTGCGTCTCCAATGCTGTCCCTGTCAACACCATCTGCTCTTGCTCACTTGTGAAGTGTGAGACACCAGGTGACAACACTACTCTATCTCGCACAGGACCCACCGAGGTGTGCGTATCTGCGCTGGTGCTGAGCACACTTGGGTCTGCTGACGGTGCACACTCAGAGGTTGCAGGCTCCTCTGAGGAGTCGTCTTCCTCCTCTGGCTGGGCAGTGGTGAGGGGGCTCTTGATGGACCTGTGGGAGAGTAAAGAGATGATTTAGAAATGTTATATTAAGAATGGGAAATGATACCATTATGCACATGATGAACGTTCACTGGCTGCTGACATCAGTCACCATATGAGTGACTGCTGTACGCCATGTGGCTGTATGAGATGTAATTCTGTCACCAGGTTTCTGAGAGGAACACTCTCCGTCTCTCACCGCCAGCAGCTCTGCAACTCTTGACACCTCCAGGGCCATCTCCTCTGCTGCAGTCAAAGTACTGAAGGATGGAGGGCCACCTCCAGTTCTCTCCCTCCCCTGGTGTTGCGGACTCCCTTCTCCTGCAAGGAGGGAAAGAAGAGAAGTTTGAGTGAGAGTGATGGAATGAGTGTAAGGAATGTGTGGGTTACATCTGTAGAGGGAGACTATGAGGGAGTGTGGTGCCAATGCCAAATGGACTCCTTCTGTGGTGTTACTTGGTATGATTGCATTAGGATGAGGGTGAATGTGAGGGGTGGTTAGTCAGATGGGGATGTGAGTATGTACATAGAGAGAGAGGGATGGGTGGACGTGCAAGGTATGTTGCTGTGAGGAATGATGTGCAGGAGTAGGCTTGGGAAGGCAGAGTGATGGGGATGTGATGACAGGCGCAGCAGGATGAAGGTGAGTGTGGCATTGCACTCACCTTTCCTGACCTTATCAGATCATTGAATCTCTTCCTGCACTGTACCCAGGTCCTCCGGACGACATCCCTGCTGTTGACCTCCTCAGCAATTTGGAGCCATGCCATTTTTGTGTCTTGGGGAGGTCTCTTCCGCGCATCAGCAGGGAAGAGGACCTCCCTGCATGCTCTGACTCCCTCCACAAGAATATGTAAGGATTCATCCGAAAACCGGGGTGCAGCCCTCTGTCTTTGTGAACTCATTTTTATAATTCACAGCAACAACACACTCCTCTCCAATACTCCCTTCACACTCCTACATCAACCTCAAATGCGATGTGGCCAAGGCTGCTTTAAATATCCCTGCTGGAAATGAGTCATCGATGATGTCATCAGACCCGCACCATTTAATAGGGCCGGCAAATGCGCATGACTAGTTTAATAGGGGCCGTTAACTGAAAGTCGCAGTGGAGAACGCGCTGTTCACTTTTAGGGCTCCCAACCCACTACGTGGCTCGTACCCACGCAACCCATCTTGAAGGTAAAAATTCCGGCCTAAGTGTCAAAAAATACTGCCCTCCCACAGGGCAGAACCTTTCTACTTTCCATGAACTGAAAAGTGTAAACGTGTTAACCGATGGAAGGATGGTATACTGCCGTCGTTAACTTTTATTGTTGCACAGAGATTGGCTCCATGCTGACGTCGGGTCTGTGGGGTAAGAAATATGTGCTAGATCCAATACGTAGCATTTCATGGCATCTCAGTTGCAACCAGCCTGGAGTGCAGGACACCTGTTGGAATATCAAATGATATTTTGCTTTAAAATTATAGGCTATAAAGTGTTATGGCAATATTAGGGGTCAATGCCTCAGTTAAAAAGCAGACAGAGGAATGTCATATAAACTCATTTAAGTGTTTGCCTGGCAATGCTGCTAACAGTAATTCGTCGTCTAATATGTCTTGGCCGTGAAAATTCATGGGACTATTTGTGTTGGCTTTGCACCCTGGAGGTGACAGGTCCACCCAATGGTCATCTCCAGGGTTGACTTCTCTGTACATTGCAAGATCTGCTCGTTTGTGCACCCACTGGCATTGGCTCAGCACAACTGTTGTGTAATGCAGGAGGAGTACTGCGGGGGGGTGCACGGGATGCGGGGGGCGGGGGGAGGTGGAGTACGAAGTTGCAGGTACAGGTCTTTTAAAAATCCTAGCCTTAAAATTGCTGCAAAATCTCATATGAGTTATCGATTACAGATACTTGAGTGTAGCAAACAAACTGCCAGTGGTTTATTAAAAATTAAAGTAATTGAAATTGTGACCTGCTGCTCCCCCAGTCTTCTCTTGCATCTTACATTACATTGTCGTTCAGCCCAAACAGTCCATGTTGGTGTATATAATCCATGCAAACAGTAGTCCGAATCCCGTGTGCCTGCTCTGTTTCCATATCGCTTTATCCCCCTTTTGTTCAATCACTTATCTAACCTACTTTTAAAAGTTGGCAGGGTCTCTGCTTCAATCACTGACTCTGGCAGAGGCTCTCTATCTGCACTGTAAAAAAGTTTCTCCTGTTCTCTCTCCTAAATCTCTTACATTTAATCTTACATGTCCGCTCCCCATTCTTCAAACGGCGTACCTGTCAGAGGCATCTCAAAAAGGCAGCAGGGCATTGAAAGGAGGCAGAAAAGAATAGGTGGATGAAATTCAGCAAAGGGGAGCGAGAGAAAGAGAGAGAGAGAGAGATTGCATTTTTCCCATGGGAGAAAGTTGCAAATACATGTCATGCCTGCTTGACATCGGTGTTAGGGTCGTTGCTTTTTACTATCTTCATAAATAACTTAGATATAGGTGTTGGGGGAATGGTGCACACGTTCGGTGATTATACAAAAATATGTGCAAGTGTTAGGACTGTGGTAGACAACTTACATGCGCTGGGGAATAGATCGAACTCTGGCAAATTGTATTTAACCTAGATAAGTGCAGTGTTATGCATTTGGGCAGGACCAGCACCAAGTATAATTACGCTTTACATGGAACAGAACTGAAATTGGTTGAGGAAGAAAAGGATTTTAATGTTATAGTTCAGAATTCTATAAAGGTTCATGATCAATGCTGAGAAACCATATCTAAAACAAATACATAGACTTACATCGAGTGTACAACACAGAAACAGGCCAGAGCGGGAGCAGCGGGATAAAGAGCGCCGAGAGCGGGAGCAGCGGTATAAAGAGCGCTGAGAGTGGGAGCAGCGGGATAAAGAGCGCTGAGAGCGGGAGCAGTGGGATAAAGAGCGCTGAGAGCGGGAGCAGTGGTATAAAGAGCGCCGAGAGCGGGAGCAGCGGGATAAAGAGCGCCGAGAGTGGGAGCAGCGGGATAAAGAGCGCCGAGAGCGGGAGCAGTGGTATAAAGAGCGCCGAGAGCGGGAGCAGCGGTACAAAGAGCGCCGAGAGTGGGAGCAGCGGGATAAAGAGCGCCGAGAGCGGGAGCAGTGGTATAAAGAGCGCCGATAGTGGGAGCAGTGGTATAAAGAGCGCCGAGAGCGGGAGCAGCGGGATAAAGAGCGGCGAGAGCGGGAGCAGCGGGATAAAGAGCGCCGAGAGCGGGAGCAGCGGGATAAAGAGCGCCGAGAGCAGGAGCAGCGGCACTAAAAGTGCCAAGAATGGGATCAGCAGGATAAAGAGCGCCGAGAGCGGGAGCAGCGGGATAAAGAGCGCCGAGAGCGGGAGCAGCGGCACAAAGAGCGCCAAGAGCGGGAGCAGCGGGATAAAGAGCGCCGAGAGCGGGAGCAGCGGGATAAAGAGCGCCGAGAGCGGGAGCAGTGGGATAAAGAGCGCCGAGAGCGGGAGCAGTGGGATAAAGAGCGCCGAGAGCGGGAGCAGCGGAAGAAAGAGCGCCGAGAGCGGGAGCAGCGGGATAAAGAGCGCCGAGAGCGGGAGCAGTGGGATAAAGAGCGCCGAGAGCGGGAGCAGCGGGATAAAGAGCGCCGAGAGCAGGAGCAGCGGGATAAAGAGCGCCGAGAGCGGGAGCAGTGGGATAAAGAGCGCCGAGAGCGGGAGCAGCGGGATAAAGAGCGCCGAGAGCAGGAGCAGCGGGATAAAGAGCGCCGAGAGCAGGAGCAGCACTGGAAGGAGCAGACCTGTTGGGAGCACAGCGAGAGCGAGCAGTTAAAAGGAGCAGTCCCGAGCGGCAGCAACTCAACAGAGGCAGTTTTTGAAAAAGTGAGTGAAGGGAAGGAGCTGACTGGTGAGTAGCTAGTAAGTGTATTTTTTTCAAGTTTATAAATTTATTTTTGCTAAGTTAGTTAATAGCCTATTAAATAGAGGGAAAGAGCTGATTGGTGAGTAGCTGGGAGTGTTTTTTGTTAAGTTTTAAGTTTATTTCTGCTGGGTTAGTTCTTAGTCTATTAAATAGAGGCATGGCAGGGCAGCTCAGTCCCATGGAGTGCACATCCTGTGCCATGTGGGAGGTCCTAGACGCTTCGCGTAGCCTGGACGACCACATGTGCGGGAAGTGTTGCCAGCTACAGCAACTCGAGCTCTGGGTTTCGGAGCTTGAGCGGTGGCTGGAGTCACTGCGGTGCATCCGCAAGGCTGAGAGCTTCATGGATAGCATGTCTCTAGAGGTGGTCACCCCGCAGCTTAATAGTATGCAGGCAGAGAGAGAATGGGTGAACGCCAGAGAGAAGAGGAAGACCAGGCAGGTAGTGCAGGAGTCCCCAGAGTGCATCGCGCTCTCCAACCAGTATTCTGTTCTGAGCACTGGTGATGGCGATGGTTCCTCTGGGGAATGCAGCCAGAGTCAAGTCCAGGGCACCACGAGTGGCTCAGCTGCACGGCGGGGGGAAGAAGAGTGGAAGATCAATAGTGGTAGGGGATTCGATAGTTAGGGGAGCAGACAGGTGTTTCTGCGGCCGTAGCCATGACTCCAGGATGGTATGTTGCCTCCCTGGTGCCAGGGTAAAGGATGTCACTGAGCGGCTGCAGGACACTCTGAGGGGGGAGGGTGAACAGCCAGAGGTCATTGTCCATATCGGTACCAACGACATACGCAGAAAGAGAGATGAGGTCTTGCAGGCAGAGTTTAGGGAGCTAGGAGAGAGATTAAATAGCAGGATCTCAAAGGTAGTAATCTCCGGATTACTCCCAGTGCCACGTGCTAGTGAGTACAGGAATAGAAGGATAGAACAGATGAATGCGTGGCTGGAGAGATGGTGCAGGAGGGAGGGCTTTAGATTCGTGAGGCATTGGGACCGTTTCTGGGGAAGGTGGGACCTGTACAAGCCGGACAGGCTACACCTCAACAGAGCCGGGACCAATATTCTCACGGGGAGGTTTATTAGTGCTGTTGGGGAGGGTTTAAACTAGCTTGGCAGGGGGATGGGCACCAGCATATAGGAGTAGAAAAGAGGAATAAGGTGCATAAAAGAGTGATTGTGTTGGATAGTACTAGAGAAGATAGTACTAGAGAAGGAAGTAGTACCATATTAGATAGGAGCAGACTAAGAAAGACTATAAAAAATTCAAAAATGGCTTTAGAATGCATGTACGTAAACACACAAAGTGTGGTGAATGAGGTTGGTGAGCTACAAGCACAATTAGCCATGTGGCAATATAATGTTGTGGCATTAATGGAAATGTGGCTTAAAAACGGTGAGGACTGGGCACTTAATATTCAAGGGTACAAGGTGTTCAGAAAAGATAGGGAAGGAAAAAAGGTAGGTGGGGTGGCAGTGCTGATTAAGGAAGACATTGTAGTATTGGAAAGGGAGGATGTTCTTGAGGGGACAAGGACAGAATCCATTTGGTTAGAGTTGAGGAGCAAAAAGGGTATGATCACGCTATTGGGGGTATTCTATCGGCCTCCAAATAGTGAGAGAGAGGTAGAGGAGCAAATCTGCAGGGAAATCGCAGAGATATGCAAGAGCTATAGAGTGGCGATATTGGGGGACTTTAATTACCCAAATATCGATTGGAATAATGCTAGGGTAAAGGGAAAGGAGATGGAGGAATTTCTGAAATGTGTTCAGGAGAATTTCCGTGACCAATATGTTCTTGGCCCAACTAGGAAGGAGGCATTGCTGGATCTGGTGCTGGGGAATGAGGTGGGCCAGGTCGACCAAATGTCTGTGGGAGAACACTTGGGTACGAGTGATCATCGTATCATAAGATTTAGATTAGCAATGGAGAGGAGCAAGGAACAATCTAGATTGGAACTTATAAACCAGAATAGGGCTAACTTCAATGGGATGCAAAAGGATCTAGCCAGGATAAAATGGAACCAAAGACTGACAGGAAAAACTGTAATGGAACAATGGGTGATCTTTAAGGAGGAGATGTTCCAAATACAGGCTAGGTACATAATCTTCAAGCGAGAACCAGACCAAATACAATAAGTTGAGAGGGGATGTGAAGATGGAAATAAAATTGGCAAAGAGAGAATGAGAGTAGAATGGCGGTTAACATAAAAGGGAACCCAAAAATCTTCTACCAGCATATAAACAGTAAGCGGGTAGTAAGAGGCGTGGTGGGACCTATTAGAGACAAAGAAGGTGATATATGCTAAGAGGCACAGGGCAAGGCTAGAATACTCAATGAGTACTTTGTATCAGTGTTTACTAAGAAGCTGGATGCTGACAAAATATCAGCAGAAGTGGAAAAGGTAGAAGCAATGGAAGGGGTGAAAATTGATAGACAGGATGTACTAGAAAGGCTGGGTATGCTGAGAGTGGACAAGTCGCCTGGCCCAGATGGCTTGCATCCCAGGTTACTAAGGGAATTGGGGGAGGAGATAGCAGAAGGGCTTGCCATAATTTTCCAATCTTCCCTAGATACGGCGGAGGTGCCTGAGGATTGGAAAGTGGCAAAAGTGACACCATTGTTCAAGAAAGAGTGTAAGGACAATCCCAGTAACTACAGGCCGGTCAGTTTAACATCAGTGGTGGGTAAAGTTTTAGAAACAATAATCAAGGAAAAAATTAACGGGCACTTGGAGAGGTTTAAGCTAATTAAGGAGAGCCAACACGGATTTGTAAAAGGCAGATCATGTTTGACTAATCTAATTGAATTTTTTGCTGAAGTAACAGAGAGGATTGATGAAGGGAATGCAATGGATGTTGTCTACATGGATTTTCGGAAGGTGTTTGACAAAGTACCACATAGAAGGCTGGTTAACAAAATTGAGGTTCATGGAATAGGTGGGTCAGTGGCAGCTTGGATAAGGAATTGGCTTAAGGACAGAAAACAGCGAGTTGTGGTAAATGGCTGTTTTTCAGACTGGAGGATGGTAGACAGTGATGTTCCCCAAGGGTCAGTGCTGGGGCCACTGCTATTTTTGATATATATAAATGACCTGGATATTAGAATACAAAGTAGAATTTCTAAATTTGCCGATGACACCAAACTTGGCGGTGTGGCAAACAGTGATGATGATACCAATCGACTGCAACAGGGCATAGAAAGGGGCTAGCAGAATGGGCAGACAATGGCAGATGGAATTTAATACAGAGAAGTGTGAGGTGATGCATTTTGGCAGAAGGAACAGGGAGAGGCAATATGCACTTAATGGCAGAGTTTTCAAGGGTGTGTAGGTAAGGCACTGGTAAGGCCACAACTGGGGTATTGCATCCTGTTCTGGTCACCACACTTTAGGAAGGATATGAAGGCCCTTGAGAGGGTGCAGAGGAGATTTACTAGACTGGTTCCAAGGATGGGGGATCTTAACTACAAGGACAGGTTGGAGAAGCTGGATTTGTTTTCATTAGAGCAAAGGAGGTTGAGGGGTGATTTGATAGAGGTGTACAAGATTTTGATGGGTTTGGATAGGCTCAACGGGGAATGGCTGTTCCCACTAGTTGATAGTACAGGGACTAGGGGTCACAGATTTAAGGTTTTGGGCAAGAGATACAGGGGGGATGTGAGGAATAACTTTTTTACGCAGCGAGTGGTGATGACCTGGAATTCGCTGCTGATGGAAGTGGTGGAAGCAAAGACACTCAATGTTTTCAAGGGGAGACTGGATAGACACTTGAGGGAAATAAACTTGCAGGGCTACGGGGATAGAGCGGGGGAATGGGACTGACTGGATTGCTCTACAGAAAGCCGGCCCGGACTCGGTGGGCCGAATGGCCTCCTTCTGTGCTGTTATGACTCTATGATCTTTGTAGCACTTCAGCCCCTTCCAGGTCCCTCACTGCATTCTCGCTGCAGCACCATCGGAATTTCCTCACTTGCACTTTCTCACTGGTGGGCTCCCTCTCGATGGTGGCAATCCTGCCAGGAAATCAATGTGAACATGCATGAGCCCCGACCCAGGAAATTGGGATTGGGGTAAAGAAGGAGGGTGGGGTGGGGTGGGAGAGGGAAGTCCTGCCCCAATGGAACTCCACACCGAAGAAAAGAATCCTCCCCAGAAGGCGATGATTGTGCGAAATAGACTGCAGTTATGTAAATAACTCATCTTAATAAAATAAATGCACAAAAAGCTTTCTGTATTATGATCTTGAACCAAATAGGCTTTTAAACAACAGCAACAAGTTGCATTTATATAACGCCTTTAACATAGTGAAACATCCAAAGGCGCTTCACAAGAGCAATTATCAAACAAAATTTGACACCAAGTCACATAAGGAGATATTAGGACAGCTGACCAAAAGCTTGGACAAAGAGGTAGGTTTCAAGGAGCGTCTTAAAGGAGGAGAGAGAGGTAGCGAGGTTTAGGGAGGGAATTGCAGAGCTTAGCGTCTCAGCAGCTGAAGGCATGGCCACCAATGGTGGAGCAATTAAAAACCTCGATGCGCAAGAGGCCAGAATTGGAGGAGCGCAGAGATCTCGGAGGCTTCTCGGGCTGGAGGAGGCTCGATAGGGAGGGGTGAGGCCATGCTGTAATTCGAAACATTTATGAGAATTTTAAAATTGAGACATTGTCGGACCGGGTGAAAACACAGCAAGCACAGGGGTGATGGGTGAACGGGACTTGGTGCGAGTCAAGATAAAGGCAGCAGAGTTTTGAATGAGCACAAGTTTATGCAGAGTGGAAGAAGGGAGGCCGGACAGGAGAGCATTGGAATGGTCGAGCCTAGAGGTAGCAAAGGCATGGATGAGGGTTTCAGCAGCAGATGAGCTGAGGCAGGGACGGAGTCGGGCAATGTTACGGAGGTTGAAGGAGGCAGTCTTGATGATGGAGCAGATATGTGGTCGGAAGCTCATCTCATTGTCAAATACACACCAAGGTTGCAAAAGGTCTGATTCAGCCTCAGTCAGTTGCCAGGGAGAGGGATGGTGTCAGTGGCTAGTGAACAGAGTTTGTGGCAGGCAATGAAGAAAATAATATTGTAGCTTTAGGCTTCATTGATCAAACCCAAAATTAAAATCTTGAGCCTCACAGTTACAGGATAAATTTATGCCCAATCTCTTGTGATGTCTATAAGTTGCCTTTAGTGGCAACACCATCAGTTGTCCATTAGTTTCATGTTAAACTATATCATTATCTCTGGAATAAGTATAAGAACATAAGAATCAGGAGCAGGAGTAGGCCACACGGCCCCTCGAGCCTGCTCCGCCATTCAATACGATCATGGCTGATCTTCGACCTGAACTCCACTTTCCCACCCGATCCCCATATCCCTTGATTCGCCTGGAGTCCAAAAATCTATCTATCGCAGCCTTGAATATACTCAACAATTCACCATCCACAGCCCTCTGGGGTAGAGATTTCCAAAGATTCACAACCCTCTGAATGAAGAAATTCCTCCTCATCTCCGTCTTAAATGGCCGACCCCTAATCCTGAGACTATGCCCCCTAGTTCTAGAACATAAGACATTATTAAAAGAAGCTAGTATGTGTGTAAGGTGTATCCCTGCGACAGTTACACTTCTCTATGTACGAGGTGCTGAAAGAGCAAAGTTGGACCTTTCATTTTTGACTGACACTGAGCATTGAAGTTCTGAGCACTGATAGGCGTGAGACCTTAATTTGTCCCATCTGTGTGAATGGAGTAGATCGTGCAGAAAAGCTTGAGTTTCATGCCAGATATGTGAGACTTGGAGACTCCAGTGCCATGTAGACATTTTGTCTAAGTTTTTATGTAAATGTAATCCAGTAAACATCCGTTTCAGGCACCCTAATTTTTTATTACACACATATCCTGCCTAACTAATTCGTAACGCTTGCCAATAACAATTTATTGTTTTTTTGTAAAAAGCATTTTTTTTAACAAGACAAGGGGGATGAAATAGCGAATCGGCAGCCTGTTTTACATCCCGCTCGATTTAGTAAAACGGACTGAGTATTCGCTATCGCCCGTTTTACATTACTGCCAAAGAGCAATTTCATTCCCAAGTACCCATAACCAGTCCAGTAACTGACAACTCACCTCGTGACAACCTCCCCAGTATCTGAGGTGTTTACATTAGCTGTGCAGGCTCCTTAAAATGAAAGGAGCTGTTTGGGAAAGTCATCAGTTTCTTTTTTTTATGTCTTTTGAACCTCAGTAAAGTCTTGTTTCTTGTGGTTGTGATACACAACCTCAATAAATCAAATCACTTTCAGGTCTCATTTGGAAGATAGCGAGAAAAAGGCCTGCTGAAAATCTAATTATCAAAAACCCAAATATAATCAGAGCAAATCCGAACTGATCCCAGATACAGAACAATTCAAGTAATACAAGGATGGCTCCTGCAATCGTTTGTCCAGGTTCAACTGCAAATGTAAATGCAGGAAATGCACAGTGGGTTGGTCATTAGCTAAAAGAGAAAGGTAGATTTACATTTCATGTGGATCCTTCATCAGAACCAGCAGTTTCTGTTCTTATATCAGATTTCCAGCATTAGTGGTTTTTCTTCTTATCTCGAGTACAGTTTCCTTACAGGTTCCTCACGGCCAGCCATTCATGAAAAGCCAGCCCATTCCTTCCAAGTCAGCTTAGACCCAGTTCTATGGCGAGGCCAAGCGTACCTTCGCAATCTCACAGCACCATCCACTGATACGGGCGGAAGAGGGTCGGGGTCAGGGAATTAAAATATCAGGATCGAGCAAACCGGCCCCGTTAAGATCAGCAGGACCTCCACTTCCCCAGCCGTGCAGGGTTCTTAGGCCGCTTTCGCCCTCACCCACATCCTCCCGCCTCCCCGGAAATATCGGGGCCAATACGACTGTGGTCCACCTCTGGCTGCATCATTGAGTTCATCAGATATCAGACTGTCCCTTTGTGGGACAACATTTCTTAAAACAAGTGCAAGGTGGCACCAGTTTTGTTTAAGGAACAACTTAACACTGGCAGGAGGGTGTAATTATAATGTGTCAAGTTTTCGTAGGCAGTTTCTATTATAACTGTGGACATAGGAATTTATAGTGGGTCATTTTCAGATTGGCAGGCTGTAATTAGTGGGGTGCCGCAAGGGTCAGTACTTGGGCCTCAACTATTTACAATCTATATTAATGACTTAGATGATGGGACCGAGTGCAGTGTATCCAAGTTTGCTGACTTTACAAAGCTAGGTGGGACAGTAAGCTGTAAGGAGGACACAAAGGGCTGGATTTTGATACTGGGGCGGGTTGGGGTCATGTCATCCACATTTCGTGTTATCCACCCGACTGCAATTGGATATGGGAGATGGATGCAATTTTCACTTAATTGGGCAATTGAGTTCCAGCATGTGGGAACCCATGAACCAATTAGTGGTTTCAGTCTGAAAGTCGCCTCTGATGATGTCATCATTGCTGCAGCATTGCAGGTCAGGTCAGAGACTGCCTGGCTTTTGGTGTGAGAGGACCTGGATGCAAAATGAGCAGCAGCTCTAAGGACAGAGAGAGAGAGAGAGGTCCTCTCACAGCAAAGGCCAGGCAGTCTCTGAAGACATTCAATGCAGCAGCATCAGAGGCAACTTTCACACCTAATACTGCTACTACCTTCATCACATCTCTGTTGTAATAGTGGACCTGCAGCTGATAGTCAGCTATCCACTTGTGCTCCCGCCAGGTTTCACTGGCGTGTTTCACATCAGGCGTGCTTCATGTCGGAAAAGGGTTAAACTAGCTAAAACGTTTCAAAATGGCATTACAGAGCCAATTTAGGGCTTGTTAAGGGTTTTAATGGCCTCTCACGCCTCTTGGAGGTGGGACGGAGTCGGGAACACCACACACGATTTTATCAAAATTGCGTGGAGGAGGGTTGGAGGCGGGATGGGGTCGGGACCCCCGAATCTGCAACTTTAACCCCCCACACGCCTCCAAACCCGACTCCACGGGTCATTGAAAATCCAGCCCTTTAAAGAGTCTGCAAAGGGATATAGACAGGTTAAGTGAGTGGGCAATAAGGTGGTAGATAAAGTATAATGTGGGGAAATGTGAGGTTATTCACTTTGGTAGGAAGAATAGAGAAAAAGAATATTTTTAAATGGTGAGAAACTATTAAATGTTGGTGTTCAGAGAGATTTAGGTATCCTCGTACAAGAAACACAGAGGGCTGGATGCAAAATGAGCAGCAGCCTCCAAGCAATTTTGATAAAATCGTGTGCGGTGTTCCCGACTCTGTCCCGCCTCCAAGAGGCGGGAGAGGCCATTAAAGCCCTTAACAAGCCCTAAATTGGCTCTGTAATGCCATTTTGAAACGTTTTAGCTAGTTTAACCCTTTTCTGATGTGAAGCACGCCTGATGTGAAACACGCCAGTGAAACCTGGCGGGAGCACAAGTGGATAGCTGACTATCAGCTGCAGGTCCACTATTACAACGGAGATGTGATGAAGGTAGTAGTAGTATTAGGTGTGACAGTCGCCTCTGATGCTGCTGCATTGAATGTCTTCAGAGACTGCCGGGGCCTTTGGAGGACCTGGATGGAAAAAAAAATTCTCTCTCTCTCGCTCTCTCTCTCTCTCTGAGATGCTGCTCATTTTGCATCCAGGTCCTCTCACAGCAAAGGCCAGGCAATCTCTGAGACCAGGCAGTCTCTGACCTACAATGATGACATCATCAGAGGCGACTTTCAGACTGAAACCACTAATTGGTTCATGGGTTCCCACATGCTGGAACTCAATTGCCCAATTAAGTGAAAATTGCATCAATCTCCCACATCCAATTGCAGGCGGGTGGATAACACGAAATGTGGATGACACGACCCCAACCCGCCCCAGTATCAAAATCCAGCCCAGAGAGTCAGCATGCAGGTACAGCAAGCAATTAGGAAGGCAAATGGCATGTTGGCTTTTATTGCAAGAGGGTTGGAGTATAAGAGTAAGGAAGTCTTACTACAATTGTACAGGGCTTTGGTGAGACCACATTTGGAGTACTGTGCACAGTTTTGGTTTACTTATCTGAGGAAGGATATACTTGCCTTAGAGGCGATGCAACGAAGGTTTACTAGATTGATTTCTGGGATGAGAGGGTTATCCTATGAGAAAAGATTGATTAGAATGGACCTGTACGTTCTGGAGTTTAGAAGAATGAGAGGTGATCTCATTGAAACAGATAAGATTCTTAGTGGGTTTGACAGAGTAGATGCTGAAAGGTTGTTTCCCCTGGAGTCTAGAACTAGGGGACATAGTCTCAGGATAAGATGTCACCCATTTAAGACTGTGATGAGGAAGAATTTCTTCACTCAGAGGGTTGTGAATCTTTGGAATTCTCTACCCCAAAGGGCTGTTGATGCTGAGTCGTTGAGAATATTCAAGGCTGCGATAGATAGATTTTTGGACTCTAGGTGAATCAAGGGATATGGGGATCGGGCGGGAAAGTGGAATTTGAGATCGAAGATCAGCCATGATCTTATTGAATGACGGAGCAGGCTCGAGGGGCCGTATGGCCCACTCCTGTTCCTAATTCTTATGTAAAAGTTGGCAGGAAGTGCAAACAAATGTAAGTTTTTAACAAGATATAGATATACAGATAATGACCTCATCCTCACTAATCTACCTTTCGCAGATGCATCTGTCCATGACAGTATTGTTAGCAGTGACCACCACACAGTCATTGTGGAGACAAAGTCCCGTCTTCACACTGAGGACACCCTCCATTGTGTTGTGTGGCATTACCACTGTGCTAAATGGGATAGATTCAGAATAGATTTAGCAGCTCAAAGCTGGGCATCCATGAGGCGCTGTGGGCCATCAGCAGCAGCAGAATTGTATTCCACCACAATCTGTAACCTCATGGCCCGGCATATCCCTCACTCTACCATTACCATCAAGCCAGGGGACCAAAGCTGGTTCAATAAGGAGTGTAGAAGAGCATGCCAGGAGCAGCACCAGGCGTACCTAAAAATGAGGTGCCAACCTGGGGAAGCTGCAACACAGGACTACATGCATGCTAAAAAGCGGAAGCAGCATGCTATAGACAAGGCTAAGCGATCCCACAATCAACAGATCAGATCAAAGCTCTGCAGTCCTGCCACATCCAGTCGTGAATGGTGGTGGACCATTAAACAACTAACGGGAGGAGGAGGCTCCATGAATATCCCCATCCTCAATGATGGTGGAGCCCAGTACGTGAGTGCAAAAGACAAGGCTGAAGCGTTTGCAACCATCTTCAGCCAAAAGTGCCGAGTGGATAATCCATATCGGCCTACTCCTGAGGTCCCCACCATTACAGAAGCTAGTCTTCAGCCAATTCAATTCACTCCACGTGATATCAAGAAACGGCTGAGCGCACTGGATACAGCAAAGGCTATGGGCCCCGACAACATCCCGGCTATCGTGCTGAAGACTTGTGCTCCAGAACTAGCCGCGCCTCTAGCCAAGCTGTTCCAGTACAGCTACAACACTGGCATCTATCCGACAATGTGGAAAACTGCCCAGGTATGTCCTGTCCACAAAAAGCAGGACAAATCCAACCCGGCCAATTACCATTCCATCAGTCTACTCTCAATCATCAGCAAAGAGATGGAAGGTGTCATCGACAGTGCTATCAAGTGGCACTTACTCACCAAAAACCTGCTCACTGATGCCCAGTTTGGGTTCCGCCAAGAGCACCGGCTCCCGACCTCATTACAGCTTTGGTCCAAACATGGACAAAGGAGCTTAATTCCAGAGGTGAGGTGACATCGAGGCAGCATTTGACCGAATGTGGCATCAAGGAGCCCTAGTAAAACTGAAGTCAATGTGAATCGGGGGAAAAACGCTCCACTGGCTGGAGTCATACCTAGCATAAAGGAAGATGGTTGTGGTGGTTGAAGGTCAATCATCATAGCCCCAGGACATCGCTGCAGGACTTCCTCAGGGCAGTGTCCTAGGCCCAACCATCTTCAACTGCTTCATCAATGACCTTCCCTCCAACATAAGGTCAGAAATGGGGAAGTTCGCTGATGACTGCTCAGTGTTCAGCACCATTCACAACTCCTCAGATAATGAAGCAGTCCATGCCCGCATGCAACAAGACCCGGATGACGTTCAGGCTTGGGCTGATAAGTGGCAGGTAACATTCGCGCCACAGAAGTGCCAGGCAATTACTATCTCCAACAAGCGAGAGTCTAACCACCTCCCCTTGACATTTAACGGCATTACCATCGCCGAATCCCCCAACCTAAACATCCTGGGGGTCACCATTAACCAGAAACTTAACTGGACCAGCCACATAAATACTGTGGCAACTCTGCTTCTCTCTCCACAGATGCTGCCTGACCTGCTGAGTATTTTCCAGCATTTCCTGTGTTTATGACAGAATGCTTGACCTTAAGATGGGGATTGAATTACATTGCCTATTATCTCCTCCCTCTAACCTGGCTTCCTCCAAAGACTGCACTTTGTGGTGAATGTTCGTGTGTCCTATTCAATCCGGGGGCGGGGAGGGGGTGGGGGGGCAGGTGGGCTAAGTGAGCCTGCCGTCCGCCTGATGGCATTGGTACGAAACCTGAGCCATTTTCAAGGTTGGGCTTCATTTGAATAATCTCGGCAAGCTGTGGCATTGAACCAGCACTGGTGGGCAGCGGGCCGATGGTGGCAGCGGGTGGGCACGGGAAATTTGGTGGTTCCTCCGTGGGGCCCAGCCAGAAATAAAGTCTTAAAGGAGAGAGTTGAGACAATCCTGGCATCAGTGAGGGACGCCCAGTGGGGTGGGGGGGAAATTTTGGGGGAAATTTTACAGAATGAAGGTTAGGCCGCTCTATGCCAAGTTTCAATGGGCGAAGCAGGCACGGTGCATGCTCCACTATTTGCTACCTGAAAATTGTGCCAGGGTCCTATATATGTCCTAGGACCCCGAGTTGCATACCTTAATATATAAGGGTGGTCTAATTCAAGTGTTTAAGATGATTAAAGTAGTTAATAGGGTAGGTAGAAAGAAACTATTTTTTCTGGTGGGGTGTCCAAAACAAAGGGGCATAACCTTAAAATTAAAGCTAGGCCTTTCAAGGGTGATGTCAAGAAGCACATCTTCATACAAAGGGTAGTGGAAATCTAGAACTCTCGTCCTCAAAAAGCTGTTGAGGCTGAGGGTCAATTGAAAATTTCAAAACTGAGATTGATAGATTTTTGTTGGGCAAAGGCATAAAGGGCTACGGAACCAAGGCAGGTAGATGGAGTTAAGTTACAGATCAGCCATGATCTAATTGAATGGCAGAACAGGCTCGAGGGGCTGAGTGGCCTACTCCTGTTCCTATGTTCCTATTAATGAGGTGCCCGCCTGAAACAGGACCAGATGGAAATGTTGGCGGGCGGATCGGCAGTGGAGAAGAAGGTGGTAAGTAGGGCACTGCCATTTTCCCTCGGCTGCTGCCCTGTTCCCACCCGAAAACAGAGACAAAAATTGGCCTCCTGTCTTTGATTCCACACATGCAACGTCATGGGAGATTGTCCGCATATGCTTCCAAAATGCAGTCTTTGAACAGAATTTTTATTGCACTTTTGAGAATGGGCTTTATATCTCAGTCACTATTTTTTTTTAATTTGTTAGTTATTAGGTCATCCTGATTCATGTAATAAAAATAGTATTATATAATTCCCCAAGACAATGTCCTAAATTTAATCAAGCTGTTTTCTTGGCTGCTTAAAGGTACAAGTAGTAAAGTCTCAAACATTTGATGGGCTTTTTCACAAGGGATAACTGAGCAAGACTGTTAAATAAAAATATCCAGCATTTAGACAAGATGATGGAGCACAGCTGTGCATAATGCATATTTAATGGTGGCCTTTTGTTCTTAAATGTGACAGATCACCCCTGTGTGATACAAATGAGTTGGTCATGCTTCACCTCCCACATTAGCCGACAATGTGGAGATCTAGGATATGAGAGCTTACTAAAAATGAAATCTCCACACTGTACTTAGTCAGATAGACGCCATAGGGTAGAACTTTGGACCGGCACAGTTCATGTACGAGTGTATAATGCACTCCTATTACATTCCTCTGTGTGTTATTTTTATGCAGGGGCTAACCCATTCGCAATAAGTGCCTTAATACCTGAGTAAAAAATAGCCCACACAGGAATGTAGTATGCATTAAATGTTCCAATGTGAACTTCAACGCTTGGAAGACTGGACCTCATATCATGCATATGGGTGCACAACTGTGGAATTGCCTGTACTGTACAGAAAAGGCAACACAAAAAAAGTATACACGGAAAAAAATATTTATCACTGTAACCTCCTCCAGCCCGACAACCCTCCGAGAACTCTGGCCGCGATTTTGCTGACCTCAGCGGGTCCATGGCGGGCGACGTTGGTGGCTGGCTCCAGTCCGCTGTCCAAAATGATTTTCCCTTGATTAGACTTGTTAAACCCACCCGGCGTGTTTCCCGGCCAATTAGAGGAAACGGGTCTGGTGACGTCATTTGACGACTCGTCATCAGCCGGTTTCTGTAAAGGGACCATGTCCAACTTTATTTTGACATTTGTGCTGTCAGTGTTCTACAGCATTGAGGTGCTGCAAACACTGACAATGACTGCACAGAGGTGCAGGGCTGCACCCAGGCTCTCCCATAACTCCCTCCATGTGCTTATGGAGGGAGTCACAGCACACAGGGAGTCCTCTTCCCTTCCCATGGGCGGAAGAGACCTCCCCAGGAGATCAACACAGCCTGCTGGTACATTGCAGAGGAGGGCACAAGCAGGGATGTGGTCAGGAGGACCTGGGTGCAGTGCTCCAAACATTTCAATGATCTCAGTAGAGCCACACTCAACCTCACCCTGCTGTGCCTCTCATCACATCCCCATCACTCTGCCTTCCCTACCCTGCTCCTGCACATCCTTACTCACACCAACTTACCTTGCACCTCCACCCATCCCTCTCTCTATCTACATTATCACATCCCCATCTCACTAGCCACCCCTCACACTCACCCTCATCCTAGTGCAATCATACCAACTAACAACACACAAGGGTAGGCACTTGGGTGTTTTATGCAATGTTCATGTAAAGTTTCTATTAATGTGGTGTCAAACAGTGAAACCTTTATTTTCAACACTTAACGTTCTTGGGCAGATTTGTGCACACCTTTGGAAGTGGCTTAGTGAGTTGTAGTGAATGGTGAGACATAACGGTACCCCCACAATGGTGATGAGTGTGAAAGGAATGACTTGGGCATTGAAGGGATGCTTTATGGTGTCGGTGTGGTGTGGTGGCAACCTGGCACATCATGTGGCAGCCAGGGTGAACAGCGTCAAATGAAGTAAATGTGGCCATGGTGAGGCCATCCCTGGCATCCCAGGCAGCAATGTGGTCAGGTGCTGATGCCTTGTGTCCTGTGCAGCATCAGTTGATTGCGGAGAAGGTTGGTGTTGTTGCTGGTGCTGCTGGTGTGCCTGTTGCTGCTGGTGTTGGGGCTAATCGTGGTGGGATTCTGAGAACCAAGGTGAGAGAGTATAAAGGGCACCCATACTGATGGGAATAGATGGCAGGTGAAGTAGAGATGACAGAAGCGATCTGTCAATGGTGAGAGAGGTAATGAGGTAGGACTGGATAGAGATTTGTGTAAAGACTTGCAGCATGGTAAATCTGTCGTGGAAATGCAGTGAGGAAGAGCTTGTGGCTGAGGGAAGATATCTCTGTAAGATGGGAGCTTTTATAGCACATTTGAAGCTGTCAACTCATCAGCTGATTCAATGGCCACTGACCTCCCGCCTCAGCTTCACAGACATGGTCTAGCTATAGCATAAAACCCATGGACGAGCTGTGAAATTCAAAAGGTCAGTTTAAAACCATTGTTAAGTGGCTGTAAACAAGCCACTAATCATTTAAATTGGCTCCCCGCCGCTGCGTGTCTGGTCTGCTCAGCGCTCACAGACCTGACATTTGGTAAAGACACATGGCGGCAGGTTCACAACCGGGTCCTGACCCGCTGGGGAAAAAAAACACTTTCCGACCCAACCCGCCACCGATCGCGCCCACTGACCCCCGGAAAATCTCGGCCTCTGTGTTCCTCCAACTCTGGCCTCTTGTGCATCCCCCACTTCCTTCGCCCCACCATTGACTGCTGTGCCTTCAGCTGTCTTGGGCATAAGGTCTGGAATTTCCTCCCTAAGCTTCTCTGCCTCTCCAAGTCGCCTATCTTTGACTAAGCTTTGGTCACCTGTCCTAATGTCTTCTTCTTTGGCTCGGTGTAAATTTCTGTCTGATTACGTTCCCATGAAACACCTTGGGATGTTTTACTACGTTAAAACTGCTATATAAATGCAAGTTGTTGTTATGAAAATATAAGACCGATGAGACGGAGGGCATGTGTGGGACAGGGTGGGGCGGCCTGATGTTCCAAATTGTATAACATTTATCTTCTTATGGTGAAAGCAGAGTTGATAAATGCAAATGATCGGCACACACTGTCTTGATCTGCCATGTGAAAGGTTTGATTGAACCTATTTAATTGATGTTAAACATTTATCCTCAAACTGAAGCATTTTGAAACACATGGAAACTGCTTTGGTTATGAACCTCCGCAGGGTTGCATAGTTTACATTTTTTATACCAAGTCTGAGACAAGAGTTGCAAAAGATAAATGTCTCACTAAAATGATTGTTGAGAGCTGCAAAATTGGTTCCAGTAAACCATAGCTTTCCATTAGCATGTGGAATGTTCCAGTGATCTGTGGTTCAATGAGCATGGTTAACTCTATATTTGAGCTTCTAAATACAAAGTTCAGAGTTCCAGGTGACAACAGTCTGGAAGAGGACCACATGCAGGAAAGTAGAGTATGGCAATTTACTGCTAATATAGGAAACTGAGTACATCAGCTCTTGTAATTGTGGGATTAACATGGAAGTTTGCCTTAAGCATTAGCAACTCTGGTGGTGTTGGTCCACTCATAAAGTTAAAATTGGGACGCGTTGCGCCTGTTTTTCAGACGTAAAGCAGGTGCAAAGCATACCAATTTAGCAATGGGACGGCCTGCATCCAATCTGCCCAGGCATTGGCCCCACTGCTGAACTCATGGGACCCATTTTTTAACAGACGCTAGGCCATTTGACTATGTTAATTCGGGGCCCAATGCCTGTCGAAGGAATCATTGACAAAGTTAATCACCAACGCCTGCCCTGCTCAGGATTCTTTGACAGCTCCCATGGATGCCAACTACAGGTAGGTTTAATTATTTTTTAAACTTTTCTGTGGAGCTAGGAGGAACAGGAGTGCTCCCCCCGACTCCACACTCCAAGGAGCACACCCGCCCCTCGCCGCCCCCCCCCCCCCCCCCCCCCCCCCCCCCCCCAACCATTGCCCACTCCAGCCCTTTTACTAAAACTTACCTGAGGGTCTCTGCTAGAGAGGCAAGCAACCCAAAATTCAACCCTGGTGAAGTGCAAAATGTCCGGTACATTTAGATGTTGGGCTGGCCTCGGGCCTCTCTGTTCGGGTGTGCATGCTCACACAGTGCCTAGTCAAGGCCCGAAAATGGGCCAACCAATTTCTACCCAATAATCTCCATTGTTGTGGAGAAGAAACTTTGACAGGCCATCCTCATCCTATATAGCAACAGTCCTCAGCCAATTCGATTCACTCCACGTGCTATCAAGAAACGACTGAGCGCATTGGATACAGCAAAGGCTGTGCTCCAGAACTAACCGTGCCTCTAGTCAAGCTGTTCCAGTACAGCTACAACACTGCCATTTACCCAATAAAGTAGAAAATTGCCCAGGTATGTCCTGCCCAAAAATAGCAGAACAAATCCAATACGACCAATTACCTCCCCATCAGGGTGGTAGATAGGGTTTAAAACTAATGAAGGGGTGGGGGAGAGGATTCAGGAAAGGGTAAATTCAAAAGCAGTAAGAGAAATGTCAAGACTGTAGAGCAGAGTAGTGATCTGGGTAAAGATAAGCAGAGTGGGTCAGGAAGGGACAGAAAGATTAATAAAGGCAATAGGGCATTAGTGACTAAAGTGACATCAGGGAAAAATAGAAAAAAGTTAAAGCTAAAGGTACTATAGCTGAATACACGAAGCTTTCACAACAAAATAGATGAATTAATAGCGCAGATAGAAATAAATGGGTTTGATTTAGTAGCCATTACAGAGACGTGGTTGCAGAGTGACCAGGGTTGGGAACTAAATATTCCAGGATATTTGACTTTTAGAAGAGACAAGCAGAATGGAAAAGGAGGAGGGAAAAGGAGGAGGGGTAGCCCTGATAATAAAGTAGGGAATAAAGACAGTAGAGAAAAAGGATCTTGGCTCGGAAATACAAAATGTAGAATCAGTTTGGGTGGAGCTAAAAAACAACAAGGGCAGAAAACATTAGTGGGAGAAGTCTATAGGCCCCCTAACAGTGGTTATAGTGTCGGGCAGAGTATAAATCAGGAAATTAGAGATGCATGTAACATGGGTAATACAGTTATCATGGGGGACTTTAACTTTCATATAGACTTGGCAAACCAAATTTGCAGAAACAGTGCAGAGGAAGAGTTCATGGAATGCTTTTGAGATAGTTTTCTAGATCAGTATGTCAAGGAACCTACAAGGGAATTGCCTATTTTAGATCTAGTACAGTGCAATGAGACAGAGTTAATTAATAACCTTGTGGTTATCCTGGGGAGCAGTGATCATAATATGATAGAAAATTATGTTGAGTTTGAGAGTGATTTACTTGAGTCCAAAACTAGGGTCCAAAGCCTGAACAAAGCAAACTATGTTGGTATGAGAGGTGAGTTGGCGAAGGTAGGTTGGGAAACTAGATTAAAAGCTATAACAGTAGAAAAGCAATGGCAAACATTAAAAGAAATAATTCATAATTCATAACAAATATATAGGGGGAAAAATTAGGTCGCGCCCCATTTGGGGCGCAAATATCGTCTGGACGCAAAAATTAGCGCCTGGCGCTAATTATCGCCACTGACTGGAAACTTCACTTTTACCGCCCCGGGAGGTGAGTGGAGCGCTAAATCAGGCGCTGCACACCTGTCTTAAGGCGCAAAGGCCGAGCAGTGAGGCGCTAACTCAGCGTGCGAGCGCAGTGCAGGTGCTGCCAGTTAGCGAGGGAACACAGACACACTGGCGCCGGCCAGTTCTTAAAGCGGGGGGGCCAACTTGCTCCCCAGCCACACCCTGCTCATTGCAGCCTTGAATCTCGGCCTGGAGAGACCTGTGAATCCATTTTGCTGCCAAGTATGGAGAGGGTGAGAGAACGAGCTCAGCGCTTCACCGAGCGGGCCTTGGATGCTCTGGTTGGCGCGGTGGAGCGCAGAAGATCTATACTCTTCCCTGAGAGTGGCAGGAGGCCTTTGCCACGCGAGTACAGAAGAGTGTGGAGGGTGGTGGCTCAGAGCGTCTCCTCCAGGAGCATGGTGCCCAGGACCCATGTTCAATGCCGCAAAAAGTTCAACGACCTCACTCGGGTCGTCAGGGTGAGTGGCTTTTTCTCAATACCTCTCCATCCCTCCATCTCAACCTCACTCTATGGCCAGAGGGTCTTAAAACCCCAATGCACAACACTCATCCAACACCTATGGCCCTTTCATGAAACACACACACACATTCCACACTTTGCATACAGTAAGGGCTATTCACCTATGGGAGGCACATCAGGCAAGACCATGGCTGCATACAGTAAGGGCTATTCACCTATGGGAGGCACATCAGGCAAGACCATGGCTGTATATTTACTCAGATGCTGTCCTTTTTCTTGCAGGCCAAGCTGGCGCATAATAGGAGACAGCAGCAACGGACAGGTGGAGGGCGGCCTCAGCTGCAACCCCTCAGCGATCTTGAGGAGCGCGTCCACAGGATTGTGGCAAGCCGGGTGATCGGTCCCATCACCACTGGAGACGCCGACCCCGTTCTGGACAGCAATGGTAAGGTCATCACCTTTTTGTCCTCTGTCCTTCCACTTGTCCCTCACAACACCAGCCTTTGACACTTTCAATCCAACTTGCTAACTCGCTGCACTTATTCCTCCCTTACTGCCACCCTGTCCTCACGCTAAAGCCACTCTTGTACCTCCCTGCTTTCAGATGGTGATTCACCAGCTGAGGAGACGGGCCCTGAAGCTGTCAGTGGGAGTGAAGCTGCAGCCGAGGAGGAAGAGGAAGCCGGAGCATCAGTGCCACCCTCTCCCGAGGAAGCCCATGCCCACACTGGGAACACGCCTTCCCTGGAGGGGAGCAGGGGGGAAGGGTCTGATGAGGGTGAAGCTCCAGGACCCAGCGGGCTGCAGCAATGCCATGGGGGTAGGGAAGAACGGGGGCCTTCTCCCCAGAGGGAGAGTATGCCAGCGACTCCTACTGCAATGGACGCAGAGGAGGAGCGGCTGATCGCAGAAATGAACACCCAGGCGGTGGGCATGCACACTGAGCTCATGGGTGCAGTGGGAAGGGTGCCCGAATGCATTGAGTCACTGGCAAGGAGTGTGGAGCACTTCGCTGTAGCACAGGCGGATCCCACACTAAAGCTTAGTGCTGCAATTCAGTCACTGACTGCCGTGATCCCATCTCTGACTGCTCTCATGCAGACTCAGATTGAGGCCACGCGAGCACTGACTGCTGCCAACCTCGATGGTTCGTTCACATGTCCCCGGGGCTCTCACCGCGCCGCAGCAGGCCAGCAATCTGTGCTCCAGCAGATTGCTCCGGATGCTGAAGTGCTGCCCCGTGGGAGTGCCAGTGTGTCCGTCGAGCAGGGAGTTGCTGTCCTCTCTCACGATGACAGCATTCCTGCTGCCAACACTGTCACTTCTCCACTGCACTTGCCACCGCCTGTAGGACAGACTGCTGCCGCCCATGCAGAGTTGGTGCAGTCTGCAGCCGGGCCCTCCAGGCCCAGAACTGGTCGAGGCCGTCCTTCAGGGGCATCTGCAGTGTCAGGGTCTGACGAGCAGCAGCCTTCCACCAGCCTAGCTGCAGCCACTGAGGTCCCATTACGGAGGAGCAGTAGGGTTAGAAGGGGGGAAGTGCGCAAGGGAAGGAGATCACCCTCGAAGGGCTAAAAGTAGGAGGTGTGACAAAATGCTGGTCATTTTTTTATTAAAGGTCGAGGTTCGTGGTCCAACTTTTGTCTAGTGTTTTGGACATTATCTCCAGGTTGTGAGAACCAGTTATGTTAATGACTGTTTTTTTGTGTTTATTTCTATGAGTTTGTCATGAGGAAATGACACACACAGAGTTTGTAAAATAAATAAGTTTTTGTATTCAAAATATACATGTTTGGTGTTTGGAATCATTGGTGCCTTGGCCAGCTTAGGGGTTGCGTGCTGGGTTCATTGATGTTGTTAGCAATTGCAGAAGCCATTTCCACAGCAGGGGCCCTAGAAGCGGCTTGCTATCAGCCGTTGACGGACGGCCCTTGCAGTTTCACCATTGTGGGCCGCCCTCCTGCCTTGGTGCTGCTGATGATCATCCTCCTCGTCCTCTTCCTCCTCTTCCTCCTCCTCCTCTGGTGGTGCTCCAAGGCCTGGTGGCATTGGCTGGGTCCTGACGATTACCATGTTATGCAACATGCAGCACACAACTACGAAGTTGGATACTCGCTCAGGCGAGTACTGCAGGGCTCCTCCAGAATGGTAGAGACAGCGGAACCGTTGCTTCAGCACGCCGATTTTGCGCTCAATGATGTTCCTGGTAGCTTGATGGCTCTCGTTGTACCACAGCTCAGCAGGGGTGTTGGGCGTACGGAGCGGTGTCATCAGCCAGGTGCTCAATGGATACCCCTTGTCCCCGAGAAGCCAACCAACTGGCTGATGCGGTGCCTCGAAAAGTTCTGCCACAGTAGTCTGGCGCAGGATGAAAGCATCGTGGCAGCTGCCAGGATAGTGGGCATTGACAGCGAGTATCAGCTGTCTGTGGTCACAGACCAACTGAACATTCAAGGAATGGAACCCCTTTCTGTTCCGGAAATCCTCGGCATTCTCATGTGGAGCACGCAAAGCCACATGCATGCAGTCAATGGCGCCCTGCACCATGGGGAAGCCCGCTATCCTCGCAAAGCCCAGAGCGCGGTCACGCTGCTTGTCTGGGGTCATGGGGAAAGAGATGAACTCTCGTCTCCTCTTAAAGAGGGCATTTGTGACCTGCCGGATGCAGCAATGCACCGCGAACTGGGAGATATTGGCGAGGTCCCCAGCAGCAGCTTGAAATGAGCCAGTAGCATAGAAGTTGAGAGCCACTGTGACCTTCACTGCCACCGACAAAGACGTCCTGGACCTCAGTTGAGGCTGCAGATCTGGCTGCAGCAGGTGGCAGAGCTCAGTGACCACCTCCTTGCTGAATCGCAGCCTTCGCAAACACAGCTCCTCAGACAAATGAATGTAGGAGAGCTGTTCACGATATACCCTGGGAGGGTAAGCTCTCCTGTACAGACGCCTGTTGGCCCTCCTCCGTCTGGCCATCATTGCCACTCTCTCTCTGCGTCTCTGTGTCCTCCGATTCAGCTGGAGCAGGACGACGCCCCCATTCAGTGCAGCCCCCATAGTCTCTTTGCAAGCAAAGTTATGAAGGACAGCAACCAAAGTACCAGCGAAGTTAGGATCAGTAGGCAAAACTACCTCACAAAGCGTTGACTCAATGCAGAAGTCTCTCTTTCTCTCTCTCCGAATCTCTCTCTCTCTCTCAGAACGAGTGGTGCAAAAATGTCAACCACAGAAAAAGACAGGAAGAGGCCCCCTTTAACTAGCGCCCCCCCCAGCCCCACAGCGATTGATAGCGTTCCAGTCTTCCGGTCGTTGGATGCGCCAGGCGGTAAGGCAGGGGGCGCCACTCAATTTCCACTCCGGGGCGCCACAAGGGCATTGCACCATGGAATGACGTCACAATCTGCGCGCGCAGGTGGTCGCAGCGGTAAAGTTTAGCGCCGCCGCACAATGTCTAGTTAAGTTCCCGAGCGGCGCAAACATCGCTGCGCCCGGGCGCTAGCGGCTTTGCGCCCCATTAGCGCCCTCTTAAGGCGCTAACGGGAGGCGCAACCAACTGAATTTTTCCCCCATATTCTCTTAAGGAATAGAAACACCACGGGAAAAATGGTCCAACCGCGGCTAACAAGAGAAATTAAAGATAGTATTAGATTAAAGGAAGAGGCTTATAATGTTGCCAAAAAGAGTAGTAAGCCTGAGGATTGGGAGGATTTTAGAATTCAGCAAAGGAGGACCAAGAAATTGATAAAGAAACGGAAAATAGAATAAGAGAGTAAACTAGCGAGAGAAATAAAAACAGACTGTAAAAGCTTCTATACGTATGTAAAAAGGAAATGATTAACGAAGGTAAACATGGGTCCCTTACAGGCTGAGACAGTAGAAATTATAATGGGGAATAAGGAAATGGCGAGAAATTAAACAAATACTTTGGGGGAAAAATTCAGGTCGCGCCCCGTTTGGGGCGCAAATATCGTCCGGGCGCAAAAATTAGCGCCTGGCGCTAATTATCGCCACTGACTGGAAACTTCACTTTTAACGCCCCTGGAGGTGATTGGAGCGCTAAATCAGGCGCTGCACACCTGTCTTAAGGCGCAAAGGCCGAGGAGTGAGGCGCTAACTCAGAGCGCTGGCGAAGCTCATGTAATGTCAGTCAGCAATGGAACACACACACAATGGCATGGGCCAGTTCTTAAAGGGGATGGTTAATCTTGCTTTCCATCCACATCCTACTCATTGCAGCCTTGAATCTCGGCCTGGAGAGACTTGCACATCAAATGTGCTGGAAAGAACAATGGAGAGTACCAGGCAAAGAGCTCAGAGTGCAGCCCCCACAGTCTCTGCTAAATCAATACAAGGAATGGAAAATCAAAATTAACCTGCAAAGTGCTGCTCAGTACCCAAAACTCCTTCACACAACGTTGAATCTCTCCAGAAGTCTCTCCCTCTCTCTCTCAGAATGCGTAGTTCAAAAATGGCACCAACAATAAAAGGCAGGAAGCGGTCACCTTTAAATAGCGCTCCCCCTTTCCCTTCATGACTACAGAACGCTCCCCTCAACCTGTCGTTGCTAGCGTCAGGCGGTAAGGCAGGGGGCACCACTCAATATCCGCTCCGGGGCGATACCGGGGCGTTGCACACTCGAGTGACGTCATGATCTGCCGGCACAGGAGATCGTGGCGGTAGTGTTTAACGCCGCCGCAAAATGTCTAGTTAATTTTGCGAGCAGCGCAAACTTCGCCGCATCCGGGCGCTAGCTGCTTTGCGCCCCATTAGCGCCCTCTTAAGGCGCTAACGGGAGGCGCAACCAACTGAATTTTTCCCCCTTTGTGTCTGTCTTCACGGAAGAAGATGCAAGAAACCTCCCGGAAATAGTGGAGAACCGAGGGTCTAGTGAGAATGAGGAACTGAAAGAAATTAGTATTCATAAAAAAATAGTACTGGAGAAATTAATGGGACTGAATGCCAATAAATCCCCTGGACCTGATGGCCTACATCCTACGGTTTTATAAGAGGTGGCTATAGAGATAGTGGATGCATTGGTTGACATCTTCCAAAATTCCATAGATTCTAGAATGGTTCCCGCAGATTGGAAGGTAGCAAATGTAACCCCAGTATTTAAGAAAGGAGGGAGAGAGAAAACGGGGAACTACAGACCAGTTAGCCTGACATCAGCAGCAGGGAAAATGCTAGAATCTATTATTAAGGACGTGGTAACAGGGCACATAGAAAATAATAATTGGATTGGGCAGAGTCAACATGGATTTATGAAATGGAAATCATGTTTGACAAATCTGTTAGAGTTTTTTGAGGTTGTGGCTAGCAGAATAGATAGGGGGAACCAGTGGATGTGGTGTATTTGGATTTTCAGATAAGGTGTCACACAAGAGGTTATTAAACAAAATTAGGGCTCATGGGATTGGGGGTTATATATTAGCATGGATTGAGGATTGGTTAATGGACAGAAAACAGAGAGTAGGAATAAACGGGTCATTTTCGGGTTGGCAGGCTGTAAGTAGTGGGGTACCGCAAATGTAATATATCCAAGTTTGCTGCTGATACAAAGCTAGGTGGGAATGTAAGTTGTGAGGAGGCTGCAAGGAGGCTTCAAGGGGATATAGACAGGCTAAGTGAGTTGGCAAGAATGTGACTTGACTAGTTTGTGCGACAGCTCTCCCAATTTTGGCACAAGTCCCCAGATGTTAGTGAGGAGGATGGGTGTGCTGTTGTCATGTCCAAAGCCGGTGCCGAGGTCAATGCTGGGTGGCCCGTATATTCTTATTATTGTTTTTTGTACAACTGAGTGGCTTGCTAGGAGGGCAGTTAAGAGTCAACCACATTGCTGTGGCTCTGGAGTCACATAAAGGCCAGACCAAGTAAGGACAGCAGATTTCCTTCCCTAAAGGACAGTAGTGAATCAGATGGGTTTTTATGACAATCCGATAGTTTCATGGTCACCATTACTGATACTAGCTTTTTATTCCAGATTTATTTAATTGAATTTAAATTCCCCAGCGTGCTGGGATTTAAACTCACGTCTCCGGATTATTAATCCAGACCTCTGGATTACTAGTCCAGTAACATAACCACTATGCTACTGTTCCCACTATGAGGAGAGATTGAGTAAACTAGGCCTATATTCTCTAGAGTTTAGAAGAATGAGAGGTGAGCTCATTGAAACATACAAAATTCTTACAGGGCTTGACAGGGTAGATGCAGGGAGGATGTTTCTCCTGGCTGGGGAGTCTAGAACCAGGGGTCACAGTCTCAGAATAAGGGGTTGGCCATTTAAGACTGAGATGAGGAGAAATTTCTTCATTCAGAGGGTGGTGAATCTTTGGAATTCTCTACCTCAGAGGGCTGTAGAGGCTCAGTTGTTGAGTTTATTCAAGACAGAGATCGATAGATTTTTGGATGTTAAGGGAATCAAGGGATAGTGCAGGAAAGTGGAGTTGAGGCAGAAGATCAGCCATGATCTTATTGAATGGCGGAGCAGGCTCGAGGGGCCGAATGGCCTATTCCTGCTCCTATTTCTTATGTTCTTATGTTCAGTCTACTCTCAACCATTAGCAAAGTAATGGAAGGTGTCATTGACAGTGCTATCAAGTGACACTTACACACCAATAACCTGCTCACCGATGCTCAGTATGGGTTCCACCAGGACCACTTGGCTCCAGACCTCTTACAGCCTTGATCCAAACATGGACAAAAGAGCTGAATTCCAGAGGTGAGGTGAGAGTGACTGCCCTTGACATCAAGAGAACATTTTACTGAGTGTGGCACCAAGGAGCCCGAGCAAAACTGAAGTCAATGGGAATCAGGGGGAAAACTCTCCACTGGCTGGAGTCATACCTAGCACAAAGGAAGGTGGTTGTGGTTGTTGGAGGCCAATCATCTCAACCCCAGCACATCGCTGCAGAAGTTCCTCAGGCAGTGCCCTAGGCCAAACCATCTTCAGCTGCTTCATCAATGATCTTCACTCCATCATAAGGTCAGAACGGGGATGTTCGCTGATGATTGCACAGTGTTCAGTTCCATTCACAATTCCTCAGATAATGTGCCCGCATGAAGCAAGACCTGGACAACATCTAGGCTTGGGCTGATAAGTGGCAAGTAACATTCGCGCCACACAAGGGCCAGGCAATGACCATCTCTAACAAGAGAGAGTCTAACCACCTCCCCTTGATGTTCAATAGCATTACCATCATACAATGCCCCACCATCAACATCTGGGGGGGGTTACCATTGACAAGAAACTTAACTGGACTGGACACATAAATACTGTGGCTACAAGAGCAGATCAGTGGCTGGGTATTCTGTGGTGAGTAACACCCCTCCTGACTCCTGAAAGCCTTTCCACCATCTACAAGGCACAAGTAAGGAGTGTGATGGAATACTCTCCACTTGCCTGGATGAGTGCAGCTCCAACAACACTCATGAAGCGCGACACCATCCAGGACAAAGCAGTACGCTTGATCGGCACCCCATCCACTCCCTCCATCGTGGCTGCAGTGTTTACCATCTACAAGATGCACCACAGCAACTCCCCAAGGCTTCTTCAACAGCACCTCCCAAACCCGTGCATGGGAACAGCACCACCTCCAAGTTCCCCTCCAAGTTACACACCATCCTGCTTTAGAAATATATCGCCCTACCTTCATCATTGTCTAGGTCAAATTACTGGAAATCCCTACTTAACAGCACTGTGGGAGTACAATCACCACACGGACTGCAGCGGTTCAAGAAGGCGGCTCACCACCACCTTCTCAAGGGCAATTAGGGATGGGCAATAAATGCTGGCCTTGCCAGCGATGCCAACATCTCATAAATGAATAAAAAAAATTTAAAAAGTGACTGTACTTCATATTCTAAGAATGTGATAAAGCACTATATAAATACCAGCTATCTCTTCTTTTTTTTTCCAATCCTCCAGCTTTAATGGCTTTGACTTTTACTGAGCTCAAGAGAAAAAGATGAGTTTTCTCTGCTGACTGCCAAACAAGGTTGCTGTAGAACACTAAAGTTGATGAAAGTAACAAATAGGCCCAGCTTTCTTGAAAGTTCCCATTCTTCCACCCACCATTCAAGCCAACCTTGTTAGTTATTTTCCCCAAGGTGATTAAAACTGTGGTTACCAAGTCAAGGAGCTGAATGCTTGTAACTGTCGGAAGCTTAACACTCTTTTAGACGCGACAGTGTCCTTGCGGGGTGTAGTTCGCCTTGGAAACAAAGCTGCGTAACTACAGTTAAAAAATAATTATCCCCAAAACGTCGTGGTTACAAAATTTGCTTTTCCAAAGTCTTTTCCTGTGTTCCTTTCAGCCTTAGCTTTGAACACAACAAATATAACAATACATTAATAACCTCCAGGTTACTAACGAGCGGCGATGCATCGCTAAGCAACACAGCCAATAAACCTTTGCTGTCATAGCCTGGCTTGCATGTGTTCGGAGCAAACGGAGCCTGTCAGCCTCAGTGAATGTGTGTGGCTGACTCACACTTCATAAAACGCTACTTTGTTTGGTGATGTAGCAACTGACAGTTGTATCCTTTCCACTAAAATGATTGGCATAATTGAAATTACAGGCATGTTGAACCAAAGTGGTTTTATTACCACTTATAGCCAAAGGTTTAATATGCACTTTACTCAAATGGGAATCCGAGGCATTGCAGGGTTTAACCGCCTGCCACATCTCAAAGATGAAATTAGCTCAGTGTCAAAACAAGTTCAATGTGACAAAACTGTTAACATTGCAAAGATGTTGATTTTTGCTTTCAAGAAATGTGAAAAGAGTTTTCAAAAGGAGTCGGACTGCAAGCAGTTAATTTTTTGGAAAATAATTGTAGCCAAACTTCTTGTAATTCTTTTGATAAAATTCATGGTGCTTGTTATTCCACTTTGTTGAGTTGTTTTATTTGGAATCATGAGCAAGTGACTGTAAGACATACATTTGAGGAATGTTATATAAAAAAAGGAAAAAAAAGGTCCAGTCTTTTCTCCGTAAATTTGAGTTCCAGTCCCAAGTGAGGATTTCAGTGCTGGTGTTAACCCGCCAGCATCAAATGAATTGGCAATAATATTAGTAGTTATGGAAGCTTTTTTACTTATTGCTTCCTCAACATGGATGTTTAACGGAGCAAACATCTCTGCCAGGGTAGCCATTAAGGGAGGAGGCTGGCCATTATCATTCGTAACCTTTTCACAAGTGTGCAAATGCCATTCTGGATCTGGTACACATATTGCAAATAGAGGAATGTTAGTGTTCTGAGGGGAAGCAAACCTTTCCTGCATGTCGCTATTGTATGGTTAATACATGTCTCCATGTCTGCTACATGTATAAATGCATGTAAGTTGTTTGCCTGACACAGTGGGGGAGCAAGTATGTGATAGCGGGACAAGCTGTGTTTGTTGGTGATGGAAGATTTGTTTGTCTTGAGTCTCGGATGGAGAAAGGAAACGCAGAATTGCATAATAACTCCTGTGCATATGCCATATGTCTATATACTTTAGGGTCAGGGCATGCAAGTTAACATTTTTTCAGTGAGCATGGAGAGGAAGGAGAGTGCAATAAAAAGAGTACAAAATGTACACATGTCAAAATGTTACAAGTTATTAGTGTTTTTTCAAATTGTAGTTCTCAGATCCTTTGGGAATTTGTGAGGCTAGAACTACTAAAGATGTACAGGTGGGGGAGTGGAGCTTAATCAGAGTGGAGCGAGAGATGGGTCAGTGAAGAAGAGAACAAAAGGAGACAGACTTGCCTCAAATACATAGTCTGAAACTCTGCTGAGGGATGAACCGGAGGCCTAACACCAGGATAGACACACCATAAAGCTGACAATAGATGTTGAGAAAAGCTTGTTCAATTCTCTGTGATTTAAAGAGACCATTGACTTTGCACCCTAGATTTTCTAATCAGCTTTATTTTGACACCGGCAAAAACCTATTTACTTTAACCCATTTATTTTAAATGTTACTGTCACCATTAAAACACGCCAGTCAGAAAATCTAGACTTACATTCCACAGCTCTGTTTTCAGGGAATAATCTTGATCTCTCAGGAAACAAGCTTCTAACATTATGGCAACACACTCCCTTCGTAACTTCTCTGCCAGAAACAATTCAGTACCTTGAATTTCAGAAGGCACACTTTGGTGAAATTCATAAAGTGATCATCATGCACATTGACAATCAAAAAGGTGAATGGAATGTTGGCCTTATCGCAAGTGGGTTGCAATACAAAAGTAAGGAAGAGATGCTTCCAGTTGCATAGAGCCTTGGTCAGATGCCATCTGGAGTACTGCGCTCAGTTTTGGTACACCGTACCTCGGTAAAGATATATTAGCCGCGGAGGTGGTACAGCACAGATTCACTAGAATGATACCAGGGCTTAAAGGGTTAAATTATAAGACTATGTTGCATAAACTTGGCTTGTATTCCCTTGACTTTAGAAGGTTGGGGGGGGGGTGTGTGATCTGATCAAGGTGTTTAAAATGATAAAGAGATTCAATAAGATAGATACAGAGAAATTATTTCCTCTGGTGGAGGAATCCAGAACAAGCCGATATAATCTTTAAATTAGAGCTAAGCTATTTAGAAGTGAAATTAGGAGGCACTTTTTAAAATAAAGGGTAGTGAAAATCTGGAACTCTCTCCCCAAAAAGGCTGTGGATTCTGGGTCAACTGAAATTTTCAAGACTGAGATTGATAGATTTTTATTAGGTAAGGGTATCAAGGGATATGGAACAAAGGTAAATGGAGTGGAAGTGTAGATCAGCCATGATCTAACTGAATGGCGGGACAGGTTTGAGAGGCTGAATGACCTTCCCCTGTTACTATGTTCCTGGTTGCCCAATTCTGTACCCCTTCAAGGACAATAATATCCCAGCGATGGTAAGAAATAGGAAATATTCGGCCTGACAACAGTCAATAGCAGGGTTCCACAAGGATCTTCCTGGGTCCACTGCTGCTCATACTATTTCTCAATGATATGGAACAGTGTACTACAAGCAATATTATAACATTGGCTGTTGACTTAAAGCTGAATAATTAGGTAACAAGGGAGATCTATAGAATTCAGAGGGATTCAGACCAATTAAGTATATGGGGTGAAAAAGAACCAAAACCTTTAAATTTGCTTAAACGTAAGATCATGTATAAAGGAACGGGAAACTATAATCATGTGTAAAACATGAGAGGGTATCCATTAGTATGAGTGCAAAAGGAAAAGGATTTCATCATTCCCTAAGAGTATCTATCCCATATGAAGCAGTTGTTGGTCAAGTACTGGGATTAGGGTTGCCAACTCTGGTTTGGCGTATTCCTGGAGATTTGATCATGTGACTTTAATCACATGGCATTCAGTCACATGACACAGCTCTTGCGATGCTTAATCACATGACATTTGACCACGTCACATTTGCCCACTGTTTGAAAATGTTATTGCATTTACCTTACTTGAGTGTCTCAGTATCAGCAAAAACTACTTCTGTGATGTTTCTACAGTATCGACCGCAATGAGAAACATCAAGTAAATTGCACTGATTCAACAAAAACATCATGGACATAAGTAACTTCTAACTAAAGGTTTTGTACAATTTTATGACTTTTTACTCTACACAGCAAGTTATAAAAATAATAAATAAAACCAAAACCAAACCTAATTCAATTCACTGACTCCCACACCCACTTCAGGGAGGTGAGGCTCAGTCCTCAGGGAGAAGCACCAAAGCTGCCTGGCTCCTGGAATAAAACACATTATACGACAGATCACATCACAGGCCAACATGAAATCTACCTCCACCCAGTTTGTGTTGCTCTCTCTCTCTCTCTCCCCCAGTTTGTGTTGCTCTCTCTCTCTCTCGCCCCCCAGTTTGTGTTTCTCTCTCTCTCTCTCCCCTTGTTTGTGTTGCTCTCTCTCTCTCTCTCCTTGTTTGTGTTGCTCTCTCTCTCTCTCTCTCCCTCCCCCAGTTTGTATTGCGCTCTCTCTCTCTATCTCCCTCCCTCAGTTTGTGTTGCACTCTCTCTCTCTCTCCCCCAGTTTGTGTTTCTTTCTCTCCCTCCCCCCCAGTTTGTGTTGTACTCTCTCTCTCTCTCCCCCAGTTTGTGTTTCTTTCTCTCTCTCCCCCCCAGTTTGTGTTGCTCTCCCCCTCTCTCTCTCACTCACTCCCTCCCTCCCTCAGTTTGTGTTTCTTTCTCTCTCTCTCCCCCAGTTTGTGTTTCTTTCTCTCTCTCCCCCCCCAGTTTGTGTTGCTCTCTCTCTCTCTCTCTCTCTCCCCCAGTTTGTGTTGCTCTCTCTCTCCCTCCCCCAGTTTCTGTTGCTCTCTCTCTCTCTTTCTCTCCCCCAGTTTGTGTTGCTCTCTCTCTCCCTCCCTCAGTTTGTGTTGCTCTCTCTCTCTCCCTCCCTCAGTTTGTGTTGCTCTCTCTCTCTCCCTCCTCCAGTTTGTGTTGCTCTCTCTCTCTCTTTCTCTCCCCCAGTTTGTGTTGCTCTCTCTCTCCCTCCCTCAGTTTGTGTTGCTCTCTCTCTCTCCCTCCTCCAGTTTGTGTTGCTCTCTCTCTCTCTCTACCCCGTTTTTGTTTCTCTCTCTCTTTCCCCCCAGTTTGTGTTGCTCTCTCTCTCTCTCTCTCCCAGTTTGTGTTGCTCTCTCTCCCTCTCCCCCACCCCCCAGTTTGTGTTGCTCTCTATTGTGAAGGAATAAGCCATATTCAGAAAAGTACACCATTTTATGAAATAATTCTGGCCTTTGTAACATGACAAACTGGGCTTGAAAATCTAAAAACCTAACAATGGAGAAGCTGTAAACAGCATACAGGCTATTGAGATAAGTTAAGTTGTTGACACTGAGTCACTAACCTTATTGAAACAGGAGGTTGGAGGTTCCTGAAAGTCTGAAGCTTTGGGAAAAAGATAATGGTACACCCAGTTAAGGTGTTTTAAAGTACATTTCATAAACAGGCACATAAAAGAAGAAGAAACATATGTCTTCGTAAAAATGACATCAAGTAAAAGAAACACCTGCCGTCAAATCGTTTTTATGTTAAACTTGGAACACCTATGGAGGGGAGACACGAGTCTGTGTTCCAATCAGCTGAGGTGATTAAGAATTGCATAGATCATCCTAGTTAAGGTGTTCTAAATGCAAAAGATACAAACAGAAGACTTTGGTAAGAATGACATCAAATAGAAGCACCTGCTCCACATCGTTTTTATGATAAGCTACGAACACCTAAAGGTAGAGACATAAGGGGAAAAATTCAGTATCGTCCCATTTGGGGCGTGATTATCGGCCGTGCGCAAAGTTTAGCGCCTGGCGCTAATTATCGCCTCCGACTGCAAACTTGGCTTTTATCGCCCCGGGAGTTGATTGGAGCGCTAAATCAGGTGCTACACACCTCTCTTAAGGCGCAAAGGCCGAGGAGCGAGCCGCTAACTCAGAGCGCGGGTGCAGCGCAAGTGCTGTCAGTTAGCGATGGAACACAGACACACTGGCGCCGGCCAGTTCTTGAAGGGGAGGGTCGATCTTGCTCTCCAGCCACACCCTGCTCATTCGAGCCTTGAATCTCGGCCTGGAGAAACCTGTGCCTAAATCTTGCAGCCAAGGACTATGGAGAGGGCCAGGGAGCGAGCACAGCACTTCAGCGAGCGGGCCTTGGAGGCTCTGGTTGGCGCGGTGGAGCGCAGAAGATCAATACTGTACCCAGAGAGTGGCAGGAGGCCTTTGCCGCGCGATTACAGAAGAGTGTGGAGGGAGGTGGCACAGAGCGTCTCCTCCAGAAGCATGGTGACCAGGACCCATATACAATGTAGAAAAAAGTTCAACGACCTCACTCGGGTCGTCAGGGTGAGTGGCTTTTTTTCAATACCTCTCCATCCCTCCATCTCAACCTCACTCTATGGCCAGAGGGTCTTAAAACCCCAATGCCCAACACTCATCCAACACCTATGGCCCTCTCATGAAACACACACGCACATTCCAAACTTTGCATACAGTAAGGGCTATTCACCTATGGGAGGCACATCAGGCAAGACCATGGCTGCATAGAGTAAGGGCTATTCACCTATGGGAGGCACATCAGGCAAGACCATGGCCGTATATTTACTCAGACGCCGTCCTTTTTCTTGCAGGCCAAGTTATCTCATAATAGGAGACAGCAGCAACAGACGGGTGGAGGGCGGCCTCAGCTGCAACCCCTCAGTGATCTTGAGGAGCGCGTCCAGAGGATTGTGGCAAGCCGGGTGATCGGTCCCGTCGCCACTGGAGAGGCCGACCCCATTCTGGACAGCAATGGTAAGGTCATCACCTTTTTGTCCTCTCTCCTTCCACTTGTCCCTCACAACACCAGCCTTTGACACTTCCAATCCAACTTACTAAATCGCTGCACTCATTCCTCCCTTACTGCCACCCTGTCCTCACACTAAAGCCACTCTTGTACCTTCCTGCTTTCAGATGGTGATTCACCAGCTGAGGAGACGGGCCCTCAAGCTGCCAGTGGGAGTGAAGCTGCAGCCGAGGAGGAAGATGAAGCCGGAGCATCAGCATCACCCTCTCCCGAGGAAGCCCATGCCCACACTGGGAACACGCCTTCCCTGGAGGGGAGCAGGGGGGAAGGATCTGATGAGGGTGAAGCTCCAGGACCCAGCGGGCTGCAGCAACGCGATGGGGGTAGGGAAGCTCGGGGGCCTTCTCCACGGAGGGAGAGTATGCCAGCGAGTCCTGCTGCACTGGACGCAGAGGAGGAGCGACTGATCGCTGAAATGAACACCCAGGCGGTGGACATGCACACCGAGTTCATGGGTGCAGTGGGAAGGGTGCCCGAATGCATTGAATCACTGGCAAGGAGTGTGGAGCACTTCGCTGTAGCACAGGTGGATGCCACGCAAATGTTTAGTGCTGCAATTCAGTCACTGGCTGCCGTGACCCCATCTCTGACTGCTCTCATGCAGACTCAGATTGATGTAACGCAAGCACTGACTGCTGCCATCGTCGCTGGTTCGGCCACATTGCCCCGGGGCTCTCACGGCGCCGCAGCAGGCCAGCAATCTGTGCTCGAGCAGATTGCTCCGGATGCTGAGGTGCTGCCCCATGGGAGTGCCAGTGTGTCGGTCGAGCAGGGAGTTGCTGTCCTCTCTCAAGATGACAGCATTCCTGCTGCCACCACTGTCACTTCTCCACTGCACTTGCCACCGCCTGCAGGACAGACTGCTGCCGCCCATGCAGAGTTGGTGCAGTCTGCAGCTGGGCCCTCCAGGCCCAGAGCTGATCCAGGCCGTCCTTCAAGGGCATCTGCAGTCTCAGGTTCTGACAATCAGCAGCCTTCCACCAGCCTTGCTGCAGCCACTGGGGCCCCATTACGGAGGAGCAGTCGGGTGGGAAGGGGGGAAGTGCACAAGGGAAGGAGATCACCCTCGAAGGGCAAAAAGTAGGAGGTATGACAAAATGTTGGTCATTTTTTTATTAAAGGTTGAGGTTCGTGGTCAAACTTTTGTTTAGTGTTTTGGACATTATCTTCAGGTTGTGAGAACCAGTTATGTTAATGACTGGTTTTTTGTGTTTATTTCTATTAGTTTGTCATGAGGAAATGACACACACAGAGTTTGTAAAATAACTAAGTTTTTGTATTCAAAATGTACATGTTTGGTGTTTGGAATCATTGCTGCCTTGGCTGGCTTAGGGGTTGCGGGTTGGTTTCATTCATGTTGTTCTCAATGGCAGAAGCCATTTCCTCAGTAGGGGCCTAGAAGCGGTTTGCTATCAGCCGTTGACGGACGGCCCTTCCAGTTTCTACATTGTGAGCCTCCCTCCCGCCTTGGTGCTGCTGATGATCATCCTCCTCCTCTTCCTCCTCCTCTTCCTCCTCCTCCTCTGGTGGTGCTCCAAGGCCTGGTGGCATTGGCTGGGTCCTGAGGATTGCCAGGTTATGCAGCATGCAGCACACAACGAAGAGGGAGACTTGCTCAGGCGAGTACTGCAGGGCTCCTCCAGAATGGTCCAGACAGCGGAACCATTGCTTGAGCACACCGATTGTGTGCTCAACGATGTTCCTGGTAGCTAGATGGCTCTCGTTGTACTGCAGCTCAGCAGGGGTGTTGGGCGTACGGAGCGGTGTCATCAGCTAGGTGCTCAGTGGATATCCCTTGTCCCCGAGAAGCCAACCACCTGGGTGATGCGGTGCCTGGAAAAGTTCTGCCACAGTAGTCTGGCGCAGGATGTATGCATCGTGGCTGCTGCCAGGATAGCAGGCATTGACAGTGAGTATCAGCTGTCTGTGGTCACAGACCAACTGGACGTTTAAGGAATGGAACCCCTTTCGGTTGCGGAAATCCTCTGCATTCTCATGCGGAGCACGCAAAGCCACATGCGTGCAGTCAATGGCGCCCTGCACCATGGGGAAGCCCGCTATCCTAGCAAAGCCCATTGCGCGTTCTTGCTGCTTGTCTGGGGTCATGGGGAAAGAGATGTCCTTCGTCTCCTTTTAAAGAGGGCATTTGTGACCTGACGGATGCAGCAATGGACCGCGAACTGGGAGATATTGGCGATGTCCCCAGTAGCTGATTGAAATGAGCCGGTGGCATAAAAGTTGAGAGCCACTGTTATCTTCACTGCCACCGACAGAGACGTCCTGCTCCTCAGTTGAGGCTGCAGATCTGGCTGCAGCAGGTGGCAGAGCTCAGTGACCACCTCCTTGCTGAAGCACAGCCTTCGCAAACACTGCTCCTCAGACATATTAATGTATGAGAATTGTTGGCAAAATACCCTGGGAGGGTAAGGTCTCCTGTATAGAGGCCTGTTGGCTCTCCTCCGTCTGGCCATGATTGCCACTCTCTCTCTGCGTCTCTGTGGCCTCCGATTCTGCTGGCGCAAGATGACGCCCCCAATTAGTGCAGCCCCCATAGTCTCTTGGCAATCAAAGTTATGAAGGTCAAAAACCAAAGTACCTGCAAATTTATGCTCAGTAGCCAAAACTACTTCACACAGCGTTGACTCAATGCAGAAGTCTCTCTTTCTCTCTCTCAGAATGAGTGGTACAAAAATGTCTACCACAGAAAAAGCCAGGAAGAGGCCCGCTTTAAATAGTGCCCCCCCAGCCCCACAGCGACTGGGAAGCGTTCCAGTCTACCTGTCGTTGGTTGCGCCAGGCGGAAAGGAGGGGGGCGCCACTCAATTTCCGTTCCGGGGCGCCCCAAGGGTGTTGCACACTCGAATGACGTCAAGATCTGCGTGCGCAGGAGATTGGGGTGGTATTGTTTAGCGCCGCCGCAAAATGTCCGGTCAATTTCGCGAGAGGCGCAGATATCGCCGCGCCCAGGCGCTAGTTGCTTTGCGCCCATTTAGCGCCCTCTTAAGGTGCTAATGGGTGGCGCAAACCAACTGAATCTTTCCCCCATAATTCTTAATGCTACTAACTGAACTGACTGTAAAAATAGCAGGGGTCAGCAGAAAAATGACTAGAGATAATTAGCTTACATCAGCAGAAAACTTCAAAGGAAATACCACTGCAAAAGGGTACAAAAATTGAACTTTCAAATGGGAAGATAGTCTCACTGTAAAAGGGCAAAGTGATTATCGGCTTCAGAGGCAAGCTCTGTAAGTCTTCAACTCTTTGTATCTCGGGGATGAAGGTATTGTATTTGATTTTAGTGGATATCCTAGAATAAACTAAAAACTGTAAAACTAGCGAAGTTAAGTTTGAGAATAAGGATCTCTGATAATAGAATTGTAAGTTTTTTGTATTTGGAAATGATAATGTTGTGATTGAAACACCAACTGTAAATTACATGTCGTTTCTTTAATAAATCTGTATATCTTTAGAATTGTCTCACATAATACTTTTGTATCAAACTCGCGAACTCAATCTCTGTACACTCTTTGGTGAGGAGTTGCAGAATTCTGGGGGAGTTATCTGACCCTCATAATGTCCGGAACGTTACAGTCTAGCTAAACTTATTAAAAGTGCTATCTGGAGGACGGTAACATCTTCAGGTTGTTACTTTCCTTTAGGGAGAGATAGTCTGAACCTTTGGACCCAATTAAGCGTCTTTAGGATTCGGCTACCTCAAACTTTAGTTGAAAGTGAACATCTGGGGAATACGCCTGATCCGGGGTAGCCCTAAAGGGGCTAGGACTAGTAATTATCTCTTCACTATCTCTCTCTCTCTACCCCAGTTTGTGTTGCTCTCTCTCTCTCTCTCTCCATCAGTTTGTGTTGCTCTCTCTCCCCCCTAGTTTGTGTTTCTCTCTCTCTCTCTCTCACTCCCAGTTTGTGTTGCTCTCTCTCTCTCCCCCAGTTTGTGTTGCTGTCTCTCCCTCTCTCTCTCCTCCAGTATGTGTGGCTCTCTCTCTCTCTCTCTCCTCCAGTTTGTGTTGCTCTCTTTCTCCCCCAGTTTGTGTTTCTCTCTCTCTCTCTCTCCCTCCCCCAGTTTGTGTTGCACTCTCTCTCTCTCTCTCCCTCCCCCAGTTTGTGTTGCACTCTCTCTCTCTCTCTCCCTCCCCCAGTTTGTGTTTCTCTCTCTCTCTCTCTCCCTCCCCCAGTTTGTGTTTCTCTCTCTCTCTCTCTCCCTCCCCCAGTTTGTGTTGCACTCTCTCTCTCTCTCTCCCTCCCCCAGTTTGTGTTGCTCTCTCTATATCCCCCCATTTTTGTTGCTCTCTCTCACTCACTTCCACAGTTTGTGTTGCTCTCTCTCTCTCTCTCCCCAGTTTGTGTTATTCTCTCTCTCTCTCCCCCCCAGTTTGTGTTGCTCTCTCGCTCTCTCCCTCCCCCAGTTTGTGTTGCTCTCTCTCTCTTGCTCTCTCTCTCACTCACTCCCTCCCTCAGTTTGTGTTGCTCTCTCTCTCTCACTCTAACAGATTGTGTTGCTCCCTCTCTCACTCACTCTCCCCCATTTTGTGTTGCGCTCTCTCTCTCTCTCTCCCCCAGTTTGTGTTAAACATAGAAACAAGGAGCAGGAGTAGGCCATTCGGCCCGTCGAGCCTGCTCCACCATTCAATACGATCATGGCTGATCATCCAAATCCAGTACCCTGTCCCTGCTTTCTCACACAGAATCCCCACAGTACAGATAGAGGCCATCTCGGCCCATCGAGCCTGCACCGACACATATCCCACCCTATCCCCGTAACCCCACGTATTTAATTCCCCCCTAACACTAAGGGTCAATTTACCATAGCCAAATCAACCTAACCCGCACATTTTTGGACTGTGGGAGGAAACCGGAGCACCCGGAGGAAACCCACGCAGACACGGGGAGAATGTGCAAACTCCAAACTCTGCTCTCTCTCTCTCTCTCTACTTCCCCAGTTTGTGTTGCTCTCTCTCTCTCTCCCCCAGTTTGTGTTGCTCTCTCTCTCTCTCCCCCAGTTTGTGTTGCTCTCTCTCTCTCTCCCCCAGTTTGTGTTGCTCTCTCTCTCCCCAGTTTCTGTTGCACTCTCTCTCTCTCTCCCTCCCCCAGTTTGTGTTTCTCTCTCTCTCTCTCTCCCTCAGTTTGTATTTCTCTCTCTCTCTCTCTCCCTCCCCCAGTTTGTGTTTCTCTCTCTCTCTCTCTCCCAGTTTGTGTTGCTCGTTCTCTCTCTCTCTCCCCAGTTTGTGTTATTCTCTCTCTCTCTCTCTCTCTCTCCCCAGTTTGTATTTCTCTCTCTCTCCCCCCCAGTTTGTGTTTCTCTCTCTCTCTCTCTCTCTCTCTCCCAGTTTGTGTTTCTCGTTCTCTCTCTCCCCCAGTTTGTGTTGCTCACTCTCTCTCTCCCCCATTTTGTGTTGCTCTCTCTCTCTCTCCCCAGTTTGTATTGCTCTCTCTCTCTCCCCAGTTTGTATTTCTCTCTCTCTCTCTCCCCAGTTTGTATTTCCCTCTCTCTCTCTCCCCAGTTTGTATTTCCCTCTCTCTCTCTCCCCAGTTTGTATTTCTCTCTCTCTCTCTCCCCCCCATTTTGTGTTGCTCTCTCTCTCTCTCTCCCCCAGTTTGTGTTGCTCTCTCTCTCTCCCCCCAGTTTGTATTTCTCTCTCTCTCTCCCCAGTTTGTATTTCCCTCTCTCTCTCTCCCCAGTTTGTATTTCTCTCTCTCTCTCCCCCCCATTTTGTGTTGCTCTCTCTCTCTCTCTCCCCCAGTTTGTGTTGCTGTCTCTCTCTCTCTCTCCCCAGTTTGTGTTGCTGTCTCTCTCTCTCTCTCTCCCCAGTTTGTGTTGCTCTCTCTCTCTCTCTCTCCCTCTCTCCCCAGTTTGTGTTGCTGTCTCTCTCTCTCTCTCCCCTAGTTTGTGTTGCTGTCTCTCTCCCTCTCTCCCCAGTTTGTGTTGTTCTCTCTCTCTCTCTCCCCTAGTTTGTGTTGCTGTCTCTCTCCCTCTCTCCCCAGTTTGTGTTGCTCTCTCTCTCTCTCTCTCTCTCCCCAGTTTGTGTTGCTCTCTCTCTCTCTCTCTCTGTCCCTCAGTTTGTGTTGCTGTCTCTCTCTCTCTCTCTCCCAGTTTGTGTTGCTCTCTCTCTCTCCCTCTCTCCCCAGTTTGTGTTGCTGTCTCTCTCTCTCTCTCCCCCAGTTTGTGTTGCTGTCTCTCTCTCTCTCACTCACTTCTTCCCCAGTTTTTGTTGCTCTCTCTCTCTCTCCCCAGTTTGTGTTGCTCTCTCTCCCTCTCTCCCCAGTTTGTGTTGCTCTCTCTCTCTCTCTCACTCACTTCTTCCCCAGTTTGTGTTGCTCTCTCTCTCTCTCTCTCCTAGTTTGTGTTGCTCTCTCTCTCTCTCTCCCCAGTTTGTGTTGTTCTCTCTCTCTCTCCCCAGTTTGTGTTGCTCTCTCTCTCTCTCTCTCCCCCAGTTTGTGTTGCTCTCTCTCTCTCTCTCCCCAGTTTGTGTTGCTCTCTCTCTCTCTCTCTCTCCTCCAGTTTGTGTTGCTCTCTCTCACTCTCTCTCCCCCAGTTTGTGTTGCTGTCTCTCTCCCTCTCTCCCCAGTTTGTGTTGCTCTCTCTCTCTCTCTCTCTCCCCAGTTTGTGTTGCTCTCTCTCTCTCTCTCTCTCTGTCCCTCAGTTTGTGTTGCTGTCTCTCTCTCTCTCTCTCCCCAGTTTGTATTTCTCTCTCTCTCCCCCCCAGTTTGTGTTTCTCTCTCTCTCTCTCTCTCTCTCTCCCAGTTTGTGTTTCTCGTTCTCTCTCTCCCCCAGTTTGTGTTGCTCACTCTCTCTCTCCCCCATTTTGTGTTGCTCTCTCTCTCTCTCCCCAGTTTGTATTGCTCTCTCTCTCTCCCCAGTTTGTATTTCTCTCTCTCTCTCTCCCCAGTTTGTATTTCCCTCTCTCTCTCTCCCCAGTTTGTATTTCCCTCTCTCTCTCTCCCCAGTTTGTATTTCTCTCTCTCTCTCTCCCCCCCATTTTGTGTTGCTCTCTCTCTCTCTCTCCCCCAGTTTGTGTTGCTCTCTCTCTCTCCCCCCAGTTTGTATTTCTCTCTCTCTCTCCCCAGTTTGTATTTCCCTCTCTCTCTCTCCCCAGTTTGTATTTCTCTCTCTCTCTCCCCCCCATTTTGTGTTGCTCTCTCTCTCTCTCTCCCCCAGTTTGTGTTGCTGTCTCTCTCTCTCTCTCTCCCCAGTTTGTGTTGCTGTCTCTCTCTCTCTCTCTCCCCAGTTTGTGTTGCTCTCTCTCTCTCTCTCTCCCTCTCTCCCCAGTTTGTGTTGCTGTCTCTCTCTCTCTCTCCCCTAGTTTGTGTTGCTGTCTCTCTCCCTCTCTCCCCAGTTTGTGTTGTTCTCTCTCTCTCTCTCCCCTAGTTTGTGTTGCTGTCTCTCTCCCTCTCTCCCCAGTTTGTGTTGCTCTCTCTCTCTCTCTCTCTCTCCCCAGTTTGTGTTGCTCTCTCTCTCTCTCTCTCTGTCCCTCAGTTTGTGTTGCTGTCTCTCTCTCTCTCTCTCCCAGTTTGTGTTGCTCTCTCTCTCTCCCTCTCTCCCCAGTTTGTGTTGCTGTCTCTCTCTCTCTCTCCCCCAGTTTGTGTTGCTGTCTCTCTCTCTCTCACTCACTTCTTCCCCAGTTTTTGTTGCTCTCTCTCTCTCTCCCCAGTTTGTGTTGCTCTCTCTCCCTCTCTCCCCAGTTTGTGTTGCTCTCTCTCTCTCTCTCACTCACTTCTTCCCCAGTTTGTGTTGCTCTCTCTCTCTCTCTCTCCTAGTTTGTGTTGCTCTCTCTCTCTCTCTCCCCAGTTTGTGTTGTTCTCTCTCTCTCTCCCCAGTTTGTGTTGCTCTCTCTCTCTCTCTCTCCCCCAGTTTGTGTTGCTCTCTCTCTCTCTCTCCCCAGTTTGTGTTGCTCTCTCTCTCTCTCTCTCTCCTCCAGTTTGTGTTGCTCTCTCTCACTCTCTCTCCCCCAGTTTGTGTTGCTGTCTCTCTCCCTCTCTCCCCAGTTTGTGTTGCTCTCTCTCTCTCTCTCTCTCCCCAGTTTGTGTTGCTCTCTCTCTCTCTCTCTCTCTGTCCCTCAGTTTGTGTTGCTGTCTCTCTCTCTCTCTCTCCCAGTTTGTGTTGCTCTCTCTCTCTCCCTCTCTCCCCAGTTTGTGTTGCTGTCTCTCTCTCTCTCACTCACTTCTTCCCCAGTTTGTGTTGCTCTCTCTCTCTCTCTCTCTCTCCCAGTTTGTGTTGCTCTCTCTCTCTCCCTCTCTCCCCAGTTTGTGTTGCTCTCTCTCTCTCCCCTAGTTTGTGTTGCTGTCTCTCTCTCTCTCTCTCCCAGTTTGTGTTGCTGTCTCTCTCTCTCTCACTCACTTCTTCCCCAGTTTTTGTTGCTCTCTCTCTCTCTCCCCAGTTTGTGTTGCTCTCTCTCCCTCTCTCCCCAGTTTGTGTTGCTCTCTCTCTCTCTCTCACTCACTTCTTCCCCAGTTTGTGTTGCTCTCTCTCTCTCTCTCTCCTAGTTTGTGTTGCTCTCTCTCTCTCTCTCCCCAGTTTGTGTTGTTCTCTCTCTCTCTCTCCCCAGTTTGTGTTGCTCTCTCTCTCTCTCTCTCCCCCAGTTTGTGTTGCTCTCTCTCTCTCTCTCCCCAGTTTGTGTTGCTCTCTCTCTCTCTCTCTCTCCCCCAGTTTGTGTTTCTCTCTCTCTCTCTCCCTCCCCCAGTTTGTGTTGTTCTCTCTCTCTCTCTCTCCCTCCCCCAGTTTGTGTTGCTCTCTCTCTCTCTCTCCCCCAGTTTGTGTTGTTCTCTCTCTCTCTCTCTCTCCCTCCCCCAGTTTGTGTTGTTCTCTCTCTCTCTCTCTCCCTCCCCCAGTTTGTGTTGCTCTCTCTCTCTCTCCCTCCCCCAGTTTGTGTTGCTCTCTCTCTCTCTCTCTCTCTCCCCCAGTTTGTGTTGCTCTCTCTCTCTCTCTCCCTCCCCCAGTTTGTGTTGCTCTCTCTCTCTCTCTCTCTCCCCCAGTTTGTGTTGCTCTCTCTCTCTCTCTCTCTCTCCCCCAGTTTGTGTTGCTCTCTCTCTCTCTCTCTCTCTCCCCCAGTTTGTGTTGCTCTCTCTCTCTCCCTCCCCCAGTTTGTGTTGCTCTCTCTCTCTCTCTCTCCCTCCCCCAGTTTGTGTTGCTCTCTCTCTCTCCCTCCCCCAGTTTGTGTTGCTCTCTCTCTCTCTCTCTCCCTCCCCCAGTTTGTGTTGCTCTCTCTCTCTCTCTCTCCCTCCCCCAGTTTGTGTTGCTCTCTCTCTCTCTCTCCCCCAGTTTGTGTTGCTCTCTCTCTCTCTCTCTCTCTCCCAGTTTGTGTTGCTCTCTCTCTCTCTCCCTCCCCCAGTTTGTGTTGTTCTCTCTCTCTCTCTCTCTCTCCCCCAGTTTGTGTTGCTCTCTCTCTCTCTCTCTCCCTCCCCCAGTTTGTGTTGCTCTCTCTCTCTCTCTCTCCCCCAGTTTGTGTTGTTCTCTTTCTCTCTCTCCCCACTTTGTGTTGCTCTCTCTCTCTCTCTCTCTCTCCTGGTTTGTGTTGCTCTCTCTCTCTCTCTCTCTCTCCCCCAGTTTGTGTTGCTCTCTCTCTCTCTCTCTCTCTCCCCCAGTTTGTGTTGCTCTCTCTCTCTCTCTCTCCCCCAGTTTGTGTTGCTCTCTCTCTCTCCCTCCCTCAGTTTGTGTTGCTCTCTCTCTCTCTCTCCCCCAGTTTGTGTTGCTCTCTCTCTCTCTCTCTCTCCCCCAGTTTGTGTTGCTCTCTCTCTCTCTCTCTCCCACAGTTTGTGTTGCTCTCTCTCTCTCTCTCCCCCAGTTTGTGTTGCTCTCTCTCTCTCTCTCCCCCCCAGTTTGTGTTGCTCTCTCTCTCTCTCTCCCCCAGTTTGTGTTGCTCTCTCTCTCTCTCTCTCTCTCCCCCAGTTTGTGTTGCTCTCTCTCTCTCTCTCTCTCCCCCAGTTTGTGTTGTTCTCTGTCTCTCTCTCTCCCTCCCCCAGTTTGTGTTGCTCTCTCTCTCTCTCCCTCCCTCAGTTTGTGTTGCTCTCTCTCTCTCTCTCTCTCCCCCAGTTTGTGTTGCTCTCTCTCTCTCTCTCTCCCTCCCCCAGTTTGTGTTGCTCTCTCTCTCTCTCTCTCCCTCCCTCAGTTTGTGTTGCTCTCTCTCTCTCTCCCTCCCCCAGTTTGTGTTGCTCTCTCTCTCTCTCTCTCCCCCAGTTTGTGTTGCTCTCTCTCTCTCTCTCTCCCTCCCCCAGTTTGTGTTGCTCTCTCTCTCTCTCCCTCCCTCAGTTTGTGTTGCTCTCTCTCTCTCTCTCTCTCCCCCAGTTTGTGTTGCTCTCTCTCTCTCTCTCTCCCTCCCTCAGTTTGTGTTGCTCTCTCTCTCTCTCCCTCCCCCAGTTTGTGTTGCTCTCTCTCTCTCTCTCTCTCCCTCAGTTTGTGTTGCTCTCTCTCTCTCCCTCTCCCTCCCCCAGTTTGTGTTGTTCTCTCTCTCTCTCTCCCTCCCCCAGTTTGTGTTGTTCTCTCTCTCTCTCTCTCTCCCCCAGTTTGTGTTGCTCTCTCTCTCTCTCTCTCTCCCTCAGTTTGTGTTGCTCTCTCTCTCTCTCTCCCTCCCCCAGTTTGTGTTGTTCTCTCTCTCTCTCTCTCTCCCCCAGTTTGTGTTGCTCTCTCTCTCTCTCTCTCCCTCCCTCAGTTTGTGTTTCTCTCTCTCTCTCTCTCCCTCCCCCAGTTTGTGTTGCTCTCTCTCTCTCTCTCTCTCCCTCAGTTTGTGTTGCTCTCTCTCTCTCTCTCTCCCTCCCCCAGTTTGTGTTGTTCTCTCTCTCTCTCTCTCTCTCCCCCAGTTTGTGTTGCTCTCTCTCTCTCTCTCTCTCCCAGTTTGTGTTGCTCTCTCTCTCTCTCTCTCCCTCCCCCAGTTTGTGTTGCTCTCTCTCTCTCTCTCTCCCCCAGTTTGTGTTGTTCTCTCTCTCTCTCCCCCAGTTTGTGTTGCTCTCTCTCTCTCTCTCCCTCCCCCAGTTTGTGTTGCTCTCTCTCTCTCTCTCTCTCTCCCCCAGTTTGTGTTGTTCTCTCTCTCTCTCTCTCTCTCCCCCAGTTTGTGTTGTTCTCTCTCTCTCTCCCCCAGTTTGTGTTGCTCTCTCTCTCTCTCTCTCCCCCAGTTTGTGTTGCTCTCTCTCTCTCTCTCTCCCCCAGTTTGTGTTGCTCTCTCTCTCTCTCTCTCCCAGTTTGTGTTGCTCTCTCTCTCTCTCTCTCCCCCAGTTTGTGTTGCTCTCTCTCTCTCCCTCCCCCAGTTTGTGTTGCTCTCTGTCTCTCTCTCTCCCCCAGTTTGTGTTGCTCTCTCTCTCTCTCTCTCCCTCCCCCAGTTTGTGTTGCTCTCTCTCTCTCTCCCTCCCTCAGTTTGTGTTGCTCTCTCTCTCTCTCTCTCTCCCCCAGTTTGTGTTGCTCTCTCTCTCTCTCTCTCCCTCCCCCAGTTTGTGTTGCTCTCTCTCTCTCTCTCTCCCTCCCTCAGTTTGTGTTGCTCTCTCTCTCTCTCCCTCCCCCAGTTTGTGTTTCTCTCTCTCTCTCTCTCCCTCCCTCAGTTTGTGTTGCTCTCTCTCTCTCTCTCTCCCTCCCCCAGTTTGTGTTGTTCTCTCTCTCTCTCTCCCTCCCCCAGTTTGTGTTGTTCTCTCTCTCTCTCTCTCTCCCCCAGTTTGTGTTGCTCTCTCTCTCTCTCTCTCTCCCTCAGTTTGTGTTGCTCTCTCTCTCTCTCTCTCCCTCCCCCAGTTTGTGTTGTTCTCTCTCTCTCTCTCTCTCTCCCAGTTTGTGTTGCTCTCTCTCTCTCTCTCTCTCCCTCCCCCAGTTTGTGTTGCTCTCTCTCTCTCTCTCTCCCTCCCCCAGTTTGTGTTGCTCTCTCTCTCTCTCTCTCCCTCCCCCAGTTTGTGTTGTTCTCTCTCTCTCTCTCTCTCTCCCAGTTTGTGTTGCTCTCTCTCTCTCTCTCTCTCCCTCCCCCAGTTTGTGTTGCTCTCTCTCTCTCTCTCTCCCTCCCCCAGTTTGTGTTGCTCTCTCTCTCTCTCTCTCCCTCCCCCAGTTTGTGTTGTTCTCTCTCTCTCTCTCTCTCTCCCCCAGTTTGTGTTGCTCTCTCTCTCTCTCTCTCTCTCCCAGTTTGTGTTGCTCTCTCTCTCTCTCTCTCCCTCCCTCAGTTTGTGTTGCTCTCTCTCTCTCTCTCCCTCCCCCAGTTTGTGTTGCTCTCTCTCTCTCTCTCTCTCCCCCAGTTTGTGTTGCTCTCTCTCTCTCTCCCCCAGTTTGTGTTGCTCTCTCTCTCTCCCTCCTCCAGTTTGTGTTGCACTCTCTCTCTCTCTCTCTCTCCCTCAGTTTGTGTTGCTCTCTCTCTCTCTCTCTCTCCCCCAGTTTGTGTTGCTCTCTCTCTCTCTCTCCCCCAGTTTGTGTTGCTCTCTCTCTCTCTCTCTCTCTCTCCCCCAGTTTGTGTTGCTCTCTCTCTCTCTCTCCCCCAGTTTGTGTTGCTCTCTCTCTCTCTCCCCCAGTTTGTGTTGCTCTCTCTCTCTCTCCCCCAGTTTGTGTTGCTCTCTCTCTCTCTCCCCCAGTTTGTGTTGCTCTCTCTCTCTCTCCCTCCCTCAGTTTGTGTTGCTCTCTCTCTCTCCCTCCTCCAGTTTGTGTTGCACTCTCTCTCTCTCTCTCTCTCCCTCAGTTTGTGTTGCTCTCTCTCTCTCTCCCTCCCTCAGTTTGTGTTGCTCTCTCTCTCTCTCTCTCTCTCCCCCAGTTTGTGTTGCTCTCTCTCTCTCTCCCCCAGTTTGTGTTGCTCTCTCTCTCTCTCTCCCTCCCTCAGTTTGTGTTGCTCTCTCTCTCTCTCTCTCTCTCCCCCAGTTTGTGTTGCTCTCTCTCTCTCTCTCCCCCAGTTTGTGTTGCTCTCTCTCTCCCTCCCTCAGTTTGTGTTGCTCTCTCTCTCTCTCTCTCTCCCCCAGTTTGTGTTGCTCTCTCTCTCTCTCTCTCTCTCCCTCAGTTTGTGTTGCTCTCTCTCTCTCCCTCCCTCAGTTTGTGTTGCTCTCTCTCTCTCCCTCCTCCAGTTTGTGTTGCTCTCTCTCTCCCTCCCCCAGTTTGTGTTGCTCTCTCTCTCTCTCTCTCTCCCTCCTCCAGTTTGTGTTGCTCTCTCTCTCTCTCTCTCTCTCCCTCAGTTTGTGTTGCTCTCTCTCTCTCTCTCTCCCTCCCTCAGTTTGTGTTGCTCTCTCTCTCTCCCTCCTCCAGTTTGTGTTGCTCTCTCTCTCTCCCTCCTCCAGTTTGTGTTGCTCTCTCTCTCCCTCCCCCAGTTTGTGTTGCTCTCTCTCTCTCTCTCTCTCCCTCCTCCAGTTTGTGTTGCTCTCTCTCTCTCTCCCTCCCCCAGTTTGTGTTGCTCTCTCTCTCTCTCTCTCTCCCTCCTCCAGTTTGTGTTGTTCTCTCTCTCTCTCTCTCTCCCTCCTCCAGTTTGTGTTGCTCTCTCTCTCTCTCTCCCCCCCCAGTTTGTGTTGCTCTCTCTCTCTCTCTCTCCCCCAGTTTGTGTTGCTCTCTCTCTCTCTCTCTCCCTCCCCCAGTTTGTGTTGCTCTCTCTCTCTCTCTCTCCCTCCCCCAGTTTGTGTTGTTCTCTCTCTCTCTCTCTCTCCCTCCTCCAGTTTGTGTTGCTCTCTCTCTCTCTCTCCCCCCCCAGTTTGTGTTGCTCTCTCTCTCTCTCTCTCCCCCAGTTTGTGTTGCTCTCTCTCTCTCTCCCCCAGTTTGTGTTGCTCTCTCTCTCTCTCTCTCTCTCCCTCCTCCAGTTTGTGTTGTTCTCTCTCTCTCTCCCCCAGTTTGTGTTGCTCTCTCTCTCTCTCTCTCCCCCAGTTTGTGTTGCTCTCTCTCTCTCTCCCCCAGTTTGTGTTGCTCTCTCTCTCTCTCCCTCCTCCAGTTTGTGTTGTTCTCTCTCTCTCTCCCCCAGTTTGTGTTGCTCTCTCTCTCTCTCTCCCAGTTTGTGTTGTTCTCTCTCTCCCTCCCCCAGTTTGTGTTGCTCTCTCTCTCTCTCTCTCCCCCCCAGTTTGTGTTGCTCTCTCTCTCTCTCCCCCCCAGTTTGTGTTGCTCTCTCTCTCTCACTCCCTCCCCCAGTTTGTGTTGCTCTCTCTCTCTCTCCCCCCCAGTTTGTGTTGCTCTCTCTCTCTCTCTCTCCCCCCCCAGTTTGTGTTGCTCTCTCTCTCTCTCTCCCCCCCAGTTTGTGTTGCTCTCTCTCTCTCTCCCTCCCCCAGTTTGTGTTGCTCTCTCTCTCTCTCTCCCTCCCCCAGTTTGTGTTGCTCTCTCTCTCTCTCTCTCTCTCCCCAGTTTGTGTTGCTCTCTCTCTCTCTCTCCCTCCCCCAGTTTGTGTTGCTCTCTCTCTCTCTCTCTCTCCCCCAGTTTGTGTTGCTCTCTCTCTCTCTCTCTCCCCCCCAGTTTGTGTTGCTCTCTCTCTCTCTCCCTCCCCCACTTTGTGTTGCTCTCTCTCTCTCTCTCCCCCAGTTTGTGTTGCTCTCTCTCTCTCTCTCTTCCCCAGTTTGTGTTGCTCTCTCTCTCTCTCCCTCCCCCAGTTTGTGTTGCTCTCTCTCTCTCTCTCTCTCTCCCTCAGTTTGTGTTGCTCTCTCTCTCTCCCTCCCCCAGTTTGTGTTGCTCTCTCTCTCTCTCTCTCCCTCCCCCAGTTTGTGTTGCTCTCTCTCTCTCTCTCTCCCCCAGTTTGTGTTTCTCTCTCTCTCTCTCTCCCTCCCCCAGTTTGTGTTTCTCTCTCTCTCTCTCTCTCTCTCTCCCCCAGTTTGTGTTTCTCTCTCTCTCCCTCCCCCAGTTTGTGTTTCTCTCTCTCTCTCTCTCCCTCCCCCAGTTTGTGTTTCTCTCTCTCTCTCTCTCTCTCTCCCCCAGTTTGTGTTGCTCTCTCTCTCTCTCTCTCTCTCCCCCAGTTTGTGTTTCTCTCTCTCTCTCTCTCCCTCCCCCAGTTTGTGTTTCTCTCTCTCTCTCTCTCTCTCTCCCCCAGTTTGTGTTGCTCTCTCTCTCTCTCTCTCTCTCCCCCAGTTTGTGTTGCTCTCTCTCTCTCTCTCTCTCTCCCCCAGTTTGTGTTGCTCTCTCTCTCTCTCTCTCTCTCCCCCAGTTTGTGTTGCTCTCTCTCTCTCTCTCTCTCCCCCAGTTTGTGTTGCTCTCTCTCTCTCTCTCTCTCTCCCCCAGTTTGTGTTGCTCTCTCTCTCTCTCTCTCTCTCTCCCTCCCCCAGTTTGTGTTGCTCTCTCTCTCTCCCTCCCCCAGTTTGTGTTTCTCTCTCTCTCTCTCTCTCTCCCCCAGTTTGTGTTGCTCTCTCTCTCTCTCCCTCCCCCAGTTTGTGTTGCTCTCTCTCTCTCTCTCTCTCCCCCAGTTTGTGTTGCTCTCTCTCTCTCTCTCTCCCTCCCCCAGTTTGTGTTGCTCTCTCTCTCTCTCTCTCCCTCCCCCAGTTTGTGTTGCTCTCTCTCTCTCTCTCTCCCCCAGTTTGTGTTGCTCTCTCTCTCTCTCTCTCTCTCCCCCAGTTTGTGTTGCTCTCTCTCTCTCTCTCTCTCTCCCCCAGTTTGTGTTGCTCTCTCTCTCTCTCTCTCTCCCTCCTCCAGTTTGTGTTGCTCTCTCTCTCTCTCTCTCTCTCCCCCAGTTTGTGTTGCTCTCTCTCTCTCTCTCTCTCTCCCTCCCCCAGTTTGTGTTGCTCTCTCTCTCTCTCTCTCTCCCAGTTTGTGTTGCTCTCTCTCTCTCTCTCTCTCTCCCCCAGTTTGTGTTGCTCTCTCTCTCTCTCTCTCTCCCCCAGTTTGTGTTATTCACTCTCTCTCTCTCTCTCTCCCCCAGTTTGTGTTATTCACTCTCTCTCTCTCTCTCTCCCCCAGTTTGTGTTGCTCTCTCTCTCTCTCTCTCTCCCCCAGTTTGTGTTATTCACTCTCTCTCTCTCTCTCTCCCCCAGTTTGTGTTGCTCTCTCTCTCTCTCTCTCTCCCCCAGTTTGTGTTATTCACTCTCTCTCTCTCTCTCTCCCCCAGTTTGTGTTGCTCTCTCTCTCTCTCTCTCTCCCCCAGTTTGTGTTATTCACTCTCTCTCTCTCTCTCTCCCCCAGTTTGTGTTGCTCTCTCTCTCTCTCTCTCTCCCCCAGTTTGTGTTGCTCTCTCTCTCTCTCTCTCTCCCCCAGTTTGTGTTGCTCTCTCTCTCTCTCTCTCTCTCCCCCAGTTTGTGTTGCTCTCTCTCTCTCTCTCCCCCAGTTTGTGTTGCTCTCTCTCTCTCTCTCTCTCCCCCAGTTTGTGTTATTCACTCTCTCTCTCCCCCCCAGTTTGTGTTGCTCTCTCTCTCTCTCTCTCCCTCCCCCAGTTTGTGTTGCTCTCTCTCTCTCTCTCTCCCTCCCCCAGTTTGTGTTGCTCTCTCTCTCTCTCTCTCCCCAGTTTGTGTTGCACTCTCTCTCTCTCTCTCCCTCCCTCAGTTTGTGTTGCTCTCTCTCTCTCTCTCTCTCTCTCCTAGTTTGTGTTGCTCTCTCTCTCACTCTCTCCCCCAGTTTGTGTTGCTCTCTCTCTCTCTCCTAGTTTGTGTTGCTCTCTCTCTCTCTCCTAGTTTGTGTTGCTCTCTCTCTCTCTCCTAGTTTGTGTTGCTCTCTCTCTCTCTCCCCCAGTTTGTGTTGCTCTCTCTCTCTCTCTCTCCCCAGTTTGTGTTGCTCTCTCTCTCTCTCTCTCCCCCAATTTTGTGTTGCTCTCTCAGGATTGATGAAGTTTGCGGGCAATTTTCGGTGGCCCCCAATGCTGCCATCCTCACAACCGGCAGTGAAGCGGTGTGTTCCGAATAGCGGGGAGACCAGCAGGGCTCAGACTGCGTGGTTTGGTTGCGAGCCATGACAGCCGGGGTACTGTGCCGGATTGAACCACACATACAAGGACCGTTTCTCCCAAGTCGCCAGCCGCAGCACCCGGGAGACCAATCACCCACTCCGGGAAACTCTCACCCAGAGCAGCAGGGTTGGGAACCCTAACTGGGATGCATGTGCAGGGCATTAGATAACAAGTCAAAACAAGTTAAAAGGGGCCAAATGGTCTTTTCTCATATTAATGTTTATCATGTTCTTACCCTTCCTATTATAAGGTGGCCAGAAATGCATACACGACTGCACACAAGGTCTGACAAGCACCTTTCCGCCTATTTAATATTTGTGCCTTACCTCTTCATGAGAATTTGACATGCAAGACGTTTTGATTCTTTAGTTAAAGAGGTATATGCTACAAAAACCTGTGTAGTTATTTTATGGCCTTGTATAATTTGAACTTTTACAGAGTTCAAGAAAAATGCAAGCCTGCAATATAATATGCAAGGGTTGTGACGGGTTAAGGAAGCTGTCTTGTTGTGATTAATCAAACTGCAATTGTTTCATCCTAAATTTCAATTTTCCATGTGTTTTATTCTTCCTTCCCTGCTTTTCATTTTGAATGTGGAAATTGTCCAGTATAAGCGCAGACTTCCAGCTGCGCTCCAGTACATTCATTTCTGCAACTGTTTTTCTGGGCTTCTTGATCTACTCTGAAATCTATAGAGGAAATATAATTTACAGCATTTTTTAAAATGATTCTTTCATGGGATGTGGGCATCACTGGCAAGGCCAGCATTTATTGCCCATCTCTAATTGCCCTTGAGAAGGTGGTGGTGAGCCGCCTTCTTGAACCACTGCAGTCCGTGTGGTGAAGGTACTCCCACAGTGCAGTTAGGGAGGGAGTTCCAGGATTTTGACCCAGCGACGATGAAGGAATGGCGATATACTTCTAAGTCAGGATGGTGTGTGACTTGGAGGGGAACTTGGAGGTGGTGGTGTTCCCATGCGCCTGCTGCCCGTGTCCTTCTAGGTGGTAGAGGTTGCGGGTTTGGGAGGTGCTGCCGAAGAAGCCTTGGCGAGTTGCTGCAGTGCATCTTGTAGATGGTACACACTGCAGCCACGGTATGCCGGTGGTGGAGGGAGTGAATGTTTAAGGTGGTGGATGGGGTGCCAATCAAGCGGACTGCTTTGTCCTGGATGGTGTCGAGCTTCTTGAGTGTTGTTGGAGCTGCACTCATCCAGGCAAGTGGAGAGTATTCCATCACACTCCTGACTTGTGACTTGTAGATGGTGGAAAGGCTTTGGGGAGTCAGGAGGTGAGACACTCGCCTCAGATTACCTAGCCTCTGACCTGCTCTTGTTGCCACAGTATTTATGTGGCTGGTCCATATTAGTTCATATATACCTAGCAATGTGTTTTATTCTAAAGATATCAATGAGTTTTTAATCATGCAAACTATTTTTTGACATTTAAATATTGATGAATTTATTTGTAAGAAGGGACCAATAGCAATGGTTACTATAGAGAAAGTGGTGTCAAGAGTTTGCTTTGTGGAATACAATTACTGTACTAATTCTAGTAGTAATGTTAATTTTAAAATGTTCTGAAGTTCTCCATATTTCTCAATTTCTAATTTGTAATGTACAGAATTATAAAAATTATCAGGATCAGATAAATTGTGCAAGTTTCTGCAAGTCATCAAAGCCAACGTTGACATCTGGAATATTGGATGAATATTGATATTTGGAACTCAAGATAACACCAAATTAATTGATTTTCCAGTGAGATTGTTAGGGATATCTATCATTCTATGTGGGGTTGGAGTCTTTATTCTGATCTCTAGCTTCACTGAAGCCAGGCTAGTTTTCTACTTTCGATCAATAATCACATTCAAAGCTGAAAAAAAACCTTCTTGCATCTTAATTCTCTGTACCGCATCACTTATAAAATCTGCCCACGTCATTTCTCATTCACCTTTATTTTGGTGAAAACAACTGGGCTCTCTGATTTGCTCTTCAATGTAGATTGCAGAATATATCCAGTACATATGGAATATATTATCCAAATGCCCAATATATATATAAATAGGATAACAGACAAATCTTTGTCGTTTTGTTAGCTTGATACTTGTGCTTTTTGCGTATAGCCCCTCACACCTCTCCAATCTTTTTGAAGGTGGACTAAGAAAGCACTTGGTAAGATGAAGCCAGATCATTGACCTGCTTTGCTTCACAGCCAGTGAATATACACAGCAACAGTTAGGATTGGATTCTCTTCATTCAATCAGTACAATTTGTCTTCACGTGATAATACAAAATGACCAACAGACTACGCTTTCCCATATCAGTGGGTCGTCTCGCTCAAATTAAACAAAATGAATCCTAACTACCTTCCTGCATACTAAGCTAGCGAGCTTGACCCAAACTTATCCTCGCAGCTTTCTGTTTAAAAACTTGGCTGCCTGCCTATGTCTCTTTTATTTTCCATCCTATGTTCACAGCCAGAAGGGAAAGGCTTTCCAGATCACCCCTGCTGACTGCCCAGGACCAGAGATTTTCCAACAGAATGGATGTGAGGTGTTTATCAATTACTGAGACAGGCTAACAAACTGCTTATTATTTACAGTCTATGGGGAAACAAAAGCAAACCTTGCTCATTAGCAACAACCTTTCATCTCAGTATCTACGTTTGTAACTTGTGTAAATATACTTTGCTTCACAACATTTAAAATCCTTTCTTTCAAAAAATGGTCCAAATATCCTGAAACGTAACAGTACCCAATTTAGCTTGCCTATTAGCCAGCTTACCTTGGCTCAGTCAGCTGTCACTCTCTCAGCTCTGAGTCCAAAGGTCATGGGTTCAAACCCCACTCCAGAGACTTGAACACACTATGCGGACCTTTTACTGTAGTACTGGGAAGTGCTCCAGTGCTGCAGATGCCACCTTTTGAACATGTTAAACTGAGGCCCCATCTGTCTTCTCAGGTGGTTGTAAAAGATCCAATGGCACTATTTGAAGAAGGACAGGGGGATATGTCCTGGTACCCTGCCCAACATTTATCCCTCAACCAACATCAATACAACAGTATATTAGGTCATTCATCTCATTGTTGTTTGTGAAACCTTGCTATGTGCAATTTGGCTGCTGCATTCCTGACATTACAACACTTCAAAAATAATGTATTAGCTGTGAAGCACTTTGAGGCATCCTGAGGGCATGAAAGGTGCTATATCCATGTAAGTTCTTTCTTACCCAGTCCAGAGTATTTTATTGGTTACACACTGAGTCAAACATGGAATAACAGTACAACTCTGAGTGGAATGAGATAACACTTTGCCAGAATCACTAAAGATGAAATCAGACATCATTACTACTTTATTCAAACATTTAAGGTAACAGAACTAACACCACCATAGGTTTTACACATTGAGAATTACATTAGACACTTGGGTAAACTTTCTTAGCTGACAGGGTATAAGTTGTTACAGACAGGCATGTCATTTTAATGTCTCATGGTAACACAGCCATAACTGGTCTCTCTCTCTCTTGATTACAATACAGCAAAGTTATATTCAAAATCCAAGATTGCCATATGGTTTAGCACAATTAGATTAACTCTTTGTATTCAATGTCATTGACAAGCTAACAGCTTCAAATCTGCAGCTTATACCCGCGATGTGGGTAGAGATACTGGTTCTTTTGTCGCTGACTGGCTTTGTAGCGCCAGCAGTTCAATTTCATTCAGGATGTTTCACTTCTCCAAACATCTGCAGTGAATCACCATCTTTGTCCATCACTTCTTTCTTTAGTTGTCTTCCTTTCATCCTGGCTTAATTATCTTTGCATAAATGTGTTTCTCTGTATTGTTCTAGTATCAATAAGCTCTCATTCTGTAGTCAGAGACATTGGGCTGGATTTTGATACTGGGGCGGGTTGGGGTCATGTTATCCACCCGACTGCAATTGGATGTGGGAGATTGATGCGATTTTCACCTAATTGGGCAATTGAGTTCCAGCATGTGGGAACCCATGACCCAATTAGTGTTTTCAGTCTGGAAGTCGCCTCTGATGATGTCATCATTGCTGCTGCATTGAAGGTCTGCAAAGACTGCCTGGCCTTTGCTGTGAGAGGACCTGGATGCAAAATGAGCAGCAGCAGCCCTAAGTCTGCTCCCAGATATTTTTGCACCACCACTCCCAGATATGTCTCCCATCCACCACCACTCCCAGATCAGCCAGCCAGCCAGCGTCAGCTATCCAAATGTGCTCCCACCAGGTTTCACATTCATGGTTCAGAACAGGCGTACTTCACATAGAAAAAGGGTTAAAATCACAAAGGCCTTTCAAAATGGCATTATAGAGGCAATTTAGTGCTTGTTAAGGGCCTTAACAGCCTATCCCACCTCTAAGAGGCGGGACGGAGGCGGGACCAGCAGACACGATTTAATGAAAATTGCGTGGAGGTGGGATGGAGGCGGGCTTGTGCCCGCCCGCCAGTTTTCGCAATTTTAACCCCTCACACGCCTCCAAACCCACCTCCACGGGTCAATGAAAATCCAGCCCATTAAATACAGTGGTGATACACTTCACCTTTAACCTTTCTTGATTTCACAATTTTATCCTTCACCCTCCTTCTGCCTCGGCAGAACTGATTTAAATGCTCTTTACAATTTGTCTAACTTGTGTACGTACTAAAAGTTCAGCGCACTCTTTGGAAACTAGCTAGGTAGCTCCTTCCTGCTTTCTCTTTCTCCTGATCTCTTTCTTTTGATGTTTCTCTTCCTATCTCTGCCCTTTTTAGTTCCTTCTTTCTGGTTCCTTTCTACCAGGGTGGGGAGAAGATCATGGCTTTTACCTATTAAATATGATTTAGACAGGTACCCTTAAATCTCAATGCCCAGACAAAACAGACTATATCTGTCACCTTCATTCTTTTCCCAGGTGTCAATCAACAGGACAGGCATATGTCTTAACACTCTGATGGTCAAATTTCAAATGAAAACGTTGGTCCGCTTGTAATTAGCTTCAGCTTGAGGCCATTATCTACCTTCGATGTTTCCTTAAAAAGTCACTCTGTCTATTTTGTAGCGGGGTCCACAAACAAATTGACCGCAACAATTTTCCTTTCAGGTTTGTCATTGAACAGATTCATGGCGCTTGATGTTCCTGGGCTAACCAGACATGTGCTGCTTGTATCTGAGCGTCTTGTACCTCCATTTTTGTAAAATTCCAGTAATAATGCTTCCAGTAATAATGCAGTAATGCCATTTGAGGAGCCACTTTCCTGAGGTTCACTCTACAACTGTAGCATCGGTGCGAAGCAGCTTTGGTTCACACCACCACAGCAGTTATGATGTAAATGCAGTCTAAATGTGGACCATCATCGGAGTGCATTCCAGTGAGACTCTCTGAAGAAGGGATGTCACTGAGCTTTGCTTCAGAGTCAGTTTGGGCCTTGCTACCCGATTTATACTGCAGAAATTTAGCATTGGTGAAAAGTCAAAATTACGTTGCAATGACACTAAATTTGTAGAGTTAGAGCCCTCTGGTCCAACTTGTTACTCTGGTCTATATTCTTTACAAAATCTCATCTTTTAGAGGGTAGGCTGCCTAAATTGCAATATTGCAAATCTGGCATGCTTTTGCTTTACCAATAGAAGCTGAGATTTAATTTAGCTGTGATATTTTTCTGATTGTTGAAGTAAAATCTGGGGTAGATCTTGACTTTGTACGATAGTGTAAAACAGGTCAATGGATATGTGGAACCAAATAATTGTGCTACTGTTGAGATTATTACAATGTTTGGAGTAGCATTCCTGCAGAGGTTCTGCCAGTCATCTGGTGTAACTTCACGCCATTTCTCCGGGGTTTCCGTCACTCTTCCACCAAAGTTACACTGTATGATTGGGAGAATTGCCATGGAAAACCCAGGCATTTATTTCTGTAAAGATTAAGTCAGATATTTTAAAATAAATGGGCAAATTAACCCCCTATGGACTGATCGTAAATTAATCTGAGCAGTAGCTTTTTCACTTTTTACATTGACAGGAAATACAAGTTGCCCATGATGACTCCAGTCAATCTAAAAGGTTAAACAATTTGCTACCACGATCAAGATTAATTGCTGGACTCAGGCTGTGCTAACTCAGTACAGCAGATAGTAAAAGATGCAGGTTTCCATTTGTGGGGATGCGATCTGCTTAAGAAAACTATCATCAAGCCAATTGAGGCCAAAAATGTGTTGGAAAAAACCTGAGCCATGACAGCATTCACTTGTAAACCAGTATAAACACTGCAGCTTAATACCTAGGCTGCAACTCATTCCATGCTGATAAATCGGTAATTAAATTGCCCCAAATATCCAATGAGTTCATTATGACACAAGCCTTACTCACTTCTTTGTAGATTATAGATCGCTGAGCCAAAATGGATGGAACATTATGCAGGGTGTGCTGTCCAATATTTGCAAAACTCTGCACCAAGAGTGTTAATTCATAAAATGGACCCCATATTTCCTTTCCACATTCATGAAAATTATTTTTTAAATGATTTTTCCTCTTCTGTTTTATATCCTCGCTCAGTTAATCTTCCTAAAAGTTCTTCTCACAGCTCCCCCCCCCCCCCACCCCCCTCCCCCGAGATCTGGATATCCTGTAGTCTTCCACGTCATTCTTGTTATTTTTGGCTTTAATTTTTATTATGATATGAGATACAAGTATAAAATTATCATTTGCATATGATTGTTCAGCCAACTCTACATTATTAATCATTTCTGGTGGACTGCAAGAGATCAACTCTAATCTATTATCTGCTTTTGTACCCAACTCCCAGTTTGTATTAAGAAGCAGTCACTGAGTACTTCTATATTGTTAATTTTATTGTCATCCTGACCTTTCAGTCATCTCTTGCTTTTAGCTCTGAGATACTGAAATTTTGCAATGATTATGATTCCCTCAGGCTCTCTCTATTTTGCCTAAACAGGTTATTGTCTGCCTCTTGTCTGCAACACGGTGGCATATTGGTTAGCACTGTTGCCTCACAGCGCCAGGGACCCGGGTCCGAATCTGGCCTCGGGTGACTGTCTGTGTGGAGTTTGCACATTCTCCCCGTGTCTGTGTGGGTTTCCTCCGGGTGCTCCGGTTTCCTCCCACAGTCCAAAGATGTGCGGGTTAGGTTGATTTGGCTATGATAAAATTGACCCTTAGTGTTAGGGGGATTAAATCTGTGGGGTTATGGGGATAGGGTGGGATATGTGTCGGTGCAGGCTCGATGGGCCGAAATGGCCTCTATCTGCACTGTGGGGATTCTGTGATTCTTCATCTGGAGTTGGGAGAACTGTAGCAGCCAATTATTATATTGCTGCTCTTATCATTACTAATCTTTACCCATAGCAGTTCTGCTAGCTCCTTTCGGTAACTATTGCGTCAGGCTAAACTTTTGTAGTGGTGGTGCAGGGATGGGAAATCCTGCTGGTTGGAGGTCTGACATAGTCCCTGCCTCTACTGGAGTGCCTCGAAATTCAGACATCACAGGGCCTGCTTACAATTGGAGATTATTGTCTCAACAAGATTGTCCACATGAGACATTTGTATCCATACAAAATACCCTGCAAGATCTAGGGAGGACAGTGCACTATCCAGAGCTGCTCAGCAGGATGACCAATTATCTGGACTGCAGTCTAGCATGGAGCATGTGGCAACTCCAATGGCATCTGCAGTGAAGCAATTGTACAGGTCACAAACACAAGGGGGTCAATTTTCAACTTGCCACCTAGGCTTAAAAGTGGCGTTGTGGATTGGCTGCCCATTATAGAAACCACAAGGCTTTCATAGGAACATAAGAATTGGTAGACGAAAAAAAGACCATCTAGTTTGCCTTCTACCATCCTTGTAGTCACATGATACAACAATAATGGAGTTGTTGACTAATCATAGCAAACAATCTCCATCAATTAGTCTACAACAGACCCAGAAATGACACGAAGAAAACCCCAGTGGTGGAGAGCTTTGGGAACCATAGGGCCAACGTTATCTTTTTCCTCCCAAGTCAGGCTACACTTGCTTCCAATGAAAACGAAGCTCAGGCGGCTTCCATAACAGGCTGCTGATCCACAACGTCAGATTTCCCGTGTGTCAAGTTAAAAATCTATCCCAATGAGAATGTTGCTCACACTGCTGTTATTTTAAAGCTGACCTCTACACCGGCTTCAACATGCGAAGAGATCAGATCAACAGAGGCAGCCTTGAGGCAAAGATTCACAGATCTCATAGCTGCTGAAAAACCATTTCCTCACACAGACCAGTGGACATGTTGAGGAGAGCCCGCAGCAACATTGGAATGCATGCGGCAATCATGAAACAGGCAGCTGGCTCTCAAGGCAACACAGTATCCGGCCCATCAAACATCCACCCCTGTGCAAGGGGCAGTAGAGGTGTTGGAAGGTAGGCAGGACCAGATGGCCAACAGAGCACCGAATGTAGCGAACTCACATGTAAGGCTTCTGCAATGCACACCACCAGCACATCTATGTCCACCAGAAATATAGCGGGCTGTCAGTGACACATTCGAAGGAAGAAAGCATTTTTAAAAAGCGGTCGGCGCACACATAGTCCACCAGCACAAAGAAGAAGCAACTTTGCAAAACACACTAGCCACACAATTCATGCAAAATTCAATGCACTTGATTTGAACATTATACCGAGTATTTAATGATGCTGGTCAGAATAAATCAGGAGCCAAGCGAAAGATAGGATTGGATGGTATTTGAGGACCTGTGCAGGCAAGTGTAGAAACAGGTGGATTTGGAATCGTTAATCTGCAGCTGTGGGTTGGAGTTTTAAGAACTGGGGCAGGACTGGCACTTATTGAAAGGCATCTTAAATACAGTGCAAAACGAGTAAATGGATATTGATTTTGCCAAGTAATTTTATTACATTTTTTTAATTCATTTTAACTGTTGTATCAAGCTTGGCAAGAAACTAACAATGGAATGCAAAATTGCACTCACACAGTTGTTCTGAGTATTTCTGCCATTTGCTGCATGACAACATCTCTTCTTCTTCTTAGGCAGTCCCTTGGAACCGAGGATGACTTGCTTCCACATTAAAAATGAGTTCGCAGGTGACTGATGAGTCCAATGCGGGACCTACAGTCTCTATCACAGGTGGGGCAGACGGTGGTTGAAGGGGCAGGTGGGTGGGGTGCTTGGGTTGACGTGCGCTCCTTGTGCTGCCTGCACTTGGCTTCCGCTTGCTCCCGGTGAAGAGACTCGAGGTGTTCGGCGCCTTCCCGGATGCTTCTCCTCCACTTTGTGCGGTCTTGGGCCAGGGATTCCCAGGTGTCGGTGGGGATGTTACACTTTTTCTAGGAGGCTTTGAGGGTGTCCTTGAAGCGTTTCCTCTGCCCACCTGGGGCTCTCTTGCCGTGCCGGAGCTCCTAGTAGAGCGCTTGTTTTGGGAGTCTCGTATCGGGCATGCAGACAATGTGACCCGTCCATCAGAGCTGATCGAGCGTGGTCAAAGCTTCGATGCTGGGGATGTTGGCCTGAGCGAGAACACTGACGTTGGTGAGCCTATCCTGCCAATGAATTTGCAGGATCTTGAGGAGGCAGCATTGGTGGTACCTCTCCAGTGCTTTGAGGTGCCTGCTGTACATGGTCCATGTCTCTGAGGCATACAGCAGGGCGGGTATCACTGCTGCTCTGTAGACCATGAGCTTAGTGCCGGGTTTGAGGTCCTGATCTTCAAACACTCTCTTCCTCAGGCAACCGAAGGCTGCACTGGCACACTGAAGGCACACCGTTACACATTACAGGGCAGCACAACATTTTTTTTTTAAAAAAGGACATAAAAGTCTTTTTTAAAAGGGTCTTTAAAACATATTAATCACATCTAGCAATACTATTGCAGCATTTAATAATTTTATTTAAACTGTTCATCAAGAAATGCTTGCCTTTTAGCTGGAGTTAGACATCAGATGAGCTGTGTCCTCTTGTAGGAGCCTGAGCGTTAGCACCAGGCGGTTTTCACACCTAGACAAAAGCGCTGGTCACCTTGAGGACCACATGTGCACGAGCTCTAGCATCCGATGAGGTGAGAAAGATTCTAAAACATCACTGAATTGGTTACTAGTTGGTTTTCACACCTAGACAACACTTGTAAAAAGAGTTAACACATTGGCAAAAAAGAACTTAAACCGTGGAAGAGAGGAGATTGGGGGCGAAATTGCAAAGGATGGCAACGGATGATCGAGGATAGAGATCCAGACCAAAGGAACACACCAGCCCAAGAGCCATGTAACCTCTCACAAATAATGTTAGCATTTCTCAACATAAATGCAATGAACGGCACATAATGCTCAAGTATTCACATTTAAAGCAATTTAAAGCTGCTTTCCCGGTCTAAAGATGTTTCTCTTGTCTGGACTTTCTTGGTGGAGTCTCCAGCATGAAAGATCTGTGGGGAGAAATTGGTGCTCGCCAGTTAAGTTGCTGGAGTTAACGGCTGCTGGAAATGGCTGCAATGTTAACGGGGTAGAATTCGCCTGGGGGCTGGAGATTGGTGGCGCAGCACTTACCTGCCATGCAATGCCGACCTGGTGGCGTTAGTGGAGACCTCCGCGGTGAAGATCCCATCCTGAAATGGTGTTTGAGCTTCGCACAGCCTCTGGAAGCCAGGTTGTGGAGCTCGCAAGGAATTGTGGGCAATGAAGAGGCCTGAGAATTAAAGGGGCCATGCAAACTGAAGCAATACTAATTAAAATGAAGTGAAACAATGCAGTTTTCAGCCCTTTCTGCCTTTAAAAAAAATTACATTAAAAAGAAGTCCCAAATGTGAATATTCAGCTCTTAAAGCTGAATTCCCTTCCTAACCTCAAAAAATGGGAAAAGTACTTCAGCACGAACACAAATGGCTCAGCAAGGGGCACCCAGGGTCTCGCACGCAGCACTCCAGCTTTGTGCAGGGGGTCAACACTGCAAGAGAGGTCCTCGAGCCAGGAGGAAAGAACGATGTGGGAGTACCTCACCAAGGCCATCACTGCCAGCAGAGTTGCCACCACCACCTGGCACCAGTGCCCAAAGAAGCATCATACCTTAATGCGAGAAGCATCCGGAACAAGGTAGATGAATTAGCTGTGGAAATAGAGGTTAATAATTATGATCTAATTAGGATTACGGAAACATGGTTGCAGGGTGAGCAGGGCTGGGAGCTTAACATACAGGGGTATTCAGTATTTAGGAAGGATCGAGAAAAAAGAAAGGGAGGAGGGGTAGCATTGCTGGTAAAAGAGGGGATAAATGCAATTGAAAGGAAGGATATTAACTCAGTTAATACAGAATCTATATGGGTGGAGCTAAGAAATAGCGAGGGGCGAAAAACATTAATAGGAGTGGTATATAGGCCTCCAAATAGTAAAATAGAGGTTGGGGAGGGCATCACGAGGGAAATTAGAGAAGCGTGCAATAAGAGCACAGCTGTCATCATAGGTGACTTTAACTTACATATAGATTGGAATAGCCTAATCAGTAAAAATAATGAGGAGGAGGAATTCCTTGAGTGTTTAAGGGATGGTTATCTGGATCAATATGTCGAGGAACCAACTCGGGAACAGGCTATATTGGACTGGGTACTGTGCAATGAGAAGGGACTAATTAGTAATCTTGTTGTACGGGGACCCTTGGGTCAGAGCGATCATAACATGATCGATTTCTCACTCGAAATGGAGAGCGAAGAAATTGACTCAGAGACTAAGGTCCTGAATTTAAACAAGGGGAATTATGATGCCATTAGATGGGAACTGAGTAGGTCTGATTGGACAACGTTCCTGGGAGGACTGGAGGTAGATAAACAATGGCAAGCATTTAAAGATAGAATGACAAAATTGCAAAAATTGTTTATACCAATCTGGCATAAAAGGAAATCTAAAAAGGTGACTCAACCGTGGATAACAGGGGAAATTAGAGACAGCATAAAATCCAAAGATAGGGCGTATAAAATAGCCAAAAAAAGCGCCAGAGCGGAAGATTGGGAACAGTTTAAGATAGAGCAAAGGAGGACAAAGGGCTTAATCAAGAGGGGCAAAATAGCTTACGAAAGCAAGCTGGCGGAAAATATAAAAACTAACTCCAAAAGCTTTTATAAGTATATCAAGAGGAAAAGACTGGTGAAAACCAAAGTTGGCCCATTGCAGTCAGATACAGGGGAATATATAACGGGAAATAAGGAAATGGCAGACCAACTAAATGCATACTTTGGGTCAGTCTTTACAAAGGAAGACACAAAAAACCTCCCTGGGATATCGGGAAAAATAGGGACATTGGCAAAGGAGGAACTGACGCAAATCAATATCTCTAAGGATATGGTGTTAAGGAAGCTAAAGGGATTGAAGGCGGACAAATCCCCAGGGCCTGATAACATGCATCCTAGGGTACTGAAGGAGGTGGCCCTAGAGATAGCGGATGCACTAAGTATGATTTTTCAGAATTCATTAGACTCGGGAACAGTGCCCATGGATTGGAGGGTAGCTAACGTTACCCCACTATTCAAAAAGGGGGGTAGGGAAAAAGCAGGTAATTACAGACCTGTAAGCCTTACATCAGTTGTGGGCAAAATGCTGGAGTCCATCATTAAGGATGAAATAGCGGAGCACTTAGCAAATGGGGACAGGATAGGACAGAGTCAACATGGATTTACAAAGGGTAAATCGTGCTTGACTAATCTATTGGAATTTTTTGAGGGAGTAACTGGCAAAATAGATGGGGGAGAGCCAGTAGATGTGGTGTACCTGGACTTCCAAAAGGCCTTCGATAAGGTCCCACATAAAAGATTAGCATGGAAAATTGAAGCTCATGGGATAAAGGGGAAAGTATTGACGTGGATAGAGAACTGGCTGTCAGATAGAAAACAGAGAGTTGGAATAAACGGCTCATTTTCTGAATGGCAGGCAGTAACAAGTGGGGTACCACAGGGATCTGTCCTGGGTCCCCAGCTGTTCACAATTTACATTAATGACCTGGATCAGGGAGTTGGATGCAGCATTTCCAAATTTGCAGACGACACTAAACTAGGAGGGGGGGGTGGGCTCAGAGGAGGAGACCAGGAAGCTCCAGAGCGATTTGGACAGACTGGGTGATTGGGCGGATAAATGGCAGATGCACTATAATGTGGACAAGTGCGAAGTTATCCACCTTGGGTGCAGGAACGGGAGGGCAAATTATTATTTAAATGGCAATAAATTGGGAGAGGGGGAAGTACAGAGAGACCTGGGTGTTCTTGTACACCAGTCACTGAAGGCGAGCATGCAGGTGCAACAGGTGGTCAAGAAGGCAAACGGTATGCTGGCCTTCATAGCAAAAGGGTTGGAATACAGGAACAGGGATACCTTGCTGCAGCTGTACAGGGCACTGGTGAGACCACACCTCGAGTACTGTGTACAGTTTTGGTCGCCTCATCTGAGGAAAGATGTTCTTGCCATGGAGGGGGTGCAGCGGCGATTCACCAGGCTGATACCAGGAATGGCGGGATTGACCTATGAGGAGAGACTATGTAGTTTAGGGATGTACACACTGGAGTTTAGAAGATCCTCAGACCACTGGTCAAGGTCAGTGAATGCATCTTCAAAAGCCATCTCTTACCAACTGCACCATTAGCCTCACACACTGCTCAATGCACGACCCCCAATCACCTACCAAAATTCTGCACCAATCATGAGGCACATCTCCCATTCCTAGCCTCACCTCACCTCCTTGGAGGAGATGGTGCAGGCCATTCTTGGCAGGGGCATGGCTGAGCCCTTGGCCAGTGCTGGGGCTGAAAGGATACAAGATGCTGGTATCCTCATACGTTATCCTCCTTCTGGCATGCACCTCATGCTTTCCTGCCCTCCCATCACCACAACTCCACCCTTGTGCCTTCCTCATTTCACACACCCAAGAAATGCAGCCTGCCCAACCAGTGGGTGACTAAGAAGAGGGAGAGGAGAGTGAAGAAGAACAAGAAGAAAATGATTGATTTGACACTTCCAGCCACCAGCTCTTCAAGGTCAACCAGCAAGGACATTTGCAGTGTCCCCCACTGAAAGTCAGCAGCCTTCCACCAGCCATGCTGCAACCACTGGGGTAGCACTGCGTGACATCAATAGGATAGGCAAAGGCACACACAAGACAGTCACTAAGAGAATGCATACGGGTGATAAGTTGATTTCTTGATGTCACATTGGATAGATAGATGTATATAGTTGGATTGGAAAGTTTACTTTGTGGTGGCTTTTATTTCAGCATCGTGGCCAAGAGGACGCTGTGATGGTCAGTAACAGATGGAAGGTAAGGCGTGGGACTAATGTTGAAAGGGGTTGTGGTCACTGGGACCGCAGGCAGATGATTCCATCCCGGATATAGAAACATAGAAACATAGAAACTAGGAGCAGGAGTAGGCCATTCAGCCCGTTGAGCCTGCTCCACCATTCAATACGATCATGGCTGATCATCCAAATCCAGTACCCTGTCCCTGCTCTCTCACACAGAATCCCCACAGTACAGATAGAGGCCATCTCGGCCCATCGAGCCTGCACCGACACATATCCCACCCTTATCCCCGTAACCCCACGTATTTAATTCCCCCTAATATATCCCATCCTATCCCCGTAACCCCACATATTTAATCCCCCCCTAACACTAAGGGTCAATTTATCATAGCCAAATCAACCTAACCCGCACATATGCCGGCCACAAAGGGGCTGTCTGGGATGCATCCTTACATCTGCTTCCTCCTCTTCTGCTTCCTCCTCTTTGGCTTCTTCCTCTTCGGTTTCCTGCTCTTCTGTGTCTTCCTCTTTCCTCTGCAAGCGGATGCTGTAAATGTGAAATGCCAGCATAAAATGCTGGAAATACTCAGCTGGTCAGGTAGCATCTTGACCTGAGACGTGAACTCTGTTTTTCTCTCCTTGGATGTTGCCTGACCTGTTGAGTATTTGCAGCATTTTCTGTTTTCTCAAAGGCCTTCCTTTCCCATCTGAGCCTTGCAAGCATCTAGCAGCAATCCCTACACACTTAAAAACTTTTAAAATCTATTGCAGCAAGCCACTAGTTCAATAAAATCAAAAAGACCCAGTCAAAGCTTAACTACAAACTTACCTGAAATATGTGTGTGTCGCTTTAAGAGGTGCTGACATTGCCACTCTCAGCCTGCTTGCACACCAGGTTCGCTGAATTCAGCACTAGGGTCGAAGTTTGCATTTGTGATGTTAAGTTGGCGTTGCACGGCGATTGATGTCATAACACCACCATTTTGCCGGCAGCACAAAGGTAGGGACCAAAACGACGGCCGCCACGGAACCCACCACCAGCTGGCGAAAAAGCAGCGGCAGGCGTTTTAGCGGCATTTAATGGTGCTACAGAGTGGCGCTAAGGCCACGAATTTCTAGCCCTTAAGGTTTTAAAGATTGTGCCAAATGAAGGTACGTATGCGCATGCCTGACAACGTCACCACACATGCCGAATGATGTCACCATGTAAGATGGGAAATTTGGCAATTTGCGCATGCGCGAACTCGGACGACCGGATGCACACCTGATGATGTCATGCAGGCGAAGCGCTCATGCATTAACTTGGGCTTCCGTTTCCGATTCGTCATTGACAAGAGTCACTCCAATTGTGGACGCTTCTACAGGAGGAAAATGGCTTCACACATTGGGCTGGATTTTGATACTGGGGACGTGATGGAGGCGGGACTCTCACTTTTTGGGTTGTAGTCCCGCCTCCATCGACTTGTGGCCAACCCACTGTATTTTCCCTTGATTGACCTTGTTGAGCCCACCCAGTGAGCTCAGCAGGCTAATCAAGGGCCACCCGGCAACAGGTGACGTCACAGATTGACATTTCATCTGTCAAGAGCTTTTGACAGATGAAATATCAGCGTTTGACAGCTCTGTGAAGCTGTCAAACACTGACAATCTGTCTTCTAACTTGAGTCCTTCCTCTCAGGCTGAGTTAGAAATCATTCCAGCACAGAAAGCAGAAGGCTGCAGTTTTTGACAAATCAACGGCCATTGTGCTTTCTGTGCCGATGAGATTTCTGACTCCCGAGACCTGAAGGGCTGACACCTGCAGGAGGAAGTTAAGGTAAGTAAAACTTTTTTCCACACTTTACACTTACCTTACACACTTACCTCTGCACACATGCACCCATCACTCACCTGCCCACCGGACATATCGACCCCTCCGACCCCTGCAGACCCACAGTCCGCCTCGCTAACTTGGCGTGGTTGGCACCTGTCGGGAAGCCCACATTTCAGCTTTTAAAATAGGGATTAGGCAGTTAATTGTCACTAATCCCCTTCCCGCCTCGGGGAGGCGGGTCCCAGCACAGGTCGGGTACCCGCCGCCAGAGAAACTGGCATGGAGGCGGGTTGGGGGCGGGATGGGTTGGGGACCCCCGAATTTGCAACCTTAACCACCCCCCCACCCCCCCGCCTCCAAACCCGACTCCACGGGTCAATGAAAATCCAGCCCATCGGCTTTAGCAAGGCGGTACAACACTTAAATGAATAATTCCAGACCTGCAATTCATTTAAATGTTTTATTCAACAACAACAGCTATCATTGGAAAAGATTAAAATAAAGGGATTTGTACATTGAGATTTTATTCTCTTACAGGATTTATTCATTTTCAGTTATTCATTTAAGTGAGCTTGACTGTAACTGCATGGTGTGCACAAGTTCCTTGCTTCATTGGTGGTTCAACGGCTAATTCCTCATTGCTACTTTTACCCTCTTGCTCTACCATGACTTTGACATCCTGTTCTTCGACCTCCATGATGAGCCCTCTTTGTAGAACCACCTTGTGGAGCACGCAACAGATGCCAGTTAATCATGAGATCCTTTGCTCTATTTTTCTCCATTGTTGGTGCATTGGTGTTATGGACAATGGCTGCAGACTTTAGTCTCCCTAGAGCCAATCTCCCACTCCTCATTCTCATTCAGATAAAGGTGGTCTTAAAATAAAGGGATCTTGAGGGGTTTGGGGAGCCTTGAATTCATTGGTGTTATTCTGTGCTTGTGGTCACATACCAGCTGGAGATCGAGAGAACAAAATCTCTTTTGGGTTATAGAGGGCACAGCATTCTGCACATGGGCTCTAATGGCAACATGGGTACAACCAATGACCCCTGAATTCTGGGAATGCCATTAGCTCTGCGCAAATGTCTGGTCCTATCACGCTGGTGCCATTGGTCAATTGTTTAAATTGCCGGTGAGGGCAGTGCAGTAAACTGTTTAAAAGCCCTGAATATAGTCGACGCGGTGGGTGCTTAATGTCGACGGAGCTTGTGCTCCTGGACAGCCCTTTCCCACCATCACTGAACCATTTAATTGCAAGGAAATCTTTCTTAAACACATAGGCCCTGAGGCTCAGTGGAAGTTCTCCCAGTCTCCTGCCATGACATCGTTTCCCCTGGCAAATGGTGCAAATGGTTGAAAATGGCCATTTGCATCATTTGTCTGCGGGGGGGGTTCTGCTGGTATCTTGCCAAAGTTACAACAGGAGACCGGGAGATATCCACGGAACTTCAGGTCCATACAGTGCCAAAGAATTTGGCTGCTTCTCCAATACCCATTTACATGTACTTTCCAGCAGGGTCATTATCACGGACTGAAACAAAGAAAGACTTGTGTTTATATAATGCCTTTCACACCTGCAGGACGTCCTGAAGCGCTTTACAACCAATGAAGTAGTTTTGAAGTGTAGTCCCTGTTGTAATGTAGGAAATGTAATATTATTAGATTGACAATTGAAACTGGGACCATCTAGTCTGTATGGCTTAGTTATCACAAGCACCCAAGATAGCAGTGCTAAGGGAATAAAATACATCTGATTTGAGCATCTTTCCCCGTTCGGTTGCCACTAATCTTAAGATTCAACTACAGCGAATGAGACAACAACACTGAGATTTGGCATAAACATTATTTTCTGTATTTCATTAACCAGATATTAATGGCTATTTTTCAGTAAAGAACTTTTAAGTAATAGCATTTATTCTAAACTATTTCTATTTGATTTAGATAGTAAATATCAACATAGCTTCTATAAATGGTGCTCCTTAACTTTGATTGGAGTGCCAGATACAGTAAAAACAAACAGCTACAGGGTCAGGGCAAATAACACAAGATCCATTTTCAGGTGTTTTTATCAGCAGAAAATGTTAAGTTTTCCCAGGTTTAGTAGAAATTCAGTCAGTTAAATGCTGAGACCTTTGCAAAAAGTCAGTACATTTTTGCTTCCAGATACAAATAAAAGTGCTCAAGATGCAAGATCCAAGAGCATTGAAAGAACATAATGACATTAAAAGTTTCAATATTACCAATAAAGTAACTTCATGATCATTTTAAACATCTCAGTCTGATATGAACAGTTAAAATTATACCAAAGCAGACCTCATTCTACGGAGTGATTATTTGCACGGCGTTTTTGAATCCCTCTGCGCATGGGCACTTGATCTGGTGCGGCGGCTGCAGCCTGCACCGCCACGCTTTCCTCGGCTCCATGCGGAGAATGTGTGGGGGAGAGGAGAGGGGATCGAAGGGGTGGAGGAGAGGGGATCAGATTGGGGGGGAGGAGGTCAGGAACTCAGCGGGGGGGCGGGGAGAAGATCAGGAACTCGGGGGGTGGGGGGAGAAGGTCAGGAACTCTGGCGGGAGAAGGTCAGGAACTCGGGGCAGGAGAAGTTCAGGAACTCGGGGTGGGAGAAGTTCAGGAACTCGGGGTGGGAGAAGGTCAGGAACTCGGGGCAGGAGAAGTTCAGGAACTCGGGGGGGAGAAGGTCAGGAACTCGGGGGGTGGGGGGAGAAGGTCAGGAACTCGGGGGGGAGAAGGTCAGGAACTCGGGGGGGAGAAGGTCAGGAACTCGGGGGGGAGAAGGTCAGGAACTCAGGGGGGAGAAGGTCAGGAACTCGGGGGGTGGGGGGGATGGTCAGGAACTCGGGGGGGAGAAGGACAGGAACTCAGGGGGTGGGGAGAGAAGGTCAGGAACTCGGGGGGGAGAAGGTCAGGAACTTGGGGGGGGGAGAAGGTCAGGAACTCTGGGGGTGGGGGGAGAAGGTCAGGAACTTGGGGGGGAGAAGGTCAGGAACTCTGGGGGGAGAAGGTCAGGAACTCAGGGGGGAGAAGGTCAGGAACTCGGGGGGGAGAAGGTCAGGAACTTGGGGGGAGAAGGTCAGGAACTCGGGGGGTGGGGGGAGAAGGTCAGGAACTCTGGCAGGAGAAGGTCAGGAACTCGGGGCGGGAGAAGGTCAGGAACTCTGGGGGGAGAAGGTCAGGAACTCAGGGGGTGGGGGGAGAAGGTCAGGAACTCGGGGGGGAGAAGGTCAGGAACTCGGGGGGGGGAGAAGGTCAGGAACTCTGGGGGGAGAAGGTCAGGAACTCGGGGGGTGGGGGGAGAAGGTCAGGAACTCTGGCAGGAGAAGGTCAGGAACTCGGGGCGGGAGAAGGTCAGGAACTCGGGGGGGGGGAGAAGGTCAGGAACTCGGGGGGGAGAAGGTCAGGAACTCAGGGGGTGGGGGGAGAAGGTCAGGAACTCGGGGGGGGAGAAGGTCAGGAACTCGGGGGGGGGAGAAGGTCAGGAACTCTGGGGGGAGAAGGTCAGGAACTCGGGGGGGGAGAAGGTCAGGAACTCTGGGGGGAGAAGGTCAGGAACTCGGGGGGTGGGGGGAGAAGGTCAGGAACTCTGGCAGGAGAAGGTCAGGAACTCGGGGCGGGAGAAGGTCAGGAACTCGGGGGGGGGGAGAAGGTCAGGAACTCGGGGGGGAGAAGGTCAGGAACTCAGGGGGTGGGGGGAGAAGGTCAGGAACTCGGGGGGGGAGAAGGTCAGGAACTCGGGGGGGAGAAGGTCAGGAACTCGGGGGGGAGAAGGTCAGGAACTCGGGGGGGGGGAGAAGGTCAGGAACTCTGGGGGGAGAAGGTCAGGAACTCGGGGGGGTGGGGGGAGAAGGTCAGGAACTCTGGCAGGAGAAGGTCAGGAACTCGGGGCGGGAGAAGGTCAGGAACTCGGGGGGGGGGGGAGAAGGTCAGGAACTCGGGGGGGAGAAGGTCAGGAACTCTGGGGGGGAGAAGGTCAGGAACTCGGGGGGGAGAAGGTCAGGAACTCGGGGGGAGAAGGTCAGGAACTTGGGGGGGGAGAAGGTCAGGAACTCTGGGGGGAGAAGGTCAGGAACTCAGGGGGGAGAAGGTCAGGAACTCGGGGGGGGAGAAGGTCAGGAACTTGGGGGGTGGGGGGAGAAGGTCAGGAGCTCAGGGGGGAGAAGGTCAGGAACTCAAGGGGTGGGGGGAGAAGGTCAGGAGCTCAGGGGGTGGGGGAGAAGGTCAGGAACTCTGGCGGGAGAAGGTCAGGAACTCGGGGCGGGAGAAGGTCAGGAACTCGGGGGGAGAAGGTCAGGAACTCAAGGGGGAGAAGGTCAGGAACTCGGGGGGGAGAAGGTCAGGAACTCGGGGGGGGAAAGGTCAGGAACTCTGGGGGGAGAAGGTCAGGAACTCGGGGGGAGAAGGTCAGGAACTCTGGGGGGAGAAGTTCAGGAACTCAGGGGGGAGAAGGTCAGGAACTTGGGGGGTGGGGGGAGAAGGTCAGGAACTCAGGGGGGAGAAGGTCAGGAACTCTGGGGGGAGAAGGTCAGGAACTCGGGGGGTGGGGGGAGAAGGTCAGGAACTCGGGGGCGAGAAGGTCAGGAACTTGGGGGGGGAGAAGGTCAGGAACTCAGGGGGGAGAAAGTCAGGAACTCTGGGGGGAGAAGATCAGGAACTCGGGGGGCAGGGGGAGAAGGTCAGGAACTCAGGGGGAGAAGATCAGGAACTTGGGGGGCGAGGGGAGAAGGTCAGGAACTCTGGCGGGAGAAGTTCAGGAACTCGGGGGTGGGGGGGAGACGGTCAGGAACCCGGTGGGGGAAGAAGGTCAGGAACTTGGGGGGGGGGGGAGGGGGAGATGGTGATGATCTTGTTTGGGGGCGGGGGGAGCATAGTGAGAACAGTGGGGAGGAGGGGAAGACTGTGCTCCAGATCTAAAGGAGGGGGGCGGGGTGATGAGATCAAGAACGTGATCCATATGGGAAGATAGATCACGTTCTCCCATCCTCTGTTAGGCCTGGATCACGTTCTTCCACCCCCACACCCCTTTACACCTGCACCACGCTCTCCCTCTCCTTCCCCGCCACACCCATCCCCACTCCCACCCCCACCCCAGACAGCAGCGGTTCAAGAAGGCAGCTCACGACCACCCTCTCAAGGGCAACTAGGGATGAGCAATAAATAAATGTTCCCTGTAAGCTGTACGGCCACGCAGCACTCCAAGGAACCCATGCAGCCAGTTTGCCGGCTTATCAAGACAAACCTGCGCATGCGCGGTATTTTGAAAGGCCCAGACAGCCTCTCAAAGGGGCCACGCAGGTCCAAACAAAAATAGAGGGAACATTGATTCAGTGTAGGTCCTACAACATACATAACATTACATTTATGTGCTTGCTGACCTACATTGGCTCCCGGTTAAGCAACAACTCGATTTTAAAATTCTCATCCTTGTTTTCAAATCCCTCCACGGCCTCGTCCCTCCCTATCTCTGTAATCTCCTCCAGCCCCACAACCCCCCGAGATATCTACACTCCTCTAATTCTGGCCTCTTGCGCATCCCTGATTTTAATCGCTCCACCATTGGTGGCCGTGCCTTCAGCTGCCAAGGCCCTAAGCTCTGGAATTCCCTCCTTAAACCTCCCCGCCTCTCTACCTCTCTTTCCTCCTTTAAGACGCTCCTTCAAACCTACCTCTTTGACCAAGCTTTTGGTCACCTGCCCTAATTTCTCCTTATGTGGCTCGGTGTCAAATTTTATTTTATGACACTGCTGTGAAGCGCCTTGGGTTGTTTTACTACGTTAAAGGCACTATATAAATTCAAGTTGTTGTTGTTGTTGTTGTTGTTGTTGTTATTTGCCGGACTCGCCTATTCCAACGTTCTCTTGGCCAGCCTCCCAATGAACTTGAGCTCATCCAATACTCTGCTGCAGGTATCCTAAACCGCAGCAAGTCCCATTCACCCATCACCCCTGTGCTCGTTGGCTAATGGTCCACCAACAACGTTCCCGCTAAACTGTGTGGCCGCGCAGCTGTCCAGAGGTACGCGCGGGCCGCTTACTGGCTTTTGAATGGGAGATTTTGCGCATGCGCAAAATTTTGAATGGGCCGCACAGCCCGACAAAGGGACTGCGCACCCCAAAAAAAAATTACAGGGAACATTATACACGGACACCGTGGGCTGAATTTTGCCAGCGCTCAGAGGGCAGGTTCGGAGGCGGGTCCGCTGTCAAAATCAAAAAGATTGAGAGCGGGCCGGTATCCCGCTCTGAACCCGCCTCCTTGTGAGTTTCCCCAGTGACGGCTCTGCCTGCGCTTTGCAGACACGGCACTAAGCGGCGGGTCAGGCAATTGTGATAGTTAAGAGGGTGTTTAAAGCAATTTAATCCCCACATTACCAGGTACAAAGCATTTTCCCAAGTTTTCCACAAGGTTCCCATCGCTCAGGGAACTCGGCAGGTAAGTATGTCGGGTTCTGAACAACTCTCCATTTCTTTCAATAGGGGACAACTGCAAAAGTGGTTTAAAACCTACCATTTTACAGCTGGTCACTTACCAAGCTCAGAAGCTGGAGCATCAATGATTTGGAACCAACTTTTGAGCTTTAAGCAGCTTGCAAGTGTTTGGAGTATTCTCTCTATCCACTGTCACCTCCTTGGAACAACCTATCTCAACATTAACAGATTACTTCTGTCATCGCAACCTCACCTGCCATCTATTCCATCAGCATCGATGTCCTTGAAAAAATCTCACCTTGATCCCCAGAATCCCAACACGATCAGCCCCAACACCAGCATCACCGGGCACACCAGCAGCACCAACAAAGCACCAACCTTCTCCGCAATCAACTGATGCTGCACTGGACACAGGGCATCATCACCCGACCACATTGCTGCCTGGGACGCCAGCGATGGCCTCACCATGTCCAGATTTGCTTCACTTAGCACTGAACACCCTGGCTGCCACATGATGCACCAGGTTGGCACCATAAAACATCCCGACAATGTCCAAGCCATTCCTTTCACACTCATCACCATTGCAGGGGGGTACCATTATGTCTCACCATTCACTGCAACTCACCAAGCCACTTCCAAAGGTGCACACAAATCTGTCCAAGAATGCAAAGTATTCAAAATAAAGATTTCAATGTTTGACAGCACATTACCAGAAACTTCACATGACCATTGGCTAAACCACCCAAGTGCCTACCCTTGTGTGTTGTTAGTTGGTATGCTTGCAGTAGGATGAAGGTGAGTGTGAGGGGTGGCTAGTGAAATGGGGAAGTGATAATGTAGATAGAGAGGGATGGGTGGAGGTGCAAGGTAAGTTGGTGTGAGTAAAGATGTGCAGGAGTAGGGTAGGGAAGGCAGAGTGATGGGGATGTGATGAGTGGCACAGCAGGATGAGGTTGAGTGTGGCTTGGCAGTAACGTTTCCTGATCTACTGAGATCATTGAAACGTTTGCACCACTGCAGCCTGATCCTCCTGACGACATCCCTGCTTGTGTCCTCCTGTGCAATGTGCAACCAGGCTGCGTTGGTCTCCTGGGGAGGTCTCTTCTGCCCATTGGATGGGAAGAGAACCTCCCTGCATGCTGTGACTCCCTCCATAAGCATATGGAGGGAGTCATGGGAGAGCCTGGGTGCAGCCGTGCACCTCTGTGCAGTGTTTGCCAGTGTTTGCAGCACCTCAATGCTGTAGAACACTGACAGCACAACTGTCAAAATCAATTTGCGCATGGTCCCTTTAAGGAAACCGGCTGATGACACGCCATCAAATGACGTCATCAGACCAACATCCTTGTAATTGGCCTGGAACCTCGCCGGGCAGGCTTAACAAGCCCAATCAGGGCAAAATCACTTGGAGAAGGCGGGATGAAGACGGGTGCGGAGTTTGAGGCCGCTCCGTACTCCGGCCGCACCAGACTCGCCACGGCTCACGAAATTGCAGCCCTTGATTTTAAAATTCTCATCCACATGTTAAATTCCATCCATAGCCTCACCCCTTCCTATCTGAACTCGGCAGTGTTGGCTCTGCGAGTGCTCCTAATCAGGGGGGATGAGCCCTGTCTGTTCTCTGAAAACAATAGTGTTAGCACTGTGAGCTCTGGAGCCTGGCTGTCACAATGAATGGATCAAAATACACATTGCAAGGATCTCCAGCAGGCAGGATCAAATTACACATTCCAGACAAACTGTTGGGTGTGTCTTGTCCTCCAAGGGGACCAATCAGAAATCTGGTGTTGCAAATAGTTTGACCCTCATTCTATATTCACAGAAAATAGACACAACCCTTATTCTATGTTCACAATTACCTGCTGGATTTCATTGGAACTGCGATCTTAAGTGTAAATTAAAGACCTTAATGACCATGCAGCTTGCTGAACCAATTGGTACCTGGAGAGGCTAAACACATTACAGAATCTTGTCCTGCACTTTTCTGTAATAATTTATTTTTTCATTATAGTAATATATGTACTATGTGAATGTAAATTTGCTTTGGTTAAATATTCTTTCTGAACGCTCACCCCCAGAACCTGTGCTTACAGATTTTTATAAACAAGCAGTGTACAAATGATTTCCCTTCAGTTGACTTGGAAGCATGTAGACATGTAGAAGCCCAGTTGGTTTGATGGGGGCGATCTCGAGTATCAATCCATACCTGTGGCAATTTATCGGCAGCAGGTTTAGTTAATAATTTCTATTCTCGTGTTCTGGTCCAAACGGTGATCCTTTGACCACTGAGGGACAATTTGCTCTTGCTCTGCTGGACTGGTTTCAATCGCCTGAGGGGGTCGGAGAGGAAATGTCCAGAGTATTTTTTTCCCTTATTAGCCCTGGGTTTTCTTTCTAGTTTTTTTGCCTCTCCCAGGAGATTACATGGCTGTGGATGGGAGGTTGGGATGTGTTTAGTCATGATTGCTCTGGCCATCATGAGTGTGGGGCAGGCTTGATGGGCCAGCTAGTCTTTTCCTGCCCATCATTCTCATACGTTCGTTATATATGGGGCAGCCAGAAGTAAACATGCTATGGTAAGAGATTGTTGCCATGAATTGCCATATCAAATATAACCGCACTCATCAAAAATAAAATGACCATAAAATACAAAACTCTCCACTTAATTTCAAGTTCTGCATTAGAGCAAGTTTGAAAACCATGTCTGGATTTTATCCAAAATTATTTAAGACATCCTGTTTTGTTTGAAAATAAAACTCCCTCCAGCTTTAGGGAGTCGCAATGATCAAAGCCAGCCTTGCATTAAGTTACCTTGGTGAGTGCATCTTTCATAATCTTTTATCAATCTAAAATAGCAAAAATGTCCCGGTATATTGATAATGTCTTGATAATGAGTGAGAATAATAAGACGACCGTAACTCAAAAATCTAGTGTAGAAATGGCACCATTCAGGGGTTAACTGTAAGTTACTAAAAAGGTTTTGAGAGCAAAAAAAAATCTCGTGGTTTACATATGATTTTTCTTTGCCATTTGCAGTGTGAGGGCTTAAATGTAGGTTATATCTTCTGCAAAGTGGGCCAGTCAATGAAAAGGGAAATAACTTATCCTCTCTCTGAGCTGCAAACTGCAATTAGATGGTTTCCAAGCACTAGAAATAGCACTGGGAAGGCAAGAACATCTGTTTACTGATCAAAATTGTTGTATTGCGGAGCATCACAAAGTGGCGGAAGGCTGGGTTACTGACCGAGCACTGTAACGCCTTCTACAAGGAGGTAGAGAGAGCAGGCATGCAATTTTGGGGACTGACGGCCATGTCCCCTTCTCCTAGAAGCATTTGGTGCATCAGACATAGAAGGAGGTGGCAAAAAGCAAGCAGCACCAGTCAGTCGCTACCATCCTGGATGTGGCTGATTTTCATGCAGGGCCCTCAACATGCAATGCCTAATAGGGGGTCTAGAGCCACCAGAATCCCAGCAAGCTGTAGCCGGCCAGCATATTTACTTCTACCGTGACAATGAGATGAGGAGAATTTTTGTTAAGCAGCAAGTTGTTTTGATCTGGAACGCATTGCCTGAAAGGGTGGTGGGAGCAGATTCAATAGTAACTTTCAAAGGGAATTGGGTGTATACTTGAAAAGGAAAAATTTGCAAGGGAAATTTCAAGGAGCTAGAACAGGCACAATGGCCTCCTTCTGTGCTGTATGATTCTATGAGGGAATAAATTAGAAGAAGTAGCAGGTTACTCATTAGATGTCACATACAATCCACCAGTACAGATACCTTTAAATATATACTGACACCTGATGCATTACAGTTGGTGCACATGGTTAGCACGTTGTCCCGAGAATGTCTTTATGATTGCATGGAACCATGCAGCACCACAGCAAAAGATGAGCATTCATTGTTGAAGATTCTTTGGGCCATTTTCTTCAGTAGCTATAGGTTCTTACGAAGGTTAGTTGATCCATTACAGACTTTTTCATTGTACATACACACCACTGTGAAAACAGCATCTGGAAAAAGTGCAGCTTCTGGATCATAGGGAGCAAGTCTTAGTTAAACTATTGATCAATTGAGAAAGACAATTTTTTTTTTCAACAAGTTGAGCTGCCATTAACTTTGGGCACACAGCTAAGAAATTCAAATTCCAGCTTTGGACCCAAGAACTAAAATTGGGAGCTACAAATTGATCATGCTCAAGACCTACGTATTTTATTTTAAAAGATCGCCCTTGTAAAGACAAGTGGCTCGGACATGTGTTCCAACACCTGCCAAACATATGCCAGTCTGAACAAATAATACAGGGCTGAATCTGGAACTGGAACAGCACCAAAAAGTGTTGGTTCCCCTCTTGTGGGCTCACTCTTCCACAACTTTTATTTATTAATTTTTAATATTGAAAGAATTAATACCCTACAGCTTTTTATTCTCAAAATTCTTGGCAGTCAGTAAACAATGATCCTGTACTAAACTATTCCATATCCACCAGCGGACATGAGGTTTCACATCAGCACATTTGTTCAGCTGATGTCGCTGCTGGGTGTTGAGTGCGAGCATCTCCAAGTAGATCAATAGCACTCCCTAAATCTCTGATATTCTGGGTTCTTTGGGCGAGAAATACTTTCAATGGAAATCTTGGCCGACTTGTCAAGATTATATTGGCGAATATGCATCTTAGTCCCTAGGCGATTTACTTTTGAGGGGGAAGATATTTGTTTGCTCGCTAATGGTCAAGTACAAGAGGAGTATGTATCCAAGTCTCTAATAGTCTTGTGAGGTAATGGCCAATAGCAGTCTACCAGGTTGGGGGGACATGCGCCTGAGGTGCCTATCTATTCAATCTTGATTTGTAAATTGACATTATGCATCACATTAACTGGGGATCTTGTGAGTACTATGTGCCTGAGATCCAGATTGGTGTATTGAGGACTCAATCACTCACACACCAGCCTAATTCAAATTTTGAATTCCAATTTAAGGGCTTCACATTCTGATTTTATTTAAATGCTCATTCACATAATCTTGCTTTTTTTTCAAATGATCTTATATTTTCTTCCTAGTCACTTTTGTCCCTATATCCCACAGTATCTCAAGCTAAGGGAGTGAGGCTCTCCGACCTACACAATATTATTCGGAAACTGGTCACAAGAAAGTGCATGAGAGCAGCTTGGGAGAGCTTTTTATGTCCTATTGAAAAGCACCTACCTCTGTTTGGCACCTCCCCACAGTAATACAGCTAAGATTGGGACCTCGGTATAGGTGATTCCAGGTGGTAATCCATGTCCCACATTGCCATTGAATAGTACATTGGTAACTTTAAAACTCTGCCTCATCCACTGCTTCTAAAAATCTGTTTTTATTTCACTTCAATTCTTGTTCTCATGATCTGAATAACACATATCAAAGCAGTAGTCATCTTTTTAACACAGGTAGAACTAATGTGTTTGCACAGCTAAACAGAGATAGGGATAAAAATGAGAAGTCGCACAACACCAGGTTATAGTCCAACAGATTTATTTAAAATTACAAGCTTTCGGAGCTGTTGCCCCTTCGTCAGGTAGAGTTACAATGAGGGAATCTACAATATTTCACAGTATATAAACACCGAAAGCAATTTGTCTGCAGAAATACAATCTTTCAGGGAGGCCTTACATCAAAGACACACCAGAGCCCAGCCAAGACAATGAGATGGGTTACAGGGGGTCCAACGTGTCAAATCCTGCTGTCTGCAGTTGAGCTTTTAACTTTTTTTCCCCCTTTTTTTTTGGTGTGTGTTTTTCTTTTAAAAACTGGAAAGACAGACAACGATGTCGAGTCACGTTCTGTAGCGTGACATGATAGGGATGTTAATTGTCACCAACAGAGCTGTAAAGCAGATTGAACAGTTTATCTGAAAAAAATCAACTCAATACAGGTAGCTTCTCTCTTGTCTTTGCAGTCTGTTTCACCTCTGCTGTTAATTCCCTTTTTCTATCTGTCCCTATTTCCATATTTCTCGCTTCTTTGCTTTCCTTTACCGTCTTCTTCCCTTGTAAAACTTAACTGAAGACCAACCAGCTCTGTTGGTGATTGTTAATACCCCTATCTCTGTTTAGCTGTGTGAGGACATTAGTTCTTCCACCTGTGTAAGGAAAGTAAAGATTATTTTTCAATGCATAAGCAATGTGTAAGAGCCATTTTGTGCATTGATTGTACACTCCAGTGAATTGCTGTGTGAAAGATGATTTATTCCTTGATGCTTATAATTACTGTTTGTTTGGTATCTCAAGCATCTCTCTTGGAAAATTTTAATAATTTTTCTCTTTTATTTAATTGCATGAAAGATACAATTTTATATTCTTAACATGACTTCGTATCATCCACAAACATGTAGATTGTTTCTCCAGAATATTAATAAAGATGGTAACTAGCAGTGGCCCTAACACCGATCCCTGTGGGACTCTGCTAGTGACTGACCCCCCCAAGCAGAGCTGCTGCCATTAATACCTACCTTCTGTCTGTGTGAATGCAACCAGTCCTTTATCTAGCCTAATATGTGCCTGCCAAACTCACAAGAAGCAACCTTGCTTAGCAACATTTTGTGTGGACCATTATCAAAGGCTTTCTGTAAGTCAAAATACATAAACTGGTCTTCCAACATCCATCAACTTCATAACCTCTTAAAAAAATTCAATCAATTGGTGACCAAAAAAAAATTCTGGAACAGAATCATGCTTAGAATTGACCTGTGTTATAAAAAATCCCTTCTGTGGTGCCCAAGTTTATGGAAGATTTGTTTTGTTACTTCCATACATTGGGCAACAAGTTGTCTCTTGAGACTCCAAGGTGGACACCACATGATCACGTGACACAACCAGCAACTTTCCAGGAGAAATAGTTTACCATATTTGTCTGGAAACAAATATCTGTATAATTTTAGTGTGAGGATGGGGGAAGGGTGGTTCTTTGAGAATTTGCCCAGAAAAACTCAGTCTGCATTGTGCACAGACCGAGTGTCTCCAGAATGAGTCCTCATCAAACAATCCACAAATATAGACGCATATCTATGCCTTGATCCCATATTTCCCTGCAACACAGACAATCCTTTTGTCAACACTTCAAGTGGTGTTACCCAACTAAAAAAGGGAGAGCCCTGTGCTGATACTGTACCATGTAGCGCCTACTGCATATTCTGGGCCTTGGTTATGGAGCAGACAGATGAGGATAAGGAAACATGCATCCTGCACTTCTATAGATGCTAACTAGACATTGGCCTGTACAGCTTCGATTGTGTTCTTTACAATTCTGGCTGCTAACTAATTACTAACAGAGTCAGGGAATTATGATATAATCTTCAGGAAAATACATTCCTCTGGGCAAACTTACTGCAAAATGATCCTTATTACAGAAGTATAAAAACACCAGTTCCCCTCTCTCAATTCTTTTGGTTTGGCACTGAATATTCCTACCAATACTTGAGTTATTTTAACTACCCCACTTAGATCTTTTTCATTTTTCAAATTTAGTGGAACAGAGTGCAATTGGAGACAACTGTAACAAAAGGAGAAATAAAAACAGAAAAAGCTGGAAGGCAAACATACATAATAAGGACAGGAAAAGACCGGCTGATCCATCGAGTCAGTCCCATCCCGATGTGGTGCACCAAGGCCCCCCCACCTCTCCCCCGCCCACCCCCGCCACACACACACCATCACCTCATACAAGCTCCTGGGAGAGGCAAAGAAACAGAACAAACCTTAGGCCAATTTAGGAAAAAACTCTTGGGAAATTCCTCTGGGGCTCCCTAAAACAATCAAGCAAGCTCCAGGAGACCATTGGTGATTGATATTGCTAGTCCCAGTTAGCCCTCATACCTTCTGTAACTCAAGATATCTTCCACTCGCAGGAACTTCTTGAACCTGTTTTTGAACGCCTGTGCCAAATAAATACTCAGCGGGTATAACAGCAATTTTTTTCCAGAAGTTGACAACTCAGCAAAAAGAATGACTTCCTGGCACCTAAACTAATGCTTTGTTATTACAACTTGTATGGATTACCTAATCCGTTCATATTTTAAAGACCTCAGTCGTACCCCTCGAAGTCTGCCTTTTCCAGAGTAAAAAGCCCCAGTTCCCTAGCCCTGTACTGATAACTAAGGTACCTTAAAGTAGATACCTATTGAGTTGCCCTCCTCTACTTTTTCCAGGGCTTCATTATCCTCCTCCATGTGAGAGGACCAAAACTGGACAGTATCCTTGATGCCTCTGGACCAAAGAGATGTATGAGGTAACAATTGTACTTATAGTTTTATATTTAATTGGCTGAACTATATTTCCTAATATCCTATTCACTTTTGCAACAGCCTTGTGACACTGGTCATGGACTTTCAATGCTTCATGACTTTCAACGCCGAGATCTTTCTCCAGATCAGCAGCTTTGAGCGCGCAACCCTCCATGGTGTAAAAGTGCTTGGAAATGCCCCAGCCTAATTGCATCACGGTGTACTTGTCTATATCGAAAGGCATCTGCCACACATAGGCCCATTCCCCCGCTGTGGCCCCGATTTTCATGGGGGTGGGGAGAGCGGGTATGGTGTGCGCGCCCCCCGAAGTAGGCGGCACACCGGAGAGTCCGGGGACGTGGAATCCCGGAACAATCTTAACGGCCGACTCCCGTTAACATAACTTTCATCGGATTCCCGCCTAAACCCGACCAGATGCACCAGCTGGCCCTGCTGACGGGAGCGGAAGCTCGCAGGCAGGAGGCCGCAACCGGGGGCAGTCAGTCAGTTCAGTGGTTAGAGAGGGGGATGAGGGTGAAGGCGATCTGGAGAGGGTGGAGGGAAGTCTGGGGAAAGGGAGTCCCAAGGCTTCCTTGTGGGGCCCGGAGGAGGACTCCTACTCCTCTTGAGAATTATTAACATTGTACCTGGTGAAATATTTCCTCTGTAGTTTAGTTAGTCTTTGGAAATCACCAGTTAGCCCGGTTGTGACCCTGCTCCAACTATAAACTTAGTACTGTTGGCAGTCTCAGGAGATGAACACTTTAATGTGTTTGCCTGATATTTCCTTGTTTATTTTACCACAGATGTTAATCTATTTGTTTTAAATAGGTTAATGCCTCTTCTAAAATAGTGAACAGAAAAATGTCAGGCAAACAGCTGAACACATTTGTTTCTCTGATATCAGCAACAGTAATTACTAGGCTGAAATCTCTTAGAGCACTAATTGTCCATCTACATCTCTTCAGTGTTGTAATGGGTCGACTAGGTGATGGGCTAGGCCAACCTCATCAAGCTCACTGGGTTCGAAATGTATTGAGTCCAGAGCAAGTGATGGATTATTTCTACCAGAGAAGTCATGGCTGAAACACATCTGAGACTTTAGACAGCACAGGATACAGATGAGTGGCACCAGACTACATGGACCTCAATGCCAATGGCCTTAGGCCAAAGCTGGGCAAGATGTGATCATGACGATGAAATTAAACTAACACTGGACAAAATTTTCAAAAAATGCTAAACAGTCCAATGGCTACACAAGGGAAGTGTGAAGCTGCCTGAATAACCATCCTGAGCTCTGACATGAAAGATCGGAAGTGTCATTTCTTTGCAGGCTTTCAGCATATATTCTGGTGTTCTCCCTTCTGTCCAGCATTTGGGAAGAAAATGTCTCAGATTCATTATGGTTTTGAGGTTTAAAGTTTGTAGGAACTATAAGGACAAATAGTAAATCTTCTTATGGTGTGTAATTTAATATATAATAACTTGTCGTCTTACATATGTTTCCACCTTATTAACCTCACCTGCAAGTTGATGAGGCATATTGAATAATGCAACCTCATTCATGCTGCCCAGTTTATCCGAGTAGTGTACAATTGGGTGCTCCAGTTTTCTCCAAGACTCAGAGCATTGCTGTCTATGTGCAGGTACAAATATTACACCACCTGCCGGAGCATAATCTGCTGTCTGAAGGGTCAGACTCACATTGGTAGCTTATTATATAAAACACAGCTTCAATATATATCATGACCCCAGGAGCTGGTATTATCCCAGTGAATGTTAGGACATTAAAATATCATGGCAGACATTGGTTGTTAGGCGATTGTGCCAGTTATAGAAATAATATTGAAGATGACAAAATGTTACTCCTCTGCCATCTGTAGGTTCTGTAGGTTCCATTGCAGTCAACACACTTTGGGCTTCACTGACTCTATTCTGAGATACTGTCCCACATCTATGAGAAAGACAGAAAGAACTTGCATTTATATAGTGCCGTTCACGACCTCAGGACGTCCCAAGGCACTTTACAGCCAATGAAGTACTTTTGAACTGTAATCACTGTTGTATTGTAGGAAATTATGCCACTGCGAGGATCAACACTGTATTATAATGCTGCATAACAAAGGCATAAAATTGCTTTATTAAAAATGTTAGTCGAATCTCTGTTTCCTAAAGACTGTGACCGGAATTTTCTGGCGTCCGTGCGGGCGGGATTGGAGGCGGGTAGGGAGTGAAAGTTGAAATAACTTGGAGCAGGTCGCAAAACCAACACTGTCATCCCGCCTCCACGCGCCTTTCCTTCGGGCCTGTTTGTCAGTGTGGCAGTGACCCGAATGGCAAAGGCAGCCAAGCTAATTTAGATGATTCAAAAAGAAAATACTGCAGATGCTGGAAATCTGAAATAAAAACAGAAAATGCTGGAGATACTCAGCAGGTCAGGCAGCATCTGTGAAGAGAGAAACAGAGTTAACGTTTCAGGTCGATGACCTTTTGTCAGAACTGGAAAAAAGCAGGAAATGTAACAGATTTTTAAGCAAGTGTAGTGGCTGGGAAATGGGGGAGGGGATGAAAGAACAAAAGGGAAGGCCTGTGACAGGCTGGAGTGCAGGAGAGATTAAGAGACATTGAGAGACATTAAGAGATATTCAAGGCAAAAGGGGATGGTAACTTTTTTTCTTCCTTTCAGGTGTCAAGGATCGCAAGCTTCAACAACTCTTGGACACCAACGCCCCTCCGGAACCTTCTTCTCCTTCACTTTCCTCTGACCCTATCCCTTCTCCCAATCTCACCCCCTGCCATGTTTTCACTATCCCCTCTGACCTTCCCCTCTCTGACCCCAAACAATCAGTCCGGAGCAAAGGCCTGAGCTTCATCCCCTTACGCCCCCACCTCAATGAATTTCGAGCTCGGCACGATGCTGAGCTCTTTTTCCGCCGCCTTCGCCTCTGTGCCCACTTCTTTGGCCAGGAGTCTTCCCCCCGCACGGCTGACCCTTTCTCCCGCTTTCAGAATTCTCGTTCTACCTGGACCCCTCCCTCTGGCCTCTTACCCTCTCTAGATCTTTTCATTGCAAACTGCCAGCGTGACATCGGCCATCTCTATTTCTCTGCTCTCCTCACTCATTCCAACCTACCTCCCTCTGAACTTGCAGCACTCCATTCTCTCAGATCCAACCCCAACATTGTCATTAAACCTGCTGACAAGGGTGGTGCTGTTGTTGTTTGGCGAACCGACCTCTACCTAGCGGAAGCTGAACGCCAACTCTCCGACACCTCCTCCTACCTCCGCCTGGACCATGACCCCACTACCGAACATCAAGCCACCGTTTCCAAGACTGTCACTGACCTCATCTCCTCTGGAGATCTTCCCCCCACGGCCGCCAACCTCATAGTTCCCCAACCCCGTACAGCCCGCTTCTACCTCCTTCCCAAGATCCACAATAGAACTGCCCTGGTAGACCCATCGTTTCAGCCTGTTCTTGCCCCATGGAACTTATCTCTTCCTATCTCGACTCTATTTTTTCTCCCCTTGTCCAGTCTCTTCCCACCTACATCTGCGACTCTTCCGACGCCCTCCGCCACTTTAATAGTTTCCAGTTTCCTGGCCCCAACCGCCTCCTTTTCACCATGGACGTACAATCCCTCCAAACCTCCATCCCCCACCAGGATGGCCTGAGGGCGCTCTGCTTCTTCCTTGAACAGAGGCCCAACCAGTCCCCATCCACCACCACCCTCCTCCGCCTGGCTGAACTTGTTCTCACATTGAACAACTTCTCCTTTGACTCCACTCACTTCCTCCAAATCAAAGGTCTAGCAATGGGAACCCGCATGGGTCCTAGCTATGCCTGCCTTTTCGTGGGATATGTGGAACACTCTTTGTTCCAGTCCTACACAGGTCCCCTCCCTCACCTCTTTTTCCAGTACATTGATGATTGTATCAGTGCCGTTTCCTGCTCTCACCCTGAACTAGATAATTTCATTCACTTTGCTTCCAATTTCCACCCTTCCCTCACCTTCACATGGTCCATCTCCGACTCTTCCCTTCCCTTCCTCGACTTCTCCGTCTCCATCTCTGGGGATAGGTTATTGACCAACATTCACTACAAGCCCACTGACTCCCACAGCTACCTGGACTACACTTCTTCCCACCCCGCCTCCTGTAAGGACTCTATTCCATTCTCCCAGTTTCTCCGTCTCCGCCGCATCTGCTCTGACGATGCCACCTTCCATACCAGTGCTTCCGACATGTCTTCCTTTTTCCTCAACCGAGGATTCCCCTCTACGGTGGTTGACACGGCCCTTAACCGTGTCCGTTCTATCTCCCGCACTTCTGCCCTCACCCCTGCCCCTCCCTCCCGGAACCACGATAGAGTTCCCCTTGTCCTCACCTTTCACCCCACCAGCCTCCACATTCAACGTATCATCCACCGCCATTTCCGCCACCTCCAGCGTGATCCCACCACCAAACGCATCTTCCCCTCACCTCCCCTTTCAGCATTCCGCAGGGACCGCTCCCTCCGCGAGACCCTAGTCCACTCCTCTATCACCCCCAGCACCCCTTCCCCTTCGCCCGGCACCTTCCCGTGCAAGCGCAGGAGATGCAACACATGCCCTTATACCTCCCCACTTCCCACTGTCCAGGGCCCCAAACACCCCTTCCAGGTGAAACAGCGATTTACTTGTACTTCTTGCAATTTAGTATACTGTATTCACTGCTCACGATGTGGTCTCCTCTACATTGGGGAGACCAAACGCAGATTGGGTGACCGCTTTGCGGAACACCTCCGTTCAGTCCGTAAGGGGGACCCCGAGCTTCCGGTCGCCTGTCACTATAATTCACTGCTCCACTCCCACTCAGACTTCACCGTCCTCGGCCTCTTGCATTGTTCCCCGGAAGCTCAGCGTAAGCTCGAGGAACAGCACCTCATCTTTCGATTAGGCACTTTACAGCCTTCTGGACTCAACATAGAATTCAACAATTTCAGATCATAACATATATATATATTTTTTATCCACACTTTTGTTCTGTTCTTCTCTCCCACAGGGCAGCTGTCTTCCATAATGCCAGTGCAATTTACACTTCATCTAGAGCCATCCTTTGTTTCTTAACCATCATTACCATCATTACCATCCCCTTTTGCCTTGAATATCTCTTAATGTCTCTCAATGTCTCTTAATCTCTCCTGCCTTCCAGCCTATCACAGGCCTTCCCTTTTGTTCTTTCATCCCCTCCCCCATTTCCCAGCCACTACACTTGCTTAAAAATCTGTTACATTTCCTGCTTTTTTCCAGTTCTGACGAAAGGTCATCGACCTGAAACGTTAACTCTGTTTCTCTCTTCACAGATGCTGCCTGACCTGCTGAGTATTTCCAGCATTTTCTGTTTTTATTTTAGATGATTATTAGGTAGTTGTCAGACACTTAAGCGTCTTTTTAATCCTACATTTCCAATTTCACTGGATGACCACGGGAATCACGCAACTCGGGAACCAGGTCTGTGAACCTGAGGCGGAAGTTGAGTGGCCATTGATGGAACTCAGTAGTGTGCAGCATGAAAAGTACAATAAATACACCCACCTGACACCTGGTTACTTTCCTCAGGTAGATGCTGTTGCTGAGTGCATTGTCAGCACAGATTTAGCTTTCTAAAGGTTGCAAATGTTTTCAGCAAAGTCGGTATCCACTGTCACCTCATTGGTAGAACCTATCACAGCATTGACAGATTGCTTTTGTCATCTCTACTTGATCTACTATCTATTACTTAAGCATGGGTACCATTTATACTGTCTCACCTTGGTCCTCAGAATCGGACCACGATGGACCCCAACATCAGCACCAGGCACATCCACTGAAGACGTGGCTCATGACACCCTTGAGGAGGCCAAATACTGAGACCGAAGAGAGATATAATGAAAGCCACATTTCCACCAGATGTGTCATCGAGCAGACAATAGGCATGCTGAAAATGCACTTCAGATGCCTTGACAGATCTGGAGGAGCCCTCCAGCCAGGGTCTCCAGAATCGTCGTGGTCTGCTGCGCCCTGCACAACATAGCGCAGCAATGAGGATTAGCGCTGCATGAGGAGCAAGGCTTTGAGCGCACAACCTCTTCAGGGGAGGAGGAGGAGGAGGAGCATGAGCTGGAAGACATGGAGGAGCAGGAGGAACCTGCAGGCCAGATCCCACCAGCACCCGAACACATTGCTGCCTGGGAGATCAGTGATGGCCTCATCATGGCCAGATTTACTTAACTTCAGGCATTACACGCATATGGCTGCCAAATGCTGCACCAGGCACCCAACACCCCACAGCAACACCATAAAGCACCCTTACAATGACGAGGCCATTCCTTTCATTGACCACCATTACTGGAGGTAACGTTATGTCTCAGCATTCACTCCAACTCAGTAAGCCACTTCCAAAGTTGCAGACAGCATTGGCCATGAAAGTGGTGAAAATAATAATTTTTATCTGTGACATCAGATTAACGGAAACATCACACAAGCAGTTATTAAAACAACCAATTGCTTACTCTTGTGCATCTACTTGTGTTTCATCTATCTCTTACCCGTGCTTCTATGAGGTGCTACCCCGTGGCTTCAGCAGAGGTAGAGGCAGCCTGCTCACTTCCCTGCTGCGACTGCATAGATTCTTTTGGTGGACGTCCTCTGGGTCTTGGAGCCTGTGATGACCCCCCCAAAGTCTGCTCCTCCTGTGACTGTACAGGGGCAGACTCGGCCATCACGATCCCAGGAGAAATGTGGGGCTCTGGCTGACGGGGTAAAGTGTGAGGGCTTTGAGAGGAGCCCCCACTTCCATGTCCCTTCTCACCATCATCCCTCTCATGGACCACCCGCACTCCCCTGCTAGCAAGGAGCTGGAGAGCACCTTGCTGCACAACAGTGGGGCCATGAGGACCCAAGTCTACGTTGACATCCCTCCTAGACAGGAGGTCTATGAGAATCTGCCATCTATTCTCCATAGATAACCATCTATTCTCCATAGAGACCATGTGCTCCTGTGAATGACGCATTAGCTGCTCCATGCAGGTGGCCATCCTATCCATAGAAGGGCCTACCGTCGCCATCGCCTGCGACACGGTGGTGCTCATATTGGAGATGGACTCCTCCATTCTCTGCACATTTGCAGACATCGCGGTCGCAAAACCTGTCAAAGCCTCCTGCACTTCTTCTTGCACCTCCAGGATCGCCCTCTTTCTGGAAGACCCCCGAGGCTCAGAGTCTGCCTGCATCTGAGCAGAGCTGGGAGCGTCCTGCGCCCTCCGGCAATGAGTCTCCACTGCTGTCCCTGTCTCCACCATCTCCTCTTGCTCACTTGTGACTTGTGAGACACCAGGTGACAACACTACTCTATCTCGCGTAGGACCCACCGAGGTGTGCGTCTCTGTGCTGGTGCTGGGTGCGCTTAGGTCTGGTGACGGTGTGCCCCTCAGAGGTTGGAGGCTCCTCTGAGAAGTTGTCTTCTGCTTCCTCCTGGCTCTTGATGTACCTGTTGGAGAGTAAAGAGATGATTTAGAAATGTCATATGAAGAATGGTTAAAGATACCATTATGCACATGATGAACATTCACTGGCTGCTGACTTCTGTCCCCATATGAGTGATTGCTGTATGCCATGTGGCTGTATGAGATGTAATTCTGTCACCAGGTTGCTGAGATGTCCCCCTCTCTCCGTCTCCCACCACCAGCTGCTCTGTGACTCCTGATGCTTCCAGGGCAACCTCTTCTGCTCCAGTTAAGGTGTCCAATAATGGAGGGCCACCTCCGGTTCTCTCCCTCTCCCTGTTGTTGTGGGCTCTCTTCTCCTGTAAGGAGGGAAAGAAGAGAAGTTTGGGTGAGAGTGATGAAATGCGTGTAAGGAATGGATGGGTTAGAGGGTGACTATGAGGGAGTATGGTGGCCATGCCAAATGGCCTCCTTGTATGTTGTTAGTTGGTATGATTGCATTAGGATGAGGGTGAGTGTGTGGGGATGGCTAGTCAGATGGGGATGTGAGCATGTAGATAGGGACAGAGGGATGGGTGGACGTGCAAGGTAAGTTGGTGTGAGTAATGATGTGCAGGAGTAGGGTTGGGAAGGCAGACTGATGGGGATGTGATGAGAGGCACAGCAGGATGAAGTCGAGTGTGGCTTTGCACTCACATTTCCTGATCTAATGAGATCATTGAAACGTTTCCGGCACTGCACCCAGGTCCTCCTGACAACATCCCTGCTGTTCACCTCCTCGGAAATATCCAACCAGGCTCCTTTGGTCTGCTGGGGAGTTCTCTTCCACCCATCTGAAGGGAAGAGGACCTCCCTGCATGCTCTCACCCCCTCCACAAGCATATGGAGGGAGTCATCTGAGAACCTGGGTGCAGCCCTCTGCCTCTGTGCTGTCATGTTTCCAAGTCTTTGCAACACTCCAATGCTCCAGTACAGTGCCTGCACAATCCAAGATGAACCTTCAAATGCAATGTGGCCGAGTCTCTTTAAATATCCCGGCTGAAAACGCGTCATTGATGATGTCACCAGACCCACACCATTTAATAGGGCCGGGTAACACGCAGGGCGGCCTTAATAGATGCCATTAAGGGACAGTCGATCTCAGGAGCAGAATGAAATGAGGAACAGGGTCGCGACCTGCCAAGGAGACCGCCCGCACCCGACCCGCCCAGGTACAGAAAATTCCAGCCAATGATGCCATAAATCACTGCATCACGGAGACACCATCACTTTGTGTGACACTTTCGTGATGAAAACGATGATCTTCGGTTCTCCTTTTCCAGGTATAAAGAAAGTGGGGTAGATTTTCCCACCATTCAGTTTTCGGGCAGCCGACTGACAGAGAGCGCTGGCCGGCTGGCCGATAGTGCCGGCGGGAGGCCCAGTCCTTTTTGAGGACCAGGTCTTATTATCACATGACCACGGGTGGATAACGAGCGTCCAGAGACCTACAGCCCAACCTCGGCCTCGGGAGCCCGGAACAATGTAAGTCCAAGGGGGAAGGTCCATTCTCAGGAGTGGGGGGGTGAGGGGGGGGGGGGTGGTGTCCAAGTGCAGCAGCAGCCCTGCTTGTTTTTGTAGAGCACAGAGGACCACTCCTGCTCCTCCTGGCCCCACGAGAATAATAAAAGCATACTTTCTGGGCTCCTCTTCAGCTGGGCCTCCAGCTAAAACTATGTGGAGCCTGCACAGCGCACATGCTGCACACAGTTGAGTCCTAAAATGGCAGTCGGGGGTCCAATGTCCATCATGGGATCCCGGTTTCACATTAAAAGGGCCTCACCGTCTGATTCAGGCGGGCGTTCTGGCCGCCCAGTGGGTTGCCCTTAGGAATAAAGCGTCAGCCACATCGTCGGTGGGAATGGGGCGGGAAGTCATAGCCACCATTTCTGGGCGCTGCCACCCTGTTTCTGCTGGGCGGGCCACCTCAAAATCTCACTCAAGTCCTCAGTCACTATTCTATTTACAATGATACAAAATACATGCAGATGAAGAGTTTTCCCAACTCAAACAAATAAGATTTTTTCCTGCGTGGTGCTTATTGATAATAAGTTGCAGCTGTGTTTGTTTACTGTATTTTGAGGGTTTTGAGTGCTGTCTCTTCACTATTGTATCTCGTTACTCAGTTATTGAAGAGCTTTGGATGCAGGCAAATCAAAGACATTTGTGTTGTCAAGACCACTTTATTGGAGTCTTGCATTTGGTGAATGGCATACCCTAGTTTTAATAAGCGTGCAGAAGAGGAGGCTCATTCCTCACACAAATTAATGAACAGAACGGTTTTGAAATTTCTCTGCACAGTTTGTGACATTTCCAAGAACATTTCTGCTGACATCCTGCATCCTCAGTTCAAGCAAAGATATATAATCTTGCAGTGGTAGAGAATATTTATAGGAAATGATTCTTATTTTGCAGATAGTTATGCTTTTGCTTTTGCATATCCAGACAGAGAAACATGGTAAAAAGAATAAGTATAATTAGGAGTGAAGAAGTTCCAAGAAAATAGACTTAGATTAAAGCAGATGTAAAAGCAGAGACAGAAGTGGGAATAGAAAGAGAGAGAGATTGGAGATATGGATAGGTATATAATTCTACAGAAATAGAGACAAACCTAGAAGATAAAAGGATTAGAGACACAAACTGAGGTACCGGAGAGCCAATAAAGTCAAAGCAGAGTCCGAGGCAAGCTTACAGTAACAGAGGTAGTGTAGACAAATCGGCTATGTGAAGGTGCAAAGAAAATAGATAAAAGGAGCTGGAGTTACCCTTCCTGTCTGTAGCTATGTGTTTTAAGTTTAGATATCTGATCATCATCGCCTCACCTTGCTTTGAACTTTATGATGATCCCCGCAGTGTTTTAAATAAAAGAATATATTTGAAAAACTAAGCCCCGATTTTAACCCTGCCTTCCTGGTGGGAGCAATGCGGGCGGAGGGTTAAAACAGTGGCCAAACATTACCCGCCGCATACCCACTGTGTTCGTCACCCCTGCCATTTTAGCTCCAGAATTTTCAGGAGCGTTGAGGCCGTCTGCCACAGGCAGGCAGGGGCTTCAGAAGTATTTCAATGTCAGCATCTGATGATGTAATTTGGACCCTGACACAAATTTAACAAAGAATCCCGCGAATCACGTATAACCCAAGAGCTGCCAGCAAAAGCTGCCGCCAAGTAGGATCAGGGCAATAAGAGGCCAAGGTAAACTCAATCTTTTCATCTTTATTGCATTTCCTTGTGGGCCAAGTGTGCTGCTTCTGGCCGTAAAAGGTAACCCTGGACCTCCTTAAATCTCTTTCTGATCTAATATCTAAACATAACTCTCAGTACATTATAGACAAATGTTTTCGGAGAATTATTTATCAGAAATTTGCATGGTTTGTCAACTGTGTAATTTTGGATGGCAGTCCTCCTTCCCCAGAAACACTACCATATGTACAGAAGTCACATCCTGTTTGTTAATTGAATCATAAGATCTGCAGTTGTAGGTAGCAAACTTGCTCTGATCCTCTCATTGATCTACACTTTGATTGAAGACCATCTTGGGTAGCCAGGAGCGATACACTTGAATAGGGACATAACAAACAATCAGAAATATGCTCAAAAATCTGTGGAGAGAGGAAGGTAGGGTTAACGTTTCAAGTCAATGACCTTTCATCAGAACCGGGAGATGTTACAGATGAATCAGAAATACAATAATTAACTGCATCATTTCATTTAAACGAAGCAGATAATGGCAAAAGACTTGAATTTAAATACAGAAAATAAACCCTGGAAAATCACATTGAAAGGAGTTCAATCCCTAATCATACAGCAATTCATAAGCATTCCTGAACAAATATAACAAGTCAATAAAGGTAAGGAGTACAATGAGGCTTGTATCAACAGTATCAACAGGAAAGAAGGAACGAGCTTGCATTTATCCAGTGCCATGTCACATCACACTCGAGTTGATAAAGACAAGCTGAGCGAGTTGAGAAAATTTGGCCTGAGCTAGAATTTGGCATTAGCGAAGTTGGCTTGGTGCTAATTTTAGTTTTTTGAAATTCCAACTCCTTTGAGCTCATTTATTATGGCAAGACAGTGGAAACTGTTGTTGTGGGGAACTTGCATGATGTGGGAGTTTCTGAAACATATGAGTGTCGAGGATAATCACAGGTGGACGGAGGGTCAACAGGTGGACTCGCTCAAGCTCAAAGCTGGGGGTAATTTTAACCCGCAAAACAGGTGGACTTGTCTCGGATGGGAAGCTAAAGTGCTAAAAATCTGAAACAGAAACCCAAGCTGCCTCGTACCCACCCACCCACAGGTAGGACGAGGGGCGGGCGACCAATCCGCTCTCAGGAGGCAGTACAGTCGTTGAAACCTTTAAAGGAGGCATTTTAACAGGATTTCTATTTTTAACCCATGTCAGCGGGGTTTCCTGGGCCTCAGAAAACCCGGCAGGTAAAAGGAGGCATAAAGGGCTGGTTCCATAAGGTAAGTGCCTTTTTTGCACTGCTTGTGGGCCAGGAGGAGCAGGAGTGTTCCCTCCAGGCCCAAAAAGCAAACATGTAAACATCCCACCTCCACGATCTCCGCCCAACACTCCCCATCACCGACCCAACCCGCGTGATCACCAATGCCCCCCATCTCCAACCTCCTCCGACCTCTCCCCAACCCCCCCATCTCCAACTCTCCCCCTACCCCCACATCTCTGCCCTCTATCTCCAACCCCACTTCAATCTCTCCCCAACCCCCCCACCCCCGATCTTCGACCCCCTGTGATCACCCCTGACCCACCCAACCACGCTGCGATTTCTACCTCTAACGACTACTAAACCTTCCTGCTCCTGGGCTGCGGCCTTTTCTGGAACGTTCCCCGCCTGACAGACAGCCTAGCCTGTTAATCAGGCTGGCATTTGTTCAAAATAAACCCAAGCACGACATGGAGTTAAAACTCCACGGTGTTCGGGTCTCCCCCCTCCACCACCAAAGAAGTTTCATGGCCTCAAACAAGTGGTCAAGGTTGGTGGATGCATCTTCAAAACCCGTCTCCTACCAACTGCACCACAAGCCTCACACACTGCTCAATGCATGACCCCTCCCCCTCCATCACTCACCTACCAACAACCTCTATCAAACACGAGGCACACCTCACATTCTTAGCTTCGCCTTGTGAAGGAATAGCCAGGATTCAGAAAAATACACGATACTAAAAACAGATTTCTGAAATTATTAATAAATGACATACTGGGTTTAAAAGTCTGAAAGCCTCGGCGACACAGGCTGTAGGCACAATACAGGCTTTTGAGATAAAGATCAGTTATTCACAAGTTGTAAAACACCACAGGCTTTGAAATGGGAATGGGTTATTGACCAAGAAACAAGCCCTATTGTTAAAGCAAAGGTTTGCTTCCAGAGTGTCTGGACATTGGAATCAAAACAATGGAATGACCCAAGTAAAGTCTTATAATCTAACACGTCGAACAGGTGCACAGAACATTAAAAAACCCAAGTGCCTTTGAAAAAATGACATCAAGTAAGAAATACCTGTCGTAAAATAGTTTTATGTTAAACTTAGAAACAGGAAACATGATTAAATATGCAACCAATTGAGATAGCTAGAAAACAAGTAAACACTGAGTTAAAGTGTTTTCAATTTACATATTGTAAATATGATACCTACAGAAGGCTTTGAAGAAATGACATCAAGTGAAAGAGACGCCTGCTGAACAAATAGTTTTAATGTTAAGCTTGAAAGATGGAGTCCCAAGGTCTGATAAAAACCAATTGAAGTAAATTAGAAATGCATGAAGATACTAGAGAAGTGGTTTTAATCTACAAGTTGTAAAAAGTACACAAACAAGACGACTTTGAAAATATTACTTCAATGGATACACCAAGCAATCACATTGTTCTTGTATTGAACTTGGAATAGCACGGAGTCACAACGTCTGATAAAAACCAGTTAAAGTAGTATTAGAAATTCAATAGAAAGACTTCGATAAGAATTGCATCAAACAGAAACCATTGCTGTCATTATGTTTATGATGGTTTTGGAAACACCTAAACAGGACACAAATCTAAAAGCTGACAGCTGAAATGACAGTAAAGAATAGAACAAAGTCAGCAAAGAATGACTTGATACAATTAAGCTTACATCAGCATGAATACTTCAAAGGATAAACCACCCAAAAAAGATATAAAAAGAGACTTTTTCAAACAGAAAGTCAGAAGTCGCTGGGAAGACAAGCGTTTCTCAACTTTACAGACATTCTCTGTAAGTTTACAACTTTTGAGTCTCGGGTAATCAAGGTATTTGATTTTGGTGGATATTCTGGATTAAGAAATAAGTAGAAGTGTGGAAATGTAATGAAGTTAAGATTTAAGAATAAGGATCTCTGATAAGAAAATGTAAGCTATTTGTATTTTGAACTATTAAAGTCATGATTGACTTAAGATATTCTGGATTAAGAAATAAGTAGAAGTGTGGAAATGTAACGAAGTTAAGATTTAAGAATAAGGATCTCTGATAAGAAATGTAAGCAATTTGTATTTTGAATGATTAAAGTTGCGATTGCCATAATAAATGTTATCTAAATGTCGGTTCGTTAATAAATCTATATATTGTTAGAATAGTCTCAAAGAGTATTTCTGTATCATCTTGCGAACTCAAATTCTGTACACTCAAAGGAGTTGCAGAATTCTGGGGGGTATTCCGGACCCTTATAATATCCGGAAGGTTACAGTCTAGTTAAACTTATTAAAAGTACTATCCGGAGGACGGTAACATCTTTAGACTGTTTCTTTCCTTTAGGGAGAGGTAGTCTGACCTTTAGACCCAATTAAGCGCCTTATAGGATCCGGCTACCGCAAACTTTAGTTGAAGCTAAACGTCTGGGGAATACGCCTAATCTGGGGTAGTCTGAAAGGGCTAGGACTTGTGATTATCCCTCCAACCTCACACCCTTGGAGGAGACGGTGCAGGCCATTTTTGGCAGGCGCATGGCTGAGCCATTGGCCTATGGCGGGGCTGAAAGAATACAAGATGCTGGTATCCTCATACGTTATCCTCCTTCTCACATCCCACTTCCCCCTCCTCCCACAATATCTTCTGATTTACAAGCTGCACATGGTGTAAGCATATATCTCTTGCTTTACCTCCCTCCCCTCACCACAACCATACACTTGTGCATTCCTCATTTCAGACACCCAAGAAATCCAGCCTGCCCAGCGAATGGTTGACCAAGAAGAGGGGGAGGAGAGTGAAGAAGAAGAAACATCGTCACTGAATTTCACACTCCCAGCCACCAACTCCTCGAGGTCGTTCTGCAAGGCCATCTACAGTCTTCCCCACTGAAAGTCAACAGCCTTCCAGCAGCCATGCTGCAGCCACTGGGGTAGCACTGCATAAGAGCACTAGGATAGGCACATGAAAGACAGTCACTAAGGGAATGCACAAGGGTGATTAGTTGATTTTTTGGTGTAATATTGGATTGGAAAGTTTGCTTTGTGATTGCTTTTATTTCAGCATTGTAGCCAAGAGGACGCTGTAATGGTCAGTAACAGAGGGAAGGTGAGGTGTGGGACAAATGTTGAAAGGGAAATTGGGGTTGTGGTCACTGGTACCGCAGGCGGATGATTCCATCCCGGATATCCCGGTCAGAAAGGGGTTGTCTGGGTTGCCTGCTTCCTTCCGCTTCATCCTCTTCTGCTTCCTCCTCCCTCTGCGAGCAGCTTGTTCCCTTTGCTGCCTCTGCTCCATCTCCATGTCATGCTGCAGCCCAAGGGGGACTGCAACTAGAGCTGCCAGGATTGGGAGCAAGCGGTGTTCTCAGAGGCCTTCCTTTAAGAGCTAAAGCCTTGCAAATGTCCAGCAGCACTCCCTGCACACTTTAACGACTTTTAAAATGTCTTACACCAAGCCACTACTCAATTAAAATGTAAAGAAACCAGTACAAGAGCAAAAATTTAAACTTACCTGAAAATTACGTGTGTCCCTTTAAGAAGCGCTGGTAGCGGGTCCGTGGTACTGCTGCATGCACGTTCTGCTGTGCGTGCTTTGGACAGGGCGTTAATAGGAGCGGCAATGTCCAAAATACCAGATCGTGCGCCAATTCTGCGTTGCATGCCGATTGATTTCATGATCTGGCTCATCTAAATATCTGGAGCGAGCACAGGCAACAGCAGCGATACCAACCCGCCCAAAATGGCGGCCGCCGTGTTCCGCGCCAGAAGTTGACAGAAGCGAGGCGGCTGCCATTTTTTCTTCCAAACTAGCCTTAACGGCCGGCGCAAGCAGATCCAATTTCCTGGCCACAGCGATCTAAGGTTGTAGATAAATTGGCCTAAAAATCAGTGCGGTACTGAGGAAGTGCTGCATTGTCAGAGGCACCGTCTTTCAGATGAGATGGTAAACCGAGAACCTGTCTGCCCTCTCAGATCCCATGGCACAATTTGAAGAAGAGCAGAGGAGTTCTCCCAGATGTCCTGGGCAATATTTATGCCTCAACCAACATCACTAAAACAGATTATCTGGTCATTATCACATTGCTGCTTGTGGGACCTCGTGTATAAATTGGTTGCCGCATGTCTTTACATTACAACAGTGACTACACTTTACAATTGCTTCATTGATTGTAAAAGCACATTGGAACGTCCTGGGGCCAGTAAAGGAGCTATGTAAATGCAAGTCTTTCTTTCTTCTTTCTAAATGCAACAGTGACATGATGGGCCGAATGAGCTCCTTCTACTCTAAGTTCTACGATTCTACACAAATTAAATTGATTTGAAGTGCAATCACTGTTGTTTTGCATGAAAAGGGTATAGGCAGTGGGCATGAAATGCCACAGGGATTCTACTGTTCACCTGCTGAAGTTATGGGAGAGACCAGCGGAACCCCTGTGGGATTTCAGGGCCAGTATGGAATGTATGGTTATGTAGAATGAATGCTTTAATTAAGGGGAATAGTCAGTCATGTTAACGTTCAAAGATTGCAATTATGCTAATTGTTTGCTAACAGCAATCTTATAACTGAAAAACAAGTGAGGAATGTGGCAAACATCATTAATTAGTCTGACAAACTTGAACTAATTAGTGAGTGAAGTAATAACATCAGCTGTGTATTACCAATGCACTGTCTGCCTTGACAGTTCCAGTTATTTCGGGCTCTGATAGTGATTTTGCTGGTGACAGAGAAGACATAGAAAAAGGGAATTCTTAAAAGGAAATCACCCAGAATACAATGCAGCCAGAGGAAGCTTATCTGATAATGTACAAAATGTGTGTACAAAAAAAACAAAGGGGGAGGGGAGGATGATAATATGCTTGGTGGAAATTTTAATTAATTTCTAAGAAAATGCAGATAAATGTCTGGTTTGGTGTAATTTGCATATCACAGTATAGGTTTTTCTAAAAGATTGCCTTTTTATAGCACCTCTCACATCCTCGGGACATCCCAAAGTGCTTCATAGCCAATGAGGTGCAGTGGCTGCTGTAATATAGGCAAATGCAGCAGCCACTTTGCATACAAGATCCACCAACAGCAATGTGATAAATGACCATATAATCTGTCTTCAGTGGTGTTGGTTGAGTGATAGATAATGGCCAGGGCAAATCACTTGCTCTTCTTTGAATATTGCCTTGGGATCATTTACATCCATCTGAGAGGGTCTCAGTTTAACATTTCATTCCAAGGCATTGCCTCTGACAATGCAGCCCTCCCTCAGGACTGCACATAAGAACATAAGAACATAAGAATTAGGAGCAGGAGTAGGCCATACGGCCCCTCAAGCCTGCTCTGCCATTCAATAAATTCATGGCTGATCTTCAACCTCAACTCCACTTTCCTGCCCGATCCCCATATCCCTTGATTTCTCTCGAGTTCAAAAATCTATCTATCTCAGCCTTGAATATACTCAACGACTGAGCAGCCACAGCACTTTGGGGCAGAGAATTCCAAAGATTCACAACCCTCTGAGTGAAGAAATTCCTCCTCATCTCAGGCTTAAAAGGCCAACCCCTTATCCTGAGACTGTGACCCCTTAGTTCTGCATTGGATTGTCAACCTAGATTACATGCTCCGTTCTCTGGAGTGGGGCTTGAACCCATAACCTTCTGATTTATAGGCAAGAGTGCTCGCACTAAGCCACTTACATCGCAGTAAAGCTTTCACAACAGTAGATTAACAGCAGCAATGAAACCAGTTTTGTGCATGTAACTATTTATAGCTAAGCAACAATTTCTGAATCATTACATGGCATAATTATCAGACACTCAACATTAATTTAAAGCTCGGTGAAAAATTAGTGCAATGAAAATTGATTTATTATTATACAGAATGTAGCGGTTAAAATGAATGATTAATGATATGCTGATGATAAGGAGCCATCTGCAACAATACAGAATCATAACAGCAATTGCAACTAGCATAACCAGTGCCTTTAACATAGAAAAACATCCCAAGGTGCTTCACAGCGGTATAAGGCAGAAAGTGAACACCAAGCCAAAGCCGATATTAGGAGTGATGACCAAAAGTTTGGCCAACGAGATGGGTTTAAAGAAGGGTCTTAAAGATGGAGGGGAAGGTGGAGAGTTGGAGGCTTAGGTGGCTGATAGCATGGTCACCAATAGTGGGGCGAAAGGAGGGGGGCGGGATGCACAAGAGGCTGGATAAACAGAGAACATGGGATGGGGAGGTCAAAGTTTCGGAGGAAGTTACAGAGATAGGGAGGGGGAAGGCTATGAAGGGATTTAAACACAAGGATGAGAATTTTAAACTTGACGTATTAGGGAATCAGGAGCCAATGTGGGTCAGTGAGGGCAGGGGTGATAGATAAGCAGGACTTGATTTAGAATAGGATAAATGGTTTTGGATGAGCTGAAGTTTAGAGGGTGGGAGGCTGGCCAGGAAAGCCTCAGAATAGTCAAGGCTATGCAAGGCTATTGTTATATATAAACACTCGAAAAATGTTAGGACTCAATAGGAATGGAAATAAAAATCAGGGGAGATGTAAAACGGGCTGCCGACTTGCTATCGGCAGTTTTACACTATCACACAAAATCAAGATTTACCCCATTGTGTTTTACTCCTATAAATAATTTTATTTCTAGTTTTAGTCTTGCTTCTTTTGGAGTCAAGGTGATGGGGAAGTATGAGGGTTTCAGCAACAGATGGGGTGAGGTAGGGATGAAAGCAGACAATGTTATTGAGGTGGAAATAGAAAGGCTGCAATGGAGAGAGAGAAAGCTAGAGATGAGAGAAGGATCATCTATCAGACAAGAATTTAACTTGTATCCTTATCAACACTGTAAGAGAGGTTACGCTGATAGGGTTAGATGAAGAGGAGTGTGAGGAGGCTCGTGTGGAGCATAAACACCGGCATGGACCAGTTGGCTGAATAGCCTGTTTCTGTGCTGTATATTCTATGTAACTCTATATTATCAAAAAGTCATCACTGCTTTGGGAGCAGTGTTTAAGTCTTGGACAAATTTTGACTTGAGGGGAAAGATTTATTTGGCAAAAAGAGGCAGCGAGGAAATACAGGTGTTCCATTTCAGGTCAGAGGTTATAGGAATATCTAAAATGCCAATCAATAAGAAAAAAAGGTAGAACCATTAAATGTGGTAATTGTTGGTTACACTTGCGAAGAACATTGAGCAAATGTTGCCACTTATTTCCGCCAAAGTTCTCCTGATCGTCCGCCGAAACTTTAGCGGGAGGTCCACAGAAACCCAGAGAAATCGCATTAACGCCATTTATTTAGAGTTTCCATGAATCTTGCACTGAAGTTACAACGGACGATCAAGAGAACCCCCGTGGAAATTCAATCCCTGTGTCTTTGAAGAATTGAAAGAAACAGAACTATTGTTTCCCCATTGTAGGGCATAAAGGTATATCTACACTGTTTCTCCAGGGGTTCCATCAGCTTTCTGCTGGAAGTCACAGCAGGAAATCAGAAGAACTCCGCAGAAGTTCAGGAGCTTAGTGATTTGACCATTAGACTGCAAGATGACTGGAAAATCAATAGCAAGAAAGTGGATACGATTGGATAATGAGCAAAGGAGATACTTATTATGGGAAGGCAGGGAGGATGGCGCCTTGAGAAGCCAATAATTAATGGAAAAAAGAGTCAGAGAATGGATCATCAATGACAGCACAGATCCACAGTGCAGATAAAATGAGTGAGAGGAAACTTGATCGACAAATGCATGGTTTTAGTGAGAAGTGGTAACCTTCTGAAAACTGTATGGTGCCAGGCACTATGCAAAGCTTTGGAAAAAGATAAGACAAGAACAAATGATTCACCAAAGTATTCACGAATAGAGTTCCAGAGATGTACGCAGGAAAGTGCACCAACTGTGCTCAGCTCAACTTCATAATGCTAAAGTCTTCGAAGACTTTTATCACAATTCTAGTGAAATTACATTGGTGCGCAGTGCTTTTCCAATAACTTCTACTATACTAGGAGGCTGCATGGAAGGAAAGACTATAATTTAAACCCAACAGACATCTGGAACCCTGGGAAGATGGAAGTCAGATGATTTTGAATAAAGTTGTCTTCTTGTTTTCTTTAACAAAGTTTTGCAATTTTTTCTTTAATCTGTCATAGACCACATATCTGACTTTCAGGATTTGCAAATGTGGTTATTGCTATTGAAAGCATATTGATATTTGGAAAACTGCTTGAACAGGGAATAAATAATTGGTCTTGCGGGAACCAGGGCAGCTCTCATGTTCATCTGGACTCTGTTTTGCTCAATTACCACCACAAACATACAATGTGATACTCATCAGCCTTTGCTTCCACACATTGTGATGGGTAAAGGAATCATGGCCTTGGTAGATTTGAATAATTACAAGTAATGCCTGATTGGTTGTGTAAAGCTACTGCTAGTGCTAAATTAAGAAGCTGATTTGTGAGAATCTCGGCTTCACACTTGAATGATAGTTGTGACTCTTAGACCAAGTTTTAATAATGTCAACAAACTGATATACCAGGGCGGATTTTCCTGCACCTTCCCTGTCTCACCACAGTGCTGGACAAGAGCAAGGCACCCAAAGTTCGCTACGCTTGTTCAATGCCCAGAAGCAGTAGGCTTTCCTGACCTGGGCCATTACCCCAGCCTGGGGGCACCTCCAGTCCAGGCCGAGCCTCCGGCAAGGCCTAGTGTCAGCAGGAGGGTCAGCTAATGTATGCACGGCCCCTCCAGTATCAATTACTGGAGGTATGTTTTCTAGTAAATTGCCTCAGAGGGATTCATGCATGTTCTCAGCTGGTGTGAGTTCCGCTGAGGCCTTTCAAGGACATAAAGGGCAGAATTTCCCGGGAAATCCCGTGAACTCCCCTCGCCCCCAGCATGCCCCCTTGCCATGGGCGGGTGGGTGGAAGATCTACCCACATCTTCTCCTACTGGAATATAAAAAGGTCAGAGCAAATGGGGCAAAATCTCACTCCACCCCGCTGCCCACCCTTACTCCAGGCAGAAATCCTGATAAATCCACCCTCTCCAGATGCAAGAATTTCAGGGCCTGAGAATCTAGCAGGAGATCCTCGTGGTACGGCGTGACCCCTGTGCTCTCTCCACAGGTGCTGGCTGTCCTGCTGTGTTCTTCCAGCATTTTCTGTTTTTGCTTAAATATCCAACATTTGTATTTTTTTTTCGAAATCTCAACGCGTTTTCCTAGTGTACTTAACATTACCTGTGAGTCCTACACTTCTATTTACCAGAGGGCATGGCGCCAGCGATTTCTATATTCTCCCCTAAGGTCATCCCAGAAGATGGTGATTGTTGATACTCCTAACACTGAGAGCTTACTCTGACTGAAGTGGCAAATACTTCACATAAGAACATAAGAACATAAGAAATAGGAGCAGGAGTAGGCCATTTGGCCCTTCGAGCCTGCTCCGTCATTCAATAAGATCATGGCTGATCTTTTACCTCATCTGCACTTTCCTGCACTATCCCCATATCCCTTGATCCCTTAATATTCAAAAATCGATCGATCTCTGTCTTGAATATACTCAATGACTGAGCCTCCACAGCCCTCTGGAGAAGAGAATTCCAAAGATTCACTACCCTCTGAGTGAAGAAATTTCTCCTCATCTCAGTTCTAAATGGCAGACCCCTTATTCTGAGACTGTGACCCCTGGTTCTAGACTCCCCAGCCTGGGGAAACATCCTCCCTGCATCTACCCTGTCAAGCCCTGTTTTGTATGTTTCAATGAGATCACCTCGCATTCTTCTAAACTCTAGAGAATATAGGCCGAGTCTACTCAATCTGTCCTCATTGGACAATCCCCCCATCCCAGGAACCAGTCTGGTGAACCTTCATTGCACTCCCTCTATGGCAAGCAGGCTCGAGGGGCCAAGTGGCCTATTCCTGCTCCTATTTCTTATGTATTTCTTATCCTTCCTTAGGTAAGGAGACCAAAACTGTACACAATACTCCAGGTGTGGTCTCGCCAGGGCCCTATATAATTGCAGTAAAAGGTCTTTATTCTTATACTCAAATCCTCTTGTAATAAAGGCCAACATTCCATTTGCTTTCCTAATTGCTTGCTGTACCTGCATGTTAACTTTCAGTGATTCCTGTACAAGGACATCCAGGTCCCTCTGAACACCAACACTTCCCAATCTCTCACCATTTAAAAAATACTCTGCTTTTCTATTTTTCCTACCAAAGTGGATAACTTCACATTTCTCCACATTATATTCCATTTGCCATGTTCTTGCCCACTCACTTAGCCTGTCTATATCCCCTTGAAGCCTCCTTGCATCCTCCTCACAACTTACATTCCCACCCAACTTTGTATCAGCAGCAAACTTGGATATATTACATTTGGTCCCCTCATCCAAATCATTGATATAGATTGTGAATAGCTGAGGCCCAAGCACTGATCCTTGCGGTACCCCACCAGTTACAGCCTGCCAACCCAAAAATAACCCGTTTATTCCTACTCTCTGTTTTCTGTCCGTTAACCAATCCTCAATCCATGCTAGTATATTACCCGCAATCCCATGAGCCCTAATTTTGTTTAATAACCTCTTGTGTGGCACCTTATCGAATGCCTTCTGAAAATCCAAATACACCACATCCATTGGTTCCCCTTTAACATTTCTGCTAGTTACAACCTCAAAAAACTCGAACAGATTTGTCAAACATGATTTCCCATACATAAATCCGTGTTGACTCTGCCCAATCCTATTATTATTTTCTAAGTGCCCTGTTACCACGTCCTTAATAATAGATTCTAGCATTTTCCCTACTACTGATGTCAGGCTAATTAGTCTGTAGTTTCCCATTTTCTCTCTCCCTCCTTTCTTAAATAGTGGGGTTACATTTTCCACCTTCCAATCCGCAGGAACTGTTCTAGAATCTATAGAATTTTGGAAGATGACAGCCAATGCATCCACTATCTCTATAGCCACCTCTTTCAAAACCCTAGGATGTAGGCCATCAGGTCCAGGGGATTTATTGGCTTTCAGTCCCATTAATTTCTCCAGTACTATTTTTTTACGAATACTAATTTCTTTCAGTTCCTCATTCTCGCTAGAGCCTTGGTTCTCCACTATTTCCAGGAAGTTTTTTGCGTCTTCTTCCGTGAAGACAGACACAAAGGGCTGGATTTTACCAGCCCTGAGGAGGCGGTCTGGAGGTGGGACTGCTGGGAAAATCCCCAGAAATGGGAGCGGGTCCCAAACCCACTCCCAACCCGCCTCCAACCAATCTTCCCGGGAGTCGGGTCCCTGATTTGCGCAGGGTCCCGACTCCTAGAGGCGGGAAGAAGATTACAGCCACAGGTAGTTAACAGGCAGTTAAGAGGCTTTTTCCAATTTTTTGACTGCTGCTGCGGGCTTCCCGACGTCAGGGAACCCCACCAGGGTAAGTGAGGTGTGATGTGGGTCTACTGTAATTTTTGTTTAGCTGCAGAAGTGGTTTAAAGGATTCAATGGGACACTGGTGAGTATCAGAGGTAAGAAAATGTTGTGAAAGTAATTTTTAATGTGGTTAGATGTTTCTGCAGGTGACAAGCTGTGAAGTGTTTGTGTAGCCTCATCTCATCGGGAGAAGTGACAGATGGCTTGTGCAATCTCAGCTGCAGCTGCCATCTGTTTTATCCTAAGAAGAGAGTAAATGGAGAGCCTGAGTTGAAGGGCTCACCTTTTGACAGTGATTGTCAGTGTTTGACAGCACCTCAATGTCGTCAGATGTCGTTGGGGGCGGGACTAGAACCCAGAAGGCAGCAGTCCCACCCCCAACTCGTCTGGGTAAGTAAAATCCAGCCCAGGGTATTTGTTTAATTTCACTGCCTTTTCCCCATTATAATTTCTCCTGTCTCAGCCTGTAAGGGACCCACATTTACTTTTGCTAATCTTTTCCTTTTTACATACCTATAGAAGCTTTTACAGTCTGTTTTTATGTCTCTCGCTAGTTTACTCTCATTCTATTTTCCCTTACTTTATCAATTTCTTTGTCCTCCTTTGCTGAATTCTAAAATCCTCCCAATCCTCAGGCTTACCACTCTTTTTGGCAACATTATAAGCCTCTTCCTTTGATCTAATACTATCTTTAACTTCTCTTGTTAGCCACGGTTGGACCACTTTTCCTCTGGGGTTTTTGTGCCTTAAAGGAATGTATATTTGCTGTAAATTATGTATTAATTCTTTAAATATCAGCCATTGCTTGTCTACCATCATACCTTTTAATGTAGTTTCCCAATCTACCTTAGCCAACTCGCCCCTCATACCTACATAGTTTGCTTTGTTTAGATTTAAGATCCTAGTTTCAGATTTAACTAAATCACTTTCAAACTCAGTATAAAATTCTATCATATTATGGTCACTCTTCCCTAAAGGCCCCTTTACTACAAGGTTATTAATTAACCCTTTCTCATTGCACAATACTAGATCTAAAATAGCCTGTTCCCGAGTTGGTTCCTCAACATACTGATCTAGAAAACTATCTTGCATACATTCCATGAATTTGTCCTGCACACTATTACTGCAAATTTGGTTTGCCCAGTCTATATGTAGATTAAAGTCCCTCATGATTACTGTATTACCCTTGTTACATGCACCTCTAATTTCCTGATTTATACTCTGCCCTACATTACAACTACTGTTTGGGGGCCGATAAACAACTCCCACCAATGTTTTCTGCCCCTTGCTGTTTCTTAGCTCCACCCAAACTGATTCTACTTCTTGATTTTCGGAGCTAAGATCCTTTCTTAACTGTCTTTATCCCATCCTTTATTATCAGGGCTACCCCTCCTCCTTTTCCATTTTGCCTATCTCTTCTAAAAGTTAAGTATCCTGGAATATTTAGTTCCAACCTTGGCACTTTGCAACCACATCTCCATTATGGCTATTAGATCAAACCTATTCATTTCTATCTGTGCTATTAATTCATCTATTTTGTTGCGAATGCTTCACGCATTCAGATATAGTGCCTTTAGCTTTGACTTATTTCTATTTTTCCCTGATGTCACCTTAGTCACTGATGCCTTATTACCTTTGTTACTCTCTTTGTCCCTTCCTGACCCACTCTGCTTATTTTTACCTAAAACTCTACTCTGCTCTAGAGCCTTGACATTTCTCTTGCTGCTTTTAAATTTACTCTTTCCTGAAGCCTCCCTTCATGTTCCTTCATCAGTGTCAGAAAGCTTCTGCAATTGAGTCACTAGGTGACACTGCTCCGAGAGGCAGAGCCACTTATACAGGACCTGTTACTGGCACAGAACTCATTCTGACAGCTCTGTCGCTCACCTGACATCTCAGCTGCTCCTGTGCTCAAAAACTGTTGCTGTTGGAGAACGTTTTACTCAGGATGTCCATAGATTTGCGAAAGACAGGAAAGTACGCATTCCTGAAGCTCCCAAGTCCCTCCATGAAAAAGCCTTCACCCTTCTTTGGCTCCCCGTCATATGCTTGCTAGCTCCTGATCAGATCCTACCTCTTCTGCCCTTGCTCACCACCGTGCTGTGTGAGATCCAATAATTCTTCAAGCTGCTCATTCTCTGTAAGTCCCCAAATGCTAGTTTATGGGCTGGTACTACTGTGGACCATGTTAATCAGCAACACATTTTTTGAAACAAGTGACATAACTGATCATTATTTGTAGGGTCCCTATAATGTTGTGGCATGCAAAATGCAAATATGATGAGCTCCCTTTTTAAAAAAAATGCCATTGAGGGCATATTCGCACAGTTAGATCTATGTTAGTACAGGACAAAATATGATTTGCAATGATAAACAGTCCTATTCAAACATATGTGTACTGCATGTGAAGCCTGGTGAAGGCTGAAGAATTTATGGTTCTATTTCTGTACCAATCTTCTCGATCTTCCCGCATGCTGTGGAGTTTTGAGTCCACAGCGTGCGTCTTTTTTTCCAACCAGATTCCCTGCCCAGCAGCCAGCCTGATTGACAGGCTTGGTTGCCTGTCGGGCGGGGAGCACTCCAGAGGAGGCCGCAGGCCAGGAGCAGGTAGGGAGCCTACATCTGGGTTAGTGGGAGCGTGGTGGGCGGGGCGGCGGGTGCGGGGTAGTTTCCAGATCTTGTGGGTGGGGGGTGGTCGCTAATCCCAGGGAGGGTCATAAGAACATAAGAAATAGGAGCAGGACTAGGCCATACGGCCCCTCAAGCCTGCTCCGCCATTCAATAAGATCATGGCTGATCATCGACCTCAACTCCACTTTCCCGTCCGATCTCCATATCCCTCGATTCCCCGAGAGTCCAAAAATCTATCTATCTCAGCCTTGAATATACTCAATGGCCAGAATTTTCATTGACCCGTGGAGGCGGGTTTGGAGGCGTGTGGGGGGTTAAAATTGCGAAAATTGGCGGGCGGGCACAAGCCCGCCTCCACACAATTTTCATTAAATCGTGTCTGCTGGTCCCGACTCCGTCCCACCTCTAAGAGGTGGGATAGGCTGTTAAGGCCCTTAACAACCATAAATTGCCTCTATAATGCCATTTTGAAAGGCCTTTGTGATTTTAAACCTTTTTCTACGTGAAGCACGCCTGTTCTGAACCACGAATGTGAAACCTGGCGGGAGCACATTTGGATATGGCTGGCTATGGGATGCATATATGGATGGATGGGGAGGAGACATATCTGGGAGTGGTCGTGTAAAAATATCTGGGAGCAGACTTAGTGCTGCTGCTGCTCATTTTGCATCCAGGTCCTCTCACAGCAAAGGCCAGGCAGTCTTTGAAGACTTTCAATGCAGCAGCAATGATAACATCATCAGAAGCGACTTTCAGACTGAAAACACTAATTGGTTCATGGGTTCCCACATGCTGGAACTCAATTGCCCAATTAGGTGAAAATTGCATCAATCTCCCACATCCAATTGCAGTCGGGTGGATAACACGACCCCAACCCGCCCCAGTATCAAAATCCAGCCCAATGACTCAGCATCCACAGCCCTCTGGGGCAGAGAATTCCAAAGATTCACAACCCTCTGAGTGAAGAAATTCTTCCTCATCTCCGTCTTAAATGGCCGACCCCTTATCCTGCGACTATGCCCCCTAGTTCTAGACACTCCAGCCAGGGGAAACAACCTCTCAGCATCTACCCTGTCAAGCCCCCTCAGAATCTTGTATGTTTCAATGAGATCACCTCTCATTCTCCTAAACACCAGAGAGTATAGGTTCATTCTACACAATCTCTCATCATAGGACAGCCCTCTCATTCCCAGGAATCAATCAAGTGAACCTTTGTTGCACCGCCTCCAAGGCAAGTATATCATTCCTTAGATAAGGAGACCAAAACTGTGCGGTTTTATCTCCAATCCCAGGGGTGTTCAATCTCTGATCCTGGAGGTCCGATCACGGGTTGGGGGGAGTGGTCTTTGGATCTGGATGGCAGGAGGAGGGTTCAATGCCGGGCAGGGAAGCAGGTTAGCTTGGGGGGCCAGGGGGAACCACTCCTGCTCCTCCTGGCCTACAAGCAGTGCTGTAAAGGCACTTACCTCTTCCACAAAGCAGTCATCACCTCCCTTTGGCTGCTGGGTTTCCCAAGGCCCAGGTAACCCAGCCGGCCAGGGTTAAACCTGGAAGGTAGGTTAACTATGAGCCAGGCAACCTCATTATAATATTTAAATGACCAACCCGTCCCCTGGGTTGATTACCCGTCCTGTACCGTCCCGCCTCCGTTAAAACCAGAAGTGGGCGGACTGGGGTCGGATTCGAAATTTAAATTTTTTTTTAACATCCCATCCAACCCCAACCCACCTATTTTTGGGGGTTAAAACTCCCCCCTTAGTGTCTGTCCTCAACTAATGGTACTTTTTCCTAACATCTTTCTCGGACACTTTTGAGTTTCTGAGCTGGTCTGTGATCGTGGGAAGGTCATCCTGTTTTTCATGCAAGAGGAATGGTGAGATTTAGATCAGAAAGTGAGGGTTTCCAACCGGTATGAACAGCCATAGCTTATGAACTCTCACCTCCTCACTGCACAGCTGTATTGATGGCTGGTCATTAAACAATGTGAAAACGATGATTAGTGAAGGTAGATGCTGATTGCTTGGTTACTGAAATTATGTGCATCACAGGTCAGACTGGAAGAAACCCTGATGCACCTTCGGTTTGGTGAATCGATAATATTCATGAAGAGAAACAGGTAATCTTTAATAATTAGTTCTAAATGGGGAAAATATAAATATTTGTGTATTCATTTTTTTTTTGGCCTGATTGTAGAAATACCTGCAATGCCAGTTAAACAATTATATGGAATGCCAGCCAGCCTGGTGTCATGTTTGGAGTCATTTCTTGGGTGTATTTGTTAGCTGAATAAAACTAGTAATGGTTGAATTGTTTGCTGTGTGTTTTTTTTACACAGAATATACACAACTGACACTTTCTTGTAAGGTGTTGGGGGGGACTGTCCTTCGAATGAAATGAAATCTGAAAAGGCACACCTTACAGAAAAGAAAGAACTTGCATTTATATAGCACCATTCATGACCTCAGGATGACCCAAAGCACTTTACAGCCAATTAAATACTTTTGAAGTGTAGTCACCGTTATAATGTAGGAAACACGGCTGCCAATTTGCAAACAGCAAGGTCCCACAAACAGCAATGTGATAATGACCAGATAATCTGTTTTTAGCGATGTTGATTGAGGGATAATTATTAGCCGGGACACTGGGGAGAACTCCCCTGCTCTTCTTCGAAATAGTGCTATGGGATCTTTTATGGCCACCTGAGAGGGTAGTTGGGACCTCAGTTTAATATCTCATCCGAAAGACGGCACCTCTGACAGCGCTCCCTCAGTACTACATTGAAGTGCCAGCTTAAATATGTGCTTAAGTCCCTGGAGTGGGGCTTGAACCCACAAGTCATCTGACTCAGAAGTGAGACTTCTAACAACTGAGCTATGTCTGACACCCCGTGACCCAAATAAGGCCGCAGACAGTGGAGCTTTCACTTCAGTAGTCACTTAAAAATAACTGGTTTATCCCTGGTGTCTTGTCAAATATTTCCCTAAAAAAATCTCTTGCCCCAATTTTCATCATTAGATAAGATCAGAAGATTCAAGTTGGCTTACAGTTTAATGGAATTTCTTCAAAGTGCCTGAATTTTGAATACCTGTCTAATTGTAAAAGCACAAATTATAAGTTATCTTAGCTTTCCTAAAGTTCAAACATGAGGCGGGCACCTTTTTGCAATGGAAGATTTTCTTCATAAGACAAACTGTGCTTTCAGCACTTCGAGATCTGCCAGGGCAAACTTTGCTGCTACTGCCCATTTTAATTGGCATCTCGCCTCCTTACCTTCACTCACACTCTGTCATCAGGGAAGAGAGAACTCCTTGGTGATTTCTCGTGCTTTGAATATAGCAGAAGTCATACATAACTGAAACTTTTATTTTCTTTATGCTTTCACTGCAGGGTGCCAGTATAAACTGCAGCTTGATAGAATACATACTGCCTCAGCTCTGCCAAATATGAGTTCAACCTGGCATGCTAGAACAGCAAGATAAGATAGTCTGGGGATTTTTAAAACTGCACACCAAAATATCTTCAGAGCTGGAACTTATTAGTACTGACTTCTGGTGATTTTTCCAATATGTAAGGCTTCCTAACGTTAACTATTTGAGTACAGCTCAGAGTATGGTCTTAGTTTATACCTGGACTTTTCAAACTCAATGATATAATTAACAAGACCATTATTGAAAATAACTGACATTTTCCACAACCATTACCATTTCCTCCAAGTGCCGTTACAAAAACAAAAATCTGCAATCGATATTTTGCTTTAGTCATTATGTTTGATTTGTTTAAAGTTACTCAGTCATTTACTTTTGAATTGGTACATATGATTGTGACAGCATATCACAAGGACTGTAAATGATCTCAAAGTGGACCCAGCCAGCAATTTTGTCAGGGGCTGATGCCCTGTGTCCAGTGCAGCATCAGGTGATGGCGGAGAAGGTTGGTGATGAGGTTGGTGATGTTGGTGTTGGGGTTGATCGTGGAAGGATTCGGAGGACCAAGGTCTGATTGTTTCATTGGCTCCGATGTTGCTGGAATAGATGGCAGCTGCAGGTGAGATGACAGGACCGATCTGTCAATGGTGAGAGAGGTTCTCCCAATGAGGTGGCACTGGACATACAGTTGGATCTAAAAACTTGTAAGCTAAAGAAATCTCTATTTGTATTAAAAATGCAGTAACTAACATTTTCTGTGCTCTGAAACTCACCATCTGCAACATGGCATCCTTTACACCACTTCTGCAGCTGTCAGCTTTTCACAAACATCAGAGTAGATTCAAAACACACCAGGTTGAGCTGGTGTGTTCCCTGAACAGCGGGTAACCCATGGGGGAGAAGGTAAAATTAGAAGTAAGCCTCAAAATACTCTTAAATTGGCTCTTAACAAGCCATTTAACAAGCTGAATTGTATCCCCCGCCATTTGGTGTCGAGTCAGTTCTGCGCTGACAGACCCGACACCTGGGAGACTCGCGTGGAGGAAACCCGCTGTCGATCTTTGCGATTTTTGACTGCGGTCCCGCCTCCAAACCCGCCCCCTCAGCGCGATTAAATTCGCGGCCGAACCTGTATATAATTATTTGTGATCAGACTTAAGATCTTGAGTTTAATTATCCATGGAATATTCATGCATGTGTCTTTGTGGTTGAATACCATAAAAAGTCTGGCATAGTGAACTTAGAGTTATTTGTCTGCAAACTAATGGAATAGCTGGAAGCTTTGAGGTGGAAAGCACAATCTGAAATCTGAGTTAAACAACAAAGCCATGCTGTTTAGGCCTAGTTAGTCAGACCTCCTCAATTAAACTCTAAGGAGGGGAAATATTATAATATTTAGCAGGAAAACCTCCTCTGTCGCTGCGCTACATGGAGCAAAACTATAAACATGTTCCTTACAAACAATTTCACTACAAATAGAGAACAGAGGAAATCTTCCACTAAATATTTCAATACTACCGTCATAGAGTTCCATTTACAATTAACGTACATTCCTGCTTCATATGTATGAACTAGATGCATTGTACAGGGAGTGAATACAGCATGGTCATTCAGTGCAAGCCTGAAAACATTCCACCGCTAACATAGACTCATAACCCACGAACATTTGGTTATATATAGGTTAGGTTAAGAGTGGGCTAGTTTATTGCAAGACTGAATACGTGGCTTTGATTTCAAGCCATGAGAGTGTTTGAACTCTCATACATTTTTGTCCAATTATTTTGCTTTTTGACAAGTTCAGAGATGATTTCATTTAACTTTCCGGATGAATTATATCTGAGTGTTTGATTTTGTGCAAGAGGCTATTGAAGGCAGGGAGACAGGTAATGGTTTTGGAAAAGAATTTCAGAGGGCAGGGATGCCATTTTTTCAGGCCTGAATTTTTACCTTTGAGTTGCGATGGGGGCGGAGGGGGTGGAGCTGCGTTTTGCAGCAGCTTTTTAACGGAGCCACTGCAATTGAATCAGTCATCCGGGTTTCCTGACCAATTAACTGGAGCCGGTCCGATGACGTCACGGATAATTCTACAAAAAGCAAAATACTGCAGATGCTGGAAATCTGAAATAAAAACAGAAAATGCTGGAAATACTCAGCAGGTCAGGCAGCATCTGTGGAGAGAGAAACAGATTTGAAATTTCAGGTCGATGACCTTTCGTCAGAACAGAGAGGGGAATTGTTTGCACGTTAAGGGGGCAAAATTCGGTTGCTTTGCGCTTCCCGTTAGCGGCCTAAGGGGCTCAGCAGTGCCACAAGTGGCCAAGCGTGGCACTGCCACATTGCAGGGGCTCTTCGCTGCATTAAAGGGAAGGGCCCCACACTGTGAGCTCTGCAGGTTTAGTTTTAGATATGTGGGCCACCGGGGAGCGAGAGTGGCGCGCGATCAGCCGACCGGTGGCCAAAAATAAATATTTTTAAACATCGGCAGATTTTTTTGGCCGGCCACTCACTGCGCCTTTAAGTTGCGTCCCACGAGCAGCCGGCCTCAGTGTTCGCGACCCCTGCAGCAGTCGGTAACATCGCCCGGCGCTACTCTGGAGCGCAATTGCGAATTTTTCTTCCGAGGTGCTACCGGGGCGCTGCGCCCGGAGATGACGTCATGATCTCCGGGCGCAGAAGATCGGGGCGATACCTGAATTTCGTGGGAGGCGCGGTTATCGCTTCGGGGGGGGGGGGCGCAAAGCCATTCGCGCCCCGTTAGCGCCTCTCACTGGAGACGCAAACGAGGGGAATTTCGCCCCCTATGACTCACAAGGGTATGCACATGGGTGTGTTATTAAAATGTTAGATGGTTAAGTTTCTGTTGAAGTTATGAGCCACGTAAAATTATTTCTTTGCATTACTTTCCTGTTTTGTCCATTTTTGCCTGCTGCCTGGCAAGTGGCCTTGTCAGTTGGAGTGAATTGTAAGACATTACTTAGCCTGGAGCAATGGGTGTGTGTGAGAGGAATGGTTTGGTCATTTTGAGACTGCTTTGTGATGGTTGTGGGAGAGGGGGGGAAAGTTGGTTCAGCATTTGGGTGCCGTATGGGTGCACTGGTGCAACTTAACCAAATTGTGCCATTATGAGGTCATCCCGAGCCTCCCGGGCAGCAACGTGAACCGCTGCTGGTGCCATGACCACGTCAGGTTCCTCCTCCTCATGTTCCTCCTGCTCCCCCTCCTCACCCAGGAGTGCAGAGTCACCAGAATTTCTGTAACAAGCCTCCTGTGAGAATCTTCTGAAGATCCATATGCATTACCGTCCCGATATTCCAACCTGGATCAAAGACGGAGTGCTGGTCGATCAACCACCTGCAGCTGTCATTTTAGGGTTTCTGTTGAACTTCTGCTGAAGTTACAGTGGCAGAGTGGGAGAGCTCTGGGGAAAGTAACATCCCAGCAGGACTTTTGGTTTTATTAATAGAGGCATAGGGGGAGAAATTCGGTATCGCCCCGTTTGGGGCGCAATTATCGGCCGGGTGCAAAGTTTAGCGCCTGGCGCTAATTATCGCCTCCGACTGCAAACTTGGCTTCTATCGCCCGTGGAGGTGATTGGAGCGCTAAATCAGGCGCTACATACCTGTCTTAAGGCACAAAGGCCGAGGAGCGAGGCGCTACCTCAGAGCGCGGGCGAAGCTCAGGTGATGTCAGTTAGATATGGAACACAGACACACTGGCACTAGCCAGTTCTTAAAGGGGTGGATCGATCTTGCTCTTCGGCCACACCCTGCTCATTGCAGCCTTGTATCTCGGCCTGGAGAGACCTGTACATCAATACTGCTGCAAAGGACTATGGAGAGAGCCAGGGAACAAGCTCAGCGCTTCAGCGACCGGGCCTTGGAGGCTCTGGTTGGTGCGGTGGAGCGCCGAAGAGCAATACTGTACCCAGAGAGTGGCAGGAGGCCATTGCCGCGCGACTACAGAAGAGTGTGGAGAGAGGTGGCTCAGCCCGTCTCCACCAGGAGCATGGTGCCCAGGACCCACACACAATGTCGCAAAAAGTTCAACGACCTCACTCGGGTGGTCAGGGTGAGTGGCTGCTTTTCAATATCTGGCCATCCCTCCATCTCAACCTCACTCTATGGCCAGAGGGTGTAAAAACCCCACTGCCCAACACTCATCCAAGACCTATGGCCATCTCATAAAACACACATGCACATTCCACACCTTGCATACATTAAGGGCTGTTCAACTATGGGTGGCACATCAGGCAAGCACATGGCTGCATATATTAAGGGCTATTCAACTATGGGAGGCACATCAGGCAAGCACATGGCTGCACATTTACTCAGACGCCGTCCTTTTTCTTGCAGGCCACGCTATCTCACAATAGGCGGCAGCAGCAACGGACGGGTGGAGGGCCGCCTCAGCTGCAAACCCTCAGCGATCTTGAGGCGCGCAGCCACAGGATCGTCGCAAGCCAGGTGATTGGTTCCATCGCCGCTGGAGAGGTCGACCCCGTTCGGGACAGCAATGGTAAGGTCATCAGCTTTCTCTCCTCTCTCATTCCACTTGTCTCTCACAACACCAACCTTTTACACTTTCAATCCAACTTACTAAATCTCTCCAGTCCTTGCTCCCTTACTGCCCCCCTGTCCTCACGCTAAAGCCACTCTTGTACCTCCCTGCTTTCAGATAGTGAACCACCAGCTGAGCAGCCTGTCCCTCAACCAACCAGTGGGAGCGATGCCCCAGGTGAGGAAGAAGAGGAAGCCGGAGCCTCAGCGCCTGCATCTCCCGAGGGAGCCCATGCTCACACTGGGACCACGCCTTCCCTGGAGGGGAGCAGGGGGGAAAGGTCTGATGAAGGTGAAGCTCCGGGACCCAGCGGGCTGCAGCAACGCCATGGGGGTAGGGAAGCTCGGGGGCCATCTCCCCGGAGGGAGAGCAGGCCAGCGAGTCCTGCTGCACTGGACGCAGAGGAGGAGCGGCTCATCGCTGAAATGAACACCCAGGCAGTGAACATGCACACTCAGCTCATGGGTGCAATGGGAAGGGTGCCTGAAAGCATTGATGGACTGGCAAGGAGTGTGGAGCACTCCGCTGCAGCACAGGCAGACGCATCGCAACTGCTTAGTGCTGCAATTCAGTCACTGGCTGCTGTGATCCAATCTCAGACTGCTCTCATGCAGTCTCAGGTTGATGTAACGCGAGCACTGACTGCTGCCATCGTCGCTGGTTCGGCCACATTGCCCCGGGGCTCTCACGGCGCCACAGCAGGCCAGCAATCTGTGCTCGAGCAGATTGCTCTGGATGCTGAGGTGCTGCCCCGTGGGAGTGTCAGTGTGTCGGTCGAGCAGGGAGTTGCTGTCCTCTCTCAGGATGACAGCATTCCTGCTGCCACCACTGTCACTTCCCCATTGCACTTGCCACCGCCTGTAGCCCAGACTGCTGCCGCCCATGCAGAGTTGGTGCAGTCTGCAGCCAGGGCCTCCAGGCCCAGAGCTGGTCGAGGGCGTCCTTCAAGGGCATCTGTAGTCTCAGGATCTGACATTCAGCAGCCTTCCACCAGCCTTGCTGCAGCCACTGGGGCCCCATTATGGAGGAGCAGTAGGGTGGGAAGGGGAGAATTGCGCAAGGGATGGAGATCACCCTCGAATGGCAAACAGTAGGAGGTCTCAAGAAATGTTGGGAATGTTTTTATTAAAGGCCGAGGTTCATCTGATAACTTTTGTTTAGTGTTTTGGCCATTATCTCCAGCTTGTGAGAACCAGTTATGTTAATTAATGATTTGTTGTGTTTGTTTCTATTAGTTTGTCATGAATAAATGACACACACAGAGTTTGTTAAATAAAAAAGTTGTTGTATTCAAAATGTACATGTTTGGCCTTTGGAATCATTGCTGCCTTGGCCGGCTATAGGGGTTGCGTGTTGCTTTCCATCATGTTGTTCTCCATGCCAGAAGCCATCTTCTGAGTAGGGGCCTAGAAGTGGCTTGTTATCAGCCGTTGACGGACAGCCCTTGCAGTTCCCGCCTTGGTGCTGCTGCTGATCATCCTCCTCCTCTTTCTCCTCCTCCTCCTCCGGTGGTGCACCAATGCCTGTTGGCATTGGCTGGGTCCTGAGGATTGCAAGGTTATGAAGAATGCAGCAAACAACAATGAAGAGGGAGACTCGCTCTTGAGAGTACTGCAGGGCTCCTCCTGAGTGGTCCAGACAGCAGAACCATTGCTTGAGCACGCCGATTGTCTGCTCAATTATGTTCCTGGTGGCGAGATGGCTCTCATTGTACCGCAGCTCAGCAGGGGTGTTGGGGTTACGGAGCGGTGTCATCAGCCAGGTGCAGAGTGGATAGCCCTTGTCCCCGAGGAGCCAACCACTTGGCTGATGCGGTGCCTGGAAAAGGTCTGGCACACCAGTCTGGCACAGGATGAAAGCATCGTGGCTGCTGCCAGGATAGCGGGCATTGACAGTGAGTATCAGCTGTCTGTGGTCACAGACCAACTGGACGTTTAAGGAGTGGAACCCCTTGCAGGTTGCGGAAAACCTCTGCATTCACATGAGGTGCCTGCAATGCCACATGCGTGCAGTCAATGGCGCCCTGCACCATGGGAAAGCCCGCTATCCTCGCAAAGCCCCAATGCGCATTAATGCTGTTTGGCCCGGGTCATCGGGAAAGAGATGTACTGGCGTCTCCTTTTATAGAGGGCATTTGTCACCTCCCAGATACAGCAATGGACCGCGAACTGGGAGATATTGACGATGTCCCCAGTAGCTACTTGAAAGGAGCCGGTGGCATAAAAATTCAGAGCCACTGTGACCTTCACTGCCACCGACAGAGACGTCCTGGTCCTCAGTTGAGGCTGCAGATCTGGTTGCAGCAGGTGGCAGAGCTCAGTGACCACCTCCTTGTTGAAGCGCAGCCTGCGCAAACACTGCTCCTCAGACATATTAATGTAGGAGAATTGTTCCCGGAATACCCTGGGAGGGTAAGGTCTCCTGTACAGAGGCCTGTTGGCCCTCCTCCCTCTGGCCATGATTGCCACTCTCTCTCTGCGTCTCTGACGCCTCCGATTCTGAAGGTGCAGGACGACGCCCCGAATCAGTGCAGCCCCCGCTAGTCTCTTAGCAATCGAAGCAATGACGGTCAAATCCAAAAGAACCTGCAAAGTGCTACTCAGTCACCAAAACTACTTCATACAGCATTGACTCTCTCCAGAAGTATCTCTCTCTCTCTCTCTCTCTCTCTCAGAATCTCTCTCGCTCTCTCTCAGAATGAGTGGTGCAAAACCTTCTCCCACAAAAAAAGGCAGGAAGAGGGCACCTTTAAATAGCATCTCCCCCCCCCCCCCCCCGCCCCCCAGCCCCTTCCCGACTGCAAAATGTTCCACTCTCCCTGTCGTTGCTTGCGGCAGGCGGAAAGGAAGGGGGCGCCACTCAATATCCGGTCCGGGGCGCAGGAGATCGTGGCGGTACCAGTTTAGCGCCGCCGCAAAAACTCTGTTCAATTTCACGAACGGTGCAAACATCGCCGCGCCCGGACGCTAGTTGCTTTGCGCCCCATTAGCGCCCTCTTAGGGCGCAAACGGGAGGCGCAAAGCAACCGAATTTTCCCCCCATAGAGTACAAAAAGAAAGAGGTCATGATAAAATTATACCTACATTGGTTAGGCTACAATCAGCGTACTGTGTGCATTTTTGAATGCCCTATTATAGAAAAGACATTAAAGCCATAGAGAGTGTATAGCATAGATCACCAGGATGATGCCAGGGATGGGGAACTTTAGTTATAAGGAGAGATTTGAGATACTGGGACTATTTGCACTAAAGCAAAGAAGGCTAGGAGGAGATTTAAGAGAAGTTTTTTTTTAAATATATTGAAAAGTTTTGATAGGGAAAGACTGCTTCCTGTGGTTTGGGGGACAGTGATGATAGGTTCTTAATTTAAAATTGTCACTAAGATAGCGAGGAAGTGAGATTAGGAGACATTTCTTTATACAGAGGGTTTTAGGAGCATGGAATGCTTTGCAAAGGGAGTGGTTGAGGCAGCAACAACGGTGACTTTTAAGGGAAAAGAGGATGAATATTTAAAGCAGAGGAGGATCCAGGAAGACATTGGGATAGAGCTGGGCCGTGGAATTAGTTTTGGATTGTTCTAGTAAAGACATGATGGCCTCCTTCCGTGAATTAAATATCCTGTTTCCATTCATTCCTATGGATGAAATGAAGCTATTGCTCTAAAATTAAAGCAAGTATGGAAGAAGGAAGCTTAATAAAACAAAATGACCTTAGATTTGTATCCACTTAATTCTTCGACGTCAATGATTAAAATTTCTCATTTTAACTGCTGCACAATGTCATATAGTATAGGAAATTTAATGCAGAACTTTTATTTTGTTGAGAATACTTGAAACGTAATATATTGGAAACATTTTTGGAGCTGTACATTCAGTTTGTCAATGCTTTCCAAAATCGTTCATTTATTTGAATAACTATTGCATGACGACCTGGCATAAAATAAAACTGGTGTTTCAAAAATAATAGAACTCATATTTCTGCTGAAGATCTCAGAGCAGTGTAATGTTCCTCCAAGCTGTTACCCTTAAAATGTTCCAATAACACAGTAATTGTTTTTACTGCATGGAAAATAAAAAAAAGAAGCAGATGAAGATTTTGAAAGAGAGATGTGCCTTCACTGACCTTGTGTTGAGACCAGAGATCTCAGCCACCAACTCGGAGGGGTGATTTTCAGGCTACTGTTGGTGTGTCTCAAAGTTCTTCTGTGCTCCTCATGTATCCCTGGGGTAGCGAACACTGCACAGCTCCGTCATCGGTTCACCGCAGTTTGTACGAGCTGCAGGATGCGCTGCAGCAACTCGCCAATGTTGCTTTGACAGCACCTCTCCCCCCTGTGACTTCTACCACTGAGAATGACAAGAACAGCAATGTCGTGGAATGCCGTCACCTCCAAGTTCCCCGCCAAGTTACACACCATGCTGACTTGGACATATATGGCGGTATTTTGTCGTTGTTTGGTCAGTATCCTGGAATTGCCTACCTACCATTGTGGGAGGACCATTACCACAAGGACTGCAGCGTTTGAAAGAGAAGGCCCACCACCACCTTCTTGGGGTAACTAGGGATGGGCAATAAAAGTGGTCTTGCCAGCATCACCCACATCCTATTTTTAAAAAGCAGTACGACTTCACGGGATGACAAACTCTAATACAAGTGAAATGAAGAGGAAATAAAAGACAGATTTAACGGAATATCAATAACAACAACAACTTGTATTTATATAGCACCTTTAATGTAGTAAAACGTCTCAAGACGCTTCACGTAAGACAATACATTTGACACCGAGCCACATAAGGAGAAATTAGGGCAGGTGACCAAAAGCTTGGTCAAAGAGGTTTTAAGGAGCGTCTTAAAGGAGGAAAGAGAGGTAGCGAGGCGGAGAGGTTTAGGCAGGGAATTCCAGAGCTTAGGGCCTAGGCAACAGAAGGCACAGCCACCAAAGGTTGAGCGATTATAATCAGGGATTCTCAAGAGGCCAGAATTAGAGGAGCGCAGCTATCTCGGGGGGAGGGGGGGGGGGCGGGGGGGAGTTGTGTGGCTGAAGGAGATTACAGAGATAGGAAGGGGCGAGGTCATGGAGGAATTTGAAAACAAGGATGAGAATTTTGAAATCGAAACGCTGCTTAACTGGGAGCCAATGTAGGTCAGCAAGCACAGGGGTGATGGGTGAACGGGACTTGGTGCTAGTTAGGACACAGGCAGCCGAGTTTTGGATGACCTCAAGTTTACGTAGGGTAGAATGTGGGAGGCTGGCCAGGAGTGCATTGGAATAGTCAAGTCTAGAAGTAATAAAGGCATGAATGAGGGTTTCAGCAGTAGATGAGCTGAGGCAAGGGCAGAGACGAGTGATGTTACGGAGGTGGAAGTAGGCAGTCTTTGTTATGCTGCGGATATGTGGCCGGAAGCTCACTTCAGGGTCAAATATGACACCAAGGTTGTGAACAGTGTGGTTCAGCCTCAGACTGATGTTAGGGAGAGGGATGGAGTCAATGGCTAGGGAACGGAGTTTGTAGCGATTTAATTGGAGAAAATTTCTGCTCATCCAGAACTGAACAATTTAGAGACCATGGAGGGGTCGAGAGAAGAGGTAGTGAGGTAGCGCAACATCCATGTGGAAACTGACACGGTGTCACAAAGGGGCAACATGTAGATGAGAAATAGGAGGGGGCCAAGGATAGATCCTTGGGGGACACCAGAGATAACGATGCGGGAGCAGGAAGAGAAGCCGTTGCAGTTGATTCTCTGGCTACAATTAGATAGATAAGAATGGAACCAGGTGAGTGTAGTCCCACCCAGCTGGACGATGGTGGAAAGGCATTGGAGAAGAATGGAGTAGTCAACCATGTCAAAGGCTGCAGACAAGTCAAGAAGGTCAAGGAGGGATAGTTTACCTTTGTCACAGTCACAAAGGATGTCATTTGTGACTTTGATGAGAGCCATTTCGGTACTCTGGCAGGGGCAGAAAGAGAAAGTGAATGCTCTGTCAAGCGAATTGTACTGAAAAATAAATATGAGCAGCGGAGGCGGAGCGAACCTAACCAGGGACCGGAGCGGAGGCAGGTAAATAAAGAGACTGGAACATGTGGCCAGGGGGAGGAGGAGGGCTATCAGGGCTCTCAACAGGAGGCCTTACCCTCCGAGGGTATTCCGACAGCACTTCTCCTACCTCCAATTAGACGGCTCCGCATCACCAAGGAGGTGTTCACAGAACTCTGCCACCTCCTGCAACCAGACCTCCAGCCTCAGATCAGGGTGATCACGGCTCTCTCAGTGGCAGTCAAGGTCACCGTCGCCCTCAATTTCTTTGCCAGCAGATCCTTGCAGTCTGCAACAGGAGACATAGCTAACATCTCACAGTTCGTCGTCCATCGCTGCATCCGGGAGGTCACAGAGGCTTTCTACAGTAGGAGATGGGACTACATTTCCTTCCGCATCATCAGAGAGAAGCAGGACGAACGTGCATGTGGCTTTGCCAGGATAGCAGGGTTCCCCATGGTGCAGGGCGCCATTGACTGCACCCACGTGGCTTTGCGGGCACCGCATAACAATCCTGAGATCTTGTGTAACCGCAAAGGCTACCACTCACTTAATGTGCAGTTGGTGTGCGACCACAGACAGTGAATCCTCAATGTGAATGCCTCTATCCTGGCAGCAGCCACGATGCCTTCACCCTGCACCAGAGCGGTGTGCCAGCACTCTTACATAGGATTACATAGGCTATACGGCACAGAAACAGGCCATTCAGCCCAACCAGTCCATGCCGGCGTTTATGCTCCACACGAGCCTCCTCCCGTCTTTCCTCATCTAAATCTATCAGCGTAACCCTCTATTCCCTTTTCCCTCATATGCTTGTCTAGCCTCCCCTTAAATGCATCTACACTATTCGCTTCAACCACTCCCTATGGTAGCGAGTTCCACATTCTCACCACTATTTGGGTAAAGAAGTTTCTTCTGAATTCCCTATTGGATTTCTTGGTGACTATCTTGTATTGATGGCCTCTAGTTATGCTCTTCCCCACAAGTGGAAACATTCTCTCTGTATCCACTCTATCAAATCCTTCCATAATTTTAAAGACCTCTATTAGGTCACCCCTCAGCCTTCTTTTTTCAAGAGAAAAGCGACCTAGCCTGTTCATCCTTTCCTGATATGTATAACCTCGCATTTCTGGTATCATCCTTGTAAATCTTCACTGCACCCTCTCCAGTGCCTCTATATCCTGTTTATAATATGGCGACCAGAACTATACGCAGTACTCTAAGTGTGGTCTAACCAAGGTTCGATACAGGTTTAGCATAATTTCCCTACTTTTCAATTCTATACCTCCAGAAATAAACCCTAGTGCTTGGTTTGCTTTTATTATGACCTTGCTAACCTGTGTCGCAACTTTTAGTGATTTGTGTATATGTACTCCTAGATCCCCTTGTTCCTCTACCCCACCTAGAATCGCACCCTCCAAGTGATAAGTGACCTACCTATTCTTTCTACCAAAATGTAATACCTCACATTTATCTGTGTTGAACTTCATTTGCCAATTATATGCCCAGTCTGCAAGCTTATTAATGTTCTCCTATAATGTCTTCTAGCCACCACGCCAAGCTTGCAGCTGGCTGGTCGGGACGAGGGCTATCCACTCTCCACCTGGCTCATGACTCCCCTCTGCAACCCCAACACTCCTGCCCAGCACTCATATAATGAGAGTCATGCTGCCACCAGGAACATCATCGAGCAGACCATCAGCCTGCTGAAGCAACGGTTCAGCTGCCTTGACCGCTTGGGAGGAGCCCTCCAGTCGTAGGCTGAGTGGGTGTCCCCAGCCCTTGCCACCAGGGATTGCGGGACCACCTCAGGAGACTGCGGTTCCAATGAATTACACCCCAGATCCCCGTTGCTCACCACATCCCCATCATTCCATCCTCTCGCAGGCCATATCACAGCGCAATGAGACACACCACAAAAAATCCAAACTGAATTAATGAATTTATCAATAATCAGTGAACACATATTTACAACAAAATATTAACTATTCACCCTTGTGCAATCCCTTAGTGGCTCTCGTTACTGTACCTTTGCCTACTCTAGTGCTCCTATAAAGTGTTGGCCCAGTGGCTGCAGCAGGGCTGGTGGAAGGCTGCTGAGTGTCCGTGCGGGAGACTTCAGATGGCCTTGCAGGACGCCCTCGACCAGCTCTGGGCCTGGATGACCCGGCTGTAGACTGCACCACCTCAGCATGGGTGGCAGCAGTCTGGGCTGGCTGGATGACAGGCAGCAACTAGGGCAATGGTGGAGTGGCAGTGGTGGGAGCAGGAATGCTATCATCATGAGAGAAGACAGCAGGTTCCTGCTCCACTGACCCACTGCCACTCCCCCGGGGCAGCATCTCAGCATCCCTAGCAATCTGTTGGAGCACAGATTGCTGGCCTGCTGCGACACCGTGAAAGCCCCGGTGGACGATGGTAGACCCAGCCATGATGGCAGTAGTCAGGGCTTGCGTGGCATCAAGTTGAGACTGCATGAGAGCAGTCTGAGATTGGATGCCACCAAGCATAGACTGCATTACAGCACTAAGACGATGTGTCACTTCTGCCTGTGCTGTAATGGAAGCTGCCAGATCGCCCATCACACGCGGCATCAGGTCTAGGTCGCCACGGTCTCTCTGGGAATCTACCATCCTTTGCAGACTGGAAATGATGAGCTCCATGGTGTGCGCAGAGCCTTGAGCAATATTTGAGGCGGACTCCTCCACGCTCATCATTGCCGAGAGGCTCTTGGACACCCTTGCCATTGCACCTATCATCTCCGTGTGCATGCCCATCACCCTTCTTTTAAATGCCTCCCCATCGAGGTCCTCATTTGAGTCCTGTACAGCAGAACTCATGCGTGAACCCGCCCTCCAGGGAGCTGGCCCCCAAGCTACCCTTTCCCCCTGGCCTTGCTGCAGCCTACTCGTCCCCAGTGCCTCACCCTGTGCAGATCCCACTATTATGCTAGCCTCTGAAGAACGCATAGTGCCAGTATCTGAGCTGGTGCCTGCAGGTGAGAGATACAGTGATGCGGTGTGTCCTTCCTCCTCCTCTTCTCCCGCTCGCTCTCTACTGTGCCCTCAGGGACAGGCTGCTCAGGTGCTTGCTCATTATCTGAAAGCATAAAGGCACAAGGGTCTGGTTAAGGTGAGGGGAGGGGGGCAGGAAGGGAGAAATGCATGCATAAAGCATGATTAGCTGGTAAGTGCAAAACGCTTGTGGGGTGAGGGGGAAGTGGGATGTGAGAAGAAGGTGTAGGGATGAACATACCGTTGTTGTCCCCAAGGGGATCAACGTCGCGGTGGCCATGGTGCCCACCACCTGGCGCCCAATAATCTGCAGCACTCTATTTTCCAGCACAGACAGTGATTGGGTGTTGACGTAATAAAGACTCACTACGCACTTGAACATAAAGCAAGGCTTTAATCAACTTGTAACAAAACATGGAGGTCTAGTTAGCAGTCACTAGCTTCCTGTTTCCAGATTGTCTCTGCCCAAGGTGGGCCCATGCCTGAGTATTTATACTCCCTGGACAGCGCCCCAGCTGGCCACCCAGTAGTACTTCCTGAGTTGTTACTTGCGATTTATGACATTCTTCCTCCCTAAAAGGTTTGGAATTCCAGTCTTCCTTTAACGGACTAGGCGGACCAGAAATAGCCGCAGACGTTTAGCTCTCTGCTTGTGACTGGAAGGCACGTCTCCCCGGACCGTGTCCTGGTCCCTGGGTCGCTTGGCCCGTACCGGTAAGTCAGTAGAGTCCGCGTCATCTTGATCATCCTGTGGAGGACTGGGAATATCATGACTCCGGGTGCGGGTCCCCACAGGTGCTGAGCTGGCCTCATCCCGGGTCGTGGCTGGAGATTGTCCGGCGTCCTGGTTTCGGGTGGCCATCCTACGGGGAGCGTCCAGCTCCCTGAGTTGATCCAGTAGCGTTGCCGGCAGATCCCCCGATGTCCCAGGCGGGGCGTCATTTTCATAGGGGTGCGGAGTGTTGATATCATTGTCGGGGGATCCTTCATCATTCGGGCCCGTGTGACCGGTTGGGCAGGGAGCCAGATCTCGGAGCGAGACGGTGGTCTCCCGGCCATCAGGGTACCGTACGTGCGCATACGTGGGGTTTACCTCCGTTAACTCCACCTCGTCAACGAGAGGGTCGTTTTTGGCAGACCGGACGAACCTCCGGAGTAGCACCGGGCCTGGAGCCACCAACCATGACGGTAGAGACGTCCCATGTGTAGAGCGACGCCGGAATTTGAAGAATCGCTCATGAGGCGTGACATTAGTAGATGTGGAGAGAAGAGACCTGATAGAGTGTAACGCGTCGGGGAGCACCGTTTCCCACTGCTGGTCCGGCAGGTTGCGTGACCTTAGTGCCAGACGGACAGCGTTCCAGATGATGGCATTGTATCGTTCAACCTGTCCGTTACCGATTGGGTGATATGGTGTCGTCTTACTTGAGGCGATTCCCCGTTGGGAGAGATAACTTTTAAGTTCACTCGACATAAAGGAGGGACCCCGATCAGTGTGGATAAAATTGGCCGTCCCGCAAAGGGAAAAGACCTGATCGAGGCATTTAATTACCGTAGAGGTAAGCATATTAGGGCAGGGGAAGGCGAAGGGAAAGCGTGAATACTCGTGCACCATCGTAAGTAGGTAGGTGTTCCTTGTCGACGAAGGCAATGGCCCTTTAAAGTCTATGCTGAGCCTCTGCATAGGCTGCATTGCATGTATGAGTAAGCCATCTGATGGGCGAAAGAATTGTGGTTTCAATTCTGCACAAATCCTACAGGAGGAGCATGTTTTCTTTACGTCCTCGGTTGAAAATGGTAGATTTTTGGAGCGCACAAAGTGCAACATGCGGGTCACACCAGGATGGCATAAGTCCATATGCAAATCCGCCAGAGTCGACGTTGACATTGAGGAGCAAAATGCCCGTGTGAAGGTATCTGGGGCCACGTTCTGTTTGCCGGGTCGGTAACAGATAGTATATCCAAAGGCAGCCAGCTCCATCCTCCAGAGTTGAATTTTATTATTTTTGATTTTCGTGCGCCTCCGGTTATCCAACATGAAGGCCACAGAGCGCTGGTCAGTTATAAGCGTAAAATGACGCCGAGCAAGAAAATGACCCCATTGGCGTACAGCCTCGATGATGGCCGTAGCCTCCTTCTCGACGGGGGGTTAATGGAGCTCGCTACCCTGCAAGGTTCTGGATAGGAATGCCACGGGTCGGCCACCTTGATTCAAGGTAGCGGAGATCGCCACCTCCGATGCATCGCATTCGACCACAAAAGGAAGATTTTCGTCAATGGAGCGAAGCGTGGCTTTCTCCAGCTGTCGTTTGAGGAGGTTGAAGGCAGAAATAGCCGTAGCTTCCAATGGAAAAGACTTCGCATGGAGCAGGGGCTGTATTTTATCGGAGAAGTGTGGTATCCATTTTGCGTAATAAGCAAACATGCCAAGTGCCCGACGAAGAGAGCCGAGGTTCGTCGGGGGAGGGAGCTCCTGAAGTGGACGAAGTCGCTCTGGGTCCGGTTTAATAACACCGTTGCCCACCCAGTAGCCAAGAATGTTCACCGATGGCACCGACTTCACCGATTTGGATTCGTTTAACGTTAAGTGGCGACGGCGGAGTACGTCAAAAAATCTCTGAAGATTGGCGTCATGCTCCTTTTGATCATGGCCGGCAATAGTGATATTGTCTAAATACGGAAAGGTATCCGTCAAGTTCTCTTGCCGGACTAGGCCATCCATGGCCCGTTGGAAGACGGCCACCCCATTGGTGACCCCGAATGGAAGGCGGCGAAACTGGAAAAGCCGACCATTGGCCTCAAAGGCCGTATACTTCTTGTCGGAGTCTTGCAGTGGCACCTGATGGTACGCGCTTTTTAAATCAAAGGTCGAGAATACCTTGTATTTGGCAAGGTTGTTGACCATGTCATCTATGCGTGGCAGCGGGTAGGCATCCAGATCGGTATATAGATTAATAGTCTGCGAATAATCGATACACAGACGTTTTTTATGTTGTTTTAAGGGATTCCTCACGATGACGACCTGAGCCCGCCAGGGAGATGAACATGGCTCGATAATACCGTCGACTAAAAGGCGAGAGATTTCCGCCTCAATAAACGCTCGATCATCTTGGCTAAAGCGCCGCGATTTGGTGGCTATGGGTTTACAGCGGGGGGGAAGATTGGCAAACAGGGAGGGTTCACCGAGTAAGGCCACCGAGAGTGCACAAAACGGCACCTTAGAAATGGTAAGCTCCGGCCTTGACCCTCCAAACTCAAAAGTGATCTTCTTGTGCTGCTTCTGGAAGTCCTGTCCCAGAAGCACATCACTGCATAAGTTTGCGAGTACTCCGAGCCGGGTGGAGAGATACGTGCGGCCGTTGAGGATGAGGTTGACCAGACAGAAGCCAGAAGAATTGGTGGTCAGAGTCGTCAGAGCCATTGCAATCTCCCTGTCCGAGGGATAAATGTGCAGTTTTAACCTGTTGACAGCCCGCTTACTAATGAAGCTGTCAGAGCTGCAGGAGTCGATTAGCGCGCTTAGAGTGTGCCCATTTACTGAAACCTTCGTGGCTGCATGGGACAAACTTTGGGGAAAAACAGCCGTGATGGGAGGAGGGGCAATTTTCCCTTCGGCAACTGTAGCCTTAACAGTAGTTCTTGGGGGAGGAGCAGCTCCATAGATAGCAGCTGTGAAGCTAACAGGAGCTCTCGACCGGTATACTTTAGAGGAGCGGCCTTTCTTGTTAGCAAAGGCCCGTGACTGGCATACCTTGGAAAAGTGTCCTTTCTTGCTGCAATGATTGCAGGTCACATTACGAGCCGGGCAAAATTTTCTGTGATGGCACGCCCCTCCACAAAAGAAACACTTTCTTCCTGATTGCCAGGATGCTGCTAGGGCGGGGTCGTCATCAGCGAAGGCCTCTAGGGTAGGGTCGTCGTCTGTTAGAGTAGAGTCAACATCAGTGGGGGCATCCGCCCGAGACCTACCGAAAGACTCATTAAAGGTGATAGCCGCCGCCCGTGCACGTGGTGGGAGATAAGTGTCTGCATTTTTCTTGGCCAAGTCCAAGGAACACGCCTGGTCATAAGCAGCCCGTAAATTGAGGGTTTTATTTTCCAGCAGGCGCTGACGTATAAAAGGGGACGCGATTCCATTGATAAAGGAATCGCGGATTAGTTCCTCTTGATACAGTTCAGCTGAAACTGCTTTAAGGTTACAATCCTTGCTGAGCCTGCGAAGTTTCTGGAGAAATTCATCGAGTGATTCCCCAGGCTGCTGCCGAGTTGTGGCCAGTAGGTGTCGAGCAAAGATTTCATTTGGGGACTTGACATATAGCTGCTGTAAGATTTCGATAGCAGTGTCATAGTCTATACAGTCCTCAATATAATCATACACATGAGGAGACACGTAGTTGATAAGCATTCGTAACTTATTAGGGACATCCGCCCCACATTCTTCAAGAAAGTTGCTAAAGGTACGAAACCAATGCTTCCATACCTTTGCTGCCGCAGGTGCATTCGGGTCCAGGTCGAGACGAGCGGGTCTAAGGAGTTTTTCCATGATGGATCAGTTTCTTGCCCAAGTTCCCTTCTGTGGTTTGAGTTGCAGCTGGTTGTTCCGAATCACCCAAAGCGTGCAGACGATATCAAGTTGATTAAATTGACGTAATAAAGACTCACTACGCACTTGAACATAAAGCAAGGCTTTAATCAACTTGTAACAAAACATGGAGGTCTAGTTAGCAGTCACTAGCTTCCTGTTTCCAGATTGTCTCTGCCCAAGGTGGGCCCATGCCTGAGTATTTATACTCCCTGGACAGCGCCCCAGCTGGCCACCCAGTAGTACTTCCTGAGTTGTTACTTGCGATTTATGACAGGTGTCACTCCTGCTCCCTCCTGTTGTGAGGCACCTTGGCCTGCAAGAAAAAGGAAAGTGTGTGAGTGAGTGTGGAGCAATGTGTTTGGGTGATGTGCCTGCCATAGTTGAATAGCTGTCATTGTTTGCAAGGTGTGAGATGTGGGTGTGAGTGTTGGTAGGTAGAGATTGTTGGTGGGTGAGTGCTGGGGGTGTGGGGTTTTGGGCAGTGTGTGAAGCCTGTGGATCAGATGGTGGTATGTAGCATTTGTTGAAGCATTGATTCACCCAGACCACCCGAGTGAGGTCGTTAAGTTTCTTCCTGCACTGTGTGTGGGTCCTGGGGACCACAGTGCTCCCCAAGATGTGCTGCGCTACCTCCCTCCTCATGGTGCGGAAGACTTGCAGCGAGGGCCTCCTGCCACTTGCCAGGTAGAGCACCGCCCTCTGTCTCTCCACAGCGAACGCCAACGCCTCCAATGCTTGATCGCAGAATCTGCAGGCTCTCTCCCTGGGACGTGGATCTGCCATGAGTACAGTTGCTTCAGACCTCTGGCTCCTTCTCCTTGACCTGCTGCTGCTTGCTGAAGCAGCTGCACAGCCAGCAATGCTGAGAATAAGGTTCTGCAGCATCAATGAACCTCCCCTTTAAGAACTGAAAAAAACCTGTGGCAATGATGACTTGCGATTAGACTACACCTGATATTGGTCCACTCTTTGAGTGTAACACCAATAAGCTTGGGCTTAAAGACTTGAATTAGCGCTCCAATCATTTCTTTGAGCAGTGAGCATGAATTTTGCGTGCAGTCTAAAGCATTAGCGCCTGCTGCTAATTCTCCAACTTTTCTAATGATACCGCCCATTCCTGGGCTATAATGAATTTCTAGCCCAATAAATCTGGTAATTTGTGAGCTAACACCAGAAAAAGTATGACCATGATTGTTATAAAAACCCAACTGGCTCACTACTGCCCTTCAGGGAACTTGCCATCACTACTCGGACTGGCCTACATGTGACTCCTGTCCCACAATATGTGGTTGACTCTCAATGCCCTTAGGTCAACTCGGAATTGTGCCTTGACAGCATCGTCCACATCCCAGGAACAAAATTTTAAAAATATATACAGTATACTCTTTCGTATCCGGCACCTACGGGACCAGGATGGTGCCGGTTGATGAAAAATTCCGGATGACAGAGAGGTCGGCAATTTTTAACACAAAAAAAAATAAAAACCACTGACTAACTCGGCCACCGCAGGAAACTCGGACTCGGAAAAACGAGTGCTGGATGGATTCGGCAAGATTACCGGTTATCTATTTTGCCGGTTATTAAAGAATTCCGGATGATTAAGTGCCGTTTAAACAAGAGTATATAAATACAAGTTGATGTTGTTGAATTTCTCAGGTAGAAACCATTGTCATTATTTAATAGCAGGTATTCACTAGACCCCGCCTTCATCTGCAATGCAATTACTGCTATATTTTCTGTAGAGATGGACAGTCTCTTTCTATCATTTTCACCAGAACATATTCCAAACTAGTAGTGAAACAATATTGTCCATGTGAGATTAGAAACAGCTAATTTAAGGATCTGGAGTCATTTTTAATTTGCCATTAGTGGAGCTGTCATATTAACTATAATAGATTAGCAAGCTCATTATAATTGAATGTGATTAGAAGAGGATGTGTTAATAAATCACTGAAGCTACTTTTTTCTGCTTCTGAGCCAGACAGCATTAAGGATGCTGGGGACATGCACAGGGGCACTACGACTGGGCACTTGCCAGACATTTTTAAATCAATGACTTAAACCTGAAATGATTTCAAACTTGACCATAGATCTGTCCAGGTTTTTATGATTTATAATATCTGCAAGAACAGTTTTCAGATTTCTAATTATAATATAAAATAAAAACAGAAAATGCTGGAAATACTCAGCAGGTCAGGCAGCATCTGCAGAGAGAGAAACAGAGTTAACATTTCAGGTCGATGACCCTTCGTCAGAACTGGAAAAAGTTAGAGATGTAACAGATTTTTAAGCAAGTGTGGGGGCAGGGAGAGGGGGGAGGGGAGGAAAGAACAAGAGGGAAGATCTGTGATAGGGTGGAAGCCAGGAGAGATTAAAAGACAAAAGGGATGATGGTGCAAGGTAAAAGGAGGTGGTAATGGGACAAGTTAAGAAACAAAAGATGAGTCGAGATGAGATGTGAATGGGAATGGCAGAATCATCAACAGCTGCCATGTGAAAAAAAAATGGGGGCAGAGGTTCTGGTCTGAAATTGTTGAACTCGATGTTGAGCCCAGAAGGCTGTAAAGTGCCTAATGGAAAGATGAGGTACTGTTCCTCGAGCTTACGTTGAGCTTCGTTGGAACAATGTAAGAGGCCGAGGACAGAGAGGTCAGAGTGGGAGTGGAGCGGAGAATTAAAGTGACAGGTGACCAGAAGCTCGGCGTCATGCTTATGGACTGAACGGTGGTGTTCTGCTTACTTGTACTTTTTCCAGTTCTGACGAAAGGTCATCGACCTGAAACGTTAACTCTGTTTCTCTCTCTACAGATGCTGCTGGACCTGCTGAGTATTTCCAGCATTTTCTGTAAATATTAAAAGGGTACTCAAAGGAAGGGTGGGGCCAATTAGGGACCAAAAAGGAGACCTTCTTATGAACACAGAGGGCATGGCTGAGGTACTAAATGAATAATTTTCATCTTTCTTCACTAAATAAGAGGATGCTGCCAATGTCACAGTAAAGGAGAAGGTAGTAGAGAAGTTGGATAGGATAAAAATAAAGAGGAGGTACATAAAAGTTTGCAGATAACATGAAACTTGGAAATGTAGTCAACAATGAGGAGGGTAGTAACAGGCTTCAGGAGGACATAGACAGACTGGTGAAATGGGCAGATACATGGCAGATGAAATTCAACGCGGAGGAGTGTGAAGTGATTCATTTTGGTAGGAAGAATGAAGAGAGGCAATATAAACTAAATGGTACAATTTTAAAGGGGGTGCAGGAACAGAGCCCTGGAGGTGCATGTACACAAGTCTTTGCAGGCGGCAGGACAAGTTGAGAAGGCTGTTAAAAATGCATACAGGATCCTTGGCTTTATCAATAAAGGCATAGGGGGAAAAATTGGGTTGTTTTGCGCCTCTCGTTAGCACCCCCGGGGGGCGCTAATGAGGCGCAAATCCCCTAGTGCCCGGGCGCGGCACCACTAACGCCTCCCGCAAAATTCAGCGAGAGGTTAGCGGCAGCGGTAGCTGGTAGCGCCCCGTGGCGATGACATCATCGCTATGCACAGGGCCCCGCTTGCGCCCTGGCTGCAAACTTCCCTTGCGCCCCCTGACCTATCGCTGGACGATATGTCCGACAGGATTGGGGCGTTTCTGCAGCGGTGGCGGCGCAACTTAAAGGGCAGGTGTCGGGCAGCCATTTTTATTTTGGCCGACTGCCGGCACCTGCCCCCTTTCCCTTTTTTATTCGGGGTGCCGGCCGCGATCGCTCAAGAGGAGTGCCGGGCTGTTTCCACAGCACCTCGCTCCCCGGTGGTCCAGCAGGGCCCCAGTGCGAGCAGCGCTAGGCCCCTCTCCTTTAATCAGGGGAGGAAGCCTGCAATGACGCGGCGCTACGTGCCTCCGCGCATGGCGCTGTTGCACAAAGTGTCACAAACTTCCGTTGTAGCGCCCCAAGCAGGAGGTGGAGCGCATTCCAGTGCGCCGCCTCCTGCTTGGGGCGCTACTACTGAATTTATGGCGGAGGGGCGCAAACTTTTTCGGGGCGCTAAAATTATTCCCCCATAGAGTACAAAAGCAAGGAAGTTATGCTAAACCTTTATAAAACACTGGTTAAGCCCTATCTTGTGTCCAATTCTGGGCACTACACTTTAGGAAGGATATCAAGGCCTTCGAGAGGGTGCAGAGGAAATTTAATAAAATGGTGCTAGGGATGAAAGACTTCAGTTACGTGGAGAGACTAGAGAAACTGGGGTTGTTCTCCTTAGAGCAGGGAAGGTTAAGGGGAGATTTGATAGAGGATTTCAAAATCATGAAGGGTTTTGATGGAGAAAATAAGGATAAAGGGGGAAAAATTCAGTTGGTTGTGCCTCCCGTTAGCGCCTTAAGAGGGCGCTAATGGGGCGCAAAGCAGCTAGCGCCCGGGCGCGGCGATGTTTGCGCCGCTCGCGAAATTAACTAGACATTTTGCGGCGGCGCTAAACACTACCGCCACGATCTCCTGCGCCGGCAGATCGTGACGTCAGTCGAGTGCGCAACGCCCCGGTATTGCCCCGGAGCAGATATGGAGTGGCGCCCCCTGCCTTACCGCCTGACGCTAGCAACGACAGGTTGAGGGGAGCGTTTTGCAGTCATGAAGGGACTGGGGGAGCGCTATTTAAAGGCGACCGCTTCCTGCCTTTTATTGTTGGTGCCATTTTTGAACCACGCATTCTGAGAGAGAGAGAGAGAGAGACTTCTGGAGAGATTCAACGCTGTGTGAAGGAGTTTTGGGTACTGAGCAGCACTTTGCAGGTTCATTTTGATTTGCCATTCCTTGTATCGATTTAGAAGAGACTGTGGGGGCTGCACTCTAAGCTCTTTCCCTGGTACTCTCCATTGTTCTTTCCAGCAGATTTGATGTGCAGGTCTCTCCAGGCAGAGATTCAAGGCTGCAATGAGCAGGATGTGGATTGAAAGCAAGATCAACCATCCCCTTTAAGAACTGGCCGGTGCCATTGTGTGTGTGTTCCATTGCTGACTGACATCACATGAGCTTCGCCAGCGCTCTGAGGTAGCGCCTCGCTCCTCGGCCTTTGCGCCTTAAGACAGGTGTGAAGCGCCTGATTTAGCGCTCCAATCACCTCCAGGGGCGATAAAAGTCAAGTTTGCAGTCGGTGGCGATAATTAGTGCCAGGTGCTAATCTTTGCGCCCGGCCGATAATTGCGCCCCAAATGGGGCGATACTGAATTTCTCCCCCAAACTGTTTACACTGGCAGAAGGGTCGGTAACCAGAGGACACAGATTTAAGGTAATTGGCAAAAGAACCAGCGGCAACATGAGGAAAACATTTTTACACAGCGAGTTGTTATGATCTGGATTGCACTGCCTGAAAGGGTGGTGGAAGCAGATTCAATAATAACTTTCAAAAGGGAATTGGATAAATACTTGAAGTGGAAAAAATTGCAGGGCTATGGGGAAAGAGCAGGGGAGTGGGACTAATTGGATAGCTCTACCAAAGAGCCGGCACAGGCATGATTGGCCGAATGGCCTCCTTCTGTGTTGTATCATTCCGGCGCGGAACGCGATGGCTGCCATATTGGGTAGGTCGGCAGCGCTGCTATTTTAATTACTAGGAGCGTGACGTCAATCGGCATTATAATTATAATTTTAGTGATGTTGGTTGAAGGATAAATATTGGCCAAGGCAATGGGAGAACTCCTTTGAATAGTGCCATGGAATCTTTTACAACTACCTAAGAGGGCAGACGAGGTCTCGATTTAATGTCTCATCTGAAAGAAGGCGCATCTCTGACAATGCAGTGCTCCAGCCTCAGTACTGCACTGAAGTGTCAGCCAAGATTATGTCTCTGGAGTGGGGCTTGAACCAGTGTCCTTCTGATGCAGAGGGAAGGGTGCTGCCAATGAACCAAGGCTGACAATTGTACCCTCCTGTAGCCCCCCAAACTCCAGCATGGTCAGTGCTGAAGGGCACTGGTGGGCGAGATTCTAGGATAACCACCAGGGGTGCGTCCCAAGGATTTTGGGGCCTATAAGCATTGTCCCTAAAATTCCACAGGCGTTCCACTAGCCCTGTGCTGTAACTCTGGCGGGAGACTGGTGGGAGCCCCCTCCCCCCAAAGGAAACAGCTGGTGGCAGTCGTTTACATCGTTTTAGTTCCGCAACTCTCCATCCAGAATTACAGCAGGAGGCTGGGAGAAGCCCCATCAAATTTCAGAGCCACAGTACTGGGGGCAATTTTAACCTAATCGCCCATTGGGAAATTGACGGGATCGGGTATATCGCTGGTTTTACACTCCGCCCAATTTTACTCTCCATTGAAGTCAGTGGAGAGTAATATTGGGCGGGATGTAAAACAAGCGTTACACCCGATCCTGTGGGCTTCCCGCCCGGCGTGTTAGGTTAAAGTTACCACCATAATCTTGCTACAGTTTTTACTTTGGTGCAATAAATAACCACCCACTTGAAAGATTAAGCCCTGGCCTGACCTGACTCCGAGCAGGAAGCATTGCATTCAATAATTCTATCTTCCAACATAGGTCATTCATTCACTTCTTAAAATCATGAATGTGTGGTTAGAATCCAAATGATGTTGAGGTAGATTTACCTGTTTGTTCACATTCTACCCAATTACTGTACTGCCGGTGTGGGTCCAGAATAAACTTGAAGCACGTTGACAGATGGCAATGTCTGATGTTGTAAAAATAGATTCAATTATGAGTAATCAGAATCCATTGATTGGCAGGGTATTTAGGCAAAGAAAATCAGCATCCTGTGCCAAGACTGCTTTACCTAATTAAAAATAGGCAAATATGCATTTTTAAACATTACCCACAATCAGAAAATCAGAGCATGCTAGTTATCTTGGCTTTAGTCCAATAGAAACAGCTTCCATGTTTGGCTTTGGTGCCAAGATGAAGTGATATTCTAATGCTCAAACCTTGTGATTAATGGCCATTTTCTCTTTCATTAATCTTTTACTACACCTATAACTATATGTACAGGTATACAATTTACATTGTATTAGCCAAGAGGCTTGCTAAACTATGAGACAGCAGCCCCAGAATTCCTTGGGGACCCTGCTGCTGTTTGCGGGGTCAATGAGGACAACTAATTTGCATGGACCAGGTGGGTGCAAGCAACACTTGGGCAATCTCCGGCGCCCGCCTGCCGGAAACTCCAGCGCCTGCCACCCATGAGGTGGTGGGAGGAGTTACCCAGCCCCTTCCCCCAGACTTTGGCCATTATACCTTCAGCCCCCTGAGCAAGAGGGTCGATTGCCAGCCATTAAAAGAAATTAAGATGGTCTTCAGGGGTCCACACCAATACCTAGTCTGGACCCCGCACATGCGCCCTTGTGGAGGCCGGTATGTCTCTACTTCCTACACAAACAGCCCCAACTGTGAATCAGGAGTAGGAACTCCTGGCTTAGGGAGTCCCGCCCCGGGCCCAGTCCCCTGCCTGTAATTTTCTTTGCAAGGGGCGCACGGAAGTTGCGCTTTTTACAAGTCAATGATAAAACACCCAGAAATAGCTGAGACCCAGTACAACCTGGTCTCTGAGGGGGAAGGGGGTGTGTTCCATGGGTCTTGCACTGGAGTCAGGGCAACGTTCCTAAAAATGAGAGAGCTGACAAGTACAGGTCAGTTCTCAGCTGACCTTAAGAAGTAGTCACAACAAAGCTGAGAGAAAAGCTTGGATTGGCCAGCTCTCTTTTGAGGATCATTTTCTCTCTGTAAGGTTTTGTTGTTTCCAACCAAATTCAGAACTTGTGCTGGTTTTGCTAAAAATGTCATTTGGTGCAGTTTCCACTAAAACTCGGCCCTGTTGACGAGCTTGCTTCACAGTATTTTACTTAGCGTCTGGCTAACATCTAATGAAGCTCAGTTAGACTGAAGGCAGTCACAGAAAGAGAGGAGTATTGGACAGGACCACAATCATTCATATGCAGTGAGTTACCTGTCCCTGTGCACATGTTGGACATGAAAAATGGTGCTGCATGTTGAAATTTTGCTATGGACTCATGGGGGGGGGGGGGGGGATTTTTCGGGGGGTCAGCGGGCGTGTTTGGTGGTGGGTTGGCTGGGAACAAAAATTTTGACAGTGGGTTGGGAACCCGCTGTCAACCCGCCTCCATGCTAGTCTCCCAGATATCAGGTCTGTCATCGCTGAACAGACCCGACAGATAGAGAGGGATGGGTAGAGGTGCAAGGTAAGTTGGTGTGAGTAAGGATGTGCAGGTGTAGGGTAGGGAAGGCAGAGTGATGGGGATGTGATGAGAGGCACAGCAGGATGAGGTTGAGTGTGGCTTGACAGTAACGTTTCGTGATCTACTGAGATCATTGAAAGGTTTGCACCACTGCAGCCTGGTCCTCCTAACGACATCCCTGCTTGTGTCCTCCTGTGCAATTTGCAACCAGGCTGCGTTGATCTCCTAGGGAGGTCTCTTCCACTCATGGGAAGGGAAGAGAACCTCCCTGCATGCTGTGACTCCCTCCATGAGCATATGGAGGGAGTCATGGAAGATCCTGGGTGCAGCCATGCACCTTTGTGCAGTGCTTGTCAGTGTTTGCAGTATCTCAATGCTGTAGAACACTAACAGCAGAACTGTCAAAATCAATTTGGACATGGCCCCTTTAAGGAAACTGGCTGATGACGCATCATCAAGTGACGTCATCAGATCCGCTTCCTTCAATTGGACCGGGAAACGCACAGGGCGGGCTTAACAAGCCCAATCAATGTAAAATTATTTTCACAGAGTGGGATGGAGCCAACAGCAGAGTCGCACTCCGCCACTGACCCCGGCCGCCCCGGACCCGCCTCGGTAGGTGAAATCGAGGCCATGCTTACTAGGAATTGGTTTGAGACTGGCCAAACTTATTTCACTCAGGATTCATAAAGTCTCCAGAAAAGAGGAGAGTTTCCTTTTAGTCTGGTTTGGTTTCAAACCCAGCCCCAGGAGGCAAAACAGCAGTGTACTACCCAATCCCTGACATTCTCGTTTTCCAAAGAACTATTATTTGTACAATAAAGGCCACATTAGAACATACACCAGAAATTATTTTATCTCCTCATGTGTTCATTAAAAACTTTAAAAATGTTTTTATTTTTTATTTCTTAGCTTGGTTCTTACGGTGTTCTCGAGGATTTCCTGCTCTTCCACCCACCCAACATTATTCAGCTCACAGTTTTATACTTCAAGTATCTTAACAATGAGAACACATTTATATACACAAGCTAAGAAGAGTTTTTGAGTAAAGCTTATTGAATTTCTTCTTTTGATTTTCATTTTTCCTACCTTTCTTCGACTCTTTTCTATTCCTTTGCCCTTTTTATTGAATCGGCATTTTGGCTGTTTCCTTTTGACCTTTGTATTTGATTCTATTCATTGTTCACATTATTCTTCCACATACCCTCTCTTGCTCCACCCTTCTCCCCAAGTATAAATTTGTAAATGCACATTGTCAGGCTTCAAGAACTGACAGGTCAGCCAGGGTGGAAACCCATAAAATAGCAGCTGGGAAGGTCATTTTATGAGTCTCCAAACTGTCTTTTGTGTTTGGATAGTATTTGAGCAGTCCAACATTCTGTATAATAAGAGTGGGTCAGTAAGCAGCGTAGAAGGGCCATTGTGTGCCATCAGTGGCAAACACTTCTCCCTGAGTAAGGAGCGAATTTCCATCAAATATAGGAATCTTTGTGGACATTGCAGTACAGAACAGAACTGGCAACTAAATATTGCAGGTTCTAACAATCAAAAAGGATAGGGAAGGAAGAAGGGGGTGGGGTAGCTGTACTAATTAGAGATAACATAACGGCAGTAGAAAACTAACAGAAGATTAGAAACTGAATCCATATGGATTGAAATAAAAGATACGAAGGGATCGAGCACACAAATAGGGCTATACTACAGACCACCTAATAGTCAAAAGGAGGTGGAGGAAGAAATATGTCAGCAAATATGTGAAATGAGTAAAGGGCATAGAATAATAATCATGGGTGATTTTAACTATCCCCAAATAAGTTGGCAAGAAAAGGTAGCAGAAGAGATACAGGGAATGGAGTTTTTACAGTGTGTGCAGAACTCCTTTCTTACCCAGTGTGTAAAAATTCCAACAAGAGAGGGAGCACTGCTGGATCTGGTAATGGAAAATGAACCAGAACAGATAAGAGAAGTAAGTGTAGGGGAACATCGAGGCAATAACGATCACAGCATAATAAGGTTTAAGATAAAGATTGAGAAGAACATAAGTAAGACAAAGACCAAAATAATAAATTGAATAAAAGCTGATTTTAAGGGGATGAAAATGGAACTAGGAAAAATAAACTGGAAAAAGTTACTAACAAACAAAGAAATAGAACAACAGTGGGAAACATATCAAATGGTAATCAATAGAGTTCAGGAGAAATATATCCCACTAAAAAGCAAGAACAAACTAGTCAGTAATGATACACCATGGATGAATAAAGAAATAAGGGCATAATTGAAACTAAAGTATATAGATAACAAAGGAAAGGATGACAAAAGGAATATGAAAAGGTTAGGAAAGAAGCAAAAAAACAATTCCTAAGGAAAAGTGAAACTAAAAAATTAAATTATCAAGGAATATAAAAAAAACTAGTAAAGTATTCTACAGACACAAAAATAACAAAAGAAAAATTAGAATAGGGATAGGGCCACTAGAGATGATGGGGGCGATTTTGCCAGCCCTGGGGAGGTGGGTTTGGAGGCGTGACTGCCAGGAAAATGGCAGAAACTGGGAGCGGGTACTGGGACCGTGCCATCTTCCCAGGAGACGGATACCCGACTCGCGCTGGGACCCGTCTCCTCGAGGCAGGCAGTTAAGAGGATTATCCCCATTTTTCCAACAAAAGTGTGGGCTTCCCGACATCAGGAAACTCCGCCAGGGTCAGCGAGGCGAGCAGTGGGTCTGTGGGGGTCGGAGGGGTCGAAAAGTGTACTGTGGAGGTGAGTGATGGGTGCAAGTGTGGAGAGGTAAGTAGTGAGGTGAGTGAAAAGTGTTAGAAAATGTTTCCTTACCTTTGTTTCTTCCTGCAGGCTTCAATCGTTGGGGATCCGGAGGCTCCGGCATCTCCACAGCAGAGATGACAGAATGGCTGCTTCATTCTCCGATGCAACAGCCATCTGCTTTCTGCTCAGGAAATAGGTTTGGTGAGTCTTGAGTACAAGAACTCACCAAACAACAGAGAATGGCAGTGTTTGACATCTTCACAGAGCTGTCAAACGATGACAATTCATCTGTCAAAAATTTTTGATGAAACGTCATACGCTGACGTTCTCTGTCACCGGCTTTCCCTTAATTGGCCTGCTAAACCCGCTGGGCGGGCTTAACAAGGTTAATCAAGGGAAAATAGCGTGGATTGGCTGGACATCGATGGAGGCGGGACTAAAACCCGACAAGCAGCAGTCCCGCCTCCAACGCACCCCCATTGGCAAAATCACCTCCGTAATGTCAGTGAAATGGCAGAAATATTAAGTAATTGCTTTGCCTCGGTATTTACCAGGGAGACTAACAGCGTGGACATGAGAAGAGATCAAAAAAGATATAAAACATTTAAGATAGAAAGGGGGGAGATAATTGATAAACTAATCAAACTTAAAGAAGCGTCACAGACCTGTTTCTCTCTCCACGGATGCTGCCTGGCCTGCTGAGTGTTTCCAGCATTTTCTGTTATTTCAGATTTCCAGCATCCGCAGTATTTTGCTATTGTATTAGAGAGGATAAAACCCTGGTCTGGATAGATAACATCCACACATAGTAAAAGAAGTTAGAGAAGGGATAGCAGAGGCACTATTACACATATATAAAAATTCATTACAAAAGGGAATAGTGCCAGAGGACTGGCGGACAGCTAATGTGATTCCTATATTTGAAAATGGAGATAGAACAAGTCCAGGGAACTATAGACCAAATAGCTTAACGTCGGTGATAGGAAAGATAATGGAATTCTTACTCAAAGATGTAGTAGAAAAACATCTAGAAACTGAAAATATAATAAAGAGTAGTCAGCACGTATTCCAAAAGGATAGGTAAAGCTTGACCAACCTTACTGAATTCTTTGAAGAATTAACAAAGAGGGTAGACAAGAGTAATGCAGTAGACGTACTATATTTGGATTTCCTAAAGGCCTTTGATAAGGTACCACATAGTAGACTCATGACTAAAGTCAGAACATGTGGAGTTAGGGGACAAGTAGCAGAATGGATAACAAGGTGGCTACAAAACAGGAAACAGAGAGTAGCAGTCAAAGGTAGTTACTCATATTGGCAAAAGGTGGAAAGTGGTGTTCCACAAGGATCGATGCTGGGACCATTCTTGTTCACCATTTACATAAATGATTTGGACTCGGGAATCGAAAGTACAATTTCAAAATTTGTGCATGGCACCAAATTTGGGTGTATAGTTAATATAAAGGAGGACTGCAACAAAATACAGGCAGACATTAATAAAGTTGCAGAATGGGCATGTAATTGGCAAATTAACTTCAATATAGATAAGTGTGAGGTGATTCATTTTGGTAGGAATGATAAAGAGGCCGCATATCCTTGGAAAATAAGTGTCTAAATGGGGTAGAGGAACAGAGGGATCTGGGGGTACAGATACACAGATCACTAAAAGTAGCGACGCAGGTTAATAAGGCCATAAAAAAGCAAACAAAGCACTGGGGTTCATTTTTAGATGGATAGAATTTTTAAAACAGCGAAGTTATGTTAAACTTGTGTAGAACCTTGGTTAGACCCCACTTGGTGTACTGTGAACAGTTCTGGTCTCCATATTATAAAAAGGATACAGAAGCACAGGAGAAGCTATAAAAAAGGTTTACTAAAATTATACCAGAACTGAGAGGTTATATCTAACAGGAAAGATTGAACAGGCTGGGGCACTTTTCTCTCGAAAAAAGAAGACAGAGGGGTGGCCTGATCTTTAAGATTATGAAAGGGTTTGATAAGACAGACATAGAGAAGATGTTTCCACTTGCGGGCGAGACCAGAACTAGGGGCCATAAATACAAGATGGTCACTAATAAATCCAATAGGGAATTCAGGAGAAACTTCTGTCAGTGTCAGCTGTGGCTCAGTTGGTAGCATACTCGCCTCTGAGTCAGAAGGTTGTGGGTTCAAGTCCCACTCCAGGGACTTGAGCACATAAAGCTAGGCTGACACTCCAGTGCAGTGCTGAGGGAGTGCTGCACTGTCGGAGGTGCTGTCTTCCTGATGAGACGTTAAACCAAGGCTCTGTCAGGTGGATGTAAAAAATCCCATGGCACTATTTCGAAGAAGAGCAGGGGAGTTATCCCCGGTGTCCTGGCCAATATTTATCCCTCCATCAACATAACAAAAAAAAGCTGATTATCTGGTCCTTATCACATTGCTGTTTGTGGGAGTTTGCTGTGCGCAAATTAGCTGCCGCATTTCCCACATTACAACAGTGACTACACTCCAAAAAAGTACTGTAAAGCGCTTTGAGACATCTGGTGGTCGTGAAAGGTGCTATATAAATGTAAGTCTTTCTTTACTAGAGCGTGGTTAGAATGTGGAATTCACTACCACAAGGAGTAGTTGAGGCGAATAGCCTAGATACATTTAAAGGGAAGCTAAACAAATGAGGGAGAAAGGAATAGAAGAATATGTTGAAGGGTTAGATGATGAAGAAGGGTGGGGGGGAGGCTCACGTGGAGCATAAACACTGGCATGGACCTGTTGGGCGGAATGAATGGCCTGTTTCTGTACTGTAAATACTATGAAATGATAGGAGCATAGGACAGGAGTAGGCCATTCAGCCCCTCAAGTCTGTTCTGCCATTCAATGAGATCATGGCTGATCTGTATCTTAACTCCATCCACCTTCCTTGGCCCCATACCTTGTCTAGCAAAAATCTATTGATCTCAGATTTAAAATGATTAATTGAGCTAGCAGCCACTGCTTTTTGTGGGAGAGAATTCCACATTTCTATCACCCTTTGCCAGAAGATGTATTTCCTGACTTCTCTCCTGAACGGTCTGGCTCTGATTTTAAGGATATGTCCCCTTGTCCTAGACCCCCACCAGCGGAAAAAGTTTCTTTCTATCTACCCTATCAATTCCTTTGAAAATCCTAAAAACCTCAATCAAATCACCCCTAAATCTTCTATATTCCAGGGAATACAAGCCAAGTTTAATGTAATCTCTCCTCATAATTTAACCCTTGGAGCCCTGATAACATTCTGGTGAATCTGTGCTGCACTCCTTCCAAGGCCAATATCTCCTTTCTAAGGTGCGATACCCAGAACTGTATACAGCGCTCCAGATGTGGTCTAACCAGGGCTTTGTATAGTTGTAGCAAAACTTCCTCCCCTTTATATTCTAGCTCTCGAGTTATAAAGCCTAGCATTCCATTAGCCTTTTTGTTTACTTTGTACCTGACTGCTACATTTCAGTGATTGTGTACATGGACTCCTAAATCTCTTTGGACCGCCACTGTTCCTAACTTCGCACCATTTAAAAGATACTTGGACCTATCCTTTTTTGGTCCAAAATATATCACCTCACACTTGCCTGCGTTGCAATCCATCTGCCACAGTTTTGCAAACTCACTTACTCTATCAATGTCTCTTTGTAATTTGATGCTCCCATCTGCGCTACTTTTTAAAAATTATTTGTTCACAGGATGTGGGCATCGCTGGCAATTTATTGCCCATCCCTAATTGCGCTTGAACAACTGAGTGGCTTGCTAGGCCATTTCAGTGGGCAATTAAGAGTCAACCACATTGTTGTGTGTCTGGAGTGACATATAGGCCAGACCAGGTAAGGATGGCAGATTTCCTTCCCTAAAGGACATTAGTGAACCAGATGGGTTTTTGTGACAATCTGTTAGTTTCATGGTCACCATTAGTGATACTAGCTTTTTATTCCCGATTTATTTAATTAATTCAATTTAAATTCCACAGCTGTCATGGTGGGATTTGAACTCATATACTCCAGATCACTGGTCCAGGCCTCAGGATTACTAGTCCAGTAATATAACCACTACACTACAATGCCTGAGAACTATACCACCAATCTTTGTGTCATCGGCAAACTTCGATATATGTCTCTCTATTGTGTTATCTAAGTCATTAATAAATATAGTGAATAGTTGAGGCCCCAGCACAGATCCTTGAGGGACACCACTGGTCACTTTCTTCCAATTTGAGTGCGTACCCATTATCCCTATTCTCTGTCTTCTATCGCCTAACTAATCTCCTAACCAGGTCAATGATTTGGTTTCAATTCCATGAGATTTAATTGCAGCTAACAGTCTCTTATGTGGAATCTTATCAAATGCCTTCTGGAAGTTCATATAAACTACATCCATAGACATTCCCTGTTTAGTTACTTCCTTTACTTACTTTAGTTACTTCCTCGAAAAATTCATTAAGTTCGTTAGACATGACCTCCCCTTTACAAATCCATGTCGGCTCTCTCTACTCAGCTCAGTCACTCTGTCCTTATTTATAGATTCCAATAACTTCCCATTAACAGATGTTAAACTAACAGGTCTATAATTTCCTGGTTCTCATCCTTGTTTTCAAATCCCTCCATGGCCTCTCCCCTCCTTAGCTCTGTAATCTCCTTCAGCCCTGTAATCCCCCTAGACCTCTGCACTCCACCTATTCTGTCCTTTTGAACATCCCCGATTTTAATTGCTCAACCATTGGCAGTCGTGCCTTCAGCTGCCTAGGTCCGAAGCTCTGGAATTCCCTCCCTGAATCTCGATGCCTCTCCGCTGCTCTTTTTTCTACTTTAAGGCTTCTCTTTCCTCCTTAAAACCTACCTGTTTGACTAAGGTTTGGTCATCTGCTCTAACATCTCCTTATATGGCTCAGTGTCAAATGTTGTTTTTTTTGATAACACTTCTGTGCAGCGTCTTGGGACGTTTTATTACGTTAAAGGCGCTATATAAATATAAGTTGTTGTTGGTTTCTCTTTTTCACCTTTTTAAATAACGGAGTTACTTTATTTTTTATTCATTCCTGGGATGTGGGCGTCACTGGCAAGGCCAGCATTTATTGCCCATACGTAATTGCCCTTGAGAAGGTGGTGGTGAGCCGCCTTCTTGAGCAGCTGCAGTCCGTGTGGTGATGGTACTCCCACAGTGCTGTTAGGTAGGGAGTTCCAGGATTTTGACCCAGTGACGATGAAGGAACGGCCGATATATTTCTAAGTCAGGATGGTGTGTGACTTGAAGGGGAACTTGGAGGTGGTGGTGTTCCCATGCGCCTGCTGCCCTTGTCCTTCTAGGTGGTAGAGGTCGCGGGTTTGGGAGATGCTGCCGAAGAAGCCTGGTGAGTTGCTGCAGTGCATCTTGTAGAATCATAGAATGGTTACAGCACGGAAGAAGGCCATTCGGCCCGTCGAGCCATGATCGAGTACAACGTAGCGTTTGAAACAGAGAAACACAAAACATCTACTAAGGCTAGAATTTTCTTCGGGGAGGCAAGTTGGGGGCTGGGTGTGGGGGGGTCCAAGGTGGTGGGAAACCCGGGAGGCCAGGTTCCCACAGGCCTTGCCGACTTTACCGGCAGGGCCTAATTTGAATGTGAGGCCTCGGTTTCCCACCCGCAGCCAGCCAGCTTCAGAGGCTGGCTGGCTGCAGGCAGGTAGGCCTCAGTTGCGAGGGGTTGGTCCATGGGAGGGGGGTCGGCAATGGGCGGGGTGGGGGGGGCAGGTTTGGAAATCGGGAGGAGGTCGGCAATCAGCGGGGCCGGGGGTGATGGGAATCGGGAGGGAGAGAGAGGATCGACGGGGGGGTTGCAGGATCGGCAGGGCATCAGGGATAGGGGAGGTCGGGGATAGTCAGGCAGGCGGGGATCGTGAGGGAGGGGTCAGCCGGGGATTGGGGGGGACATCGGCCAGGGATCGGGGGGGGGCGGAAGAACGGCAGGTGGTGCCGGAGGATCGGGGCCGGCCTCATCATCATCGTTGGTTGGGGAGGCCTGAGGGGTGCAGGGGAGGCCTGGGAATGCGATCGAAGGCCTCGTGAGGGGGTCTCCGATCGCGGGGGGCGGCGTGGGTATGGTCGGGTCCCTGGATCCAGGAGGTAGGTATAAATCCACTTACCTCCTGGATGCAGCAGTCCCCACCTTGGTTTAACTGCCGGGTTTCACACAATTCCCCAGGCAGTTAAACTCAAAATAGAGGGACAAATAGAGGTTTCCAGCCTCATTACAATATTTAAATTGAGGTAACGCCCCCTGGGAGCGGGTTGGTTGCCCACCCCCTGTCCCGCCCCCGTCCCGGCTCCGGTTACACCGGAAGTGGGCGGGTTGGAGGCAGGATCAGGTTGGGAATCCCACTTTTAACACTTTAATGGCCCCCACGCTCCAAACCCACCCATTTTTTAATGGGAAAATTCTGGCCTAAGATTCTAGATTTGGGTAAGGCCGACTTCAATGGGATGAGACAGAGACTGTTCACAGTAAACTGGGCAAATCTGTTAATGGGTAAAACGACAGAAGATCAGTGGGAGAGGTTCAAAAAAGAATTTAATGTGATACAGAACCAGTTTTACCCCCGAGGGGCAAGAGCTCTACTTGCCAAATAAACAGCCATGGATGACTAAAGAGGTAACCGACAGCATAAAACTAAAAGAAAAAGCATACAAAAATGCAAAAAAAAGCACAGATCCTGGCGAATGAGAAAGACACAAAGAACAGCAAAGGGTCACAAAACAGATAGTAAGAGCTACAAAAAGAGACTATGAAAAGAAACTTGCAAGGACTATCAAAATCAATATGAAGAATTTTTACAATTACATAAGGAAGAAGAGGGTAGTCAGGAGAAATGTTGGCCCCTTAAAAACTGAAAGCAGTGATATTGTCAATGGTAATATTGAGTCAGGTACAGGAACTCAATAAAGTTAATGTAAGTAAAATAACAGTAATGAAGAAAATATTCTAAAGAGTGACAAAATCCCAGGACCAGATGGTTTCCATCCCAGAGTTTTAAAGGAAGTAGGTGAGCACATTGCAGATGCCCTAACTATAATCTTGCAAAATTCTTTTGATTCAGGAACCGTTCCTTTAGATTGGAAAATTACGCATGTCACTTCTTTAAGAATGACGAGAGAGGGAAACCAGAGAATTATAGACCAGTTAGCCTAACATCTGTTGTCGGGAAATTACTAGAGTCTATCATTAAGGATAGGGTGACTGAACACCTCGGAAATTTTCAGTTGATCAGAGAGCCAGCATGGATTTGTGAAAGGTAGGTCATGCCTGACAAACCTGATTGAATTTTTTGAGGAGGTGACTAAAGTAGTGGACAGGGGAATGTCTATGGATGTTATTTATAAGGACTTCCAGAAGCATTTGATAAAGTCCCACATAAAAGACTGTTAACTAAAGTAGAAGCCCATGGGATTGAGGACAAATTATTGACCTGGTTAGGAATTTGACTGAGCGTCAGGAGACAGGCAGTAGGGATAATGGGTAGGTACTCAAATTGGTAGGATGTGACTAGTGGTGTCCTGCAGGGATCTGTGTTGGTGCTTCAACTATCCACAGTATTTATTAATGACTTAGATGATGGCATAGAAAGTCATATATCCAAATTTGCCAATGACACAAAGATATGCGGCATTGTAGGCAGTGTAGATGAAAGCATAAAATTACAAAGGGATATCGACAGATTAAGTGAATGGGCAAAACTGTGGCAAATGGATTTCAATGTAGGCAAATGCGAGGTCATCCACTTTGGACCTAAAAAGGATAGAGCAGGGTACTTTCTAAATGGTGAAAAGCTAAAATCAGTGGAGGTCCAAAGAGACTTAGAGGTCCAGGTACATAGTTCATTAAAATGTCATGAACAGGTACAGAAAATAATCAAAAAGGCTAATGGAATACTGGCCTTTATATCTAGAGGACTAGAATACAAGGGGGTAGAAGTTATGCTGCAGCTATACAAAACCCTAGTTAGACCACACCTGGAGTTGTGAACGAATAAGCCATATACCTATTGAGAAAAATACACCATTCTATGAAAGAATTCTGGCCTTATTAAAACATGACAAACTGAGTTTGGAAATCTAAAAACCTAACAATGGAGAAGCTGTATTATTAACAGCATTCTGGCTATGGGGATGGGATGGTTGTTGACACTGAATCAATAACCTTATTGAAACAGAAGGTTGGAGGCTCCTGTCGGTCTGAATCTTTGGAAAGAAGACAATGGTGCATCCTGGTTAAGGTGTTCTAAGTTACACTTCGTAAACAAGCACATAAAATTAAGAAACGTATGCCTTCGTAAAAATGACATCAAGTAAAAGAAACACCTGCCGTCACACCGTTTTTGTGTTAAGCTTAAGACACCTACACAGGAGATATGATTCTGTGTTACAACCAGCTGAGGTGACTAAGAATTGCACAGATCACCCTGGTTGAGGTGTTTTAATTTACACTTCATAAAGAGACACAAACAGAAGGCCTTAGTAAAAATGACATCAAATAGATGCACCTGCTGTTACACCGTTTTTTATGGTGAGCTTCGAACACCTAGGATAGAGACATAATTCTGTGTTGCTACCAACTGAGGTGACTGTAAGAATAGCAGGGTCAGCAGAAAAATGACTAGAGATAATTAGCTTACATCAGCAGAAAACTTCAAAGGAAATACCACTGAAAAAGGATATAAATATTGATCTTTCAAATGGGATGATAGTCTTGCTGTAAAGGGGCAAAGCAATTCTCAGGCTTCAGAGGCGGCTCTGTAAGTCTACAACTCTTTGTATCTCGGGGATCAAGGTACTGTATTTGATTTTGGTGGATATCCTGAATAAACTTTAAGAACTGTAAAACTGTAGCGAAGTTAAGATTTGAGAATAAGGATCTCTGATAAAAGAATTGTAAGCTTTCTCTTTTTGGAACTGTTAATGTTGCGATTGAATCACCAACTGTAAAATACATGTCGGTTCTTTAATAAATCTATGTATTTTTAGAAATAACAACAGAAAACGCTGGAAAAACTCAGCAGGCCAGGCAGCATCCGTGGAGAGAGAAAGAGAGTTGACGTTTCAGGTCGATGACCTTTCATCAGAACTGTGAAGAGCCGGAAATCAAATAGATTTAAGGCCAGAGTAAAGCTGGGAAAAGGGGGAGGGGATAAAAGAACAAAGGGGGAGATGAAGAGACATTAAGAGACATTAAGAGATATGCAAGGCTAGAGGTGGTGTAAATGTGACAGATTAAGGCTGAAAGAAGTGTGAAATCCACTGGCAGAATGAAGGACAGCTGCCAGCTTCTAGGAGGAAAAAAAAGGTGGGGGGGGGACAAATAAAAGGGTGGAAAAAAAAATATAAATGTGATTGGAGCTGAGGTTATGATCTAAAATTGTTGAACTCGATATTGAGTCCAGAGGGCTGTAGCGTGCCTAAACGAAAGATGAGGTGCTGTTCCTCGAGCTTACGCTGCGCTTCCGTGGAACAGTGTAATAGGCCGAGGACGGTGAGGTCAGAGTGGGAGTGAAGCGGTGAATTAAAGTGACAGGCCACCGGGAGCTCGGGGTCCCCCTTACGGACTGAACGGAGGTGTTCCGCAAAGCGGTCACCCAATCTGCGTTTGGTCTCCCCAATGTAGAGGAGACCACATCGTGAGCAGCGAATACAGTATACTAAATTGCAGGAAGTACAAGTAAATCGCTGTTTCACCTGGAAGGGGTGTTTGGGGCCCTGGACAGTGGGAAGAGGGGAGGTGTAAGGGCATGTGTTGCATCTCCACGGAAGCGCAGCGTAAGCTCGAGGAACAGCACCTCATCTTTCGTTTAGGCACGCTACAGCCCTCTGGACTCAATATCGAGTTCAACAATTTTAGATCATAACCTCAGCTCCAATCACATTTATATTTTATTTTTTCCACCCTTTTATTTGTCCCCCCCCCACCTTTTTTTTCCTCCTAGAAGCTGGCAGCTGTCCTTCATTCTGCCAGTGGATTTCACACTTCTTTCAGCCTTAATCTGTCACATTTACACCACCTCTAGCCTTGCATATCTCTTAATGTCTCTTAATGTCTCTTCATCTCCCCCTTTGTTCTTTTATCCCCTCCCCCTTTTCCCAGCTTTACTCTGGCCTTAAATCTATTTGATTTCCGGCTCTTCACAGTTCTGATGAAAGGTCATCGACCTGAAACGTCAACTCTCTTTCTCTCTCCACGGATGCTGCCTGGCCTGCTGAGTTTTTCCAGCGTTTTCTGTTGTTATTTCAGATTTCCAGCATCCGCAGTATTTTGCTATCGTATGTATTTTTAGAATTGTCTCACATAATACTTCTGTATCAAACTCGCAAACTCAATCTCTGTACACTCTTTGGTGAGGAGTTGCAGAATTCTGGGGGAGTTTTCCGGACCCTCATAATATCCAAGACGTTACAGTCTAGCTAAACTTATTAAAAGTGCTATCTGGAGGATGGTAACATCTTCAGGTTGTTCCTTTCCTTTAGGGAGAGATGGTCCAGACCTTTAGACCCAATTAAGCGTCTTTAGGATTCGGCTACCTCAAACTTTAGTTGAAAGTGAACGTCTGAGGAATACGCCTGATCCGGGGTAGCCCTAAAGGGGCTAGGACAAGTAATTATCCCTTCAGAGTACTGTCAGCAGTTCTGGGCATCACACCTGAGGAAGTATATATTGGCCTTGGAGGGAGTGCAGTGTAGGTTTACCAGAATGATATCCAGACTTTAATGGTTAAGTTATGAGAAAAGATTGAATGAATTAGGGTTGTATTCCCTAGAATTTAGAAGGTTAAGGGGTGATCTGATTGAAGTTTTCAAGATATTAAGGGGAAACGATAGGGTAGGTAGAGAGAGACTATTTACGCTAGTTGGGGATTCTAGGACTAGGGCGGATAGTCTAAAAATTAGAGCCAGGCCTTTCAGGAATGAAATTAAGAAACACCTCTACACACAAAGGGTGGTAGAAGTTTGGAACTGTCTTCCGCAAACGGCAACTGATGCTAGATCAATTGTTAATTTTAAATCCAAGATTGATAGCTTTTTGTTAACTAAAGGTATTAAAGGATATGGGCCAAAGGCGGGTATATGGAGTTAGGTTGCAGATCAGCCATGATCTCATTGAATGACAGAACTGGCTCGAGGGGCTCAATGGCCTACTCTTGTTCCTATGTCCCTATGTTCCTACGTTGAAGATGGAACACACTGCAGCCACGGTACACCGTTGGTGGAGGGAGTGAATATTTAAGGTGGTGGATGGGGTGCCAATCAAGCGGGCTGCTTTGTCCTGGATGGTGTTGAGCTTCTTGAGTGTTGTTGGAGCTGCACTCATCCAGGCAAGTGGAGGGTATTCCATCACACTCCTTACTTGTCCCTTGTCGATGGTGGAAAGGCTTTGGGGAGTCAGGAGGTGAGACACTCGCCGCAGAATACCCAGCCTCTGACCTGTTCTTGTTGCCGCAGTATTTATGTGGCTGTTCCGGTTAAGTTTCTGGTCAATGGTGACCCCCAGGATTTTGATGGTGGAGGATTCGGCGATGGTAATGCTGTTGAATGGAAAGGGGCGGTGGTTAGACTCTCACTTATTGGAGATAGTCATTGCCTGGCACTTGTGTGGCGCGAATGTTACTTGCCACTTATAAGCCCAAGCCTGAATGTCGTCCAGGTCTTGCTGCATGCGGGCATGGACTGCTTCATTATCTGAGGAGTTGCGAATAGAACTGAACACTATACAATCATCAACGAACATCCCCACTTCTGACCTTATGATGGAGGGAAGGTCATTGATGAAGCAGCTGAAAATGGTTGGGCCTAGGACACTGCCCTGAGGAACTCCTGCAATGATGTCCTGGGGCTGAAATGATTGACCTGCAACAACCACCACCATCTTCCTTTGTGCTAGGTATGACTCCAGCCAGTGGAGAGTTCTCCCCCTGATTCCCATTGACTTCATTACTAGGGCTCCTTGATGCCACACTCGGTCAAATGCTGCCTTGATGTCAAGGGCAGTTACTCTCACCTCACCTCTGGAATTCAGCTTTTTTGTCCATGTTTGGACCAAGGCTGTAATGAGGTCTGGAGCCGAGTGGTCCTGGCGGAACCCAAACTGAGCATCAGTGAGCAGGTTATTGGTGAGTAAGTGCTGCTTGATAGCACTGTCGACGACACCTTCCATCACTTTGCTGATGATTGAGAGTAGACTGATGGGGCGGTAATTGGCTAGATTGGATTTGTCCTGCTTTTTGTGGACAAGACATACCTGGGCAGTTTTCTACATTGTCGGGTAGATGCCAGTGTTGTAGCTATACTCTCTGCTTCCAGTGTGAGAACAGGCAGGTGAATCCAGCCGGGTATAGCATGCACACAGGCCCAGAATTTGCTGGACCGGAGCATCTCACAGTGAGTGTCGTGAGTTGGATTTTTTTTCCTCGCCATTCACTTCAATTAATTTTACGCCACAAATCGCTGGAAGTGCACATTGATAACAGGGTCAACAGGGCATCTGGGGCCATGTGGACAATGGCACCAATAGTCTATCTCCTCAATTTGAGGATTTGAGTGGTTAGCAAAGCTCTGAAGTGGCAACATGGACATCTTATTATTTCAACAAAGTTTATTAAAATATCACTAAATTACATGCAGGAAAATGTGTAGTTCTCTTAAGTTTCTTTCCCTGCAGAACATGACACATAAACATATGAATAAGACAGCCGCCTGCCCAGGGTTCAGATGGCATTTTACTCATGAACTTCAGGAACTGAAGGCAGCTGTTGCCTATACACGAAAGCTAGATATTTTATAGCAATTCACAACAAATCGAATTTGATGATCTTCCTCTCTGCCGGTCAGAAACATTTCTTGCTTTGCCAGCCAGTTACTAGCTCGCCAATCTGTGCTTTGCTTCCTCTCAGTTCTATCATTTAGTTGTATTCCCTTATGCATTTTACTTCCTTTTATATTTTTCCCAGTTTAACTTGCATCCGGGTTGCATGCTTTATGTGGCGTGTGCAGAATAATTGTCACTAATTGCTGATTGGTTTCAAAGTGGAAGGCCATAAATTACCCTATTAACCAGGCCCTTACACCATGAAATAGCAACCGTAACTTTCTGCGGCAAGTTTAATCCGTATTTACAGCACAAATTACGGCAATTTCCTCTCACTCATGGGGAGGTTGATCCTGAGCTCTGGTTTTGAACAAGGCTAACAGCGCAGCGACGCAAATCGTTCAGCAATTTGTGGCGATTTGCAAATCATGCCCTATTTCTTCCTCGCCACAAATTGCTGTTTTTTTTTACGCATTAATAACGGCGTGCGCCATGAACTCGCCGTCATCTTCCCAGCAAACCCTGGGCCATGATTTTGGTGTTATGGTATCAGATCCACTCACTGTATGAAAGTGACAATACACCAATACCTTGCAAGTTGTTGTTGTCCTCTATTTACCTCACAACCTTCCAACTCTAGACAAATGGAATCATTTTCACAGAAACCACCCGATTTTCATCCCTTTGATTTTTATTTTAATGGAGATATTAAAATAAACAGGTTAACACCATTAATAAATAGCAGACAGGTAGATGTTATATAAATACACTAAGAATTTATCTGTTAATATCGTTAACGGAAATTTCTAGTCTTTAGTTTTCTAAAATTTTTTAACGTGAGATCATTTTACCTTCGAGTGAAGATGAAAATTATATAAAGCAACATTATCAATCTGGAGAAAGGAATCACAAAGGTAACAGAAAAACTACATCAAAGAACTTGTATCTTAAAAAACTTTCAGAAGTGCAAGCCTAATCCAGTTTGTCAACTCATTTTAGAAAATTCTCAAATTAATCTATAACAGAGAGTATTTCGAAATGACTTCTTATAGTGGTGCAGTGGGTTAGACACAGCCTTTCAGTTCTGGAACTTGGGTTTGAATCCAGATATGATTAAAGTCTGCTTTGTTTGTTGGCTGTAAGCATCCTATGTGAGTTTGGGCAGTCTGAGTGCAGGCCCAGTGGGTTTAAGCCTGCGCCAGAAAACTCTCCCTCCTTCAGCGTTAAACCGGCAATCTCACCTTGAGAGATCAACGGCGGACTGTTGCAGGAAATGGGAAAAGGTCACAGTGGTATAGTAGGAAGTTGGGCTGAGGCATAGTATTGTGTTGGGGCAAAGGAGGGGGGAGCTTTGCTGTGCATCAAACTGTGTTATACCTGGTCTGGGAGTTCTCGATGCTGACATTGGGTGTATGATATGGAAAGTGTTCCAGTCCTCAGCATTAACATGCATCACCTTGACAAGCACAAACCTGGCACAACAAAATAATGAAAGAAAACTTATTTATCACTTTAGACTTAAAGGGGCATTCGGTGGTAGCGCAAAACGGGCGATGATGAATCAGTGGCCCATTTTACACCTCATTTCATTAGCTGCGATGGGAAAGAATATCGAACAGGGTATAAAAGAGCAGTCGATTTGCTATTGATCGTTTTTCTGTACCGCCGAAGACTCATTTCACCCCCTCCCCCCCAACCAAGAGTCCTCCTTGTCCTATGGAAAATGTTTGTATTTAATAAACTACCATTATTGTCACATTTTATTTCAAACAAATGGTTGAAGTTTTACCATGTGCTCACAACATTATTTTTCAAGCTTAAGATGTGGTAGTAACAATTTCTTTAGAACTGATCGACAGTGTGGCAATGTCATACATTGTCGCTTTGGCTAGGACCTGATCTACACCATAGGTTTCCGAGCTCAGTGTCAAGTAGTGACTGGGTACTTGTCCACAGGGAAGGTGAGGATAATTGGATAATTGGCAACTCACCCAGGCTACTATTATACATTTCCAAGTAGCCATCACAGAGCATCTAAGTTGCCTTTTTAATTATTTGGTACATATATATAAAATTAGAATTTTTTTTTGGAAGTGCACTCCTAACTAAGCTACCCTGCCCTTCTCCATCTACACTGCAGTGACAGGTATAATAGTGTGTCCCTCTCATTTGATTGCATCTGTTACTGAGTGTGAAGTTGACACTGCATGTGTTGCTTGGAGTTAAAGGGGCTGGGAACACACTGTTGTGGTCTGCTTAAGCCACCCAGATGTAAAATTCTAGCTCAACACCAATACAGTCGTACCCAGTTATTTGCAATTCCCTTAATTACAATTCCCTTTTTAATGCAACAATTTTTAAAGTCCCATGTTTTTCACCTTACTTCCAATTGTGAAAAACTCATTTTATTGCAACTTGATTTATTGCAATTGTAAGGGGCGTGACCTGTGGCTCTGTGCTTAGCCTGGGTGCTAGTGCGAGGTTAGGCCTTGTTGCCTGTTCTGGTCTCCAGCCAGCCGGGTAACACTAGACACCTGTGAGTGGTTCGACCCACTCGCCCTTACGGTTCTGACACTGGACTTAGGTGCGAGAGCAATAATGCAGAGAAAACTCAGGTAGACCCGGTTGAATAGTGCGAAATGGAAAAATCTTTATTGCATATTATTCAAGATTACGAAATACATGTCATAAGCACAGATTAATGACAGTACAATCTTACACGCAGTTATGTAACTAATTTTAGGGAAACGAGGAGCGCACGACACATCGAAAAAGCGGGCACACATTACAATTATCCTTAAAACTTAAACCCTCCCCTATCAATACCTGTCCTAACCTAGATTTGTAGGATCGAGACTCATGCTCACCACTCGTGATAACTCGGAGAATTCCGAAACTCTGCTCGGATGTTTTTCCCGCAGCACCTGACCACCCACGTGTTGATCAGGGGTCTCTGTACCCCACTTGTTTACTCGTCTCTGCTCCGGCTAGCAGGCTGGACCGTCTGCTGTCATGAAGATCTGTGTTGTCCTCGGAGTTCCGACACTACTCAAAAAAGAGCCTTCCTGTGCCCTTACACCGATACGATAAAACTCGAAGAATGGTATTCCTGGGCAAGGAAAAGTGTTTATTCGACTTGCAGGCGCGGTCGGGGCTTACTGACCGTGGCGATACGTATTGTCGTCTTCTTCTCTTCTCATCTCATCTCATCTCATCTCATCTCGGGCCTTCGGTTCCAACACCGTTTACCGACTTCTCGGGATGGTGTGCCCGTTTCAAGGCTTCACAGCCCAGTTCTTCACAGATCTTCGCGGCAAGCCACGAGGTTGATCCTGGCGGATCGGAAAGTTCAATAGTCTTCCAGCAAGTCAAACAGCAAGAGCTGCAAGAGGCAGAGACACGAGGCAAGCGGCAAGGAGTCAAGAGGCAAGAGACAGATGGACGGTTGTACCTTACAGTTATAGTGCTGTAATTCCTCTTTTCCCGCCCAATCTTAATGGCCCAAAAATTCATCCCGGTGCGCGAGAGTACGCACTGCGTACTCTCGCGTATTCCCTCTGCAATTGCCGGTTTTCTGCATGCCCTGCGCATGCGCTGAAAACCGGCAATTGCTCTTTTGAAAAGGGGGCGGTTCCTCGGTGCATCGCGTGCGCGCTACAGGCTGCGCGCATGCTGTGCACTTCATGCTTTGGACGCGCAGGTAAGTACTGAAGATTTTAGAAATGTAAAAAGGAGGAGTAAGACCCACTTTTAACAAGGTAAGTAGTGAATTAAGTATTTTTTTGAATTTTTTTTTACAGGTATATCTTTTTTAGAGACATTAAAGACAGGTAAGTTTATTTTTATAACTTTTTAAAAGATTTTAAATTTTTTCAAAAATTTAATTTTTTATTTAAAATGGTTAATTTATTTAACTATACTTATTTTATTAATGTGATGGTTTTTTTTTAATTTAATTGAGGTTTAGCTGTTATTTTGGGGGGGTGTAAGATTCATAGATTTCACAGCACGTCTGTGAAACTTATGAATGGAAGATGGTGTGCTGCCATTGGCTCTAACTGAGTCACGTGATCCCACAGCTCGCACGAATTCACTACGCCGGTGGGATACGCAAGCACTGCCCGGCTGATGTCTGGAACATCAAGTTCGTGCGAGCTGGATCTGAAAAAGCACAAGCGAGGTGAGAGATCGCGGGGAAGGCTTACCCCCGCGGGAACAGAGCGAGATCAATTTCTGGGCCAATGTCTTTCTTTTGTCAGGGTTTTGGCGCTCAAACTTCTTGTATAGGGTGATCTCCGTTTAATGGGTTTCGGTGATACTTGTAACTGTCTGAGTACCCGTTAATACTTCTCCCATTGTGGAACCGGTCAGTATTCTCCCTGGAGGGGTTTTGGGGCTTCCAAATGTTTTCTGTAACTACCCGCAAACGGCTCTCTCATCGTAGAGTCGTGGGGATTTTGCATATTAATGTCTTTGGATGGGTTCTTGATCGCTCGGTACAATAGCCCTTATTCGCACCTGGGAGACCGATTCCAGTATTTATGTATAAAATGCAAACCCATTATGTCTTGTCAATTATCTCAAATGTGCTGAGTCTTGTACGATCTCGCATAAATGTTTATTGGAACGCCATCTTGTCTGCTCATTGAAAGTCTAGAACGTTCTGCCACGAGGCGTGGCGGCCATTTTACAGGCTGTTTGTGTCCACTTTGAAAACCTGACAGCATTCTGCTGAAATAAAGCTGTTTGTACGAAACTATATGTCTCCATCTTATTTATAAAATTGTGATAATTTTGCGAATTCTACACAATTCCCACTTATATGCAAGTTTGGTGTGCAGAGATCCCGCTTTAATGCGACTTATCACCTTTGAAACTGAGACTTTCAATGCCAGGATGAGGAAACAGTCCAAGAAGGTGGTGCTTTTGGTGCATAATGCCACTTGCCATGATGTGAGGCTCCAATTCTTACCATCTAATACCAGTTCCATCCTCCAGCCCCTGGAACAAGGCGTATGAAGCAACACTACAAGAAGCAATTCTAGTGCAAGGGGGTTTCTCTTTTAAATTCCACTGATGAAACTGGATTTCACAGGTTATGAAAAAATATAGCATGTTGGATGCTATGAACTAATCCACTAGAGTTTGGAATGCAGTGACTCCCCACTGTATCAATAACTGCTTTAGAAACTGCGATTTGGCTTCTAGCGAAGAAATGAAGGACCCAGTCGAAGTTGAGGAGGGCGATGTAGAGATTCGTGGTGCTTTGAGTGAGGCAGAGTTTAATCTTTTTTTGTTTCGATGGTTGACGACCTTGACGTCTGCGGAGAGATGATTGATGCAGAAATCATTTCTTTTCTGAAGGACTCGGCAACAGAGGCCGCAGTGGATGTAAGTGAAGATGTGCCAGAGCTGGAAATTGCCAAAGTTAAGAGGGGTAGAGTCTGCACTCTGCATTCTGCATCGATTCATCGAGCCAAAAGGTAGTGAAACGTTTGAAGAAGGGAAAGTGCGAAGGTTAATGACTTCTGATCCTCACCAAAAAAGAATCACAGAAATCTTTGCAGCATAAGAAAAATCTCCTGAGACGTGAGCATTTTTCTTTCATTTTTAAGACGTTATACTGTATTCACTATTTTAAGACAAAGATGTTAGACAGTACTCTCCCTTGTTGTAAGATGCCGTTTGAGATTTAGACGAATAAAGGTTGTTATGCACCTGATCAGCCTTGATTTTGATTGCTTTTGTTGCTTCCCACTTTATAGAAATTCCCGTTATATCGCAATTTATGAGGTTGACCCGAGCAGTTGCAATTAAGCGAGTTCCACTGTACGACTGGTAATAATATTCATGACACTATTTATATAGCCAGTGCAAGCTGGTTCCTTGTCAGACAAACAGCCACAGAGCTGCTATGCATAAAAGCAGCCAGATACTAAAACCTTTTGGAAGAAAGACTCTTTTGAAGGATTCCAGAGTTCTGTTTAATACACTATTCAAAATTATATTTTTTATTTGGTACTTTTAATTGGTTGATTGTTGTGGTGCAATCATAATATTAAGGATTCTACTTCCAGCAATGCCAATTAAGTTACATTTTATTCATTAAAATTACTCCTGTAATATTTGTCTTGATAGGAGCTAGACTCATAGCTGGAAGAGTAGGAAATTAAAATCAAAGTATTCATATTGGTAGCAATGTTCCAGATGGACATTTTGCCTGTCACCAAACTGCACTGCAGATTGAGAACGCAAATGGCTGAAAAGGTGCCATTCAAAGTATTTCCTTATGAATAATCCAAAATTCTCAGAATTACAAATTCAATTGTTTCCAGACAGTGTTTGACATAATGATATAAACAGGCTCTTAGATAACCAGAGTCATATCAGAAGCTATGCCTTACTTTTCCATTCTGATGTACATTTTAAGTATTATGACCTAAGTTTTAAAAGTTGATCTTTGGATTTTATGGAGAAGGTTTAAATTCTTTCAGCAATCTTTTTTTCATTAATAACAACCTAAATACATGTGTGCTAGATGCCTCCTTCCACTGGTGCTGCATTAAAACCCATGCCAACCGTTATTTTGTAATGAAAATTATCTCCATTTTTTGATAGTCTCTGTTCTATTATAAAGAAGGCTGCTGGTTCAAAATTAACAGTGCTGCACTAAGACCATGTACAATGGACAAACATGTTGGGAAGAATACAAATGGGAGTATGACTAGTTCAGTGGACAGTAGGAGTTTCCTCTGTGATGAGGGCCCTACCGAATCTACGTTGGGGTGAGATTTCAACCCACTCTGATCCTTTGGTTCAGGCTAATTTGAATATTGATGCAGGGCTTCCAGCAGTTTTCCTGGGACCTCGAGGTTGCCCACCTTGGGGGAGTGGATGAAAATCGGCTGAGTCCTCTAAAACAAAATGTAATTTTACGAGAGAAATGTCTTTTCTAATCTGCTGCACTGCCTGACACAATCGATTGCTCTAGGCATGCTGGTCCTTTTCATTTTTAACCTGCCCTCATGTCACCCGACAGCCCACCTTCTTATCAATCATATATGGACAGCTGTATTTCACATCCACTTCTGGAAGGAGATCCCAGAAGTGGCAATGCAATTCGAGGAGCAGAACATTTCCCGCTCCCGCCTGCTCTAAGACCATCCGAAAACTGGATGTTATTTAGAAGAAAATTAAATCGATTTTTTAGGAACAGGAAAATTCATTAGAGAAAACAAGCCTGGCTCTTTTGGAAAACTAGTTGAATCTGAGTATGTTACTGCACTGCAATCCCACACACAGGGTCTTTCTTATAGAGATCTTTGGTTTTTTTTCTAAATTCTTGTAACGCACAACTGAATAAGTATAAGGGACAGTAAATATATATTTGAATTTGTTTGTGTTGCCAGACCAGTTTTTTTTTTAAAGTGGATCAGTGATAGCTACAGATTTTGGCCCGGAATTTGCGGTCCGGATGACGTCGAACTGGCAGCGTTCGGCGTCATTCCGCCTTTGAAACTGACCGCAACTTTGGGATTTGGTGCATGCGCAGGCACATGCGGAAATCCTGAAGTTGCGGTCTGTCATTCACTGCTCCTCCACGGGCTGCATCCCCCCATCCCCCCCACCCCACCCCCCACTCCCCACAGAGCTGGCAATCAGTAGAATCTCTTAAATCAGGGAAACGGACAAAAACTTCGGCTCTTCCGCAGTAACTACGTTGTTAAATTCCCCACTAAAAGTTAGACCCAAAGGGATTAGGTGCGTTTTGATTGGCTGCTTTGACAGCTTGTTGACGTCACAGCAGCTCGCACCAGGGGATCCCCCACTATACTCTGTTGATTTGAACTGAAGGCTGGAAAACCCGAACTTCTCGACACAGAGATTGCGAGATCGTTGTGTGAAGCTTACTTCGCGGCCAAGCGGTGAGCACCTTTGCTTCGCCGCTGACCGCAAATTCCGGGCCTTTGTTATTTAGTGCTATTGATTGGTGAGGCAATGTTTCTCTGCAACCCATGAGCCAGACTGCATAGTATATGAGGCAGTAACATTGATGACGGTCATTGTTTTGATTGATTATGCATAAGTGAGCATAATCTGGGCATGACCAATTTCAAAGACAGGCAGAGATTGTGTATATGGCTCTCTACCTATTTTGTAGCTCACATGGCTATCCTATTACAAATAATGTTGAAGCAAGTGGGAAATCCTTTCTAGGATCAACACTAAGGCCCAAGAATGCCATTTAGATGTTCATTTAATCTCCCAATTTTTATGCCAGAAAAGCAGTGACTTAGGCAATTGCCCTTATATAATGCACATCTAGGGTACTAGGGAAGTGTTGGATGTGGAAGTGGATTTAAAGGAAGAGAATACTACTGTTGTTTAATAAAAACAGAAAATGCTGGAAATACTCAGCAGGTCAGGCAGCATCTGTGGAGAGAGAAACAGAGTTAACGTTTCAGGTCGATGACCTGAAAAACAAAGAGATTTAACAGGTTTTAAGCAAGTGCAGAGGCAGGAACAGGGTTGAGGGGAGGAAAAAACAAAAGGGAAAATGGAAGACAGGAGAAAACACAACAAGGGGTGAGATTGGAAGAAGGGATGGGGTCAGAGGAAAGTGAAGGGGAAGAAGGTTCTGGAGGGGCGTTGGTGTCCAAGAGTTGTGGAAGCTTGCGATCCTTGACACCTGAAAGGAAGAAAAAAAGTTTTTTGTTAAAGCGTGGGTTCAGGCGAAGGATGAAATGGAACTGCAGACCAGGACAGCTTTGTGATAGAGTGAGTCGGTGCTGCTGAAGAGATAGGGTGACAGTGTGCATGGCGTTGAGCGTGGATCGCAGGATACGGCGAGAGCAGTGGTTTGAGGAACGCTGAATATCTTGGAGATATCTGTTATCATGGGTGAATCCGAAACATGAAGGGTGGAATTTCAGTTGGAATCCTCATGGATTATACTGTATGTAGACGCATAAGGCAGGTGTGTGAGAACTCTGGGTCGATATCCCAACAAATATATGTCAAAGAACCAGACGAATCCTTAACCCCTCACTTTAACTCCTCACTAAGGCAACATCTAGGGTTTACAGCCCAGCTTATGTCTAAGAATAAGTGATGTCTAAATTTGTCATACATCACCCAGTTCAGATTGTACATGAATTTACCTCATCAACCCTCAATTATGACATCCACAAACTACTGAATGAATGAGTAAATGATGAAAGAAGAAGTCAGACAACAGGTCATGCACTAACAACTATTTATTAACTATGAGATCACAATTATCACAACTTAAATTTAAACATTGAGCATACAAGCAATTAACAGATATAAATAATTACAGAGAGGGTAAACTCACAATTTGAATACCAAATAATTAATAGGCAGAGTTACTTAACAAAATGAATAACAGAGGTTGTAAATGCAATGCAGTAGTGTTACCATAATTCAGCATTAACTGGATCACTAATTATCAATTATAGTTAAGGTCAGTGTCTGAGACTGATACAAATTGGTGACATTAAATTAGGATGAAATCCTTAGAGAGCTGACAAGGTAACAGAATTGGATAGCCAGTCTACTGTACAGATTAAAGTCTGATGGTTAGCAATGTTTCCAGAGCTTATACGACCATGTCCTTATGAGTGGTGTGATTGAGTTAATCTTCTTCCTCCCCTGCGATGGTGGCATTAGTTTCTGGAATGTCAAGTCGATGAGTCCCTTCAGTGGTGGGGCTAATTGTTCTACTCGGATTCTTTGTTCTGACTGATTCCACCTTATGCACGAGTGACTGTGTCTGAGCTAGCTGGAGTAACTATTGCCTTTCATTATCTCAGACATCATGCACAGTTAAGTGACACACTTATTTTGACTGTAGCTGGCTGGTATAGTCATACAATCTCACTTATATAACCTCTTACTATCTGTACTGAATATGTCTTGTACTTGGGAAGTTACTCTTCTACATCTCCTAGGTAAAGATTACTACAGGATAAGAGAATCAAAAAGAATCTTCTTCTAACTAACAAAGAGAAATTACATCTAACGAAGACAAAGGGAATCTGCTGAGAGATGTGCCAAGCATATCTCATATCTTCTTCTTAGGCAGTTCCTCGGAACCGAGGATGACTTGCTTCCACATTAGAATGAGTTCTCAGGTGACTGATGAGTCCAATGCGGGACCTACAGTCTCTGTCACAGGTGGGGCAGACGGTGGTTGAAGGGGCGGGTGGGTGGGGTGCTTGGGTTGACGTGCGCTCCTTGCGCTGCTTGCACTTGGCTTCCACTTGCTCCCGGCGGAGAGACGCGAGGTATTCGGCGCCTTCCCGGATGCTTCTCCTCCACTTTGTGTGGTCTTGGGCCAGGAATTCCCAGGTGTCAGTGAGGATGTTACACTTTTTCAAGGAGGCTTTGAGGGTGTCCTTGAAACGTTTTCTCTGCCCACCTGGGGCTCTCTTGCCATGTCGGAGCTCCGAGTAGAGCGCTTGTTTTGGGAGTCTCATATACCCTAAATTCAAAGAAAAAAACCTTTCCATGTAATTGACCAATCTGGGTGCTGCATGTGTCTGAAGAGTTCACGTCTTTTGGTTTCAATTATTTCTAACAGTCACATAAAGGATTCTGGAAGATGTCAAAGTTAATGGGACACGAATACCAAGTTCCATTTACTCCCTCAATTTTCAATCTTCCTTTAGCAGAGATCCCACACAGGACCAGATAGAGCATGGCATATTTATGTCCCACTAACGAGGTATTCCTGAGCCAGTACTTAATGCTGGCCGTTTTAGCACTGGTAAGGGATGTTCTGTTTAAATAAACCTTCCTGGCTTTAATTAGTTTAGATTTCCCAGCATTCAGTTTAACTTCTGACTCATTATTGTTGGGCACCTTTAAGCTGAAACTCTGTTTTGAGAACATAACGGACAATTTACAGGGCATCGCCCCTTACAGGTGCCTGAAGCCTTGTTTGCCAGACCAGGATTTCCCAATAGAGGACTGGCAGCAGCATGAAAGGCCACTGCAGCTTTACAGAACCAGTAGGATTCCCAAATGTCTGAGAAGTCACTGATTGCATTCATGAGGTCCTATGCGTTGAGTGCAGAGAAATGCGAAGTAGAACATTTTGGGGAAAAGAACAGCCTAAATGGTAAGCTCTTAATAGAGTGGAGGAGCAGATAGATATAAAGATGCAGATAAATATATCTTTGGAGGTGGCAGTGCTAATAGAAAAGGCCATACAAAGAATTCCAGGTTGTATGCATAAAAGCTGGATTGTGTGATTGTACAAGACGTTGGTAAAACACAATTGAAAGCGAATGGAATATTTATCTCAAGGGGGTTGGAATGCAGAAGTGAGGAAGTGGTGCTTGAGTTATACAGAACCTTGGTCAGGCCCCATCTGGAGTACTACATTCAGTTTTGGGCATCAAAACTTAGGAAAGATATATTTGCCTTGGAAGAGCTACAGTACAGATTAACCAGAATGGTACCAGGACTTAAAGGGTTGCATAAACTTGGTTTGCATTCCCTTGAGTTTAGAAGGTTGAAGGCTAATCTAACCGAGGTCTTTAAAATCATAAAAGGATTCGCCAGGCTTGATACAGAGAAACAATTTCTTCTGGTGGGGGAATAGAACAAGGGGGCACAATCTTGAAATTAGAGCTCGGCCATTCAAGAGGTTTTTTTTATGGGATATGAGCGTCGCTGGCAAGGCCAGCATTTATTGCTCATCTCTAATTGCCCTTGAGAAGGTGGTGGTGAGCTGCCTTCTTGAACCGCTGCAGTCCGTGTGGTGAAGGTACTCCCACAGTACTGTTAGGGAGGGAGTTCCAGGAGTTTGACCCAGCGACGATGAAGGAATGATGATATATTTCCAAGTCAGGATGGTGTGTAACTTGGAGGGGAACTTGGAGGTGGTGGTGTTCCCATGCTGCGCCTACTGCCCTTGTCCTTCTAGGTGGAAGAGGTCGCGGGTTTCGGAGGTGCTGCCGAAGAAGCCTTGGCGAGTTGCTGCAGTGCATCTTGTAGATGGTACACACTGCAGCCACGGTAGCACTGGTGGTGGAGGGAGTGAATGTTTAAGGTGGTGGATGGGATGCCAATCAAGCAGGCTGCTTTGTCCTGGATGGTGTCGAGCTTCTTGAGTGTTGTTGGAGCTACACTCATCCAGGCAAGTGGAGAGTATTCCATCACACTCCTTAATTGTGCCTTGTAGATGGTGGAAAGGCTTTGGGGAGTTAGGAGGTGGGACACTCGCCGCAGAATACCCAGCCTCTGACATAAGAACATAAGAACATAAGACGTAGGAGCAGGAGTAGGTCATTTGGCCCATCGAGCCTGCTCTGCCATTCAATAAGATCATGGCTGATCTGATCTTGGCCTCAACTCCACTTCCCTGCCCGTTCCCCATAACCCTTGACTCCCTTATCGTCCAAAAATCCATCTATCTCCACCTTAAATACACTCAATGACCCAGACTCCACAGCTCTCTGGGGAAGAGAATTCTAAAGATTCACGACCCTCTGAGAGAAGAAATTCCTCCTCATTTCCGATTTAAAAGGGTACCCCCTTATTCTGAAATTATGCCCCCTAGTTCTAGATTCCCCCACGAGGGGAAACATCCTCTCTGCATCTACACTGTCAAGCCCCCCCATAATCTTGTATGCTTCAATAAGATCCTCTCATTCTTCTAAACTCCAATGTGCATCGGCCCAACCCGCTCAACCCCTCCGCATAAGACAACCCCCCCATCTCCGGAATCAACCCCGTGAACCTTCTCTGAACTGCCTCCAATGCAAGTATATCCCTCCTCAAACAAGGAGACCAAAACTGTACGCAGCACTCCAGGTATGGTCCCACCAATGCCCTGTACAGTTGCAACAGGACCTGCTCTTGTTGCCACAGTATTTATGTGGCTGGTCCAGTTAAGTTTCTGGTCAATGGTGACCCCCAGGATATTGATGGTGGGGGGATTCAGTGATGGTAATGCCGTTGAATGGAAAGGGTCGGTAGTTAGACTAACACTTGTTGGAGATAGTCATTGCCTTGCACTTGTGTGGAGCAAATGTTACTTGCCCAAGCCTGAATGTCGTCCAGGTCTTGTTGCATGCGGGCATAGACTGCTTCATTATCTGAGGAGTTGCAAATGGCACTGAAAACTGTGCAGTCATCAGTGAACATCCCTACTTCTGACCTTATGATGGAGGGAAGGTCATTGATGAAGCAGCTAAAGATGGTTGGGCCTAGGATACTGCCCTGATGAACACCTGCAGCGATGTCCTGGGGCTGTGATGATCGACCTCCAACAACCACAACCATCTTCCTTTGTGCTAGGTATGACTCCAGCCAGTGGAGAGTTTTCCCCCTGATTCACATTGACTTCAGTTTTACTGGGGCTCCTTGATGCCACACTCGGTCAAATGCAGCCTTGATGTCAAGGGCAGTCACTCCCACCTCACCTCTGGAATTCAGCTCTTTTGTCCATGTTTGGACCAAGACTGTAATGAGGTCTGGAGCCGAGTTGTCCTTGCGCAACCCCAATTGAGCATCGGTGAGCAGGTTATTGGTGAGTAAGTGCCGCTTGATGGCTCTGTCGACGACACCTTCCATCACTTTGCTGATGATTGCGAATAGACTGATGAGGCGGTAATTAGTCAGATTTGATTTGTCCTGCTTTTTGTGGACAGGACATACCTGGGCAGTTTTCCACATTGTTGGATAGATACCAATGTTGTAGCTGTACTGGAGTGAAATCAGGGAGCACTTTTTCACATGAACAGCAGCTTAAATCTGGAACTCTCACCTCCTAAAAGGCTGTGGATGCTGGGTCAATTGAAATTTTTAAGACTGAGCACAATAGATTTTCGTTAGTTTAAGGGTATCAAGAGGAAGGTATCAAAGGGGGGTAAATGGCATTGAGGTGCAGATCAGCCATGATCTAATTGAATGGAAAACAGACTTGAGTGGTTGAATAGCCCACGCCTGTTGCTATGTTCCTATATTTCTATTACATGCAGTTCTGGGCACCCAAATATAGGAAGGGTATTAGGGGCCTGGAAAGGGTATAGCAAAGATTCCAGGGTTGAGAGGATATGAATAAAAACTTTAAAAATTGGATCGTTTTCACTGAAACAGAGAAGGAGTCGGGGTAGATTTTACAGAGGTTTTCAAAATTATGAAAGCTTTTGAGTGGGGAAACAGTGAAAGATTGAGCTGAATCTTGACGGGCAGGCGGCGTAGGTGAGGGGTGGAGCTTAAGTCGGGAAACCCAAACTTCCACCAACAGCAATGTGATAAATGACCATATAATCTGTCTTCAGTGGTGTTGGTTGAGCGATAGATGTTGACCAGGGCAAATCACTTGCTCTTCTTTGAATACTGCCTTGGGATCATTTACATCCATCTGAGAGGGTCTCAGTTTAACATCTCATTCAAACACTTTGGCCCCAATATTGAAAGAGGCGGGTTGCATAGGCGGGGGTGGGGGGGATGCGGAGTTTCAGACGGGGAAACCCAGAAGTCTTCCCCCACATCCCCCTGCCTGCACTGGCTGGGCTCCACAGTGGAGCTGTCGGATTTCCCACCCCTTCCGATCAACAAGCTGCTCAAAAAGCATGAGGAGCTCGCCGGTGGAACGCAAATGAGGCTCAACCATGAAAATGCTTCAGGCCTCCAACCGCTTGCATTGGGAGGGCAGCGGGCTCACTCCACCCGCCTGCTGCCCAAGGTAAGCAAGCAGTCACTTGAAAAATCGACCCTCGTATGCGTCCATCAGGGAAGCCAGCCATTTGGTAAAACTTAAGCTTCTTCTGGTTGCATCTGAAGTTTGTGTGGTGAAACAGGGCTTCCGCTATCTCCTTAATCTCCATGCATTTTGCATCCAAGTCTTGCCTGTGTACCATAAAAAGCTGCTGTTTTTCCATCACACAGTCCACTCGTAAAGTCAGGGCCTGCTCTATAAAATGACCTTTACTGGCTTACCGCACAAACCTTTTGCTGGATTCACAAACTTCTTGTCATTTGTACCAGTGGCTCATCGGCTGCTTGAGAAGTGTTGACGGACAGGTGGCAAAAGAAATTTTCATGGGTTCAGCATAATTGGCTGGTTGTTTTCACATTCTCACTGAGTCATGTTATAAAAAAATCACCCATTTAATAATTGCAAGTACCCACAATTTTCTTAGCTGCTTGTAAACAACTGTTTAAAAATAGGTTTATTCATTTCTTTTTTCAAACAAAAACAAAATATAGCTCTAGATTGTCCTCTCACCACAGGGAGTGGTGCAGAAGGGGACAAAGTTCCAAGTTAATTTTAAGCTTTTGATTTCTGTTCCAAAAAAACAGCCCTTAGTTTCAGTTTTCAGTTTCAATTCTCCTAAGAAGTTGATTTGTTTCAGTCTCACTTTCTGATCCAGTCAGTGTTTGCTTTGGTCTCAAATTTGTTTTCGTGGAGTTAATGGTTACTTTTGTTCTTTATGTTGTTCTACTGTAGTCATGGTAGCATGCTGATTGACATGATTTAACTTGTATTATCATGCATGATATCATAATGTTGACAATATATAATATAATGGGAGATATCTGAATATATAGACTATAAAATTGAGTATTGACAATGGCCTAGAAATTCGGCTGCAAGTGCGCGCGCATTTCCAGCCAGAAGTGCGCCGCCCGCCATATTGAATAAGGTGGATGCGTTGGTGTCAGATGCGCACGTCAGGATTATTTAAAGGGCAGAATATTTTATTCAAATTAGGGTCGTGCGCTTCTTGCAGGACGCGTTTTCAATTTTCAAATGCCCCAGTGCTTCATTCGTCACGTGCTGAACCCGTTTCTGGCAAGAAGGCCCCATCGCCAGCGATATTTCAAAGGATCATGCAATGTCATAGAATCATACAGAACAGAAGAAGGCCAGTCGGCCCTTTGTGCCAGTGCCGGCTCTTTGAAAGAGCTATCCAATTAGTCCCACTGCCCTGCTCTTTACCCATAGCCCTGAATTTTTTTTCCTTTTCAGGTATGTGTCCAATTCCCTTTTGAAAGTTACTACTGAAATTGCTTCCACCCCCCCTTTCAAGCAGTTCATACCAGATTGTAACAACTCGCTGCGTAGAAAAAAAGTTCAAAAAAAGTACTTACAGGCTAGTTGCTAGTTTATCGTTTAGGCTGCTGGTTAAAACCATGAATGTTTTTTGGTGTGTTTTATCATTCTGGAAAGTTCACCTTGTCTATTCATTGGTCTTGCACTTTATTTTGGCTGCCTCACAGCTAGTTTGGCTGCAGCCATGCAGGATCTGGTCGGGCTGCCCTCGGGGCTGGAGGACAAAGGGGGAACAGCAGGGAAGACAGCAGAGAGAAGGAGCAACAGGCAGAGAGGGAGGAGGAGGAGGGCACTGTGCAGGAGGCGATATCCATAGAGGGAGCACTTCTCCTACATTAACTTTACTCAACAATGTCTCAGGCCCTTTGCTTCACCAAGGAGACTGTCAATGAGATAAGTCACCTACTGCAACCACAACTCGAGCCTCAAGCCATGTAATGGACAGCATTGCTTCTGGTTGTTGAGGTCACCGTCCTCAACCTTTATGCCATGGGCTCTGACGTAAGAAAACTACTAGGCACTTGGTCTAAGCTTAAGCTTTAATCAACTGTTTTACAACATGGAGGTCTAGTTGTGTCCTTCACTAGTTCCTGTTAAGAATGTCCTGCGCAAGCTGGGCCCGTGCCCGAGTATTTATACTCTCCCTGGACAGCGCCACCCGCAGGCCACTCAGTATTATTTCATAAGTCTTTCTTTCATGAATGACAGATTCATGTCAGGCTCCTTTCAGGGTGCAACAGGTGACATCAGAAACATCTCACAGTTTGGAGCATAATAATGTGTCAGGGAGGTCGCTGAGTCTCTCTACACCAGGAGAAACGCCTACATCTCCTTTCCAATGGACAGAACGAAGCAGGTTGAGAGAGCACTAGGCTTCGCCCACATGACAGCCTTCCCCAAGGTGCAAGGTGCCATAGACTACACACATTGCCTTGCGTGCTCCCTATCACCAGCCTGGCATTTTTATCAATCGAAAGGGTTTCCACGCCGACAATGGTCTCCCTGCTCTGCGCAAAGGCTTGAGACGAGTTAGAGCTGGACTCCTCCATGTTCCAAGCTCTCTGACAGGCTGCCCAGTGCACCTGGAAGAGGCCCATCAGCCTTCTTTGGTAGCCTTGTCCCTCGAAGTCAGCATTTGAGTCCTCTGCAGCAGAACTAGTATGCAGGCTCGCCCTCTGGCGAGCTGGCACCTGTGACATCCTATTTCCTGCCCTAGCTCCTGGAACAGTCAGATCAAGTAACGGTGCATCTTCAGAAAGGCTGGCCTGCCATTCCTCCATTGACACAGGTGATTCCATATTCTCAACACCTGAAATGAAAGAGAAGGACAATGGTTAGCATGCGGTATGAAGGGAGAATAGAGAGAGAGAAGTGGGTGGTAAAACCATCTGCAGCTTGTCATGTCGAGTGTGGGGGTTAAGAGAGAAGTCAGAAGGGACAAATAGGATTAAAGTATGAAGAAACCCTGCGTGATGTCTCCTCCAGCATTGCCGGTCTCACGGCCTCGACTCTGTCCCTCCTCATCATAACCAGCACACTTTCTTCGAGGGGGGAGAGGGTATGCAGGTGGGCTCTTCCTCCTCCGGTGCCAGCCTGATGTCTTGAGTTGTGGGCGACCTACTCCTGACAAACTTGATGCAACAGATAAAAGAATAGAACGATTAAGTAAATAAAATTACTTGGCAAAATCATTATTCATTTCGCACTGTATTTGAATTCAAAGATTGAGGTATTCATTTTATATTTTTATTTCTTCTACAGTTTGCAGTTGTCCTGAACACTCTTGGAAAAGGCCCAACGTTTCATGATTTTGGAACACTTATTTTATATAATTGCAAAATTGTTCCTAAATGAACAGAAAAGTCCAAACAGATGGCAGTGAGGCGAGAGTTGAATATAGGAGGGATTGTATTCTGTAAGAGATTCTGCACGGTCATACACAGAGGAATGCTTTTTTTTTAATTCATTCTCGGGATGTGGGCATCACTGGCAAGGCCAGCATTTATTGCCCATCCCGAGTTGGCCTGAGAAGGTGGTGGTGAGCCGCCTACTTAAACCGCTGCAGTCCGTGTGGTGATGATACTCCCACAGTGCTGTTATTCTTTGTAGCAGTTCTACACAACGGAGTGGTGTGGGACTGGAGTCACACAGATCAGACTGAGTAAGGACAGCAGATTTCCTTCCCTAAAGAACATTAGTGAACCAGTTGTGAATTATGGCAATCCAACAGCTTCATGGTCACTTTTACTGATACCAGCTTTTTTTTACTTCCAGATTTTAAAAAATGAATTCAAATTCTCAAACTGCAATGGTGGGATATGAACTCATGTTCTCTGGATTATTAGCCCAGTCCTCTGGATTACTAGTCCAATAACATAACCGTGCCCTATGTAATTATCGACATCATAACAACATTTTATCACTGATCACACCAGGCAACTTCATTATTATTTAAGAAAATATTACAAGATCTAGCGCCGCGCCAGATATTAGCGGTCATTTTCTGGGGGTCTAACTTGCCAAGAGCATGTGTTGGGATATTCCGGCACGCACTTGCACAATCTTCTGAGCTCGAATTTCTAATATGAGCGCTTGGAGGGCAAAGCTCCCTGCTAGGGCCATGAAGTCAGAAAATGAACTCTATCGTGTCTGCTGGTACAGAAATATACCCAGAAATATTCTCAACATCTCGGGCTCTCCCTGCTTCTTGCACCTTCCCCCACACCTCAAATTCCCTGGCCATCTCTACTGGTGGTTTGTATTTATTCTAGGGTGCATTTTCATGTCTGCTGGCAGTATCTTCTGAAAGTGGTTATTCTTCATGTCTGAGCCTAGATAATGAGTGCCAGCAGGTTATTTTACCAAATGGGGGCATTTGCAGTCAAACTTCATCCTGTCCTCACCCAACATCTAGACTCATGCACCTGCACCAAGGGTAGGAGGATAGTGAAATAAAAACAGAAAATGCTGGAAATATTCAGCAGGTCAGGCAGCATCTGTGGAGAGAGAAACAGAGTTAATGTTTCAGGTCGATGACCCTTCGTCAGAACTGGAAAAAGCTGGAGATCGAACAGGTTTTTAAGCAAGTGTAGGGACAGGGAAAGCGGGGAGGGGGAGGAAAGAACAAAAGGGAAGGTCTGTGATAGGATGGAAGGCAGGAGAGATTAAGAGAGATTAAGAGATGGTGCAAGGCAAAAGGAGATGGTAATGGGACAATTTAAGAAACAAAAGATGGCTCTAGATGGAAGGCAGGCGAGATTAAGAGACATTAAGAGATGGCGCAAGGCAAAAGGAGATGGTAGGAGGATAGTGACCAAGTGCGAGATTCCTCCCGACACCTAGATAAGAGGCCAAAGATATTGCCTCGCAAACCAGGTCAGATCAGTGACAAAGGGTTAAATCTAGAACCTTCCAGGTCTACGTGGCTCGGTGCGATATATTTACCTCCCCCACACACACCACCACCACCCCTCCCCCCCCACCCACTGTCAAGGCCACGCTGAATTTCTGGACCGGGATTTCCTTGCTGTCTGAACTACCCTCTGCACCCTCCAAATGGTAACAATGTCCCTGCAGAAGTCCAATCTACCTACAAGGCATTATAACTATAGAAAATAACCAGTGGAGATTAAAGAAAGCAGGCATAAAATTTAAACTATGAGGAAACAGATATCCCAATTATAGAGGCATGCAGACATTAACGGAAACTATTTGATTGGGCCAAAGCTAAGCACCCGCCCTGCCAATACCAAACCATGTATGGTACTGTTTCTAAATTAGATGTGGTCTCCGCAACATGGTAAAATATTGAAGGCTGAAAGAGGAACAGTGGGATGGCTTGAAGTGAACTCCCAATGAAAAAGAAATTGGCAAAGATTTCCTGGTCTGAAAAAAAAAACTTTGACAGGAACACCCAGCACAGAAGAATCAATAGGGTGGGGAAGCACAACACGCACTTCTTGCACATAACAACCATTTCAAGTTGTACAAAGGTTAGTCCTGTGCAAACACATCTACGCTACCTTCTATAAGCACACAATAAACATCAAATGTTGGCACTGGTCAATTAATTTCCTTTCGATTATTTCCTTATAATGCCGATTTTCTTAAACTATTCAGACATAGATTGTTTTGCAAGCATCATATATAACATTAATCCATCATTTAGACGTGCAAATTAATGAGTAATGAAAGGTTCTTCAAACGCTTTGTCCCTTTTCTCAACAGTAACAGTTGATTACATTGTATATGTGCTGTTTCAAATTCCTGTCTCCACTATTTTAATGGAGGCCTTGATCCCATCTAAAATAAACACAATGAAGCCTTAGTTAAAATAGTAAAGAGAGGAATTTGGTACGAGCACATAAAAGATATATACAACAAGTTCACAGACAATAATTTCCAGGCTATACTCACACAAGACTGCCAAGGACTAGGTACAGACCCACTAATCCTGTTTACACTTTCAGAACTGCAAGACAACACAGACATTTATGTACGGCTAGACCACTAGGGGGCCAGATACAAACCACCAGGTAACATTTTTTTAAATTTATTTATAAGTATTTTTAAAGAACTTTTATTACTGTGCTTCCAGCCACACGGGGCATTGGCTCATCATGACAGTAGCAAACTGATGGTAGATATTAGTGGGCAAAAAAGACTGGAGATTTTGTGACTTGGTGTATTCATTACACTGGGGGTGAACGTCTTCGGGCCCTTTCCCGCTCCGCCGCCACAAGTGTGGTGGAAGCCCCATTTAGAGGAGAAACCGAGTTTCTGCTGCACTTCTGCTGAAGTTACACCAGCAGAGCAGAAGGAACTCCAAGGAAGTTCACTCCCACTAATTTTTTCCCGAAGGAATTGATGCCCAAGAATCCAAACTTGGGCCAAATCTGCTCATTTGGTGAAATAATCTGAACTGATCCAATTCAAGTCCTTTCAGCTTTACAGTTCACTTCGAGGTTTATCGCTATTAATTAGCGACTGAAATTTTCCAAAGTCACATGTGGGTCTCTGCTGTCTATTACTTACACATGAAAAAATAAGGTACAAGCTTCAATCTAAATCTTCATATTATTCTAGTTTAACAGATTCGGGAGGGCCAGGGGACACATGTTTAAACTGTGTAAGAGTAGAAATAGACTGGATGTTCGGTGATTCTTTTCCAGAGAGAAGTGAGCCTCTGGAATACATTACCGGCTGATGTGGTGGGTGCTGACTCTCTGCACACCTTCAAGAGGGAGCTGGACCGGGTCTTGACTGGGACAGAGGTCGCACCGTATAGAAGGGAAGTGTCTTTATAGATAACACTTGGTCCCTGTGATCCCCTGGACTGGTTTTCATCGCCTGAAGGGTCGGAGAGGAATTTTCCACAGTATTTTTTCTCTGTTTATTTTGCCTCTCCCAGGCGATGTCTACAAGAAGTGGAGGGGTGGGGTTGGGGTGGAGGGGGATGTGTTTGGTTATGATGTTCCAGTCACCATGAGTGTAGGGCAGCCTTAATGGACCAGCTGGTCTTTTCCTGCCCACCATTTCCGAATGTTCGTGATGACCAGAATCCAGCAGCATCAAGGGTAAAAAGAACAAAAAACTGTTAATGCTGCAAAATAGTTTAATGATGGTCTGACCAAGGGTCTCTATCTAAAACATTAACCTCTCTTCAGTCGCTGACTGATTGCTACCTATATCCAGCATTTCCTGTTTTTATTCCGGCAGTATTTACCAGCTGAGAATTACTATGTGAAGTACAGAGAATTGGAGACTGGATTCCTTCATTCCTCTCTGCAAGCCTTCCACTCCAGCTTCAGGTGCCAGCTTGTGACCAAGGTACCACATCTAACTTGGAGGAGGGAGGGAGAAAAACCAGAGCAGCCGAACCAGGTAGAACACCTTCAACTTCAGAGATGAAAATGTTAGGAGAATTTGCAATCTGCAAATCAGTAAACTAAAAGAATGACAGAACTACTGCTTGTAAATTAACCAAAGCATCAAATCAATAAATACCAGTCTAACAAACTAAAATTCTGAATCATATCACCGGCTATTTTTATTTTTCTAACTACTACCCTCTCAAGAAGTCTGCTTCATTAGAAAGTACCAGGTGTTGTCCTCATGTGAAGTAAATAACTTCACCCTTTGATTCCCTCCCACTTCTAGCAATGGTGGACTTTCTGGTTTGATTCCACAGAAAACAACATCTGGTCCTCAGGAGGTTGGACGCAGGAGGTAGTACGTCTTGCTGTTAAAAAAAGGACAAATTTGATTTTTTTTTTTATAACAGTACAATGTACCGTCTAATCCGTTTATTTTTTAAGTAAATTACATTGTGGTTTTTGATCTTTCTTCAGATGTATTTTTATCCTAATTTTCCTTCCATAGCCTCCCAAGTTCTGTGTCTTGAACTCCAGCTGAGAGAATGGCCAGGCATGTGTTCGCAGTTTCTGTCAAAGTCACTTTATGGGCAAGCAGTAAAGGTAACTGAAGTGCGACCTAATCTGGAAGTTTATCAACCTCCTGCTGAATGTTGTCTGCCTGTCCATTGGCTGGGAACTTTGCTTCAGCTCAGTACTACGCCTGATGATCTGGCCAACACTGAAAACTTGCTATCTGGAAGAAGTCTGAGTGCAAATGTCAGCTGAGGCTAGAACATTAACTTGGATTCCCCAGTCTATGGTGTACTGCATATGGTCGAGTTTTATTCCCGGGCGAGAATGCAGCCTAGCGAGCGGACAGCCCATCCAGGAGCTGTCGAAGGCAGGATCGTCCGACTGTAACGGCCAGGCCTCATTAGCATGTTGGCTGCCAACTTCCCGATCAAAAGGGCTGGAAAGCGACAGCCCAGCTGTTAAAATTGGGCTGGGAAGTCACCGCCAAGGACCCACAGAAACAGTCCTCCGCACAAGGTAAGTGGATCAGAGGGCCTCGGCAGGGGAATGGGAGTTGGGGGGGGTGGGTGGAAGCCTGGGTCAGAGGAGACACAAGACTTCTTTGTGGGGCCTGGAGGAGCCATCACTGCTCCCCTGCTCAGGCCTTGGGTAAAAATGGGGCAATCAAACCCCGTTGATGTTATTGGAGCCCGATCTGCACATTTAAAGAAGGACCCCGCCAGCTTAGGAACATAGGAATTGCAAGACGAAAAAGATCAAGGTCCATATAGTTCACTTTCTACCCTCCTGGTAGTCACATGCTACAGCAATAATGAAGTTATTGACTAATCATAGGAAGCAATCTCTATCAGTTAGTCTACAACAGACCCAGACATGAGGCGAGGAAAACCTGCTCGTGGTGGGGGGCTTTGGGAACCATAAGTTTAAAGTCACCTGTTCCTCCCAAGCATGCTACACTTACCACATGTCATGTCTCAAATTATTCATGTATTTTTGGCTTCAGGAGGGTGTCTTTGCCGCCTGCAATTTAAAATTGCAGTCGGTCAGGTCAGGAACAGAGTGGGTAAGTCCCTGTTCCATTTTCACTGCCCCCCAACTGGTTCTCAGTGAGCGGAGAGAGTTAAAATCGACCCCAAAGTTTTTAAAAATTCATTCTTCAGATGTGGGCATCGCTGGCAAGGCTGGCATTTATTGCCAATCTCTGGTTGCCCTTGAGAAGGTGGTGGTGGGCCTTCTTCTCGTGTAGATAGGCCTCAGAATCTCAACATTAGAAACTAGTGTGACTATTTGGTACATTACTTGGGAGTACCTTTACCACGCGGACTGCAGCGGTTCAAGAAGGCGGCTCACCACCACCTTCTCAAGGGCAATTAGGGATGGGCAAAAAAAGCTGGCCTTACCAGCGACGCCCACATCCCAGGAACAAATTAAAAAAACTTGAGAAAGGTTCTCAATTTGTGAGATTGTCAAACTTGCCAAACACCTTGGCCAGAATTTTCTGTACCTGAGCAGGTTGGGTGCGGGTGGTCACCGTGGTGGGCCGCAACCCTGTTCTTCATTCCATCCCGCTCTTGAGATTGACTTTCCCTTAATGGCGCCTATTAAGGCAGCCCTGCGCGTTACCCGGCCCTATTAAATGGTGCGGGTCAGATGACATCATCGATGATGTGTCTTCAGTCAGGATATTTAATTTGAAGATTCATCTAGGATTGTGCAGGTACTGCACTGGACCATTAGAGTGTTGGAAAGACTAGGAAACATGACTGCACAGAGAGAGAGGGCTGCACCCAGGTTCTCCGCTGACTCCCTCCATATGCTTGTGGAGGGAGTGAGAGCACACAGGGAAGTCCTCTTCCTTTCCGATGGGCAGAAGAGACCTCCCCAGCAGATCAAAAGAGCCTGGCTCCAAATTGCAGAGGTCAACAGCAGGGATGTTGTCAGGAGGACCTGGGTGCAGTGGTGGAAATGCTTCAATGATCTCATTAGATCAGGAAAGGTGAGTGCAAAGCCACACTCAACTTCATCCTGCTGTGCCACTCATCACATCCTCATCACTCTGCCTTCTCAACCCTACTCCTGCACATCATTACTCACACCAACATACCTTGCATGTCCACCCATCCCTCTCTCTCGATCTACATTATCACATCCCCATCTGACTAACCACCCCTCAAACTCACCCTCATCCTAATGCAATCATACCAACTAACAACACACAAGGAGGCCTCTTGGAATTGCCACCCCACTCCATCAGTCTCCCTCTAAAGATGTAACCCATCCATTCCTTACACTCATTCCATCACTCTCACTCAACCTCTTCTTTCCCTCCTCACAGGAGAAGAGAGCCCACAATAAGAGGGAGAGGGAAAGAACCAGAGGTGATCCTCCATAATTGACCACTTTAACAGCAGCAGAGAAGGTCGCCCTGGAAGTGTCAGGATTCGCAGAGCAGCTGGAGGTGGGAGAGGGAGAGAGGGGGACATCTCAGCAACCCGGTGACAGAATTACATCTCATACAGCCATATGGCATACAGTAGTTACTCATATGGGGACTGATGTCAGCAGCCAGTGAATGCTCATCATGTGCATAATGGTATCTGTACCCATTCTTGATATGACATATCTAACTCATCTCTTTACTGGCCCACAGGTCCATCAAGAGCCCCCCCCCCCCCCCCCATTGTCCAGGAGGAAGAGGAAGACGACTCCTCAGAGGAGCCTCTGAGGGTGCACCGTCACCAGGCATAAGCGCACCAGCGCAGATACGCACACCTCAGTGGCCGTCACCTGGTGTCTCACAAGTCACAAGTGAGCAAGAGCAGATGGTGGAGATAGGGACAGCAGTGGAGACTTCTTGCCATAGGGTGCAGGACACTCCCAGCTCTGCTCAGCTGCATGCAGACTCTGAGCCTCGGGGGCCATCCAGAAAGAGGGCAATCCTGGAGGTGCAGCAAGAAGTGCAGGAGGCTCTGACAGGTTTTGCAATCAGAGAATGGAGGAGTCCATCTCCAACATGAGCACCACCGTGTCACAGGCGATGGCGACTCTAGGCTCTTCCATGGATAGGTTGGCCACCTGCATGGAGCAGCTAATGCGCCACTCACATGAGCACATGGTCTCTATGGAGAATAGATGACTATCTATGGAGAATAGATGAATATCTATGGAGAATAGATGGCAGACGCTCATGGACCTCCTATCAAGGAGAGATGTCAATGTAGACATGGGTCCTCATGGCCCCACTGATGTGCAGCAAGGTGCTCTCCAGCTCCTTGCTAGCAGGGAAGTGTGGGTGGCCCATGAGAGGGATGATGGTGAGAGGGGACATGGAAGTGGGGGCTCCTCTCAAAGCACTTACACTTCTCCCCCGTTGCCCTTCCGCGCCCTCCAGTCAGAGCCCCAGATGGCTCCCCAGATAGCGATGGCCGAGTCTGCCGCTGCACAGTCACAGGAGGAGCAGACCTTTGCGGGGACATCACAGACTCCAAAATCCAGAGGACGTCCGCCAAAAGTGTCTATGCAGTCGCAGCAGGGAAGTGAGCAGGCTGCCTCTACCTCTGCTGAAGCCACGGGGTAGCACCTCGTAGAAGCACACGTAAGAGAAAGATGAAACACAAGTAGATTCACAAGGGTAGCCACTTGGGTGTATTAATAAATGTTTGTATAAAGTTTCCATTACTGTGATGTCACCAATAAAAATATTTATTTTCGCCACTTTCCGGTCAGGGACAAATTTGTGTGCAACTTTGGAAGTGGCTTAGTGAGTTGGAGTGAATGGTGAGATGTAACGTTACCTCCAGCAATGGTGGTCAGTGTGAAAGGAATGGTTTGGTCATTGTAGAGATGCTTTATGGTGTTGCTGTGGGGTGGTGCCAACCTGGCGCAGCATGTGGCAGCCATATGGGTGTAGTGTCTGAAGTTAAGTAAATCTGGCCATGATGTGGCCATCCCTGGCCTCCCGAGCAGCAATGTGCTCAGGTGCTGGTGGGATCTGGACCGCAGGTTCCTCCTGCTCCTCCTCCTCCTCCTCATCTTCCAGCTGATGCGTCTCCTCCTCCTTCTCCTCCTCTGAAGAGGCTGTGCACTCAGTGCCTTGCTCGTCATGCAGCACTAATCCTCGCTGCTGCGCTCTGTTGTGCAGGGTGCAGCAAACCACAATGATTCTGGAGACCCTGGCTGGTGCATACTGAAGGGCTCCTCCAGATCTGTCAAGGCATCTCAACTCTATAACACATCTGGTGGAAATGTGGCTTTCATTATATCTCTCCTTGGCCTCAATACTTGGCTTCCTCAAGGATGTCATGAGTCACGTCTTCAGTGGATAGCCCTTGTCTCCAAGCAGCCAGCCAGAAAGTCTGTTTGGAGGAGTGAAGAGCTGAGGGAGGGTGGACTGGCGCAGGACGGAAGAGTCATGACAGCTGCCAGGGAATCTGGTGCACATATGCATGATGATCTTCCTATGGTTGCAGACGAGCAGCACATTGAGGGAGTGGAAGCCCTTGCGGTTCACAAAGACTCCTGGGTGATGATGGGATGCCCTGATGGCCACACGTGTGCAGTCGATTATGCCCTGTACCTGTGGGAAGCCAGCCAGAGCGGCAAAGCCGAGCGCCCGCTCAGTAACACTGGCTTCATCAGTGGCAAAGTTGATGTAATAGGCTGACTTGTCAAAGAGGACATCAGTGACCTGTGTGATGCATCTGCGGGCGGCCGACTTCAAGATGCCACAAATGTCTGCTGCAGATTCCTGAGGTGAACAAGTTGAGGGCACTGGTGACTTTGACAGCCACTGGTAAGGCGTGTCCACCAGGTCCTCTGGGCTGCAGGTCTTGCTCGAGTAAGCTGCAAATGTCTGCGACGACCTGGCCCGAGAGCCTGAGCCTCCTTTGGCACTGCTGCTCAGTCATGTTGAGGAAGCTCATCCTCTGCCTGTATACTCTGTGTTGGGGGTATCACCTCCGGCACGGTGCAGCCCTGCACTGATGCCCTCTGCCCTGTGCAGCATCAGGTGGTTGAGGAGAAGATTGGTGGTGTTGTTGTTGGTGCTGCTGGTGTGTCTGGTGCTGCTGGTGTTGGGGCTCTTCCTGGTCCGATTCTGAGGACCAAAGTGAAACAGTGTAAATGGCACCCATGCTTATGTAATAGATGGCAGGTCAAGTAGAGATGACAGAAGCAAGCTCTCAATGGTGTAATAGGTTTTACTAATGAGGTGACAGTGGATCCCGACTTTGCTGGAAATACTTGCAACCTATAGAAAGCTAAATCTGTGATGACAATGAACTCAGCATAGCATCTGCCTTATGAAAGTGACCAGGTGTCAGGTGAGAGTTTTTATTGTACTTTTCATGCTGTGCACTAATGAGCTGGATCAGTGGCCACTCAACTTCTGCCTCAGGTTCACAGACGTGGTTCTCGAGCTGCGTGGTTACCGTGCTCATCCACGGAAATTTGAAAGGTAGGGTTAAAAAGACTCTTAAGGGCCTGACAAGTATCTAATAATCATCTAAATTAGCTCTGCCGTTCGGGTCGTTGCTGCGCTGGCAAATGCACCCGAGGGAAAGGCGCGTGGGGGCGGGATGATGGTGGGTTGCCGACCCGCTGCAAGATATTTCAAATTTCCCTCCAGACCCGCCTCCAATCACGCCCACATGGACACCACAAAATTCTGGCAATTACCTTCTAATCTGATTGGCTCTGATGTTTCCAATTTGGCCAGAAGGATAATAATCTCAAAAACTGTAAATCTGCCTCATCTTCAGTGTCCTCTGCAGCTTCATTGTTCTTCTCCTCTTCAAAGTCTTCTTCTATTTTATGGAAGGTATTAGAGGAGGATGATGTTACAAAATATATTACGCTACAAAATGAAGGCTTACTTGCTGAAGGGTGTACAGCAGCATGTCATCACAATAGTCACGGCATCTGAAATGCATTTTCATGATGTCAAAGGTTTTCATCCGTAGCTTAGTAAAACAATGCATCATATTATATTTCTTTTCTTTCGGAGTACTGACATCTTAAATCAAACCCACTATTAACCTGATCTTTTAAGCCATATCCAGAGGAAAATAACAAGCCTGCCATCGATCAAAGCTCCATCATAATGTTCTCTAAATGGTCTTTGGTTACTCACAAGCCAGACTTCATTCAGTTGCTTATTGTAAAATTTCTTTGGTTGGTGCCAATCCAGACAAATGTAAGTTTCCTGACAAGATTCAGAAAACTTGGCAACCGGATCAGTAATTCTGCATTCACCATCACAGACAACGTGGGTCTTAATAGAGTGAAACCATTTGAAATGGTTTCATTCTTAGAGGAGCCATCATCCTGCAGTTGATTCTGCTCAGGTCAAATAGGAAAGCCAGCTACAGCAACAGGAAAATCCAAGCAAGGCAGACTTGGCTGCTTCAGCTGAAGAGTCATCAGGATAAATTGTTTTGTTCTCTTGACTAACCCACGTACTGCTCAAGAAATGCTTAATATAAATATCAATTAAATGTAGAAGTGCACCAATGCCTGATAACTTAAACTGATGAGAACAGTAAATATCAATATGATGGAGCGAGGTGGGGGGGGGGGGGGGGCGGCAGTGGGGGAAAGAGATAGAATCATAGAATCATAGAAAGTTACAGCACGGAAGGAGGCCATTTCGGCCCATCGTGTCCGCGCCGGCCAACAATGAGCTATCCAGCCTAATCCCACTTCCCAGCTCTTGGTCCGTAGCCCTGGAGGTTACAGCATCCCAAGTGCACATCCAAGTACTTTTTAAATGTGGTTAGGGTTCCTGCCTCTACCACCCTTTCAGGCAGTGAGTTCCAGACCCCCACAACCCTCTGGGTGAAGAAATTTCCCCTCAAATCCCCTCTAAACCTTCCCCCAATTACTTTAAATCTGTGTCCCCTGGTTTTTGACCCCTCTGCTAAGGGAAATAGGTCCTTTCTATTCACTTTATCTATGCCCCTCATAAATTTATACACCTCAATAAGGTCTCCCCTCAGCCTCCTCTATTCCAAGGAAAACAGACCCAGCCTATCCAGTCTTTCCTCATAACGAAGATTCTCTACTCCCGGCAACATCCTTGTAAATCTCCTCTGTACCCTCTCTAGTGCAATCACATCTTTCCTGTAATGTGGTGACCAGAACTGCATGCAGTACTCTCGCTGAGGCCTAACTAGTATTTTATACAGTTGAAGCATAACCCCCCCTGCTCCTGTATTCTATGCCATGGCTAATAAAGGCAAGCATTCTGTATGCCTTCTTAACCACCTTATCTACTTGGCCTGCTGCCTTCAGGGATCTGTGGACATGCACTCCAAGGTCCCTTTGTTCCTCTACACTACTCAGTGTCCTACCATTTAATGTGTATTCCCTTTCCTTGTTAGCCCTCCTCAAATGCATTACCTCACACTTCTCCGGATTGAATTCCATTTGCCACTGTTCTGTCCACCTGACCAATTTATTGATATCTTCCTGCAGTCCATGACTTCCTTCTTCAGTATCAACCACACAGCCGATTTTAGTATCATCTGCAAACTTCTTAATCATACCTCCTATATTCAAGTCAAGATCGTTGATATATACCACAAAAAGCAAGGGACCTAGTACTGAGCCCTGCGGAACCCCACTGGAAACAGCCTTCCAGTCACAAAAATACCCATCAACCATTACCCTCTGCTTCCTGTCTCCGAGCCAGTTTTGAATCCAACTTGACACTTTGCCCTGGATCCCATGGGCTTTTAACTTAGTGACCAGTCTGCCATGTGGAACCTTATCAAAAGCCTTGCTAAAGTCCATATACACTACATCAAATGCACTACCCTCATCTACCCTCCTTGTTACCTCCTCAAAACTTCAATCAAGTTTGTCAGACACGACCTTCCCTTAACAAATCCGTGCTGACTATCCTTGATTAATCCGTGTCTTTCTAAATGAAGATTTATCCTGTCCTTCAGAATTCTTTCCAATAATTTTCCCACCACCGAGATGTTTCCCCTTTTTGGAGTATAGGCTAGAAATGATTCTTTTTGTGCTAAGAAATGGTTATCTGAGGAAATCTGAAACAAAAACAGTAAATGCTGGAAGCAAACATCTGGTCATTCAGCATTTGTGGAGTGAAAATACAAGTTACCGTTTCGGGTGTGGGCCCTTTTGCAGAACTGAACAAGTGAAAGAATTAACATAATTTAAATAGGAACAGAACAAAGGGCCAGGGGGAAAAACACACATAAGAGGGAAGTGTGGGTAGAATGACTGGTAATGAGATGAAAGTCTAGATAAACTGAAAGGGCTTAAAACAAATAAATCGCGAGGGTTAGATGCCACTTATCCACACATTGCAGAGAGAGAGGCCTGCAAGGCACTAATAATCACTATGAAGGAGTCAGTGGACACTGGGGTGGAACCAGCTGATTGGAAACATAGTACTCATGTTCAAAAAGGTTGTAAAAACAGGCATGGACAAATACAGACCCATTAGTCTTACTTCAATTCCATGTAAAATAAAGGAACTAATTACCAGGAGTAAACTTGAGGATTATCTGTACATCAACACATATTAAACAAGCCAACAGGGCTTGAGATGAGAGAGATCCTGCCTGACCAACCTCTTTGATTTCTTTGAAGAAGTGACAGCTCAAGTCAACAGTTGTGTACTTAGACTTTCAAAAGGCATTTGATGAAATTTCACACAAATGATTACTACTTAAGCTCAGAGTTTAGGTTTCAGACCATTTGGGTATGGATAAGAAACTGGCTGAAAAGTAGAAATCAGGTACTGACTAAAGGGGTAATGTCGGAATGGAGGGGTGAGTACTGAGTTTTGGAACCTCTACTGTTTCCAATCTACATCAATGATTAGATTCTGAGTTAAATTTGTAAATGATGCCAAACTGGGAGGGAGAACAGAATCGAAGGAGCCAGCACAGAAACCATAGAATGAGCTAAACAAAATACGTGAGTGAGTCAAACAATGGTGGATGAAATTTAATGCAGACAATTGTAAAGTTATATATAGGAAGGAAAGGAAAAATGGGCAAAATATACACCATGAATGAGGCAGAAAACACGAAGGATAAAGCTGAAAGAGACCTAGGAGTCATAGTAAACTTAACATTTAACGGGGGTCATTTTCACCCTCGCGGTTTAGGCGACAAACCAGACTGAGCCGATCACCTTGCCGTTATCGAACCCGCATAATTAATAGAATGAAAATCGGGCAGGTTCTATAACAGGCAGGCAATCCACTCGGCCAGTTTACAGCCCAAGAGATGAAGGTGAACATTACCCCAACTGTGCAGAGTAGCACTCAACAACAGGATGTTGACGACACAGCCAGAACAGTAGAAGACAAGTCAGCGGAAGTCATGAGCAAACTGCACAACATTCTGTTCAGACCACACCGAGGGGGGTCAAGGTGACTTTGTGCGAAAGTATAAAATGGGCGATAGTGAATCGGCAGCTTGTTTTATATCTCTCCCGATTTTTAATTTCATTGAAGTCAAAGGAAATAAAAATCGTGAGGGATGTAAAATGGTCTTCCAATTCGCTATTGCCAATTTTACACTATTGCACAGTCAACATCTAACCCCATCCCCCCACCCCCCACCCCCTCCCATGAGTATTGTGTGCAATTCTGGTCATTGAAAAACAAGGGAGACATTGAAATGCTCAAAGTAATGCAGAGAAGAGCCACAAGGCTGATCACTAAAATCAGATGTCTGATTTATGAAGAGCGGGATAAATTCCAGGAAATTCCTGGCCAATATATTTACTTATGTTGCGACCTCTAAATGCTGCAGGAAACACTGGATCTGCTTGGTTAACTTTAAATGTACGATATTAATAATGATACATCTGCTAAAAGAAAGCTGCATATATCAAGCTAGCATTATTCATAGGATCAATGTAGTCATTTGTGTATGTGTATGTATGTATATGTACATACACACTTCAAAGTGTCAAAATTATTTAAAAAAATAGGAAGAAGACCAGTCATTTTTTTCATATTTTGGGAGCAATAAGCAATTGTCAAACTACAGAGAAACGAATACCCTCTAATTGACCTTAGAAATGCTTAGCCTCCAATTGGCCCCAGAATGTGCCCGTTTACAGCAGTTAGGCCTTGCGGCCTTAAAGGATAGGCCAAATTACTCCCAGATCCACCTTAATGGCAAAGTAATACTCCTGTCCTTATAAAACAACATATCCTCTGATTTACAACACCACAGGAAATTCACTAATATATGAAAATATGTTAAATAAACAAGAATATATAATAATTGTGACAGAAAAGGAGAGATTATTTACTAATAATCCAATATACTTCACTAAAAGTATGTTTAGTTACATACTGTGTTACATACACGCTTAATATTATTATAGATACTCACTGCCTCTGATGTATACCCTGTTAATATTATGACATAGCCCCTCGAGCCTGCTCCACCATTCAATCAGATCATGGCTGATCTGTGACCTAACTCCATATACCGGCCTTTCCACCAATCCCTTTAATACCTTTGGTGAATAGAAATCTATCAATCTCAGATTTAAAATTAACAATTGACCCAGCATCTACTGCCATTTGCGGAAGAGAGCTCCAAACATCTACCACCCTTTGTGTGTAGAAGTGTTTCCTAACTTCACTAACTTCTTAACTCCCTCCATGGCCTCACCCCTTCCTATCTCTGTAATCTGCTTCAGCCCCACAACCCCCCGACATATCTGCGCTCCTCTAATTCTGCCCTCTTGAGCATCCCTGATTATAATCGCTCAACCTTTGGTGGCCGTGCTTTCTGTTGCCTCGGCCCTAAGCTCTGGAATTCCCTGCCTGAACCTCTCCCCCTCGCTACCTCTCTTTCCATCTTTAAGACGCTCCTTAAAACCTACCTCTATGACCAAGCTTTTGGTCACCTGCCCTAATTTACCCTTATGTAGCTCGGTGTCAAATTTTTTGTGTTAAAATACTCCTGTGCAGCGCCTTGGGACGTTTTACTACGTTAAAGGCGCTATATAAATACAAGTTGTTGTTGTTGAAAGGCCTGGCTCTAATTTTTAGACTATGTCCCCTAGTCCTAGACTCCCCAACCAGCAGAAATAGTTTCTCTCTATCTTCCTTATCAGTTCCCCTTAATATCTTGAAAACTTCGATCAAATCTCCCCTTAATCTTCTAAATTCCAGGGAATACAACACTAGTTTGTGTAATCTCACCTCGTAATTTAACCCTTGGAGTCCAGGTATCATTCTAGTAAATCTACGCTGCACTCACTCCAAACCCAATATATCCTTCCTGAGGTGTGGTGCCCAGAACTGCTCACAGTACTCCAGGTGTGGTCTAACCAGGGCTTTGTATAGCTGCAGCATAACTTCTACCCCCTTATATTATAGTCCTCTGGCTGTAAAGGTCAGTATTCCATTGGCCTTTTTGATTATTTTTTGTACCTGTCCATGACATTTCAATGATCTATGAACATGGACCCCTCTAAACCTCCACTGCTTCTAGCTTTTCACCATTTAGAAAGTACCCTGATCTATCCTTTTTGGTCCAAAGTGGATGACCTCACACTTGCCTATATTGAATTCCATTTGCCACAGTTTTGCCCATTCACTTAATCTATTAATATCTTTGTAATTTTATGCTTCCATCTACACTGCTTATCTTTGAGTCATCAGCAAACTGGGATATGTGGCTTTCTATCCTGTCAGCTGAGTTGTTAATAAATATGAATATGATGAATAGTTGAGGCTCCAACGCAGATCCCTGTGGGACGCCACTAGTCACATCCTGCCAATTAGAGTACCTACCAATTATCCCAACTCTATATCTCTTGCCGCTCAGCCAATCTCCTAACCAGGTCAATAATGTGCCTCAATTCCATGAGCTTCAAGTGTTTTCTTTTCAAAATGTTTCGCATGCATATTTCTTTGGGAGCTGGGGAGGATTGGCAAAGAAGCGGAGGCCCCGTGTCATATTTTATCACAATCCGGTGCGAATGAGGCAATGATATGTTTTGGCACAATTTGCACACTTCCTTTGTGCTGCAGTGAACAAAAGCAAAAAGATTTGCCAAACACTACAGGGTAAAAATCACTGTCATCAATGTTATTATACTTAACATGCTGATACCAAGTTCCTTTCTCCACAAATGGGTTAATGTCTCCATTAAAATCACAATGAAAGGAATTTAATATGAGTCCATGACAACACCGGCAACAGTAATTTTTACCTTTATTGAATGAAGAGAGTGCTCATTTAATGACACAGAGAAATAAAGAACTTTTCTTGCAAATAACTGAGATTTCAGCAAAATATAAGTGTGGCTGATAGAGCATAGACTTTTGTTACCACTAATGCTCTATGTTGCATTCTCCTTCTAATTGGATTCAGTGACATAAAGTTCGCCATTCGTAAGTTTGCTATTCAGATTCGGGGCCGGTGAGTATCACTGTTTTTTTTTGGCTGTTATCTTTTAGTCTTTAACTAAGGGCAGAGGGGTATACTAAAAACTTTAGTTCATTAATCTAATAACTAGAGGCATGGCAGGGCAGCTCAGTCCCGTGGAGTGCACATCCTGTGCCATGTGGGAAGTCCTGGACGCTTCGCTTAGCCTGGACGACTACATGTGCAGGGTTTCGGAGCTTGAGCGGCAGCTGGAGTCACTGCAGTGCGTCCGTGAGGCCGAGAACTTCAAGGACAGCACATTTCTGGAGGTGGCCACCCTGCAGCTTAAGAGTGTGCAGGCAGAGAGGGAATGGGTGACTGCCAGACAGAAGGGGAAGGCCAGGCAGGTAGTGCAGGAGTCCCCTGAGTGCATCGTGCTCTCCAACCAGTATTCTGTTCTGAGTACTGGTGGGGGCGATGGCTCCTCTGGGGAGTACAGCCAGAGCCAAGTCCACGGCACCACGGGTGGCTCAGTTGCACAGGGGGGGAGGAAGAAGAGTGGAAGAGCAATAGTGGTAAGGGATTCGATAGTTAGGGGAGCAGACAGGTGTTCCTGCAGCCGCAGACGTGACTCCAGGATGGCATGTTGCCTCCCTGGTTCCAGGGTCAAGGATGTCACTGAGCGGCTACAGGGCATTCTGGGGGGGAGAGGGTGAACAGCCAGAGGTCATGGTCCATATCAGTACCAATGACATAGGTAGAAAGAGGGATGAGGTCCTGCAGGCAGAGTTTAGGGTGCTAGGAAAGAAATAAAAAACCAGGACCTCAAAGGTAGTAATCTCCGGATTACTCCCGGTGCCACGTGCTAGTACAGGAATAGGAGGATAGAGCAGATGAATGCATGGCTGGAGGGAGGGTGCAGGTGGGAGGGCTTTAGATTCCTGAGGCATTGGAACCGTTTCTGGGGGAGGTGGGACCTGTACAAGCCGGACGGGTTGCACCTCAACAGAGCCAATATCCTCGCAGGGGGGGTTGCTAGTGCTGTTGATGGGGGCGGGGGGGGGGGGTGGTTAAACTAGCTTGGAAGGGGGATGGGAACCTGAGAATAGATTCAAAAGGGAGAGAAGCAAAGCTGAAATTAGAAAGCAGAAAAGTAGAAAGTGAATTTGGAAGACAGAGGAAGCAAGGGCTAGAAAATAGACAACAAGGGAGTTTGGCAGTACAAAATGGTATATACTTCAATGCAAGGAGTATAGGGAATAAGGCAGATGAGCTGAGAGCACAGATAGACACTTGGGAATATGATATTATAGCTATTACTGAGACATGGCTGAAAGCGGGGCAGGTATGGCAGCTCAACATTCCTGGTTACAGGGTTTTCAGACAAGATAGAGAGGGGGTAAAAAAGGAGAGGGGGTTGCAGTATTAATTAAAGAAACAATTACAGCTGTGAGGAGGGATGATATGTTAGAAGGATCATCAAATGAGGCCATATGGGTTGAATTGAAGAACAAAAAGGGGGTGATCACACTGCTGGGAGTGTACTATAGACCCCCAAACAGTCAGAGGGAGATAGAAGAGCAAATATGTAGGCAAATTTCTGAGAGGTGCAAAAACTATAGGGCAGTAATAGTAGGGGATTTCAACTACCCTAATATAAATTGGGATAAAATTAGTGTGAAAGGTATAGAGGGGGAAGAATTCCTAAAATGCATTCAGGAGAACTTTTTTAGCTAGTATGTAACAAGCCCAACAGGGAGGGGTGGTTCTGGACTTAGTTTTAGGGAATGAAGCTGGGCAGGTGGAATGGGTATCAGTGGGAGAGCATTTTGGTGCTTGTGATCATAATTCAGTTAGATTTAGGGTAGTTATGGAAAAGGATAAAGATAGACCAGGAATAAAAGTTCTCAATTAGGGAAAAGCCAATTTTGCTAAGATAAGATGGGATTTAGCCAAAGTGGACTGGAAACAGCTACTTGAAGGTAAATCAGTGTCAGAGCAGTGGAAGGCATTCAAGGAGGAGATCCTGAGGGTTCAGTGCAAGTATGTTCCCTTAAAGAAAAAGGGTGGGACTAACAAATCTAGAGCCCCCTGGATGTCAAGGAACATACAGGGTAGGATAAAAAAAAAGGGAGGCTTATGACAGATACTGAGGGCTCAATACTGCAGAAACTCTAGAGGAGTATAGAAAGTGCAGGGGTGAAATTAAAAAGGAAATTAGGAAAGCAAAGAGAGAGCATGAAAAAATATTGGCAAGTAAAATCAAGGAAAACCCAAAGATGTTTTATAAATACATTAAGAGCAAGAGGATAACTAAAGAACGAGTAGGACCTATTAGAGACCATAAAGGTAACCTGTGTGTGGAGGCGGAAGACTTGGGTATGGTTCTTAATGAATACTTTGCATCTGTTTTCACAAAAGAGAGGGACGATGCAGACATTGCAATCAGGGAGGAGTGTGAAATATTAGATGAAATAAACATAGTGAGAGAGGAAGTATTAAGGGGCTTAGCAACTTTGAAAGTGGATAAATCCCCAGGCCCAGGCTGTTAAGAGAAGCAAAAGAGGAAATAGCAGAGGCTCCGACCATCATTTTCCAATCCTCTCTGGCTACAGGTGTGGTGCCAGAGGACGGGAGGACTGCTAACATTGTATCTTTGTTTAAAAAGGGAGAAAGGGATAGACCGAGTAATTACAGGCCAGTCAGCCTAACCTCGGTGGTGGGAAAATTATTGGAAAAAGTTCTGAGGGACAGGATAAATCTTCGTTTAACATAGAAACATAGAAACATAGAAGATAGGAGCAGGAGTAGGCCATTCGGCCCCTCGAGCCTGCTCCGCCATTCGATGAGATCATGGCTGATCATCCAAACTCAGTACCCTGTACCTGCCTTCTCCCCATATCCCTTGATACCTTTAGCTTTAAGAAATATATCTAACTCATTCTTGAATATATTTAATGACTTGGCCTCAACTACCTTCTGTGGTAGAGAATTCCACAGGTTCACCACTCTCTGGGTGAAGAAATTCTTCCTCATTTCTGTCCTAAATGGCTTACCCGTTATCCTTAGATTATGACCCCTGGTTCTGGACTCTCCGACCATCGGGAACATTCTTCCTGCATCTAGTTTGTCCAGACCTGTCAGAATTTTATATGTTTCGATGAGATCCCCTCTCATTCTTCTATACTCGAGCGAGTATAAGCCCAATCGACCCAATCTCTCCTCATATGTCATTCCTGCCATCCCAGGTATCAGCCTTGTGAATCTTCGCTGAACTCCTTCCATGGCAAGAACATCCTTCCTCAGATAAGGCGACCAAAACTGCACACAGTACTCAAGGTGTAGTCTCACCAAGGCCCTGTACAACTGCAGCAGGACATCCCTGTTCCTATACTCAAACCCTTTCGCTATGAAGGCCAACATACCATTTGCCTTCTTCACCGCCTGCTGCACCTGCATGCTTACTTTCAGCGACTGGTGCACAAGGACACCTAGGTCTCGTTGCACTTCCCCTTCTCCCAATCTATTGCCATTCAGATAATAGTCTGCCTTTCTGTTTTTGACACCAAAGTGGATAACCTCGCACTTATCCACGTTATATTGCATCTGCCACGCTTCTGCCCACTCACCCAACCTGTCCAAATCATCCTGGAGTTTCTCGGTATCCTCCTCGCAGCACACACTCCCACCCAGCTTTGTGTCATCTGCAAACTTGGAGATATTACATTTAGTTCCCTTATCTAGATCATTAATGTAGATAAGATTTAGAGAGATACGGATTAATCAAGGACAGTCAGCATGGATTTGTTAAGGGGAGGTCGTGTCTGGCTAACTTGATTGAATTTTTTGAGGAGGTAACAAGGAGGGTCGATGATAGCAAGGCTTTTGATAAGGTCCCACATGGCAGACTGGTCACGAAAGTGAAAGCCCATGGGATCCAGGGCAAAGTGGCAAGTTGGATCCAAAATTGGCTCAGAGGCAGGAAGCAAAGGGTAAATGGTTGATGGGTGTTTCTGTGACTGGAAGGCTGTTTCCAGTGGGGTTCCGCAGGGCTCAGTACTAGGTCCCTTGCTTTTTGTGGTATATATCAATGATTTAGACTTGAATGTAGGGGGTATGATTAAGAAGTTTGCAGATGATACTAAAATCGGCTGTGTGGTTGATACTGAAGAAGGAAGCTGTAGACTGCAGGAAGATATCAATGAACTGGTCAGGTGGGCAGAACAGTGGCAAATGGAATTCAATCCGGAGAAGTGTGAGGTAATGCATTTGAGGAGGGCTAACAAGGCAAGGGAATACACATTAAATGGTAGGACACTGAGAAGCGTAGAGAACAAAGGGACCTTGGAGTGCAGGTCCACAGATACCTGAAGGTAGCAGGCCAGGTAGATAAGGTGGTTAAGAAGGCATACGGAATGCTTGCCTTTATTAGTCGTGGCATAGAATACAAGAGCAGGGGGGTTATGCTTCAACGGTATAAAATACTAGTTAGGCCACAGCGAGAGTACTGCATGCAGTTCTGGTCACCACATTACAGGAAAGATGTGATTGCACTAGAGAGGGTACAGAGGAGATTTACGAGGATGTTGCCTGGACTGGAGAATTTTAGCTACAAGGAAAGATTGCATAGGCTGGGTTTGTTTTCTTTGGAACAGTGGAGGCTTAGTGGAGACTTTATTGAGGTGTATAAAATTGTGAGGGGCCTAGATAGAGTGGATAGGAAGGACCTATTACCCTTAGCAGAGGAGTCAACAACCAGGGGCACAGATTTAAAGTAATTAGTTGGAGGTTTAGAGGGGATTTGAGGGGAAATTTCTTCACCCAGAGGTTGTAGGGGTCTGGAACTCACTGCCTGAAAGGGTGGTAGAGGTAGAAACCCTCACCACATTTAAAAAAGTACTTGGATGTGCACTTGGGATGCTCTAACCTGCAGGGCTACGGACCAAGAGCTGGAAAGTGGGATTAGGCTGGATAGCTTTTCTCGGCCGGCACGGACACAATGGGTCGAAATGGCCTCCTTCCGTGCTGTAACTTTCTATGTTTCTATGATTCTATGATTCTAAGGCTGAAGGGAGATGCATTAATGACTTTTGGGATAGAAACATAGAAACATAGAAACATAGAATCTAGGAGCAGGAGTAGGCCATTCGGCCCGTCGAGCCTGCTCCACCATTCAATACGATCATGGCTGATCATCCAAGTCCAGTACCCTGTCCCTGCTTTAATCCCCACAGTACACATATCCCACCCTACCCCCGTAACCCCACGTATTTAATTCCCCCTAACATATCCCATCCTATCCCCATAACCCCACATATTTAATCCCCCCCTAACACTAAGGGTCAATTTATCATAGCCAAATCAACCTAACCCACACATTTTTGGACTGTGGGAGGAAACCGGAGCACCCGGAGGAAACCCACGCAGACACGGGGAGAATGTGCAAACTCCACACAGACAGTCACCCGAGGTCAGATTCGAACCCGGGTCCCTGGCGCTGTGAGGCACCAGTGCTAACCACTATGCCACCATGGATCAAAGAGTTTTAGTGAGTTTTTGCAGAAGTTTTATCAACAACAACACCAACTTGTATTTATATAGCGCCTTTAACATAGTAAAATGTCCCAAGGCACTGCACAGGAGTATTTTAACACAAAAAATTTGACACCGTACCACATAAGGATAAATTATGGCAGGTGACCAAAAGCTTGGTCAAAGAGGTAGGTTTTAAGGAGTGTCTTAAAGGAGAAAAGAGAGGTAGCGAAGCGGAGAGGTTTAGGCAGGGAATTCCAGAGCTTAGGGCCTAGGCAACAGAAGGCACAGGCCACCAAAGGTTGAGCGATTATAATCAGGGATGCTCAAGAGGGCAGAATTAGAGGAGCACAGATATCTCGGTGGGGGGTTGTGGGGCTGAAGCAGATTACAGAGATAGGGAGGGGTGAGGCCATGGAGAGATTTGAAAACAAGGATGAGAATTTTGAAATCGAAGCGCTGCTTAACCGGGAGCCAATGTAGGTCTGTGAGCACAGGGGAGATGGGCGAACGGGACTTTGTGCGAGTTAGGACACGGGCAGCCGAGTTTTAGATGACCTCAAGTTTACGTAGGGTGGAATGTGGGAGGTCAGCCAGGAGTGCATTGGAATAGTCAAGTCTAGAGATAACAAAGGCATGGATGAGGGTTTCAGCAGCGGATGAGCTGAGGCAAGGGCAGGAGACGGGCACTGTTACGGAGGTGGAAGTAGGCAGTCTTTGTTATGCTGCAGATTGTGGTCGGAAGCTCATTTCAGGGTCAAATATGACACCAAGGTTGTGAACAGTCTGGTTCAGCCTCAGACAGATGCTAGGGAGAGGGATGGAGTCAATGGCCAGGGAACAGAGTTTGTGGCGGGGACCAAAAACAATGGCTTTGGTCTTCCCAATATTTAATTGGAGAAAATTTTTGCTCATCCAGAACTGTATGTCGGACAAGCAGTCTGACAATTTAGAGACCGTGGAGGGGTCGAGAGAAGAGGAAATGAGGTAGAGCTGGGTGTCGTCGGCGTACATGTGAAAACTGAGGCTGTGTTTTTGGATGATGTCACCAAGGGGCATGAATAAATGCCTGGCTCAAACACTCAATGTGACTGCTTACCATGCCGTAACTTGGCAGCACTTAATAGAATATTAGATGAGCAACTATCCCAAATTCCAAAATGCTGCTCCCAGGATGTTTGTTCCAATTTCATCAACAGCTAACACTGATGTCAACTTTCAACACAGTGCCACAAATCTCCATAGAATTCAGTAGTTCCTAGTGTGAGATGTATGTTAAAACTCTCAATAATTGTTTACATGAGGAGAGGAGTCCTTGATGAGCATTGTGCAGAAAAGAAATCCCACAAGGAACTGTTCTATCTGACTGGTCTGACATTGGTCAGTATGTACAGCGCAGATGGTAATCAGAGATGTGTGTGCTTTGCACTGATTAATCTGTTTTTATCAATCTATGAATCAAATGTCCATGGGACCGAGGTGGCAGGACTCTCACTCACCTGAACATTGCACCATCAATTGTACTTGTTGCGAACTGGGCTTATCTAAATATAAATAGCACTGGCCGTACGATAGAACAGATAATCAATTTCTTGGGGCAGATTTTCTTCTGCAGTTACACTGGATTCCTGATGTACCTACAGTGGGCATTGGAGGCAAGTTGTGTGGGAAGCCATTCTGCCAACTCCTCACCATCTCATATCACTAGTGTAAATTCACTCTCGAAGTAACATCAGGTGTACGATATGTCCACCCATGTTGTAATTAAGACACAAATGACAGGATTGTGTCATATGACCTCATTTACCATCATTTGCACAGTAGGAGGTGTGACAAAATGTTTGTCAATTTTTTATTAAAGGCCGAGGTTCGTGGTCAAACTTTTGTTTAGTGTTTTGGACATTATCTCCAGGTTGTGAGAACCAGTTATGTTAATGACTGGTTTTTTGTATTTCTTTCTATTAGTTTGTCATGAAGAAATGACACACACAGAGTTTGTAAAATAAATAATTTTTTGTATTCAAAATGTACATGTTTGGTCTTTGGAATCATTGTTGCCTTGGCCAGCTTAGGGGTTGCGGGTTAGTTTCAATCATGTTGTTCTCAATGGCAGAAGCCATTTCCTCAGCAGGGGCCTAGAAGCGGCTTGCTATCAGCCATTGACGGACGGCCCTTCCAGTTTCTACATTGTGGGCCTCCCTCCCACCTTGGTGCTGCTGCTGATCATCCTCCTCCTCTTCCTCCTCCTCTTCCTCCTCCTCCTCCGGTGGTGTTCCAAGGCCTGGTGGCATTGGCTGGGTCCTGAGGATTGCCAGGTTATGCAGCATGCAGCACACAACTATGAAGAGAGAGACTCGCTCAGGCGAGTACTGCAGGGCTCCTCCTGAATGGTCCAGACAGCGGAACTGTTGCTTGAGCACGCCGATTGTGTGCTCAACGATGCTCCTGGTGGCGAGATGGCTCTCATTGTACCGCAGCTCAGCAGGGCTGTTGGGGGAACGGAGCGGTGTCATCAGCAGGTGCACAGTGGATAACCCTTGTCCCCGAGAAGCCAACCACTTGGGTGAAGCGGTGCCTGGAAAAGGTCTGCCACAGTAGTCTGGCGTAGGATGAATGCATCGTGGCTGCTGCCAGGATAGCGGGCATTGACAGCGAGTACCAGCTGTCTGTGGTCACAGACCAACTGGACGTTTAGGGAGTGGAATCCCTTTCGGTTGCGGAAATCCTCTGCATTCTCATGCGGTGCACACAATGCCACATGCGTGCAGTCAATGGCACCCTGCACCATGGGGAAGCCCGCTATCCTCGCAAAGCCCAATGCGCGTTCATGCTGTTTGGCCCGGGTCATCGGGAAAGAGATGTACTGTCGTCTCCTTTTATAGAGGGCATTTGTGACCTGACGGATGCAGCGATGGACAGCGAACTGGGAGATATTGGCGATGTCCCCAGTAGCTGATTGAAATGAGCCAGTGGCATAAAAGTTCAGAGTCACTGTTATCTTCACTGCCACTGACAGAGACGTCCTGGACCTCAGTTGAGGCTGCAGATCTGGCTGCAGCAGGTGGCAGAGCTCAGTGACCACCTCCTTGCTGAAGCGCAGCCTGCGCAAACACTGCTCCTCAGACATATTAATGTAGGAGAATTGTTGGCGAAATACCCTGGGAGGGTAAGGTCTCCTGTACAGAGGCCTGTTGGCCCTCTTCCGTCTGGCCATGATTGCCACTCTCTCTCTGCGTCTCTGTGGCCTCCGAATCTGCCAGTGCAGGACGACGCTCCCAATCAGTGCAGCCCCCATAGTCTCTTGGCAATCAAAGTAATGAAGGTCAAAAACAAAAGTATCTGCAAAGTGATGCTCAGTAGCCAAAACGACTTCACACAGTGTTGACTCTATGCAGAAGTCTCTCCTTCTCTCTCTCAGAATCTCTCTCTCACTGTCAGAACGAGTGGTGCAAAAATGTCTACCACAGAAAAAGCCAGGAAGAGGCCGCGTTTAAATAGCATCCCCCCAGCCCCACAGTGACTGGGAAATGTTCCAGTCTACCTGTCGTTGCTTGCGCCAGGCGGAAAGGAGGGGGGCGCGACTCAAAATCCGCTCCGGGGTGCCACAAGGACGTTGCACGCTCGAATGATGTCAAGATCTGGTGTGCGCAGGAGATCGGGGCGGTATTGTTTAGTGCCGCCGCAAAATGTCTGGTTAATTTCGTGAGTGGCACAGATATCGCCGCGCCCGGGCATTAGTTGCTTTGCACCCCATTAGTGCCCTCTTAAGGCGCTAACAGCAGGCGCAAATCAACTGAATTTTTCCCCCTTAAATCCTTTTTTGAAAAAAAATTACAAATTTTCCCCCTCTGTTCGAGTGGGCGGACAGAATTCCCACCTCGCCAAAGTTGTGCGACTGTAGAGACTGAAATGTAAATTGGCTTTTCCTACTATCAATTATATTATTAGTTCATTACTAATATGGGGGCAGGGGTGTTACTCTGGTCATCAGATTCCTGAGGCATTGGGACCGGTTCTGGGGGAGGTGGGACCTGTACAAGCCGGACGAGTTGCACCTCAACTGGGCCGGAACCAATATCCTCACGGGGAGGTTTGCTAGTGCTGTTGAGGAGGGTTTAAACTAATTTGGCAGGGGGATGGGCACCAGGATGTAACATTAGAAAGGAGAAATAAAGTGCTCAAAGGATTGGGAGAAGCAGAGAACACTAAAGGAAGGAATAGTAAGTTATTAGGTGGGGTCAAACTAAGAGAGACTACAGGATGGTCCAAGATGGGTTTACAGTGTATATATGTGAACGCACAAAGCATAGTAAACAAGGTAAGTGAGCTGCAGGCACAAATAGCCACATGGGAATATGATGTTGTGGCAATAACTGAGACCTGGCTCAGAAAAGGGCAGGATTGGGTACTAATTATTACTGGTTATAAGGTGTTCAGGAAAGATAGGGAAGGATAGAAAGGAGGTGGGGTGGCAGTATTGGTTAAGGAGAATGTTACAGTGCTGGAGAGGGAGGATGTCATGGAGAGGTCAAGGACAGAATCTATATGGCTAGAGTTAAGAAATAATAGAGGTATCATTACACTACTCGGTGTATTCCATAGGCCACCAACTAGTGGGAAAAATATGGAAGAGCAAATTTGCAGAGAAATTACAGAGAGGTGCAAGAACTATAGAATAGTAATAATGGGGGACTTCAACAATCCTAATATAGACTGGGATCGCAATAGTGTAAAGGGCAGAGAGGGGGAAGAATTTCTTCAGGAGAACTTTCTTGTAGAGTATGTTTCCGGCCTGACGAGGGAGGAGGCATTGCTGGATCTGTTTCTGGGGAAGGAGGTAAGTCAAGTGGAGCAAGTGTCAGTAGGTGAACATTTAGGGAACAGGGATCATAGTATCATAAGGTTTAGATTAGCTATGGAAAAGGATAGGGAGCAAGCTAGAGTAAAAATGTTTAAACGGGGGAAAACCAATTTCAGTGGGATGAGAACGGATCTGGCCCAGGTAAACTCAAATCAAAGATTGGCAGACAAAACTGTAATGGAACAATGGGCTGCCTTTAAAGAGGAAATAGTTCAGGTACAGTTGAGGTACATTCCCACTAGGGGGAAAGACAGGGCAACTAAAGTCAGGGCTCGCTGGATGACGAAACAGATAGAGAATATGATGAAGCAGAGAAAGAGCATTTATGACAGATGTCAGGTTGCAAATACATCTGAGAATCAGGCTATATATAGAAAGGTCAGAGGACAAGTGAAAAAGAAAATAAGAGGGGCAAAGAGAGGGTATGAGAATAGAATGACAGCCAACATTAAAGGTAATCCAGAAGTCTTCTACAGACATATAAATAGCAAAAGGGTAGTAAGAGGAAGGGTGGGGCCGATTAGGGACCATAAAGGAGACCTATGCATGGAGGCAGAGGGTATGGCTGAGGTACTAAATGAATACTTTGCATCTGTCTTCACCAAGGAAGAGGATGCTGCCATAGACATAGTGAAGGAGGAGGTACTGGAGACACTTGATAGGAAAAAAATTGATAAAGAAGAGGTATTAGAAAGGTTGGCTGTACTTAAAGTAGATAAGTCACCAGGAGTGGATGGGATGCATCCTAGGATGCTGATGGAATTGAGGGTGGAAATCGTGGAGGTATTGGCCATAATATTCCAATCCTCCATAGATACGGGAGTGGTGCCAGAGGACTGGGGAATTGCAAATGTTACACCATTGTTCAAAAAAGGATGTAAAGATAAACACAGCAACTACAGGCCAGTCAGTTTAACCTTGGTAGTGGGGAAGCTTTTAGAAACAGGAATCAGGGACAAAATTAACAGTCACTTGGATAGGTATGGATTAATTAAGGAAAGCCAGCACGGATTTGTTACAGGGAAATTGTGTTCAACCAACTTGATGAGGTAATAGAGAGGGTTGATGAGGGTAATGCAGTTGACGTGGTGTACATGGATTTCCAAAAGACGTTCGACAAATTGCCACATAATAGGCTTGCCAGCAAAGTTGAAGCCCATGGAATAAAAGGGACAGCGACAGCATGGATACAAAATTGGCTAAGTGACAGGAAACAGAGAGTAGTAGTGACTGGTTGTTTTTCGGACTGGAGGAAGGTATACAGTGGTGTTCCCCAGTGGTCGGTTCTAGGATCAGTGCTTTTCTTGATATGTATTAATGACTTGGACGTGAGTGTACAAGGCACAATTTCAAAATTTGCAGATGACACAAAACTTTGAGGTATAGTGAACAGTGAGGAGGAGAGTGATAGACTTCAGGAAGACATAGATAGGCTGGTGAAATGGGCGGACACGTGGCAGATGAAATTTAATGCAGAAAAGTGTGAAGTGATACATTTGGGCATATATTTTTTATTCGTTTACGGGATGTGGGTGTCGCTGGCAAGGCCAGCATTTATTGCCCATCCCTAATTGCCCTTGAGAAGGTGGTGCTGAGCCGCCTGCTTGAACCGCTGCAGTCGTGTGGTGAAGGTACTCCCACAGTGCTGTTAGGGAGGGAGTTCCAGGATTTTGACCTAGCGACGATGAAGGATCGGCGATATATTTCTAAGTCAGGATGGTGTGTGACTTGGAGGGGAACTTGGAGGTGGTGGTGTTCCCATGCGCCTGCTGCCCTTGTCCTTCTAGATGGAAGAGGTCACGGGTTTGGGAGATGCAGCCGAAGAAGCCTAGGCGAGTTGCTGCAGTGCATCCTGTAGATGGTACACACTGCAGGCATGGTACGCCGGTGGTGGAGGGAGTGAATGTTTAAGGTGGTGGATGGGGTGCCAATCAAGTGGGCTGCTTTTCCTGGATGGTGTCGAGCTTCTTGAGTGTTGCTGCAGCTGCACTCATCCAGGCAAGTGGAGAGTATTCCATCAAACTCCTTACTTGTGCCTTGTAGATGGTGGAAAAGCTTTGGGGAGTCAGGAGGTGAGATACACGCCGCAGATTACCTAGCCTCTGACCTACTCTTGTTGCCACAGTATTTATGTGGCTGGTCCAGTTAAAGTTATGGTCAATGGTGACCCCCAGGATGTTGATGGTGGGGGATTCGGCGATGGTAATGCAGTTGAATGTCAAGTGGCGGTGGTTAGACTCTCACTTGTTGGAGATAGTCATTGCCTGGCACTTGTGTGGCGCGAATGTTAACTGCCACTTACCAGGCCAAGCCTGAACGTTGTCCAGGTCTTCTTGCATGCAGACTTGGAAAGTTCTTTATCTGAATGCACGTAGCATTCGTAACAAAATGGACGAGTTAACGGCACAAATAACTATGTATGGGTATGATCTTGTGGCCATTACAGAAACATGGCTGCAGGGTGACAACGTCTGGGAATTAAATATGCCAGGGTATTTAACAATCAGGAAGGACAGGCAGGAAGGAAGGGGAGGGGGGGTGGCTATGTTAATAAAGGAAGGAATCACTGTAATACAGAGAAATGATATTGGGTCAAAAGATCAGGATAATGAAACAGTTTGGGTAGAGATAAGGAATAATAAGGGGAAAAAAACACTGGTGGGTGTAGTATATAGGCCTCCTAATAGTTGCAACTCTGTTGGAAGAAGTATTAATCAGGAAATAGTTGGGGCATGTAATAAGGGAACAGCTATAATTATGGGGGATTTTAACTATCATATTAACTGGACAAATCAAATTGGGCAGGGCAGCCTTGAGAAAGAGTTTATTGAGTGTCTTAGGGATGGATTTCTTGAGCAGTATGTAACTGATCCTACAAGGGGGCAAGTAACCTTGGACCTGGTCCTGTGTAATGAGTCAGGATTAATTAATAATGTCCTAGTTAAGGATCCCCTTGGAATGAGTGACCATAGCATGGTTGAATTCCATATCCAATTAGAGGGTGAGAAGGTTGGTTCTCAAACAAGCATACTGAGCTTGAATAAAGGAGACTATGATGGTATGAGTGCAGAATTGATTAAAGTGGACTGGGAAAATAGATTAAAGGGTTAGACGGTACATGAGCAGTGGTGTTCATTCAAGGAGTTATTTTACAACTTTCAAAATAAATATATTCCACTGAGGAAAAAAGGGTGTAAAAGAAATGACAGCCATCCATGGCTAAGTAAAGAAATTAAAGAAAGTATCCAACTAAAAACAAGGACATATAAGGTAGCCAAAGTTAGTGGGAGGATAGAAGATTGGGAAGTCTTCAAAAGACAACAAAAAGTAATGAAAGGATTGATTAAGAAAGGGAAAATAGACTATGAAAATAAATTAGCAAAAAATATAAAAACAGATAGCAAGAGTTTCTATAGTTATATAAAAAGAGAAAGGGTGGTTAAGGCAAACGTAGGTCCCTTAGAGGATGAGACCGGGAAATTAATGGTGGGAAACATGGAGATGGCAAAAATGCTGAACAAATATTTTGTTTCAGTCTTTACGGTAGAGGACACTAAGAATATCCCAACACTGGACAAACAGGGGGCTCTAGTGGGGGAGGAGCTAAATACGATTAAAATCACGAAGGAATTGGTACTCAGTAAAATAATGGGACTCAAGGCGGATAAATCCCCTGGACCTGATGGCTTACATCCTAGGGTCTTGAGGGAAGTGGCAGTAGGAATTGTGGATGCTTTGGTAATAATTTTCCAAAACTGCCTGAACTCAACAAAGGTCCCGGCAGATTGGAAAACTGCGAATGTAACACCCTTATTTAAAAAGGGTTGTAGGCAGAAGGCTGGAAATTATAGACCAGTTAGCCTAACATCTGTGGTGGGTAAAATTTTGGAGTCTATTATTAAGGAGACAGTAACGGAACATTTAGATAAACATAATTTAATAGGACAAAGTCAGCATGGCTTTATGAAGGGGAAGTCATGTCTGACAAATTTGCTCGAGTTCTTTGAGGACATAACGTACAGGGTGGATAAAGGGGAACCAGTGGATGTAGTGTATTTAGACTTCCAGAAGGCATTCAACAAGGTGCCACATAAAAGATTATTACTCAAGATAAAAAATCACTGGATTGGGGGTAATATTCTGGCATGGGTGGAGGATTGGTTATCTAACAGGAAGCAGAGAGTTGGGATAAATGGTTCATTCTCGGACTGGCAACCAGTAGCCAGTGGTGTTCCGCAGGGGTCGGTGCTGGGTCCCCAACTCTTTACAATCTATATTAACGATTTGGAGGAGGGGACCGAGTGTAACATATCAAAGTTTGCAGATGATACAAAGATGGGAGGGAAAGTAGAGAGTGAGGAGGACATAAAAAACCTACAAGGGGATATAGACAGGCTGGGTGAGTGGGCAGAGATTTGGCAGATACAATACAATATTGGAAAATGTGAGGTTATGCACTTTGGCAGGAAAAATCAGAGAGCAAGTTATTATCTTAATGGCGAGAAACTGGAAAGTACTGCAGTACAAAGGGATCTGAGGGTCTTGGTGCAAGAAAATCAAAAAGTTAGTATGCAGGTGCAGCAGGTGATCAAGAAAGCCAATGGAATGTTGGCTTTTATTGCTAGGGGGATAGAATATAAAAACAGGGAGGTATTGCTGCAGTTGTATAGGGTATTGGTGAGACCGCACCTGGAGTACTGCATACAGTTTTGGTGTCCATACTTAAGAAAAGACATACTTGCTCTCGAGGCAGTACAAAGAAGGTTCACTCGGTTAATTCCGGGGATGACAGGGTGGACATACGAGGAGAGGTTGAGTAGATTGGGACTCTACTCATTGGAGTTCAGAAGAATGAGAGGCGATCTTATTGAAACATATAAGATTGTGAAGGGGCTTAATCGGGTGGACGCGGTGAGGATGTTCCCAATGATGGGTGAAACTAGAACTAGGGGACATAATCTTAGAATAAGGGGCAACTCCTTCAAAACTGAGATGAGGAGAAACTTTTTCACTCAGAGGGTAGTGGGTCTGTGGAATTTGCTACCCCAGGAAGCTGTGGAAGCTACTTCATTAAATAAATTTAAAACAGAAATAGACCGTTTCCTAGAAGTAAAGGGAATTAGGGGTTACGGGGAGCGGGCTGGAAATTGGACATGAGTTTGAGTTCGGATTGGTCAAGGCCCTGTGGGTGGCGGAGCGGGCCCAGGGGCCGAGTGGCCTGGTCCTGCTCCTACTTCTTGTGTTCTTTAGAGTTGAGGTTGGATCAGATCAGCCATGATCTCATTGAATGGCGGAGCAGGCTCGAGGGGCCGATTGGTCTACTCCTGCTCCTATTTCTTATGTTCTTATGTTCATTATCTGAAGAGTGGTGAATGGCGCTGAGCACTGTGCAGTCAACAGCGAACATCTGCATTTCTGACCTTATGTTGGAGGAAAGGACATTGATGAAGCAGCTGAAGATGGTTCGGACTAGGACACTGCCCTGAGGAACTCCTGCAGCGATGTCCTGGGGCTGTGATGATTGACATTCAACCACCACAACCATCTTCCTTTGTGCTAGGTATGACTCCAGCTAGTGGAGAGTTTCCCCCCTGATTCCCATTGAATTCAGTTTTACTGGGGCTCCTTGATGCCACACTCGGTCAAATGCTGCCTTGATATCAAGGGCAGTCACTCTCACCTCACCTCTGGAATTCAGCTCCTTTCTCCATATTTGGCCCAAGGCTGTAATGAAGTCGGGAGCCGAGTGCTCTTGGCAGAACCCAAACTGGGCATCAGTGAGTAGGTTATTGGTGACTACGTGCCACTTCATAGCACTCTCGATGACACCTTCCATCATTTTGCTGATGATTGAGAGTAGACTGATGGGGCGGTAATTGGCCAGATTTGTCCTGCTTTTTGTGGACAGGACATACCTGGGCAGTTTTCCACATTGTCGGATAGATGCCAGTGTTGTAGCTGTACTGGAACAGCTTGGCTAGAGGCGCGGCTAGTTCTGGAGCACAAGTCTTCAGCACGATAGCCGGGATGTTGTCGGGGCCCATAGCCTTTGCTGTATCCAGTGTGCTTAGCCATTTTTTGATATCACGTGGAGTGAATTGAATTGGCTGAAGACTGGCTTCTGTGATGGTGGGGACCTCAGGAGTAGAATTTTTTGAGGATGTAACTGGCAGAATAGATAAGGGAGAACCAGTAGATGTGGTGTATTTGGACTTTCAGAAGGCTTTTGATAAGGTCCCAAATAAGAGATTAGCGTGCAAAGTTAAAGCACATGGGATTGGGGGTAAGGTACTGTCTTGGATAGAGAACTGGTTGGCAGACAGGAAGCAAAGAGTTGGAATAAATGGGTCTTTTTCCGAGTGGGAGGCAGTGACTAGTTGAGTACCGCAGGGATCGGTGCTAGGACCCCAGCTATTCACAATATATATTAATGATCTAGACGAGGGAACTAGATGTAATATCTCCAAGTTTGCAGACGACACAAAGCTGGGTGGGTGTGTGTGCTGTGAGGAGGATGTAGAGAAACTCCAGTCTGATTTGGACAGGTTGGGTGATTGGGCAGATGCATGGCAGATGCAGTATAATGTGGATAAATGCGAGGTTATCCACTTTGGTGGCAAAAACAGGAAGACAGATCATTATCTGAACGGCAATAGATTGGGAAAAGGGGAAGTGCAACGAGACCTGGGTGTCCTTGTACACCAGTTGCTGAAGGTAAGCATGCAGGTGCAGCAGGTGGTTAAGAAGGCAAATGGTATGTTGGCCTTCATTGCGAGAGGATTCGAGTACAGGAGCAAGGATGTCTTGCTGCAGTTGTACAGGGCCTTGGTGAGACTACACCTTGAGTATTTTGTTCAGTTTTGGTCGCCTTATCTGAGGAAGGATGTTCTTGCCATGGAGGGAGTGCAGCGAAGATTTACCAGACTGATGGCAGGAATGACGTATGAAGAGAGACTGGGTCGATTGGGCTTGTATTCGCTAGAGTTTAGAAGAATGAGAGGGGATCTCATTGAAACTTATAAAATTCTAACAGGACTAGACAGACTAGATGCAGGAAGGATGTTCCCAATGGCGGGGGAGTCCAGAACCAGAGGTCACAGTCTAAGGATAAGGGGTAAGCCATTTAGGACTGAGATGAGGTGGAATTTCTTCACCCAGAGAGTGGTGAACCTGTGGAATTCTCTACCACAGAAGGCAGTTGAGGCCAATTCATTAAATATATTCAAGAAGGAGTTAGATATATTTCTTAAGGCTAAAGGGATCAAGGGATATGGGGAGAAAGCAAGGACAGGGTACTGAATTTGGATGATCAGCCATGATCTCATTAAATGGCGGAACAGGCTCGAGGGGCCGAATGGCCTACTCCTGCTCCTATCTTCTATGTTTCTGTGTTTCTATGTTGTTTAATGGTCTACCAGCATTCACTACTGGATGTGACAGGACTGCAGAGCTTTGATCTGATCTGTTGATTGTGGAATCGCTTACCTCTGTCTATAGTATGCTGTTTCCACTTTTTAGCATGCAGGTAGTCCTGTGTTGCAGCTTCCCCAGGTTGGCACCTCATTTTTAGGTACACCTGGTGCTGCTCCTGGCATGCTCTTCTACACTCCTTATTGAACCAGGGTTGATCCCTGGCTTGATGGTAATGGTAGAGTGAGGGATATGCCAGGCCAAGAGGTTACAGATTGTGGTGGAATACAATTCTGTTGCTGCTGATGGCCCACAGTGCCTCATGGATGCCCAGTTTTGAGTTGCTAGATCTGTTCTGAATCTATCCCATTTAGCACGGTGGTAGTGCCACACAACACGATGGAGAGTGTCCTCAGTGTGAAGATGGGACTTCGTCTCCACAATGACTGTGCGGTGGTCACTACTATCATGGACAGATGCATCTGCGACAGGTAGATTAGTGAGGACGAGGTCAAGTAGGTTTTTCCCTCGTGTTGGTTCTCTCACCACCTGTCGCAGGCCCAGACTGGCAGCTATGTCCTTCAGGACTCGGCCAGCTCGGTCAGTAGTGGTGCTACCGAGCCACTCTTGGTGATGGACATTGAAGTCCCCCACCAGAGTACATTCTGTGCCCTTGCTACTCTCAGTGCTTCTTCCAAGTGGTGTTCAACATGGAGGAGTACTGATTCATCAGCTGAGGGAGGGCGGTAGGTAGTAATCAGCAGGAGGTTTCCTTGCCCATGCTTGACCTGAAGCCATGAGACTTCATGGGGTCCAGAGTCAATGTTGAGGACTCCCAGGGTCACTCCTTCCCGACTGTCTACCACTGTGCTGCCACCCCTGGTGGGTCTGTCCTGCCCGAATAAACTAAATTGTACAAACCTAAAGGGGGTGCACGAACAGAGAGACCTAGGGGTATGTGAGCACAAATCGCAGGGCAGGTTGAGAAAGCATTTAAATGGCCTACGGGATCCTGGGCTTCATAAATAGAGGTATAGAGTACAAAATTGTAGAAATTATGATGAACCTGTATAAAACACTGGTTCAGCCCTAACTGGAGTACTGTGCCCAATTCTGGGCATCACACTTTAGGAAGGATGTGAAGGCCTTATAGAAGGTGCAGAAAAGATTTTCAAGGATGATTCCAGGAATGAGGGACTTCAGTTACGTTGATAGACTGGAGAAGCTGGGGTTGTTCTCCTTGGAACAGAGAAGATTGAGAGGAGATTTGATAGAGGTGTTCAAAATCATGAGGGGTCTGGAGAGAGTAGATAGAGAGACACTGTTCCCATTGGCAGAAGGGTCGAGAACCCGAGGACACAGATTTAAGGTGATTGGCAAAAGAACCAAAGGCGACGTAAGAAAAAACTTTTTTACGCAGCGAGTGGTTAAGATACGGAATGCAATGTCTGAAAGGGTGGTGGAGGCAGACTCAATCACGGCTTTCAAAAGGGAATTGGATAAGTATCTGAAGAAAAAAATTTGCAAGGTTACGGGGAAAGGGCGGGGGAGTGAGACTAGCTGAGAGTCGGCATGGGCTCGACGGGCCGAATGGCCTTCTTCCGTACAGAAACCATTCTATGATTCTAGTCCATGATTCTATGATTCCATAATGAAATTCAAAAAGTTCTTCTTGGATGCATTTACGATGTTGCTACACACAGTGACCAGAGCAAATCTTCCCCACAATTATTGTTATGTATCTTTAGTGGCATTATAAAGTAATCTATTGCATTGCTGTTTTAATAAAGAATTAATTGAAAAAGCCTTTTGTCAGGTTTGTGCTTGGATTAATGTAAGCAAACTATTAGTTATTGCTGTGCACTTCTCATACAGACTCACTAAATGAGCTTTTAATAAATGGCATCCATCCAAAATGCTGTTTTGACAATCACAGCTGCTGTTGCTTTTTAACAATGAACCATATTGGACAACCCAACCTTTACCAATTGATCATCTTTTCCCTATAAATCTACAGTCTGTTCTTTTATTTTCTTTTCTTTTTCTGGGTGGTTGGGGAATTAGAGCTATAAAGCCAGTTACTGCACCATCGGGATTCCACATCACTAATATTATAAAATATACATGATGAGGAAGTAGATAAACTTTATTCTAAATGTGAAGAAAGCAGCCTAGCATAAAAGTGACAAAGTCACATCTCATTATTATCGGACTGTTTTTCATGTGCGTTCCATTTACAGCCCAGGTAATTAAAATGTATTTAGAGGTACTGCAAAATTATTCGCCACTGTGTTGAAACAGTTAAATACCTGGAAACCAGAAGTTATTTTGTCAAGAGGTAGCATTAGGGTTAATTTCATTGTAGATGCCTTAACATTTGGAGGGCAATTTTCACTTTTACTGTCTCTGTTGGAATCTGGCAGAGCCGTCGCCCACCCATTGTAGAACCTGCCCGATTTCCATCCCTTTGCAATCTGGATCTGCTCCACCAGACTACAGCCCAAGGTGAAAATTACCTAATAAAATACAGATTTTTTTCCTCTGGAAATATATGGAATAAAAATAGTAAGACAATGGCCCATAATTTGCAGTCAGTGGCGGAGCAAAGGCGTTCGCCGCTGGCCCCGAAGAAAGCTTCCCACAAAGATCTCGCAATCTCTGTGGCAAGAAGTTCGGCTTTTTCGACATTCAGTTGAGATCAGTGCAAGTTAATGGGCAATCCCCAACGCGAGCTTGCTGTGACGTCAACAAGCTCTCTAAGCGGCCAATCACAATACAGAATTCTCACAGACAGGGAAGCAGGAAGTAAAGAAGTTGCTTTTATTCTGACTTTTGAAAAACGTTATGGAGAGCAAAACAAAGATTGGGGCTCTCACGTGGGGGAAAGGCAAATCTGAAAAAAAATATGAACAAACTTTTAAAAGATTTTTTTTTAAAGTTTCTTAACTTTTTATTAAAATGGAGAAATTTGACACTCCACAAAATTAAAATCAATATTAAAGGGGAGGGGCCTAGCGCAGCGCGACCTGGGGCCCAGCTGGGCCACCAGGGATCGGAGTGCCGGCAAAAGAGCCCGGCACTCAAGAGAAGTGCCGGACTCACGGAGCGCAGCCGGCACTCCGCGGGGGGGCGGGGGCTGGTCAGGAGGCCGGGGATGGCAATGGGGGCAGGTGCTGGCAGGCGGCTAGCAGCAAAAGTGGCCGCCCGGCACCTCGCCTTTAATTAGCGCCGCCCCGGCCGCAGGTAGGCCCCCCTGACCCCGTCGGACATAGTGTCCGGCGGTAAGTCAGGGAGTGCTACCAAAGATCATGGCCGGGGTGCGAGCGGGGCGCTGCGCATGTTGATGATGTCATCGCCAGCGGCGCAGCGCCGCGGGGCGCTAACGGTTACCGCCGCCACTAACCTCCCGCTGAATTTCGCAGGAGGCATTGGCGGCGCCGCGCCTGGGCGCTAGTTGGTTTGCGCCCTGTTAGCGCCCTCTTAGGGCGCCAATGGGAGGCGCAAATCAACCGAATTTTCCCCCCAAGTCTGTTCAAATATTGGCCGGAAGGTGTGAGAAGTGTGCATTTCAACTATCAGACACAGGCCGGAATTTTCATTACCTGGGCGGGTCGGGTGCGGGCAGTCAGCGTGGCGGCTCGGAACCCCATTGTTCTTTTCATCCCGCTCCTCAGAGCGACTTTCCGTTAATGGCACCTATTAAGGCAGGTCTACGCGTTTCCCGGTCCTATTAAATGGTGCGGGTCTAATGACATCATGGTTGACTCATTTCCAGCGGGGATATTTAAAGCAGCCTTGGCCACATTGCATTGTAAGGTTCATCTAGGAGTGTGCAGGCAGTACACATCACCATCTGGTTATTGCTCAGCCTTGCAGAGACGGCTTCGCAGATTCTCAGGTTCTCAGATGACTCCCTACATATTCTTGTGGAGGAAGTCAGAGCATGATGGGTGGAAGAGAACTCCCCAGGAGACTAAAAGAGCCTGCCTCTAAATTGCAGAGGAGGTCACAGCAAGGATGTTGTCAGGAGGACCTGGGAGCAGTGCCGGAAATGCTTCAATGATCTTATTAGATCAGGAAACGTGAGTGCAAAGCCACTCTCAACTTCATCCTGCTGTGCCTCTCATCACATCCCCATCTCTCTGCCTTCCCAACCCTACTCCTGCACATCCTTACTCACACCAACATAACTTGCACATCCACCCATCCCTCTCTCTCTATCTACATACTCACATCCCCATTTGACTAAGCAACCCTCACACTCACCCTCATCCTAATGCAATCATACCAAGTAACACTACACAAGGAGGTCATTTGGCATTGGCACTTTGGCATTGGCACCACACTCCCTCATAGTCACCCTCTAAAGATGTAACCACATATTCCTTACACTCATGCCATCACTCTCACTCAAACTTCTCTCCTTTCCCTCCTTGCAAGAGAAGAGAGCCCACAATAACAGGGAGAGGGAGAGAACCGGAAGTGACCCTCCATCCTTCGCCACTTTGACAGCAGCAGAGGAGGTCGCCCTGGAGCTCTCAGGAGTTGTGGAGCAACTGGCGGTGGGAGACGGAGAGAGGGGGACCTCTCAGCAACCTGGTGACAGAATTACATCTCATACAGCCACATGGCATACAGCAGTCACTCATATGGGGACTGATGTCAGCAGCCAGTGAATGTTCATCAGGTGCATAATGGTATCGTTACCTATGCTTAATAAATCATCTCTTTACTCTCCCGCAGGTCCAATAAGAGCAACCCACACTGTCCAGGCGGAAGAGGAAGATGACTCCTCAGAGGAGCCTCCAACCTCTGAGGGTCCACCGTCACCAGACCTAAGCGCATCCAGCACCAGCGCAGATATGCACACCTCGGTGGGTCCTATGCGGGATAGAGTAGTGTTGTCACCTGGTGTCTCACAAGTCACAAGTGAGCAAGAGGAGATGGTGGTGACAGGGACAGCAGTGGAGACTCCTCGCCAGAGGGCGCAGGACGCTCCCAGCTCTGCTCAGCTGCATGCAGACACTCAGCCTCGGGGGCCATTGAGAAAGTGGGCGATCCTGGAGGTGCAGGAAGAAGTGCAGGAGGCTCTGACAGGTTTCGCGACTGCAATGTCTGCAAATGTGCAGAGAATGGAGGAGTCCATCTCCAACATGAGCACCACCGTGTCGCAGGCGATGGCGGCTGTAGGCTCTTCCATGGAAAGGATGACCACCTGCATGGAGCAGCTAATGCGCCACTCACAGGAGCACATGGTCTCTGTGGAGAATAGATGGCAGACGCTCATGGACCTCCTCTACAGGAGGGATGTCAATGTAGACTTGGGTCCTTATGGCCCCACTGCTGTGCAGCAAGTTGCTCTCCAGCTAGCAGGGAAGTGCGGGTGGCCCATGAGAGGGTGATGCTGAGATGGGACATGGAAGTGGGGAATCCTCTCAAATCGCTCACACTTCTCCCCCATTGCCATCCCCTCAGTCAGAGCCCCAGATGCCTCCTCGGATCACGATGGCCGAGTCTGCCCCTGCACAGTCACAGGAGGAGCAGACTTTGGCCGGGTCATCAGAGGTTCCAAAACCCAGAGGACATCCGCCAAAAGTGTCTACGCTGTTGCAGCAGGGAAGTGAGCAGGCTGCCTCTACCTCTGCTGAAGCCACAGGGGTTGCACCTTGTAGAAGCACACGTAAACGAAAAATGACACAGAAGTAGATGCACAAGGATGTTTAAAGAAGTGTTTTTGTTAAGCTTCCGTTACTGTTATGTCACATATAAAACTACTTATTTTCACCACTTTCTGGTCATGCCCATTTTTGGCTGCTATTTTGGAAGTGGCTTAGTGAGTTGGAGTGAATGGTGAGACATAACGTTACCTCCAGCAATGGGGGTCAGTGTGAAAGGAATGGCTTGGTCATTGTAGGGATGCTTTATGGTGTTGTTGGGGGTGGGGGGAGCCTGGCACAGTATGTGGCAGCCGTATGGGTGTAATGCAGGAAGTTAAGTAAATCTGACCATCATGAGGCCATCCCTGGCCTCCCGGGCAGCAATGTGCTCGGTTGCTGCTGGTACCTGAACCTGAGGTTCCTCCCCTCCTCCTCGTCTTCCAGCTGATGCTCCTCCTCCTCCTCCTCCTCTGAAGAGGCTGTGCGCTCTGCGTATTGCTCCTCATGCAGCGCTAATCCTCGTTGCTGCGCTATGTTGTGCAGGGCGCAGCAGACGACGAAGATTCTGGATACGCTGGCTGGTGCATTGTGAAGGGCTCCTCCAGATCTGTCAAGGTATCTGAAGCGCATTTTCAGCATCCCTATTATTTGCTCTAAGACACATCTGGTGGACATGTGGCTTTCCTTATATCTCTCCTCGGCCTCAGTACGTGGCCTCCTCAAGGATGTCATGAGCCAGTTCAGTGGATAGCCCTTGTCTCCAAGCAGCCAGCCGGTAAGTATGTTTGATGGTGTGAAGAGCTGAGGGAGGGTGGACTGGCGCAAGACAAAAGAGTCATGGCAGCTGCCAGGGAATTTGGCGCACACATGCATGATGATCTTCCTATGGTTGCAGACTAGCTGCACACTGAGGGAGTGGAAGCCCTTGTGGTCCACAAACACTCCTGGGTGATGATGGGATGCCCTGATGGCCACACGTGTGCAGTCGATGATGCCCTGCACCCGTCGGAAGTCAGCCATAGCCGCAAAGCTGAACACCCGCTCAGTAACACTGGCGTTATCAGTGGCAAAGTTGATATAATTGGCTGACTTGTCAAATATGGCATCAGGGACCTGTGTGATGCAGCTGTGGGCAGCCCACTGTGAGATGCCGCAAATGTCTGCTGCAGATTCCTGGAAGGAGCCTGAAGTGAAGAGGTTGAGGACACTGGTGACTTTGACAGCCACTGGTACGGGCTGCAGGTCTAGCTGCAAATGTCTGCGACGACCTGGCGCAATAGCCTGAGCCTTCTTTGGCACTGTTGCTCAGTCATGTTGAGGAAGCTCATCCTCTGCCTGTATACCCTGTGTTGGGGGTATCACCTCCGGCATGGTGCAGCCCTGCGCTGATCCCCTCTGTACTGTGCAGCATCAGGTCATTGAGAAGAAGGTTGTTGGTGCTGTTGGTGCTGCTGCTGCTGGTGTGCCTGCTGCTGCTGGAGTTGGGGCTCATCCTGGTCCGATCCTGAGGACCAAGGTGAGACAGTATAAATGGCACCCATGCTGATGTAATAGATGGCAGGTCAAGTAGAGATCAGAGAAGCAACCTGTCAGTGATGTGATAGTTAGTAGCAATGAGGTGAGAGTGGCTTCCGAATTTGCAGAAAAGACTTGCAAACTGTAGATACCTAAATCTGTGCTCAAAATGCACTCAGCAAGAGCCTTTCCCTTAGGCAAGTAAGCAGGTGTCAGGTGGCAGTATTTATTGGGATTTCCATGCTCTGCAGTAATGACCTCGCTCAATGGCCACTGAGCTTCCGCCTCAGCTTGACAGACATGGCTCCCGAGCTGCGTGATTCCCATGGTCATGCAGCGATATTCAAAAGGTCAGCGTAAAAACATGGTTTAGGGTGTGACAACAAGGTAATAATGAGCTAAATCACCCGCCTGTGTCGTTTGGGACCGTGCCGTGCTGGCAAACGCGCCCGAGTTAAAGGCACGAGGAGGCAGGATGATGGCGGGGGTCATGACGCGCTGCCATTTTTGAGAATTTTACTCCTGACCCGCCTCCAATCCTGCACACACAGCAGCATGAAAATTCTGACCATTGTTTTTAGAGCTTCCATCTTTCTTCTGTTCCCTTATTCTCCAGTTTCTCACACAATCTTTCCTACTGTTCTTCTGATAACTGAAGCTAGCTCTACTAAACTCTTGAATATCTATAGAGGGCAATTGGTCAACGCTGTACTTCCTGCAGGAGCGCATGTGGTAAATTCAGGCACCCGTTGAATACAATTTTCCAACCATTAATTAATTTGACTTTCCAATTTGCATCCCCAGTGGGGGGGAACACAAAGTCAGAAAATTCCCCCTAAGGTGTTATCTTGGGCTTCAGCTTTTACTGTAACCAAACAATGATGATTAAAATCCAAGTGTTCTGGTGGAGTGGCAAACATCAAATCTACTTAATACCTTGTCTCATATAATTTGGGCTGGATTTTGTGGGGGATCAGCGGGCGCGATCAGTGGCGGGTCGGGTGGGAAAGTGTTTTTTGTCCCCAGCGGGTCGGGACCTCACTGTGAACCCGCCGCCACGCGCCTTTAGCAAATGTTGGGTTTGTCAGCGCTGAGCAGACCCGACACGCAGCAGCGGGGGAGGCAATTAAAATCATTAGTGGCTTGTTTACAGCCACTTATCAATGGTTTTTTCCCAGCTTTTTGGATTTGACAGGTTGCCCACCACTTTTCTGCTGTGCCTTGACCTCGTCTGTGAAGCTGAGGTGGGAGGTCACTTGCCATTGAATCAGCTGATGAGTTGACAGCTTCAAATGTCAAGTCAAAGCTCCCAGCTGATTGAAAAATGTTCCCTTAACCATTAGCATTTCTAAACTGCATTTCCACAACAGATTCACCATGCTGCAAGTCTTTACACAAGTCTCCATCCAGTCTGACCTCATTACCTCTCCCACCTTTGACAGATCGCTTCTGTCATCTCTACTTCACCTGCCATCTATTCCATCAACATGGGTGCCCTTTATACTCTCTCACCTTGATCCTCAGAATCTGACCACGATCAGCCCCAACACCAGCAGCACCAGGAAGGAACACCAGCAGCACCAGCAACAACACCAACCTTCTCCGCAATCAACTGATGCTGCACAGGACACAGGGCATCAGCACCCGACCACATTGCTGCCCGGGAGACCAGGGATGGCCTCGCCATAGCCAGATTTACTTCACTTGACGATATACACCCTGGCTGCCACTTGATACGCCAAGTTGGCACCACCCCACACCAACACCATAAAGCATCCATACAATGCCCAAGCCATTCCTTTCACACTCATCACCATTGTGGGAGGTATCGTTATGTCTCACCATTCACTGCAATTCACTAAGCCACTTCCAAAGGTGCACATAAATCTGTCCAAGAACACAAAGTGTTGAAAATAAAGGTTTCGATGTTTGACACCACATTAACAGAAACTTCACATGAACATTGCATAAAACACCCAAGTACCTACCCTTGTGTGTTGTTAGTTGGTATGATTGCACTAGGATGAGGGTGAGTGTGAGGGGTGGCTAGTGAGATGGGGACGTAATAATGTAGATAGAGAGGGATGGGTGGAGGTGCAAGGTAAGTTGGTGTGAGAAAGGAGGTGCAGGAGTAGGGTAGGAAAGGCACTGCATCCAGGTCCTCCTGACCACATCTCTGCTTGTACCCTCCTCTGCAATGTGCAACCAAGCTCTGTTGATCTCCTAGGGAGGTCTCTTCCGCCCATGGGAAGGGAAGAGGACATCCCTGTGTGCTGTTACTCCCTCTATAAGCATATGGAGGGAGTCATGGGAGAGCCTGGGTGCAGCCCTGCACCTCTGTGCAGTGCTTGTCAGTATTTGCAGCACCTCGATGCTGTAGAACACTGGCAGCATAAATGTCAAAAGAAAGTTGGCCATGGTCCCTTTAAGGAAACCGGCTGATGACGCATCATCAAATGACGTCACCAGATCCGCTTCCTCTAATTGGCCGGCAAACGGGCTTAACAAGCCCAATCTCAGTAAATTAATTTAAGAGGCCGGGATGGAGACAGCAGAGGGGTCGGGACCCGCCACCGACATCGCCCGCCATGGACCCGCCGAGGTTTGCAAAATCCAGCCCTTTATCTCTATAACCTTGTTTTCATTTTCATCCTTCCTCTTTATTGTCCCTGGTCTGTCCACTTTAGCTCCGAGACATTAAAATCCCCCCACAATTATCCCATTATATTTTTCTACAACTTCTCTTACTTGTCTCAACAGTTTGTTTTCTACCTGTTGTCCTCGACCTACAGCTAATTGCTGTTGCGATTTATTGCTTTCTGTTCTTATCACTACTAATTTCGATCTAAATTGCTTTTGCCATCTCCCCTTCTGCTGTTACTTCCACTCTGTTGATAGCTCTTATATCATTCCTTACTGATAATGGTGCTCCTCCATCTAATTTAAAAGGCTTACCTTGTGAAACACTTTGCCCTTTTAGCTCCATCTCATGCAGTCAAAGAACAAAACAATGACAGTGCTCGCAATAATGCACGATAAACCTTGCCTCCTTGTATTCTACTTGACAATCTCAGTGGCCTCAACAGACACACGGCTGTACTCAGTAGAAGACTTACCAGATAGAGGATCGACATAGCTCCTCTCAGATCTGTTAGTGCTTTTCAGTAAGTACCTGCAGTGCGAGGAGTACATAGAAACATAGAAAATAGGTACAGGAGTAGACCATTCGGTCCTTCGAGCCTGCACCGCCATTCAATGCGTTCATGGCTGGAATTCAGAGAAATGTGTATCTAATAAAAGCATCAATATTAGTGGCCTCGCAGAAAATGATGGAGAGACAGATGGCCACACAGGACATTGACTGAGAATGGTGCAAGTAATTTTTAGGCATCCTTTTCCCCCCACCCCAATCTCTGAAAAGGGCTGCTCTGTCATTCGAGGAAGATACAAATGAGACTGTTGCTCCAGGATGAAGGTCAAAAAACCATCCTCCTCAAACGTCCGGTGTGCAGATGTGTGTCTAAGTATTCCTAGTAACATCTTTCTACCGTTCATAATGAACAGTATTGGCAGAGAACAAGGCCCAATAGGGCCTGATGTGGTCCAGCCAGATCTGGCGACGAATGACTAAACCAATTTTTGTGGCAGATATGTTCAAATCTGTGCCCCTTGGACTTGAGGGAGTAAAGATGGGGGATGTACCAGGGGAATGTCCAGGATGGGAGAAAGTAAAGGTTTCACTGGGGACATCAAAGGTGAAGGTGAGGGAGTGACTGAGCAGATCGGCAGCTACAGAAGTATCATGGCAAATGGACAGCCAAAGGCTTGATAGTTGGGAGTTTGAAAGTGCAGTTCAAAGTGACTTTTAGGAGAGTTTTTTCCAGGGGCGGATGCAGAAGGAAGTGGGATTGGGAAAAGGTGGTGGAATGTGGGTGGCGAAGTATACCAAAAAGTGGTCTGAAATATCCTTATCTGTGATTGAGAGGATGGGAATAGAGAGGCCACATGAGATGGCAAGGTCGATGGGGCGGCTGTGAATATGGGTAGCAAAGCTTATATGGAGGGAGAGGTTAATGGAGGACAGGAGAGCTGTGAAATCAGAGGAGGAATCAAAGTGAGTCAAGAGAAAAAAAAACGGGAAATAGAAGTAATCGGCAGCCACAGTGTGCACGCGAATGGATACATTGGCCGGAATTTTCTGTTTCTGGCAGGTCGGGTACGGGTGGTCGGCGTGGCGGGTCGCGATCCCTTTGTTGCTTCCATCCCGCTGCAGAAATCGACTTTGCACTAATGGGGCCTATTAAGCCCACCCTGCACGTTACCCGGCCCTATTAAATGGTGCGGGCCTGATGACGTCATTCATGACGCGTTTTCAGCTGGGATATTTAAAGGAGCCATGGCCACATTGCATTTCAAGGTTCATCTAGGAATGTGCAGGCAGCACACTGGAGGTTTTCATTGCTCCAAACAGTGGGAGAGATGGCTGCACAGAGGCAGAGGGCTGCACCCAGGTTTTCCAATGACTCCCTCCACATCCTTACTCACACCAACATACCTTGCACATCCACCCACCTCTCTCTCTATCTACATTATCACATTCACATCTCACTAACCAGCCCTCACACTCACCCACATCCTAATGCAATCATACCAACTAACAACACACAAGGAGGCCATTTGACATTGCCATCCCACTTCATTACACCCATCCATTCCTTACACTCATTCCATCACTCTCACTCAACCTTCTCTTCTTTTCCTCCTTGCAGGAAAAGGGAGCGCACAATAAGAGGGAGAGGGAGAGAACTGGAGGTGGGCCTCCATCATTTGCCGCCCTCACAACAGCAGAGGAGGCCGCATTGGAAATATCGGGAGTGGCCAAGCAGCTCGAGGTGGAAGACGGAGAGAGGGGAACATCTCAGCAACCTGGTAGCAGAATTACATCTCATACATGGCATACATCAGTCACTCATATGGGGACTGATGTCAACAGCCACTGAATGGTCGTCATGTGCATAATGGTATGTGTACCCATTCTTCATATGGCATATCTAACTCATCTCTTTGCTCTCCCACAGGTCCATTAAGAGCACCTCCCCGCCACCCACCTCCCAACTGTCCAGGAGAAGAGGAAGACAATTCCTCAGAGGAGCCTCCAGCCTCTGAGGGCACAGCATCACCAGACATGAGCGCACCCAGCACCAGCGCAGAGACGCACACCTCGGTGGATCCCACACAAGATAGAGTAGTGTTGTCACCGGGTCCGTCACAAGTCACAAGTGAGCAAGAGCAGATGGTGGAGACAGGGACAGCAGTGGCGAATCCTCGCCGGAGGGCACAGGATGCTCCCAGCTCTGCTCAGCTGCATGCAGACGCTGAGCCTCAGGGGGCCATCGAGAAAGAGGGCGATCCTGGAGGTGCAGGAAGAAGTGCAGGAGGTTCTGGCAGGTTTTGCGACCGCGATGTCTGCAAATGTGCAGAGAATGGAGGAGTCCATCTCCAACATGAGCACCACCGTGTCGCAGGCGATGGTGACTGTAGGCTCTTCCATGGAAAGGATGGCCACCTGCATGGAGCAGCTAATGCACCACTCACAGGAGCACATGGTCTCTATGGAGAACAGATGGTTATCTATGGAGCATAGATGGCAGAGGCTCATAGACCTCCTGTCTTGGAGGAATGTCAGCTTAGGCGTGTGTCCTCATGGCCCCACTGATGTGCAGCAAGGTGCTCTCCAGCTCCTTGCTGGCAGGGAAGTGCGTGTGGCCCATGAGAAGGATGGCGGTGAGAGGGGAGAGGGAAGTGTGGGCTCCTCCAAAGCACTTACATCTCTACCCCGTTGCCAGCCCCCACCCCCCCCCCCCACCCCCACCCCAGTCAGAGCCCCAGATGGCGCCTCGGATCGTGATGGCCAAGTCTGCCCCTGCACAGCCGCAGGAGGAGCAGACATTGGCAGGGCCATCGTAGGCTCCAAAACCCAGAGGATGTCCACCAAGAGTGTCTAAGCAGTCGCATCAGGGAAGTGAGCAGCTGCCTCTACCTCGGCTGAAGCCACAGGGTAGCACCTCGTAGAAGCACGCGGAAGAGAAAGATGACACACAAATAGATTCACAACGGTAGCCACTTGGGTGTTTTAGTCAATGTTAATGTCAAGTTTCCGTCACTGTATTGTCAACCATTAAAATCTTTATTTTCACCACATTCCCGTCTTGGACATATTTGTGTGACCATTTGGAAGTGTCTTAGTGAGTTTCAGTGAATAGTGGGACATAATGGTACCTCCAATAATGGTGGTCACTGTGAAAGGAATGGCTTAGTTATTGTACGGATCCTTTATGGTATTGCTGTGGGGTGTTGCCAACCTGTCGCTGCATGTGACAGCTATATGGGTGTACTGCATAAAGTTAAGCAAATCTGAACATGATGAGGCCATCCCATGCCTCCCGGGTAGCAATGTGCTCAGGTACTGGTGGGATCTGCACCGCAGGCTCCTCCTGCTCTCCTCCTCCTCATCTTCCAGCTGATGCTCCACCTCCTCCTGCTCCTCCTCCTCTGAAGAGGCTGTGCGCTCAGTGCCTTGCTCCTCATGCAATGCTAATCCTTACTGCTGCGCTATGTTGTGCAGGGCGCAGCAGACCACAATGATTCTGGAGACCCTGGCTGGTGCATACTGAAGGGCTTCTACAGATCTGTCAAGGCATCTTAATCGCATTTTCAGCCTGCTTATTGTCTGTTCTATGACACATCTGGTGGAAATGTGGCTTTCATTATATCGCTCCTGGGCCTCAGTACTTGATCTCCTCAAGGGTATCTTGAGCCACGTCTTCAGTGGATAGCCCTTGTCTCCAAGCAGCCAGCTGGTAAGTGTATTTGGCGGTGTGAGAAGCTGAGGGAGGGTGGACTGGCGAAAGATGAAAGAGTCATGACAGCTGTCAGGGAATTTGGCACACACATGCATGATGATCTTCCTATGGTTGCAGACCAGCTGCACATTGAGGGAGTGAAAGCCCTTACGGTTGACAAAAACTCCTGGGTTATGATGGCCACATGTGTGCCGTCAATGATGCCCTACACCCGTGGGAAGCCAGCCACAGTGGCAAAGCCGAGTGCCCGCTGAGTAACACTGGCTTCATCAGTGGCAAAGTTGATATAATTGGCTGACTTATCAAAGTGGGCATCAGTGACCTATGTGATGCATCTGTGGGCGGCCGACTGTGAGATGTCACAAATGTCTGCTGCAGATCCCTAGAAGGAGCCTGAGGCGAACAAGTTGAGTGTGCTAGTGACTTTGACAGCTGCTGGTCAGGCGTGTCCACCAGGACCTCTGGGCAGCAGGTCTTGCTCCAGTAAGCTGCAAATGTCTGCAACAACCTGGTGTGATAGCCTGAGCCTCCTTTGGCACTGCTGCTCAATCATGTTGAGGAAGCTCATCCTCTGCCTGTATACCCTGTGTTGGGGGTATCGCCTCCGGCGCGCTGCAGCCCTGCGCTGATGCCCTCTGTCCTGTGCAGCAGCAGGTGGTTGAGGAGAAGGTTGGTTGTGTTGTTGTTGGTGCTGCTGATGTTGGGGCTAATTTTGGTCCGATTCTGAGGACCAAGGTGAGACAGTATAAATGGCACCCATGCTGATAGAATAGATGTCAGGTCAAGTAGAGATCAGAGGAGCAAGCTGTCAATGGTGTGATAGGTTGTAACAATGATGTGAGACTGCATGGTGACTTTGCTGGAAGCAGTTGCAACCTATAGAAAGCTAAATGTGTGCTGGGAATGCAGCCAGCAACAGCATCTGCCTGAGGAAAGTGATCAGCTGTGAGGTGGGAGCTTTAATAGTACATTTGATGCTGTCATCTAATCAGCTGGAGCAATGGCCACTCAACTCCCGCCTCAGGCTAACAGACGTGGTTCCCGAGCTGTGTGAATCCTGTGGGCAGCCAGGGAAATTCGAAAGGTAGGCTGTTAATGATTTGAATTAGGTCGCCCACCTCTGCCAGTGGGGTCGCTACCGCACCGGCAAACGTGCCCGAGGGTAATGCGCATGGGGACGGGATGACAGCGGTTTCCCGACCCGCTGCAAATTTTTTCAAATTTCCCACCTGACCCACCTCCAATCGTGCCCGCACGGACCCCAGAAAAATCGAGCCAGTGACCTGCTTGAACCTTGCTTCATGTTTTATACTACCGTTCCTCAGAAAGCTGCATCATTTATCAATATTCACTACCAGCAGAAGTTAAATATTTTTTTCTTTCAGAATAAAACCAACGGTAGCCTATTCACATTGTGGTAGGTAGTGAGGTAGCTCATCTTTTTCAGGTTAAATGCAGACCTTTCTGTTCTCTCAGAAATGATTAGAATAGTTCACAGTGCAACTTTTATTTATGGTGCCACTTTGCATGAAGTGGAAAATATAGAACATGAAAGCAGTTTGACCCTGAGATGTGCTTTACTAGCGCTCATATCCATTAATCTTAATCTCACCCCCTGCCGTGTTTTCACTATCCCCTCTGACCTTCCCCTCTCTGACCCCAAACAGTCCTCAACAAAGGCCTGATCGTCATCTCCTTACGCTCCCACCTCAATGAATTTCAAGCTCGGCACGACGCAGAGCTCTCTTTCCGTCGCCTTCATCCCCGTGCACACTTCTTTGGCCAGGAGTCCTCCCTCCGCACAGCGGACCCTTTCTCCTGTTTTCAGACCCCTCCCTCTGGCCTCTTACCCTCTCCAGATCTTTTCATTGCGAATTGCCGGCATGACATCTGCCGTCTTAATTTCTCTGCTCCCCTCACTCACTCCAACCTACTTCCCTCTGAACTTTTAGTTTTCCCTAACATTGGAAACATTCTGCCCGCATCTAATTTGTCTAAACCAGTCAGGATTTTAAACGTCTCTATAAGATCCCCCCTCATTCTTCTGAACTCCAGAGGATACAAGTTCAGTTGATCCAGTCTTTCTTGATATGTCAGTCTGGCCATCCCAGGAATCAATCTAGTGAACCTTCGTTGCACTCCCTCAATAGCAAGAGTGTCCTTCCTCAAGTTAGGAGACCAAAACTGCACACAATACTCCAGGTGTGGCCTCACCAAGGCCCTGTACAACTGTAGCATCACCTCCCTACTCCTGTACTCAAATCCCCTTGCTATGAAGGCCATCATGCCATTTGCTTTCTTGACTGCCTGCTGCACTTGCCTTCCCACCTTCAGTGACTGATGTACCATGACGCCCAGGTCTCATTGCACCTCCCCTTTCCCTAATCTGCCACCATCCTCCTCATTGTTCACACTGCCTCCCAATTTAGTGTCATCCGCAAATTTGGAGACAGCACTCCGTTCTCTCAGATCCAACCCCGACATTGTCATTAAACCTGCTGACAAGGGTGGTGCTGTTGTTGTTTGGCGAACCGACCTCTACCTTGCGGAGGCTGAACGCCAACTCTCCGACACCTCCTCCTACCTCCCCCTGGACCATGACCCCACTACCGAACATCAAACCATCGTTTCTAAGACTGTCACTGACCTCATCTCCTCCGGAGATCTTTCCTCCACGGCCGCCAACCTCATAGTCCCCCAACCCTGTACAGCCCGCTTCTACCGCCATCCCAAGATCCACAAACAGGACTGCCCTGATAGACCCATCATTTCAGCCTGTTCTTGCCCCACGGAACTGATTTCTTCCTATCTCAACTATATTTTTTCTCCCCTTGTCCAGTCTCTTCCCACCTACATCCTCGACTCTTCCGACGCCCTCCGCCACTTTAACAGTTTCCAGTTTCAAGGCCCCAACCGTCTCCTTTTCACTACGGACATACAATCTCTCTACACCTCCATCCTGAGACAGCCTGAGGGCGCTCCGCTTCTTCGTTGAACAGAGACCCAACCAGTCCCCATCCACCTCCACCACATCTTCCCCTCACTTCCGCCTGGCTGAACTTGTTCTCACATTGAACAACTTCTCATTTGACTCCACTCACTTCCTCCAAATTAAAGAGGTTGCTATGGGATCCTGCATGGGTCCTAGCTATACCTGCCTTTTCGTGGGATATGTGGAACATTCTTTGTTCCAGTTCTACTCAGGTCCCCTCCCTCACCTCTTTTTCCAGTACATTGATGACTCTATCGGTGCCATTTCCTACTCCCGTCCTGAACTAGAAAATTTCATTCACTTTGCTTCCAATTTCCACCCTTCCCTCACCTTCACATGCTCCATCTCCGACTCTTCCCTTCTCTTCCTTGACTTCTCTGTCACCAGTTCTGGGGATAGGCTATCGACAAACATCCACTATAAGCCCACTGACTCCCACAGCTACCTGGACTACACTTCCACCCACCCCTCTTCCTGTAAGGACTCTATTCCATTCTCCCAGTTTCTCCTTCTCCATTGCATTTGCTCTGATGATGCCACCTTCCATACTAGTGCTTCTGATATGACTTCCTTTTTCCTCAACCGAGGATTCCCCTCTACCATGGTGACATGGCCCTCAACCATGTCCGTTCCATTTCTGCACTTCTGCTCTCACCCCTTCCCCTCCCTCCCAGAACCACGATAGGGTTCCCCTTGTCCTCACCTTTCACCCCACCAGCCTCCACATTCAATGGATCATCCTCCGCCATTTCTGCCACCTCCAGCGTGATCCCACCACCAAACACATCTTCCCCTCACCTCCCCTTTCAGCATTCCGAAGGCTCCCTCCACGACACCCTGATCCACTCCTCAATCACTCCCAAAACCCCCTCCCCTTCCCACGACACCTTCCCGTGCAAGCACAAGAGATGCAACACCTGTCCTTTTATTTTCTCCCTTCCCACTGTCCAGGGCCCCAACACTCCGTCCAGGTGAAACAGCGATTTACTTGTACTTCTTGCAATTTAGTATACTGTATTCGCTGCTCGAGATGTGGTCTCCTCTACACCGGGGAGACCAAACGCAGATTGGGTGACCGCTTTGCAGAACACCGCCGTTCAGTCCGAGCTTCCGGTCGCCTGTCACTTTAATTCTCCGCTCCACTCCCACTCCGACCTCTCTGTCCTTGGCCTCTTGCACTGTTCCAACGAAGCTCAATGTAAGAGCGAGGAACAGCACCTCAACTTTCGATTTGGCACTTTACAGCCTTCTGGACTCAACATCGAGTTCAACAATTTCAGACCATAACCTCTGCCCCTATTTTTTCACATGGCAGCTGTTGATGTTTCTGCCATTCCCATTTACACCTCTTCTAGACTCATCTTTTGTTTCTTTACTTGTCTGATTACCATCTCCTTTTGCTTTGTACTATAAATAGGCATAGAAATAGTAAAAGGAGGGGTGGGGCCAATTAGGGACCAAAAAGGAGACCTATGCATGGAGGCAGAGGGTATGGCTGAGGTACTAAATGAATACTTTGCATCTGTCTTCACCAAGGAAGAGGATGCTGCCATAGACATAGCAAAGGAGGAGGTAGTGGAGATACTTGATAGGATAAAAATTGATAAAGAGGAGGTATTAGAAAGGCTGGCTGTACTTAAAGTAGATAAATCTCCAAGAGCGGATGGGATGCATCCTAGGATGCTGACGGAATTGAGGGAGGAAATCGCGGAGGTACTGGCCATAATATTCCAATCCTCCTTAGATACGGGAGTGGTGCCAGAGGACTGGAGAATTGCAAATGTTACACCATTGTTCAAAAAAGGGTGTAAAGATAAACCCAGCAACTGCAGGCCAGTCAGTTTGACCTCGGTAGTGGGAAAGCTTTTAGAAACAGTAATCAGGGACAAAATTAACAGTCACTTGGACAAGTGTGGATTAATTAAGGAAAGCCAGCTCGGATTTGTTAAAGGCAAATCGTGTTTAGCTAACTTGATTGAGTTCTATGATGAGGTAACAGAGAGGGTTGATGAGGGTAATGCAGTTGACATAGTGTACATGGATTTCCAAAAGGTGTTCGACAAAGTGGCACATAATAGGCTTGCCAACAAAGTTGAAGCCCATGGAATAAAAGGGACAGTGGCAGCATGGATACGGAATTGGCTAAGTGATAGGAAACAGAGAGTAGTGGTGAACTATTGTTTTTCAGACTGGAGGAAGGTATTCCGTCAGCAGTGGTGTTCCCCAGGGGTCGGTTCTAGGACCACTGCTTTTCTTTATATATTAATAACTTGGACTTGGGTGTACAGGGCACAATTTCAAAATTTGCAGATGACACAAAACTTGGCAGTATAGTGAACAGTGAGGAGGAGAGTGATAGACTTCAGGGAGACATAGACAGGCTGGTGGAATGGGTGGACACATGGCAGATGAAATTTAATGCAGAAAAGTGTGAAGTAAGACATTTTGGTAGAAATAATGAGGAGAGGACATATAAACTAAATGGTACAATCCTGAAGCAGGTGCACGAACAGAGAGACTTGGGGGTATGTGTGCACAAATCGCTGAAGGTGGCAGGGCAGGATGAGAAAGCAGTTAAAAAGGCTTACGGGATCCTAGGCTTCATAAATAGAGGCCTGAGAGAGAGTGCAGAAAAGATTTACGAGAATGGTTCCAGGAATGAGGGACTTCAATTACGTTGATAGACTGGAGAAGCTGGAGTTGTTCTCCTTAGAGCAAAGAAGGTTGAGAGGAGATTTGATAGAGGTGTTCAAAATCATGAGGGGTCTTGACAGAGTAGATAGAGGGAACCTGTTCCCATTGGCAGAAGGGTCGAGGACCAGAGGACACAGATTTAAGGTGATTGGCAAAAGAACCAAAGGTGACTTAGAAAAAACTTTTTTACGCAGCGAGTAGTTAAGATCTGGAATGCACTGCCTGAAAGGATGGTGAAGGCAGATTCAATCACGGCTTTCAAAAGGGAGTTGGATAAGTATCTGAAGGAAAGAAATTTGCAGGGCTTCGGGGAAAGGGCGGGGGAGTGGGACTAGCTGAAGTGCTCTTGCAGAGAGCCGGCACGGGCTCGACTGTCCGAATGGCCTCCTTCCGTGCTGTAACCATTCTGTGATTCTATGATTCTATCATCCCTTTTGTCAGTCAATCACTCCTGCCTTCCATCCTATCACAGACCTTCCCTTTTGTTCTTTCTTCCCCTCCCCCCCCCTTCCCTGCCTCTGAACCTGCTTAAAATCTGTTACATCTCTAACATTTCCAGTTCTGACAAAAGGTCATCGACCTGAAACATTAACTCTGTTTCTCTCTCCACAGATACTGCCTGACCTGCTGAGTATTTCCAACATTTTCACTTTCTTATTCCATTAATCTTAAGATGCATTTTTATCATCATGCAATGTTGTTTTATTCTGTTTTTTCATTAAATCCATCGTATTCCTGTATCCCCCATTGTTAAAGTGAAGGGTCTCAGCTGAGATAAAATATTGACACAGGTGACTCAAACCCATTTTCTAATTTTTACACACTTGAATGTCCTTCGAATCATTGCTTGCTGTTAAATGGCATACAGCGAGCTGTCATTTTCTTTTATAAATGTTTGCAAAGAAAATGAAAATAGAGCAAATGTTTGTCAAAATAACAGGAATGAGTCTACGGCGTGGTTAAAAAAAGCACTTCTCATCTTTTGTTTGCTTCGTGAAGCACAAGTTCTCCTTATGATCATTCATTCCAGCTGTACATAGGAGCACCGCTGACACCTCTGATAGTGTTTGTCAAGCACAGCCAATGTCCAATTGTACTTCAGATACATATTGGCCCAGAAATTCGGGTCCCCACGGGTGAGTACGCGCTGCACATGCACGGGAAACCGGAACTTCCGGTCTCTTGAAGGAAGGGGTTCGCGGGTCAACTGCGTGCGCGGGAGAGGCAGCGCGCACGCAGCGAACTTCGGCTTTTTTTACAGGTTTCTCCGTGCAGGTAAGTCCCTAGCAGCTGCGCGGGGAAAAAGCAGGCGAAAGGCCTGCTTTTAACACAGGTAAGAGGTGAATTAAGTAAAATTGAAACATTTTTTCCACAGGTTTATCATTTTTAAATACTTTAAAGAAAGGTAAGTTTATTTTTAGCCCCGTTAAAAATTTTAATACATTTTTTCAAAAATTTTAATTTTTGTTTAAAATAGTAAATTTATGTAATTTATAGTTATTTTAAAAATGTGATGTTTTTTTTAAAATTTATTTGAAGTTTTACTTAGGTTTTGGGGCCGATCTCTATTCATAGATTTGGCAGGTCTTCCTGTCAAATCTATGAATGGAGATTCCCTGCTCCGATTGGCTCCCCATGGACCATGTGATCCCAGGGGACGGTGCGAACTAGTTGCGCCGCTGGGATACGCGAGCACTGCACACCGGCAGCTGGAGGAGGCCCAGGATCGGAATCCCACGCGAGCCCACAGCACAACAGCAGGCGCGCTATGAAAGTGCACCCGCTATGCTTGCACCCGCGGGAAGCCTCTGACCCTAATTTCTGGGCCAATATTGAAATACTGTAACGTATCAAAGCTAGGAATCCAGTTCTGATGAATAGTGACGCCTGAAATCTGAACTTATTTTTCCCCTTGGAGGTGCAGATTGACCTATTGTGCATTTCCAGTATCCAAACTCCTACACTTTGTATACGTACGGGTAGGATCAGGAGGGCTGAAAATGTGCCAGGAGAAGGGGACGAAAAAGAGAGAGCATTGGAAAAAAGAAAGGCAGTTGGGTTAGTTTCAACCAATCCGACTGGTGGGAAACTGACGCGATTGGATTGGTTGCCTGTTTTACACTCCGCCTGATTTTAATTCCCATTGAAGTCATTCGGGCGAAGTGTAAAACTGGCAGCCAATCCGATCCCATCAGTTCCAGTGGGAGACCAGTGAGGAAGTTCAGTCCCAAACTTTGGAGTCTTCAGCAGTTAGATTAAAATTACCACCAGTGTCTTTGTTAGTGGGGCTGATGAACAGCCAACTGCTTCCCATATTTGCTACAATTTTCCATATAATACAGAAACATATTGATGACATTTTCGTGATGCAACTTCATGTTGCTATATGAATCGTATTAATACATCACAGTATTGTTAACAGGTAGTTAACAGGCAGAAAATAGGATTATTCCCATTTTTCGTTCCGAAGTGCGGGCTTCCCGACCTGGGGGAGCCCCGCCAGGGTGTAAGAGCCGAGTAGGAGGTCTCCGGGGGTCGGAGGGGTCTGAAAGTGCAATGCAGAGGTGAGTGATGGGTGCAAGTGTGGAGTGGTAAGTATGTGAGGTGAGTGTAAAGTGTTAGAAAATGTTAACTTACCTTTGTTTCTGCCTACAGCCTTCAGCCACTGTGGAGCCGGAGTCCCCGACATCTCCATTGTAGAGATCACAGACTGGCTGTTGGATCCTCTGCTCCAACAGTCATCTGATTTCTACAAAGTCGAAAGGTTTGATGAGTCCTGAACACAAGAACTCATCAAGCTACACAGAATGTCAGTGTTTGACAGCTTCACAGAGCTGTCAAACGATGACATTTCTTCTTTCAAAAATTCTTGACAGATGACACATCATACGTTGACGTGCTCTTTCACTGACTTCCCTCTAATTGGCCTGCTGAGCCCGCCGGGCGGGCTTAACAAGGCTTAACAAGGAAGATCCCGCTGGTTGGCCAGAGGCTGATGGAGGCGGGACTGAAACCAGGCAAGCAGCAATCCCGCCTCCAACACGTCTCCATTCATAAAATCCAGCCCGTAGTCTCAGCAGTTCAGAGGATTGATTCGCTTCTGTTATTTCATTTTTTGTCCCTCTTTGCATAAAATAGGATTCCAGATAGAGAAACACATTTACATTTAATTTTTCACCTGACACCAGCCATCATATCCCTCCAAGCAACCAAAACACGCTCAGCAAGACAAGAAGAAAGGTTTCTGCTGATATGATCTGTTGAAAATTTGCATGCACAAAAATTGGACTCAGTACATATAGATGATTACAACTTTTAGAATGTGGAATGTTTGGATTAAGTAAATAAACAACATCTGTAACTGAACACTTTTCTGTCTAGGCTCCAACCCTATTTATCCGCAGTGAGGAATTCAGAAAGGAAATGCAATATAACTTTTTAATTTCTTACGTGGCTCTTTGCCAATTAGGTACATTTTTAGACACCAGAAAGTTGCCTGAAACATACATTTTCAAGTAGAACGTGCCCTGTTTCTAAGCATCTTTCTGCCCCCTTGTGCAACGCAGTCAGTTAAAACTTTCCAGCACAGATTCAATACGATGTTATTCAATGGGAGTTTTTTTTTATTCGCTTATGGGATCTGGGCGTCGCTGGCAAGGCCAGCATTTATTGCCCATCCCTAATTGCCCTTGAGAAGGTGCTGGTGAGCCGCCTGCTTGAACCACTGCAGTCCGTGTGGTGAAGGTACTCCCCAAGTGCTGTTAGGGAGGGAGTGTCAGGATTTTGACCCAGCGACGATGAAGGATCAGCGATATACTTCTAATTCAGGATGGTGTGTGACTTGGAGGGGAACTTGGAGGTGGTGGTGTTCCCATGCGCCTGCTGCCCTTGTCCTTCCAGGTGGAAGAGGTCGCGGGTTTGGGAGATGCTTCCAAAGAAGCCTTGGCGAGTTGCTGCAGTGCATCTTATAGATGGTACACACTGCAGCCACTGTACGCCGGTGGTGGAGGGAGTGAATGTTTAAGGTGGTGGATGGGGTGCCAATCAAACGGGCTGCTTTGTCCTGGATGGTGTCGAGCTTCTTGAGTGTTGTTGCAGCTGCACTCATCCAGGCAAGTGGAGAGTATTCCATCACACTCCTGACTTGTGCCTTGTAGATGGTGGAAAGACTTTGGGAAGTCAGGAGGTGAGACACTCGCCGCAGAATACCTAGCCTCTGACCTGCTCTTGTTGCCACAGTATTTATGTGGCTGGTCCAGTTAAGTTTCTAGTCAATGGTGACCCCCAGGATGTTGATGGTGGGGGATTCAGCGATGGTAATGCCGTTGAATGTCAAGGGGAGGTGGTTAGACTCTCGCTTGTTGGAGATAATCATTGCCTGGCACTTCTGTGGTGCGAATGTTACCTGCCACTTATCAGCCCAAGCCTGAACGTCGTCCAGGTCTTGTTGCATGCGGGCATGGACTGCTTCATTATCTGAGGAGTTGTGAATGGCGCTGAACACTGTGCAAACATCAGCGAACATCCCCATTTCTGACCTTATGTTGGAGGGAAGGTCATTGATGAAGCAGCTGAAGATGAGTGATCTGTTTATTGTTTATTATCTCAATGCATTTTGCTCATTAGGATTTTACTTTTCCATTTTTAAAAACAGAAGGAAGATGCATAAAATCCTTATTAAACATTATTAAGACTGCCTACTCTAGACTCCTCCCACATGATAAACTTAATAGTTCAAGTGACAAAATGCAGTCAAACAACATCCCAGCTCTGAGATTAATGACCATGTGGAACATTATAGGCCTGGAATTTCCACGCGGGTTTTTCTGATCTTCCCACCATAGCTTTGGCCGAAGATCAGAGAAACAGCCGTACCTGCCGCTTTGCCAGGGTTTCTGCTGATCTTCCCCTGAAATTACGATGGAAATTCGACCTCTAGACTTTGTTCTGGATATTGAACAGCTGAAGAAATGGCAATTTAAAAATACAATTTTGTTGTTTTCTGTAAATTTACGAATGGAAAAACTCAAACTTTGACTTTTTTTTAACTGAGGTGAAGGGTCAAAACCCACATTGTGGGACATCACCAAGGTTGAAAGTAGAGAGGAAAAGACAAAGTGATCAAGAAATAGCACTTCAGTGGCATTAAGTTTGGCTTTCAATGTAGGAGGAAGGCAAGTCTGAAGATCTCTTTAATATTGTGCCAATGCCGCCAGCTTTCAATGCACAGATGTCAGGCAGCCGACGGCAAAGCCAATGAAAAAGTTGCCACATTGGCTGAGACCAATAAAAAAAAATAAGTCTTCCCAGCTACCATCCTTAGCACTTCTAGTAAGTTTAATTATGGTGTTGCCGCCAGGTGTGTGTAAGGAACCAGCTGCACTTGCACAATATAAAAGTGGTTTGGTAAGGGAGTCAACAGATAAAGTCCTAAGAAAGTTACATCAAGTTACGTCGAGTCTACAGCACAGAAACAGGCCATTTGACCCAACTATGCCGCCGTTTATGCTCCACATGAGCCTCCTCACACCTCTCTTCATCTAACCCTATCAGCATAACCTGCTATTCCATTCTCCCTCATGTGCTTATCTAGCTTCCCCTTAAATGCATCTATGCTATTTGCCTCAACTACTCCTTGTGGTAGCGCATTCCACATTCTTACCACTCTTTGGGTAAAGAAGATTCTCCTGAATTGCCTATTGGATTTATTAGTGACTATTTTATATTTATGACCTCTCGTTTTGGATTCCCCCACAAGTGGAAACATTTTCTCTATGCCTACCCTATCAACCCCTTTCATTATCTTAAAGGCCTCGATCAGGTCACCCCTCAGCCTTCCGTTTTCTGGAGAAAAGAGCGCCAGCCTGTTCAGCCTTTCCAGCTAAGTATATCCTCTCAGTTCTGGTATCATCCTTGTCAATCTTTTTTGCACCTTTTCCAGTGCCTCTTTATCCTTTTAATAATATGGAGTCATTAGAAGATGTGAAGGTGCAATGATTCGTAATTTCAACAAGGAGAACGGATAACCATGACAGATAATGAACTTGGAGCTCAGAAAGAAAGGAAGATTGGGAGCAGCAAAGATTACATTAGTACTGATAAAATAGAGAAAGACAAGAAAGGTTGCGATGAAGTGTCAACAGAGACAGATATGTATTACAATAGCAAAATACTGCGGATGCTGGAAATCTGAAACAACAACAGAAAATGCTGGAAACACTCAGCAGGTCAGGCAGCATCGTAGAGAGAGAAACAGAGTCAACGTTTCAGGTCGATGACCCTTCGTCAGAACTGGAAAAAGTTGGAGAAGTAACAGATATTGAAGCAAGTGTGGGGGTAGGGAAAGGGGAGAGGGGAGGAACAAGGTTGAAGAGACGAACGGAAATCCCGTCGGAGAGAAGATCAGAGCTTCAAGGTGGGCGGGCATTCCCAGAAGAGAAGTGGCAATGAATTAAACACTAATACAATAGCAAAATACTGCGGATGTTGGATATGTATTCATTCATTATTGAAACCTGAATACTTCACATCATATATATCGGCAATCACTTAATAAATCAATCACATCCAGATTACCTTATGGCACAAACATTAGGCATAGCGAGTTATTCCTAGGTTTTGGACACTGCAGGCTAACTGCTAACACAACAATGAATTACCATAATGCTTAATTCCAATTTTCCGACGAACCTAACAAGATAAATCTTATATTTGTTGTAATATCTATCCCAGACTTTTTTTAAATGCACTATGTTCTAATTTTTACTTAATTATACATCATCTAAATATAATTAAACATCATCAACTAAATGCTGACTCTGCAGTTCTTATCATTTGATTCTAATTTCCTCTTTCTCTAATGGTTCTTTCTTAAAAGGAATGAGGATGTAATTCATAGATTTATGGTTAATCAAACAGATATTGGGAACCATACTATCCAATGAGGAACAGCATTTATGGCTAACAGTGCAAATGAAATATAGATTTCTAATGGAGAATCGTATATTTTCCTAGGGAGTTGCTATTGCTCTTCTTGTAGAAAAGGGTTTGGGCGGGTCCCAAATGGGGTCCGATAGTGAATAAATTGTTCAAAGGGTAGACAATTTATAAATGTGGACATGTCCTGAATTATTCACAAAAGTAATCTGTTATTTAATGAACTGGTTTCTGACTTTGCTCTCAGACGTTGAATAAATCTGGTCCCTCTAAAGCATAATGGGCCGGATTTCGCGCTAATGGGCTCACCATTATTAAAGTGTAAATCGGACAGTGTTTTATGATTTAAATGCATAAATCAGAAAGTTAATGTCCGAGATGCCCTGTTCCACCAGAAGCTGCTCGAGAATGGTATCTCGCTGAGAGACTCACCATTGAAATACATGGAGCAGCGCGAAGTTACTGTACTTACCTGATATATATGCACTAAACTCACCAGAAAAAGTTAGGGCTTCTCCACTCCAGTGTAAGTACCCTTTTATTGCCAAACAACCTCTCTGGCACTGAAAATTAACTTTAACAAGTGTGGAGTCTCATTCCTTCAGATTTTAATTATTGTTGGAGATCAAAAAAATCTTTTATCTCTCTCTCTTAATCCAATCTTTCTTTCCCACTCTTTATTTTGGTTTCTGTGTCTGATTTGACATCGAATTCACTATTCTAACTGGCACTTCCTGGTTCAGACTCTGCGCTGCTCATTAACGATTCTTCAATCTGATTGGTTAAGGAGGTGCACAGTTGCTTGCCCTGTTCTCTGGCACTGTGCTGTTTCGATGGTTGGAAGACAGGAACTTTCAGTCCAAAAGCCCATAGAAAGTCTATGGACAAGTGCAAGTGTAATGAACGGCGCTAAATCAGCCCAATGTATCCCATGGTACCTAAGCATTTCAGTTGTTGTTCTGAACAAACGTGTCTTTAAAGCAATAAGCCATTTTTCATTCTTTTATGCTGGGAAGAAACAGGATCCCCGGAGATCTGTGTGTAGTGCTGAAGGTGGTTTGAGATTTTCGGGTCATTTTATCCAGTCTACACAGCTGGAACAGTTTGCTTGACTGAACACCAGTCAACCAGTAACACATCAGGCTAGCCAATCCCATAGTTTGTCAACAAGTTATAATGAGCCGCAGCCTTTTAGGATAGTTAGTGAATATGGAACGGATTGGTAACTTCACTACCCATGGAATATGTCAAATGACACCCCGACTGACAGCAGAGCATTACTTGCCAGAATCATTGCAAGGAGGATCAAACTGCTCTCCAACTGGCACAGCCAAAGCCTTAATACAATGTCACAGCTGATACACTCCATTAAATATTCCTGGAATAAATAGAAGTAAAAATCCTTGGCCCTCTGGCACACTAATGCTCGATTCCAACAGGAATGCATTAGAAAGGCCAGAAAGTAGGAACAGACCTGGATATGCTGACTCTTGGCGTTACACTTGGAGTCATAACATAGAGTTATAACGGCACAGAAGGAGGCCATTCGGCCCATTGAGTCCGTGCCGGCTCTTTGTAGAGCAATCCAGTCAGTCCCATTCCCCCGCTCTATCCCCGTAGCCCTGCAAGTTTATTTCCCTCAAGTGCCTATCCAGTCTCCCCTTGAAAACATTGAGTGTCTCTGCTTCCACCACTTCCATTGGCAGCGAGTTCCAGGTCCTCACCACTCACTGCGTAAAAAAGTATTTCCTCACATCCCCCCTGTATCTCTTGCCTAAAACCTTAAATCTGTGTCCCCTAGTCCTTGTACCATTAACTAGTGGGAACAGCCTTTCCCCATCTAGTCTATCCAAACCCATCATAATCTTTTACACCTCTATCAAATCACCAGTCAACCTCCTTTGCTCTAATGAAAACAAATCCAGCTTCTCCAACCTGTCCTTGTAGCTAAGATCCTCCATCCCCGGAACCATTCTGGTAAATCTCCTCTGCATCCTCTCAAAGGCCTTCACATCCTTCCTAAAGTGTGGTGACCAGAACTGGATGCATACTCCAGTTGTGGCCTAACCAGCGCTTTATAAAGGTTCAGTGTAACTTCTCCACTTTTGTACTCAATACCTCTATTTATGAAACCCAAGATCCCATATGCTTTGCTAACCATTCTCTCAATATGTCCTGCCACCTTCAGAGACCTATGCGCATTAACTCCCAGGTCCCTCTGTCCCTGCACACTCTTTAAAACTGTGCCATTAAGTGTCTATTGCCTCTCCCTGTTCCTTCTGCCAAAATGCATCACCTCAAACTTCCCTGTATTAAATTCCATCTGCCACTTGTCTGCCCATTCTGCTAGCCTTTCTATGTCCTGTTGAAGTCGATTGGTATCATCATCATTGTTTGCCATACCCCCAAGTTTGGTGTCATCGGCAAATTTAGAAATTCTACTTTGTATTCCAATATCGCACAGTGCCTTGTAAAGGATAGAGCCTCTGTCCACCACTTACAATGCTACTGACACTGGGATACAGCCTGGACCCCTGAAGATGGAAGAATTTGCCAGGCAAAAACCAGCACACACAGGGTCTTCGAATATCGATCTTCTTAATACTGCCCCAGTTTAACTTCAGGCTACAAAGCCAGGCTTGTCCCATCAATGAGGGACCTTTGTCCTTAATCACAATTACTCACAATTCTTTCATCTGATTTTCATATTTTACTTGGACTTCTATTTTCTGAGGTCTGGCAATGGATGTCCGGAAAAACTTTCCAACAAAATGTTGTTTACTTGTAGAGCAATTTTCCAAAACTTTCCTTCATAGATTTCGAATGGCATAATAGTTATCCCGTTGTCCAATTCAAATTTACCTTTTATACCTTCTATCCAGACGGGGCCACAATTTTGCGTTTCCCCTTTCCTGTTATGGAATATACAAGAAAACGCGCCCCTTCTTCATCTGTATCACCTTGTGGTACGTCTTCATCCTCAGGTTCCTTGTTGGATTCAATGTAATGGATGCTGCATTTTTAGGGGGAGGGGGGGATTCTGTTCATTCCTCAGTTCTATGATATGACTTTTTGACTTTTGTTTCATCTCTCTGCCTCAAATCTAGCAGCATCTACTGCCTTCCAGATAGATTACTTTCAGTGGCCCGATTCCATGTAGTTATGACATCTGACCTTCTTAAAACACATCGCTCTGGATGATGATTATTTTTGCCACACCTCTAATATGGTTGGGTGACTATGTTTACTCTGTAGTTGTTGAGTTCTGTGGCATGTAACTCGCTAGCTTGCCTGGCAGCAGTCTCCGTCCCAAGTGCTATTTTGAGAGCTCAAGCAGATGTTGAGTTTCTCTTCTACCAGCAGTTTCCTCTTTATCGACATTTCCTTCAAACCGCATACAATGTAGTCTCTTATAACGCGGTCCAAAACATCACCAAAGTCACATGTTTTGGGCAGTGTCCTCAGTTCTGCCATAAACTGAGAAACATTTTCATCATCCCTTTGCCTCCTCTGGTTATACTTGAACTGATCCGCAACAACGAGTGGTTTCGGGCTCAGAAGCTCTTTGACCATTTGGACTACCTCCTCATACGCTTTGTCTTTAGTCTGGGAAAGGGATGGGTTTGTGTCGGGTGGTGCGACTAGGTTGTACTAATAGACCAGCCCACCAACTGTATGGGCGCATGGTGGCTGGGACTAGTGCAATGCACTTCCTTCAGATTTGCTCCAGCTTTCCTGCACTCAGACAAGCGAGAGGGGAATAGTGGGAATACTGAAGCCAAAGTTCTGGAAATTCGTTCACGGACGTTTTTGGGCAATGAACGCTGCGCCTAAACTGATGGGTGAGAGAACAACACAATATTGGTCCTCTTGTGTCATCAGGAGCTGACCGGTGTACTGCGGGCACTAGTCACACCCCAAAAGGCAGTTTCACAGTAGCAGGGAGAGACGCCATCTGAGGGCCTAGGGATGGGCAATAAATGCTGGCTCTGCCTGCGATGCCCACATCCCATAAACAAATAAATTTTTAAAAGTCCGGGGAGAGGTGGGTGGGTGGGATGGGGCAAGCACAGGCTGACAGTGGTGCCTTTAAGGACTGGTGATTGGGCCGCTGTAAAAACAAAAACAAAACAACCTTTCGGGCCCATTTGTGGAAGCCCCAGAGATCCTCTCCCTCTTCCTAATGTCTGGGAAATGAGTGCGCCCTACGCAATAAAGAAGCAGCATCAGCAACTTTAAGTCATGGGTGCAGCATCAAATCTATTGTTGACCACGCCTTGGGAACGTTTTCCTGTGTTAAAGGCGCTATATAAATACAAGTTGTTGTTGTTGCGGTGATGCAATGAGCCTGTCGCTGAGGTAAGTGCTCTGTGCTGCCTAGCGTTACAAACACTGGAGCAGTAAAAGAAAATAGGACCCGCTGGCTTCTCCTTACAGAGGGCTCTTATTAAAGGAAATCTAGCCAGATTTCCATGTCTTCAGGGTGTGTACTCCTTTAATCTCTCCGAAGGCGGACCAAGTTCACTCTAGATGAGGCATCATTTGCTTTGGTTCGTAAACTGCTTTATTCCACAGTAGGTAAAGCATACAGAACGCCAAGTATGGTGAAAGTTACTTGGCACAATCAGTTCAGCTACTGTTCACTTACCATTACAAAAATAAAGAACACACATACGCTCGCCCACGTCAGTGGGTCCTTTACTTAATGGAAAAATATAACCGCCCTCTGAGCAGGGCAGAGATTCTATTGACTTCTTTTGCAGCCTTTCTGCTGCCTGACTCACTTTGGGTGTCTGTGTGGATTCCTAAGAAGCCTCCCTTCAAAGTCTCTCAGAGATCAAAGACATTTATCAACACCAAAGTGCTAGATCTTTTCTGAATGCCCGGATAGTGCTAATGAATTGGCCATTGTTTCGGATCTGTGCAAAACAACTGCCTGTCCCACACTTATACTGTCAGCCTTGGCTTAGTGGTAACACTCTTTCCTCGGAATCAGAAGGTTATGGGTTCAAGCCCTACTCCTTAGACTGAGCACATAATCTAGGCTGATCCCTTTAAAAGGCGCTGGTGGGGGGTCCTCCCTGCTGCTGATCGCATGTTCAGCTGTGCAAGGTAGAGAGAGGCATTAGCTCCAGCGGTAAGGTCAGAAATGACAGCGCTGGCATCAATTCAGCGTTGCACACTGATTGACGTCACGATCTGCCTACCCTGCATACTTCTGGCACACGCTCCCTGTGCCGACACTAATGCCCTCACCAAAATGGCGTCTGGCGTGGCCCGCACCAGAAGTGCACGCGCGCTGGTCGGACGCCATTTTGTGCACAAAACGGCATCCGTTGCGCCGAAAAACCCGGCGCTACGGAGCCAAATGTCGCAGCCTTCGTCAGTTCTCTCCACCAATGCTGCATGACCTGCTGAGCATTTCTAGCATTTACTGTTTTTGTTTCATCCTTCTCTTTTTTCTGACTAAGGGTGTATGTTAACAGACGCAATAAATAAGTGCAAAAACAATATTTACAGTGTTGATATCTTGTCTTTATTTCAGCGGCAGCGCTCGTGGCATGCGAACAGCATTAATGGGTTGTGCCACCCTGCTGACTCCTGGTGCTGCATCTACTATGACGCTGTGCTCTGGCTGCTACGCTACTTCTAATTGAACCCCCCCGGTAGAAAAATTAACGGCACTGGTGGGTCCTTGAGGGTTCCCTTGGATACCTGGTTGCGACTCTGCTTAGCCAAGGTGATGTGGATCCTCTAGCCTTGCATATCTCTTAATGTCTCTTAATGTCTCTTCATCTCCTCCTTTGTTCCTTTATCCCCTCCCCCTTTTCCCAGCTTTACCCTGGCCTTAAATCTATTTGATTTCCAGCTCTTCCCAGTTCTGATGAAAGGTCATCGACCTGAAACGTCAACTCTCTTTCTCTCTCCACGGATGCTGCCTGGCCTGCTGAGTTTTTCCAGCGTTTTCTGTTGTTATTTCGGATTTCCAGCATCCGCAGTATTTTGCTATCGTGATGTGGATCCCGCTGGCCCTGCCTATAAAACTGCTGGCAAATGTACAGCAGGTACAGTGTTCTCCAGTCACAATGGGCTGCGTCACATAGGATTGTGAGCGATTCTGGTAGCAACTGTGCTCAGCTTATCAGGTTAAAAGAAAGAAAACAGTGAAGGATAATTTTTTTTTCTGCTCAAAATATGAAGAAGTCACTCAGAGCCAAGCAAAACCAAAATGACAGGGTAAGAAATGTACTGGAGCTCGGTCGCCCCAGGTTCCCAAGTACTGATGGAGCTACTGCATTTGAAACTGAAGAAACTTCACCAGTTACCAATTTCATTGTGTGGATATTGTTGTGATAATGCATGCCTACAGCAATCTCCACGTCCATTGAAAATGTTGAAATATATCATATGCTTCGCATGTGTGGATTTTTTCTAATGCGGTAATGACATTCACTCTCCATGGCCTGTGTTATCCTTCTCATGTCCAGTGATGGGTTGCCAGCTCCAGTAACTCATCCTACCTACCACTTAGTGCCAAACTGAACGATTCCAAAGATTACCTGGAAGTACTCCAGAGATGCTTACAGAAGTCATGCGTTTTAGAGGTCTTTAGAGAAGCCACCAACATTGCTAAAATAGATTATCTGGTCATTTATCTCGTTGCTGTTTGTGGGATCTTGCTGCGCACAATTTAGCTGCTGTGTTTCCTACATTACAACAGTGACACCACTGCAAATGGCTATGAAGCATTTTGGGATGTCTTGAGGTCATGAAAGGTGCTATAAAAATGCAAGTCTTTCTTTTATGCATTCCAGCTGTTTTTAGAGGAGTAATGCATCTTAGCTAGTTTTAGGGAGTAAAGCAATTGAGCTGTATTTAGATGACATGCAATCCAACCGTATAAAGGACATTTTCGTCGAGAATTTCCTCAGCGCTCTGCCCCTGTAACTTTGGCGGAAGATCAGCGGGAGCCCTGTCTGCAAGTGTGAATCGGGTTGCCGACCAAACATCTGACAAAGTTACGGTAAAGGAGCAGGAGAAGCGCCAAGGACATGCCCAGCACACACATGACACAGTATTTACAGCACGGAAACAGGCCATTCGCCCCAACAGTTTTACCAGCAGCACTGAGAGGATTAATGTATGTACTTGCAAAGAGAGTCAATAGTGAAGGTAGCTAGACAGTTCACCTGAATGGTAAACAGTAAACAGCTTCCAACAAGGAAAATCTTGTGTTGTATCTTCCTGAATGGTATTTAAATAAATGGCACCTGAGGAGAAAAATCCAGTCATGGCTGGGTCAGAAGCCCAAACACAAAACTCTTTTCACATTGAATTCTTATGGGTAGCAGAGAATGTACTTTCATCCCATCAGTCTGGGTTAGTTTGAACCCCTGATCGTGGAGGTGAAAGGACGGTAATATGCCCGCCTTAATATGAGTGGAATCTTCAAAAGACGCACAAATTATGTATATTTGCGCCATAGCAAGGCTGGGTTATAGGAATGACGGTACACTCCTGGGCTTCCAGGGTTGCTATGGGGGCAGAGGACAGATATAATATTTAACGGGCTTCCTTGCCTTGTGCAATTGATCACCGGGCGATGGATTGCATCAGTCAAGGGTGCAAATTTTTTTTTAAATCTGAAAACCAATTTCTCAGCCCTGGAGGCCACTGGCACGCTACCTCATACCAGACACCTGAGGCCTATTGTAACCATGTTCCTTCCCCCGACTCAGGCAGGCTTCCCAATAGAGGTTGGAATCCTGCTGTGAACCACTGGAAAAATGCAAATTAGCCTGACCCTGGAAAGTCAACTAGGGTGAAGGACACAGCCATGGGGTGGGTGCAAAACCTTGTCCTGCCAAGTTCGCCACGGAAGAAAATCCCAGCTTTCGAGTTTAACTTTATAGTGGGGGAAATATATCCATTGACCACTAACAATTCTGGAGCTAAATTTGAAGACAGTTGCTTAGCCTTTGCGCTGAACCATCCTCAGCCTCTTTAACCAAGGCGCGCTCATCTTGCCTGTCACATCAAACTTCTCTGCCTCCTCACGCCCTCCCCCACCCTCCCCAACCGCCCCCATCCTCACTGAATGCCACCATGTGAATTAATTCTGACCACTTATTTAGCTCCCTAACCATCAGCATCCCCTTAACCTGCTCAAGTTTACCTTTTACTGTTCCAGGATTACCCTACAAAAAATCCTAAACTCCTCTTCTCCATCAGAAACCATCCTTCTCTGCCCTGTTCTCCTGCTCTCTCCATCTTCACCTTTGGCACATGATGCAAAGAGCTCAAGAGATTTTTAGTTTCCAAAGGCAAGACTGTGTGCTCCATTAACTTTACTTCCACCAGATATACTGTGCTTCCAACTCCTCCTTCTCCAGTCTCACATCAGTAACAGCGCACCAACTGCCACAGCCCTGAGCTCTAAAACTCTCTCTCTAAGATCCTGAAACTCTGTGATGGTTCTCCCGGACTCGCCATTTTAGCCATTTACACTGTTTCCCTGAGGGTTCCGCTGGTCTCATGCTGAAGTTACGGTGGGAGATGAGGAGAACCCTCCCATTGGAATTTCAGGGCCTAATTCTTTCTATTTTGTTACTTCTTTTCCCTCTTTCAGAAGCCTCCTCCAAACCTGCCCCTTTGAAAGTGCTTTCATTCACCTCTCATAGTTTCTTTCCTACTTGCAGTTCGGTGTCCACCGCCTGTTATGTGCAAGGCACTATATCAATATAAATTATTGGTATTGGTGATATCTGTGTTGTTGAAATATCCAGCACTACCAGGGGCGGACGGTGTTCGCAGGAAGCACATGTCAAGAAATTGGGGATGTGCACCCATGATTTTCTATGCATTACAATTAATGGACAGAAAATCATGAGCTGCACACTCACGATTTCCCAATATACATCCCTGCTGAGAATGCCAGGTCGCAGAATCACCCCTGTAATCTAATGTTTAAATTGGCTCTTAGTCATGTTTCTGATTTAATTATTGACCATTTATGCTGACACTCAGTGCTCTTTTGATAACTGGTCAAAAACAAACATTATTGTGCGCATTATATTATTAAATTGAAATATATCCGTATTTTAACTTTAGCACCATCTTGTGTTAAATGAGTTACCAAAGATAGTAGTCAATATAGAAGCTATAAAATCCATGATTCGTATCCTCACCGGCCCCCCTAATTAATATGCCGGTCACATTTAAATGTGAGGCTGTGCAGTGGAGAAGTGACATCATGTCAGCTGTGGCTCAGTTGATAGCACACTCGCCTCTGAATCATCAGAAGGTTGTGGGTTCAAGTCCCACTCCAGAGACTTGAGCACATAAATCTAGGCTGACACTCCAGTGCAGTGCTGAGGGCGTGCTGCACTGTCAGAGGTGCCGTCTTTCAGATGAAATGTTAAACCGAGGCCCCATCTGCTTTCTCAGGTGGATGTAAAAGATCCCATGGCACTATTTTGAAGAAGAGCAGGGGGAGTTATCCCCGGTGTCCTGGCCAATATTTATCCCTCAATCAACATAACAAAAACAGATTATCTGGTCATTATCACATTGCTGTTTGTGGGAGCTTGCTGTGCGCAAATTGGCTGCCACGTTTCCCACATTACAACAGTGACTGTACTCCAAAAAGTACTTAATTGGCTGTAAAGCGCTTTGAGACATGCGGTGGTTGTGAAAGGCGCTATATAAATGTAAGTCTTTCTTTCATGATCCAAATTAAACAATGGCTTTTTCGGTTTTTAATATTTTCCACCAGCTACTTCTATTTAAGAAATAAATGCAAATTCTGAGGCTCGGTGCAAAGCTGAGGGGGATAAATGCTGAGCCTACAGCTTGAAACACTTCAATGTTAGGAATTGGCAGGCAACGAATTCTGAGCTCAAGTTATGCCATTTTGTGTAAATTCAGAGATATATCCATTTCAAATTAGATCAAACGCACATGTCCCTTTTAATGGAAATAAAATGACACTACACAACGGCACACATTTGGAAATATTTCACAGTGACTATAATGTCTGACTGAGTCACGTCTGGAATTGGAGACTTTGATGGGTTATAGTTCCAGGACAAGACTAGTGCAATCACACACTGTAGATGTATTGAAAAATAAATAATATCTGCAATCTTACATAGTGAGTTGCTTCCAGCTACCTAAATACTGTGCATTCCTGTTTCAAACCTGAATCACCAATTGTTTAGGATGAACATCAGCTGATCTTGACACAGATGGTCTTCAATCAACATTAAACTGCTGCCCACAAGCTTCTTAGTTTTATAGGTTCCCAAAATGGCATTGGGATATCATAGAAATACATTCGTAAATACATTTATGCTTTACAAATGCGCTACGGCAGAAATTGTTGCAAAAATGCTTTTATTTACATTTCAATCAAAGCCAAAAACAACAAAATGGTTGCAATAAACAGTATTAAACAAAAGTGAAAGAATTGAGATAGGTTTCAAAAATATTTCTCCTATAACCAAGACTTTGGGCCAAGTTACACATAGTCACATTCTGTATAATATTTGACATGGTTTCCTGACAAGTATTTTTGGGCTAGACACCAAACTACACAAAGTTAAAAGATATCACCATGTTGTACTCGCCAACTTTAACAGAATACTGGTGGTCCCTTCTTCTACGTTTGAGCCATTATGAAAAGATTGATTTGGGTGTTGATGGACATTTTATTGACTGCAGCATTGTGTCTGGAGTGCTTTAGAAGAAACCGTACTACGAGACTGTTGGCTTCCAAAGGAGAAAAGATGGGTTAGCGTTTCACCTGTGGCACCTCATCAAAGTTTTGGGCACTGAATCAACTCGCTATCATTACCCTCCCGGTGCAATTACATCGTTATTGCGCTATAGAAGCTTGAGGAAACTTGCGTTTCGTGCATTACACCGCTCATGCGCCGTTAATGCGCAAGATGCAAGTTCCCTCAGACTTTTTGACAGCAGCCCGCCCAAGCACCGCGGGGATCATTTGCATAAAAGCGCCACTCACCTGCTGACCCTGTGCTCGGGAATTTCTTGCTTTTACGCCACTACTACACTCTGGGAAAGTTAGGCCCATATAACAAAGGTTCAGCTACTCCCAAAGCCACCTGATTCAGGCAGAGATGAGGAGAGAGCTTTGAAGAGTCCCCAAACTTTGCTTGCTGATTTCTGGCTTCGCAGACATATTTTCTACCCCTTTATTTCACAGCTTTTCTCACTGAGACTTGCACTTGAACCCCCCCACCCCACTACCCCACAGTGCGATAGTCTCACCTCACCCCCAGATGTTTTGTCGCTCACCCACCCACCCCTTCCAGATACTCAGAATGACTCTGGAGAATGTATGGCAGTCCCTGTCATCATTATGGAGAAAAATGAGAAGTCGCACAACACCAGGTTATAGTCCAACAGATTTATTTAAAATTACAAGCTTTCGGAGCTGTCGCCCCTTCCTCAGGTAGAGTTACTGTGTAACTCTACTCACAGTAACTCTACCTGAGGAAGGGGCGACAGCTCCGAAAGCTTGTAATTTTAAATAAATCTGTTGGACTATAACCTGGTGTTGTGCGACTTCTCATTTTTGTCCACCCCAGTCCAACGCCGGCATCTCCACATCATGATCATTATGGAGGAGAAGGGACAGCAGCACATGGAGGCGAGAAGAAGGCGGCAGAATGCCAGAAGACATCAGCCCACCAGGTACTACTCTCCACAGTATGTCTCCAGGCAGAACAGGTCCTTTGATGACCTTTCAGATAAACTCTATGTTCGAAGGCTGCAACGGTCCAAAGCTACCATTGCACATCTGTGCGGCCTTCTTTCCGAAGATCCTCAGGCTCACTCCACTGCCGGACGGTGGGCTGTCCATCACTATGAAAGTGATCGCTGTCCTGAACATCTTTTGGCACTGGATAGTTTCAAGGTGCCACAGTGGACCTTGGCATCACCCAGGAGTCAATCCCTCTTCCAAGAGAGCTTGGGGGCGTTCCTGTGAAAAATTCACAGCTTTTCAGCGAACAGCTGCCCTGTCATGGTGCCTCGTGGGCACAGCTAGAAGATTCTCTCAGTGGATCAAATGCAAAGGAGTCGAGGAAAGAATCTCTGCAGGCTCCTCTTGCTGTCCCCAAGTGCACTATTCATTCTCAAGATGTGGGTGTTGCTGGCAAGGCCATGTTTATTACCCATCCCTAGTTTTTTCTTTTATTCGTTCATGGGATCTGGACATCGCTGGCAAGGCCAGCATTTATTGCCCATCCCTAGTTGCCCTGCTATCTGTACAGAGGCTGTAGTGCTTTTGCACTGAAGTTTCCTGAGACCTAAGCTGCTCACTGCGCTTTTAGAACACAATTACACCAGAACCTACACCACTTCATGTGCAAATGAACTTACCCAGGAAACTTGCATGCAACTCCCTCTGCTGATGAATTGCGTAACTTTCCTGCACTACAATGCAATGGACTTCGAGCAAATTCAGGGCCTTGGTCTTATAATTACAGCCTTTGGAATTTAACTTGCTCAGTTACATAGAATTGCACAGAATTTACAACACAGAAACAGGCCATTCGGCCCAACAGGTCTATGCCAGTGTTTATGCTCCACACAAGCCTCCTCCCACCTTACTTCATCTCACCCTATCAACATATCCTTCTACTCCTTTCTCCCTTATGTACTTATTTAGCTTCCCTTTAAATTCATCTTAACTTGCAAAACAGTAGCAATACTAACGGTTCAGGTTGCAGTCCCGGTAACTGTATGGTTCTGATCAACCAATATAAGGTTGTGACAAAGAAGAATGAATGCCGTCTATGTGTGGGGTGGGATTTTTTTTTCTTCAGAAGTCTCCGTACATACCACTGACCTTCTTCTGTAAAGAAACCACAATGATTTATGCAGTCAAGACCTGTGATCTTGCTGCATTAGATTGTTTATCTGCCACATGTGTAAATACGTTGTAGAAAATGATAATTTATATGTCTGAAATAACACTTGAGTCAACAGCAGCTTGAGATGTTCCAGAATTTATTTAAAGAGTTACTTGAGGTTTCCCCAGGAGCCACACACCCACAGAATAAACAGAATAACTCACCAGTTACACGTCCTCTTTCAATCCTGCCTGTAATATTTATGAATTATAGTGAAAGAAATGTTCCAATTCACCATGACCACCTTTGTTTCTCACACATTCTTTCACAAATATTGCCAAGGGAACCATGTAGGCTGATAACTTTTCAGAAATATGAATCAATTTTTACACAAGCTATGATAGCTTATTTTTTTAAGTAGACGCTTTTGTTCCATTTAAAATTGACAAATGCTTTAAGCTAAATCATTTAAACTGATTTATATTGTTTACCAACAATCTTCAGAGGTTTTAATTTTTAACATTCATTCTCGAGATGTGGGTGTTGCTGGCAAGACAGGTATTTATTGCCCCTGCCCTGTGAAGGTGGTGGTGGGTTTTCTTCTTGAATCACTGTGTGGTGATTTGATACAATGGGGTGGCTGGTTAGGCCACTTCAGAGGACAGTTAAGAGCCAACCACATTGGTGTGGGACTGGATTCACACATAGGCCAGACCGGGTAATGAACCAGTTGGGGTTTTATGGTCACTTTTACTGATAGCAGCTCTTTACTTCCAGATTTTTTATAACTGAATTCAAATTCCCATGGTGGCATTATGAACTCATGTGACAGGTCTCTGTTGACAGGCCTCTGTTTTACTAATCCAGTAACATAACCACTATGCTACCTTAGCCCAGTACCATTTGTTACAGGTACATTGCACAACATAGCAATAGAAAAAGGACCTTGCATTTATATAATGCCTTTCACATCCTCGGGATGTCTCAAAAGTGATTCACAACCAATTATATTCTTTTGATGTGCAGTCACTGTTGTAATATAGGGAAATGAGAATAAATCAGGGAGGAAATCTTCATCCTTCCATTTGTATAAACATAGGGCTGGATTTTGATACTGGGGCGGGTTGGGGTCGTGAGACAAATTTATGAAGAGGCTTTTGAAGGTAGGGATGGAGGTCAGAGGCAGCGGTGCCTAGGGATAGTGTTCTAGACTGTAGAGCCAAGATAACTGAAGGACCTGCCACCAAAGATGGAGCAACGAAAGGGGCATACAAAGGAGGCCAAAATCAGAAAAGCAGAGGGTGCACTTTGACATGTAGGGCTGGAAGAGCTAGGGTGATAGAAGTCATTTTGATGCTGTTGGTTGCTGGGAACACAGAAAGGTTTAAAGAAATTCTATGGTGATACCCAATTCAAGGCAAGTCATAGGTATCCCATAGTCTACTGAATGCTCCAACAACATTGGCTTAACAAGTGATGTTGAATGCTACATTTAAATTTCTGCTTGCAAGCAACAATGTTCCAGGTGATTATACCATCTGGGAATTCCACAGGCAGCAGTGCAAGGTGCCAAGGAAGGGGAAGCTAATTTTGGAATGTCACATGCCTCCTGGTGTCTGGCTCAGGACAGCATTATTGGAGGACTGAGAACAGGTCATCTTTGTAGCCTCTCAGCCATACTTATTGTGTGGTCTGGAGAAGACTGAGGAGAAAGCAGAGGGGTTCATACCAGTACAAAATATTAGAAAAATGGTTTGTACAGATCCTGTGCATGGGTCTAGACATTGGGAGAAGCTAGATAGATTGACTGGCTTATTGTCATTGCTACTTTTTTATATTTGTTATTGATTTCTTTTGATCGGTCAATGATCAAATAGGTTATATTTTTCACCCAGATTGTTGGTAGATTTTTTCCTTCTCCTTTGCATTCCCTTCTGGGTCCACTGAAACATTAGATAATATGATTATAGATTTCGCCATGACTTCTGATGCTGTGAGCACTAACCCTTTTACAGAACAAGAGCAGATTTTTGTCTCCCAGAGGTAAAAGAAGCTTCTCAGTTACAACTGTTCTTTGACCGACTGTATCTTTGGAGAGCTAGTCGTGTTGACTCGCTAACTTCTCCAAAGCTTCATAGATAGTGCGCCTCAGTGAGTTGTTAATAGTCAACATGTCTGTCTAGATGAAATATGAGCAAGTAGAGGTCCTCAGTCACAACCAAACAAACTCTAGGGGCCATTTTCTCCTGGCGAGCCACTCATAGAAGGTAAAATAAAGTAAGCATTATAGTCTGGTACACAAAGGCCCTTTTTACAAAGAGAAGCAATTTTAATACTATCTGGTTCCTTGGCTTTCTTAAGTTTAAACAGAGAACAACACTTGTTTCTGCTGGAAGCAAGCTATAATGTTTTCCAACATGTACCACACCATGGAAAATAAATCGAGCTGAATGTTGTGAAAATCACCAGTGATGTCTACAATAACTGATGTGCATTTCTAAAAACAACTAGTAGCTCCTAATGTATAGTAAATTCCTCCTTCTGTGTAGTTACCAGAAGCATCAAATGAGAAAAATACTGTCACTCCTATATCTTCCGCACTTATGTATCAACCAGCTAGCGTAGCTGTGCACAGCAAAAAAAAAATGCACTCTGAAGTTAATTTGTCCAGAATTGCAATATGCCTTAAATTACATGTTTGCTGAATTAATTCTTCACATTAGTCTTCACCAGTCAAGACTGGGGATGACTTACAGATCCAATATTTTTTTCTTAGCAATGTACAACCAAATGTATCATGCTGGTGTTAGTAAACCATCTTATAAAGATTCTCAAGGAATTAAATATTTACAGGGCACCTGCACTAGCTTGGACATAGATTAGAATCCACCTGGGGATGAATGAACAAGGGAAAATGAATTAAGAAATAGATGGGCCGATGGCTAATATATTTTGCATTTCCACAACAACAACTTGCATTTATATAGTGCCTTTAACAAAGAAAAACATATAAAGATGCTTCACAGAAATGTAATTAAAGAAAATGGACACGAGACGTTAGGAGGTGTCGGATAATAGTTTTGGGTGAACGTCAGACACTAGGATGGAAAGGGTTAATCAGGATAGCAACAGACCTGAATCATTCTCCGGAGTGCTCAGAAAAAAAAGTAGCTGGAGCATACTACTCTGGAAACACAGGTCATTAAACCTCGCATTGAAACAGTACAAGGTTGGGCATTCCTTGCATGCCTTAGTGGGGTTTTGGATGGTACGCAGCAGGAAACTGAGTTCTATTTGCGAGAAGGCGGGGACCGCATAGTTGGAAATCATCTCAACAACAATAACATGCATTTATATGGTGTATTTAACATAGAAAAATGTCCTAAAGTGCTTCATAGAGGCATGATCAGAATAACATGGATGCTGAGCTAAAGAAGAAGTATTCATTGAATCATAGAATCATGGAAATTTACAGCGCAGAAGGAGGCCATTCAGCCCATCTTCTCCGTGCCGGCCGACAAAGAGCTATCCACCCTAATCCCACTTTCCAGCACTTGGTCCGTAGCCTTGTAGGTTACAGCACTTCAAGTACATATCCAAGTACTTTTTAAATGTGATGAGCGTTTCTGCCTCTACCACCCTTTCAGGCAGTGAGTTCCAGACCCCCACCATCCTCTGGGTGAAAACATTTCTCCTCAAATCCCCACTAAACCTCCAACCAATTACTTTAAATCTATGCCCCCTGGTTATTGACCCTTCTGCTAAGGGAAATAGGTCCTTCCTATTCACTCTATCAAGGCCCCTCATAATTTTATGCACCTCAATTAGTCTCCCCTCATCCTCCTCTGTTCCAAAGAAAACAACCCCAGCCTATCCAATCTTTCCTCATAGCTAAAATTCCCCAGCCCAGGCAACATCCTCGTAAATCTCCTCTTCTCTCTTTTCGGAGGGGTGACCAAAAGCCTAGTCAAAGAATTAGGTTTGAAGCAGGGTCTTAAAAGAGGAGACAGAGGTAGAGGGATGGAGAGGTTTAAGGAAGGAATTCCAGATTATGGGGCCTAGGCGGCGAAAACATGGTCACCAATGGCGAGGCAAAGGGAGGGCAGGATGCACAAGAGGACAGAGTCAGAACAACAGAGAGTTCAAGGAGTGGGGTTGTAGGACTGGAGCTGGTTACAGAGATAAGGAGGGATGAGGCCATGAATGGATTTAAACACAAAGATGAGAATTTAAAATTTGAGAATTGTACCTGAACACTGGAGAGTAGTGAATATTATCCAATGTTCAAAAAAAAGGACCAAGTCAATAACCTGGAAATGATAGGATCGTTGGCCTAAAATACATATTGGGAAAAATACTTGAGACCATTTTATGAGATGGTATCAATATTTATTTAAAGAGCACAGATGCCAAAAAGAGTAATCAGCATGGTTTTCAAACCAATAGGTTATGCTTCACTAATCTTTTAGAATGTTTTAAGAGGCAATTAAATTAGTGGATAGTTTATGATTTACTAGCATTTTCAGAAGATATTAGATAAAATTCCACCATGAGGCTTTTAAAGAAAATCAAGGCTCAAGGAATTAATAAATGACATGAGAAAAAAAAAATTTACGCAGCGAGTGGTTAGGATCTGGAATGCACTGCCTGAAAGGGTGGTGGAGGCAGACTCAATCGTGGCTTTCAAAAAGGGAATTGGATAAGTACCTGAAGGAAAAAAATTTGCAGGGCTACGGGGAAAGGGCGGGGGAGGGGGACTAGTTGAAGTGCTCTTGCAGAGAGCCAGCACGGGCTCGACGGGCCGAATGGCCTCCTTCTGTCCTGTAACCATTCTATGATTCTATGATTCTATGAAACTACTGGATTGAAAATTGGCTTAGTAAAGGAAAGCAGGAAGTGCTAGTAAACTAAAAAAAGACTTGTTGGGGAAGGGGGCAGTAGCTATTGACGAAGTCCAGCACCGCCTTCAGTGTGCCAGTGCAGCCTTCGGTTGCCTGAGGAAGAGAGTGTTTGAAGACCAGGACCTCAAATCCAGCACCGAGCTCATGCTCTACAGAGCAGTAGTGATACCCGCCCTCCTGTATGCTTCAGAGACATGGACCATGTACAGCAGGCACCTCAAAGCTCTGGAGAGGTACCACCAACGCTGCCTCTGCAAGATCCTGCAAATCCATTGGCAGGATAGGCGCACCAACATCAGTGTTCTCGCTCAGGCCAACATCCCCAGCATCGAAGCTTTGACCACGCTCGATCAGCTCCGATGGACGGGCCACATCATCCGCATGCCCGATACGAGACTCCCAAAACAAGCGCTCTACTCGGAGCTCTGATACAGCAAGAGAGCCCCAGGTGGGCAGAGGAAATGCTTCAAGGACACCCTCAAAGCCTCCTTGAAAAAGTGCAACATCCCCACTGACACCTGGGAATCCCTGGCCCAAGACTGCACAAAGTGGAGGAGAAGCATCCGGGAAGGCGCCGAATACCTCGAGTCTCTTCGCTGGGAGCAAGCGGAAGCCAAGCACAAACAGCGGAAGGAGCGCACGTCAACCCAAGCACCCCACCCACCCACCCCTTCAACCACCGTCTGCCCCACCTGTGACAGAGACTGTAGGTCCCGTATTGGACTCATCAGTCACCTGAGAACTCATTTTTAGTGTGGAAGCAAGTCATCCTCGGTTCCGAGGGACTGCCTAAGAAGAAGAAGAGCTATTGGAATTCTGCAAAGGTGTTCTAGGTCCTCTTCCTGTTCATAAAGCTATAGAGGAGTGTACCTAGTGGTGTTCAACTTGTCTTAGTTGGTAGTACTCTTACTTCTTAGGGCAGAAGTTTGTGTGTTTAGGGCCCATACCAGGATTATTGCATATAATCCAGGCTGACACTCTAGTGCAATACTGATTGAGTACTGCTTTTTGTGAAGGGACTGTTGCATTGTTGGAAAGGCCTGCAGCACCGGTAATGACTGCCTGCTTTGGGGCCTTCTGGTCGAAAAGCCTTGCACAATGTAACCAGCCCAGCCCTACCCGCTGTGGGCTATCTGTGTCACAGATTAACATGGCCCTGATTTTGCTGGACTCACAAAATCAGGGCTAACAGGGATGATTTTTAACTGCCAGCCTACTGATCTCTCATCTGAAAAACAAGCACCCAGAAATTGAAAATCGAGGGGGGGCCTCAGTCGCCCCATTAATGGCCAAGGCTTGTCTGATGCAATTTTCAGGTAGGCCTGTAAATGGACAAGCAGCCCACCCGCGTGAAGCAGGCATAAGGCTGTTTAAAATGGGGTCCAGAGCTGTGCACACGCCAGTCATTTGTACGAGGCATTGAGTGGCCTTACGGTGGTCCCTGGAAGCCACTAAAAAGGCCCAGGAAACCTTTGCTTTTATTTTTTCTGGTGGGCCTAGGAAGCTCAGAGTTGCTCCTCCTGGGCCCCCAATACATCTCTTGCCCATTGCCAGACATAAAAGGCCCAGGCCTCCAAATGGCTTGGGCATCACGCTGCCGACTTTGTGCCCATTTCGGGCAGACGTGAAAGATCGCCTCCAACGTTACTTAACAGAGTACTTCTTCAAGTCTTTTCTCTGCTGTTTTTGTTTCTGTGTTCTCAGCTACACATAAATAAGAGATTCAACCATTCCCCACCATAAGGGAAAGGGTGCTCAGATCATTTTGTAGCTGATGGAAATGGCGGAAGATGACTTGGGAAGAATTAGAACAATACAACAAAAGCAAAATACTGCGGATGCTGGAAATCGGAAATGAAAACAGAAAATGCCGGAAAGACTCAGTAAATCAGGCAGCATCTGTGGAGAGAGAAACAGAGTTAACGTTTCAGGTCGATGACCTTTCATCAGAAATTCATTGGAACAATGACTATTCCATATAACCTACAAAAAAATCAGGCATAGTTGGAACCCATCTAGGTTTCCATAGCAACAACCTTTATCTGGAGGAAATGAGTGGAGTTAAAAGAGAAAGGGGGAAAAATTGGGTTGATTTGCGCCTCTCGTTAGCGCCCTGAGGGGGCGCCAATGGGGCGCAAATCCCCGAGCGGGCAGGTGCAGCGCCGCCTAACGCCTCCCGTGAAATTCAGCGAAGGTTAGCAGTGGCAGTAGCCGGTAGCGCCCCGCGACGCTGCGCCGCCGGCGATGAGGTCATCGCTGTGTGCCGCGCCCTGGCCGCGAACTTGGGTTGCGCCCCCTGACCTATTGCCGGACGAAACGTCCGACAGGGTCAGGGTGGTGTTTTTGCAGCCGTGGCGGTGCTACTTAAAGGGCAGGTGTCGGGCGGCCATTTATTTTTTGGCTGACTGCCAGCACCTGCCCCCTTCCTCTTTTTGCTTCGGGGTGCTGGCCGCGATCGCTCAGCCCGGCACTCCTCTTGAGTGCCGGGCCATTTTCACGGCTCCCCGCTACCCTCTCAGCTACAGTTGGAGAATCCCGGGAAAACAAAAATAATTTGAAAAAGACGGGGCTACATATCCTTACAAAGAAAATTAAAATGTCCCTTCCTGTTTTTCTGTGAAAGGCTGGATTGTCATGTTTATAATAAGGATGCCTTTTGCTTTGCAATCTACATGTGCAGTGCCCATATAAAAAAGATTAATAGCCTGATTCTCACCTTTATAAATGCTAATGTATTCATGGTGTATCTAATCAGATTAAGTTAGCGCTTCCTTATTCGTTGCCTACCAGCAACTAAGCAGTTTAAATGTCATACTCAAAGTTTAAACAATGCTATTGGTATAAGTATAAATAATCCTGTCTCAGAATGCAGTGGTTACCTTCTTTTTCCCAGCAAACTCCTCTTCGGGGTGTTTCCAAATAAGTATTAAAAATAATTGTGGAACATCTACTCATTTTACACTTGGGAGAAGTGAGCTGAGATTGAACATTATGGCCTAGTAATGAATCTTTGAATTTTTTTTATTCATTCTCAGGATGTGGGTGTCACTGGCAAGGCCAGCATTTATTGCCCATCCCTAATTGCCCTTGAGAAGGTGGTGGTGAGCCGCCTTCTTGAGCTGCTGCAGTCCGGGTGGTGAAGGTACTCCCACAGTGCTGTTAGGTAGGGAGTTCCAGGATTTTGGCCCAGCGCCCATGATGGAACGGCGATATATGTCCTAGTCATGATGGTGTGTGACTTGGAGGGGAACTTGTAGGTGGTGATGGTGTTCCCATGCACCTTCTGCCCTTGTCCTTCTAGGTGGAAGAGATCTCATGTTTGGGAGGTGCTGTCGAAGAAGCCTTGGCGATTTACTGCAGGGCATCTTGTAGATAGTACATACTGCAGCAGATCTTTTTGCCCTGGATGCTGTTGAGCTTCTTGAGTGTTGTTGCAGCTACAACCATCCAGGCAAGTGGAGAGTATTCCATCACACTCCTGACTTGAACAACTTGGCTAGAGGCGTGGCTAGTTCTGGAGCACAGGTCTTCAACGCGACAGCCGGGATAGTGTCAGGACCCATAGTCTATGTTGTGTCCAGTGCACTCAGCCATTTCTTACTATCACGTGGAGTGAATTGAATTGACTGAAGACTGGCATCTGCGATGGTGAGGACCTTAGGAAGAGGCCGAGAAGGATCATCCACTCGATACTTCTGAAGATGTTTTTTTTTAATTCATTCATGGGATGTCGGCGTCGCTGGCAAAGCCATCATTTATTGCCCATCCCTAATTGCCCTTGAGAAGGTAGTGGTGAGCCGCCTTCTTAAACCACTGCAGTCCGTGTGGTGAAGGTACTCCCACAGTGCTGTTAGGGATGGAGTTCCAGGATTTTGACCCAGCGACAATGAAGGAACGCCGATATATTTCCAAGTCAGGATGGTATGTGACTTGGAATGGAGCTTACAGGTGGTGGTGTTCCCATGCACCTGCTGCCCTTGTCCTTCTAGGTGGTAGAGGTCTCGGGTTAGGGAGGTACTGTCGAAGAAGCCTTGGCGAGTTGCTGCAGTGCATCTTGTAGATGGTACACACTGCAGCCACAGTACGCCGGTGGTGGGGGGAGTGAATGTTTAAGGTGGTAGATGGGGTGCCAATCAAGAGGGCTGCTTTGTCCCGGGTGGTCTTGAGCTCCTTGAGTGTTGTTGGAGCTGCACTCATCCAGGCAAATGGAGAGTATTCCATCACACTCCTGACTTGTGCCTTGTAGATGGTGGAAAGGCATTGGAGAGTCAGAAGGTGAGTCACTCGCCGCAGAATACCAAGCCTCTGACCTGCTCTATTTGCCACAGTACCTATGTGGCTGGTCCAGTTACGCTTCTGGTCAATGGTGACCCGCAGGATATTGATGGTGGGGTTTGACGATGGTAATGCCGTTGAATGTCAAGGGGAGGTGGTTAGACTCTCTCTTGTTGGAGATAGTCATTGCCTGGCACTTGTGTGGCACAAATGTTACTTGCCACTTATCAGCCCAAGCCTGAATGTTGTCCAGGTCTTGCTGCATGCAGGCACAGACTGCTTCATTATCTGAGGAGTTGCGAATAGAACTGAACACTGTGCAATCATCAGCGTACATCCCTACTTCTGACCTTATGTTGGAGGGAAGGTCATTGATGAAGCAGCTGAAGATGGTTGGGCCTAGGACACTGCCCTGAGGAACTCCTGCAGCGATGTCCTGGGGCTGAGATTATTAGCTCAGGATCATTACTTTTATATCCTTCCTATATGGGTTGTCCAAAACTGTACACAAAACTTTAATTGCAACCGAAATAACATTTTGTAAGAGTTCAACATTACCTCTTGCTTTTGTATTCTATGCCTCTAGATACAGAACAAGTATTTTATTAGTTCTGTTCACTTGCAGTGCCACCATTAATGATCTGTGTATTTTCTCATTAAAGTCTTTCTGCTCCTCCATTCCATTTAAAATCACATGATTTAAGCTTTATTTCCTTTCAGTATCTGTACTTCCAAAATGTATTACTTCATACTTTTCTGCATTGAACTTCATCTAACCCATATCTGCCCATCTTACTACTCTTTCTGTATCCTCTTGCAGTTTTTCAAAATTTTCAACACAATTTATACCTCCTAGCTTGGTGCATCAACAGGTTTTAACACTCCGTCAATTCCTGTCCACATAATTTATGTGTCTAGTTTGCCTTTTTATGGTCTTATCTTCTTGTCATGCCACGTTTAATGGCCTGCGTTTGGCACAAAGTCCATTGCCATTCCAAGAAGCTTGCTTTTAGCCCTACACTCTGATTTCTTCCCTATAAAACGTTTATGCGCCTAGCTGGGTTTTCTGCCAAAGTTACAGTGGCCAATCGGGAGAAGGCTCACGGAAATTCCCAGTGCAGATCTCTATCCATGTGGCCACATACTCCTTAAACCCACATACCATTATCTTTACCATGAGTCTCTTGCATGGTACCTTATCAAATGCTTTTTAAAAATCCTTATTAAATACATCCACTGCATTTTCTTCCTAACCTCTCTGATTTTTGAAAGATTGTTCTAAGGTTGGTTAAGCATGACCTATTTTTCAGAAATCTGCGCTGACTGGCCCTGATTATTTTATATTTCGCCCAAGTGCTTGGTAATTTTGTCTCATATTATGGAATATACCAATAACAAACTAACTGCCCTAAATGTTCCTGGCTTGTTCTGTTTTTTCTGGTCACATGTGCCACCCACCACGCTTCCGACACAATTTTGCTTTGCACAGAAATTTGGAAACTTAGCCGAGAAATTCAACAAACGGCTGCCTGTTTTCCGCACGTTAAATAGTGTTTGGCCCCCGGATTTTGCGTCGCGATCTTTAGCACCTGACTTCGACCCGAAGTGCACCGGATACTGTATTGGTTCAGGCGTCCATCTGAAACAGGTGTTAGGTGCCTTAAATATGCAAATCAGGGTCCTATGTTGTAGAACCCCAAATGCAAAATTCAGGTACAAATGGGCGGAGTTTGCACCAGACATGCGCCCTTAAAGGGATCAACAACAACAACAACAACAACTTGTATTTATATAGTGCCTTTAATGTAGTAAAATGTCCCAAGGCACTTCACAGGAGTATCATAGGACAAAAAATTTAACACCGAGCCACAAAAGAAGAAATTAGGGCAAGTGACCAAAAGCTTGGTCAAAGAGGTAGGTTTTAAGGAGCATCTTAAAGGAGGAATTTAACTGGGCTGGAATGGGCTGGATTTTAACATTCTTCCATGTTCTCTCAGTACAGGGGGCATAATTTCAGAATAAGGGGGCACCCTTTTAAATCGGAAATGAAGAGGAATTTCTTCTCTCAGAGTTGTGAATCTTTGGAATTCTCTTCCCCAGAGAGCTGTGGAGGCTGGGTCATTGAATATATTTAAGGTGGAGATAGACAGATTTTTGAAAGGTAAGGGAGTCAAGGGTTATGGGGAGCGGGCAGGGAAGTGGAGTTGAGGCCAAGATCAGATCAACCATGTAAGGGTTTGTGACCCACGCCTGAGGCTCTGTGCGTAGCCTGGGTGCTAGTGCGGGGTTAGGCCTTGTTGCCTGTTCTGGTCTCCAGCCAGCCTGGTAGCACTAGACACCTGTGAGTGGTTCGACCCACTCGCCCTTACGGTTCTGACACTGGACTTAGATGCGAGAGCAATAATGCAGAGAAAACTCAGGTAGACCCGGTTGAATAGTGCGAAATGGAAAAATCTTTATTGCATATTATTCAAGATTACGAAATACATGTCATAAGCACAGATTAATGACAGTACAATCTTACACGCAGTTATGTAACTAATTTTAGGGAAACGAGGAGCGCACGACACATCGTAAAAGGGGGCACACATTACAATTATCCTTAAAACTTAAACCCTCCCCTATCAATACCTGGCCTAAACTAGATTTGTAGGATCGAGACTCATGCTCACCACTCGTGATAACTCGGAGAATTCCGAAACTCTGCTCGGATGTTTTTACCGCAGCACCTGACCACCCACGTGTTGATCAGGGGTCTCTGTACCCCACTTGTTTACTCGTTTCGGCTCCGGCTAGCAGGCTGGACCGTCTGCTGTCATGAAGATCTGTGTTGTCCTCGGAGTTCCGACACGACTCAAAAAATAGTCTTCCTGTGCCCTCGCCCCGATGCGATAAAACTCGAAGAATGGTCTTCCGATGCCAGCTTGTAAAATTCAAAGAATAGTCTTCCTGGGCAAGGAAAGTGGTTATTCGACCTACAGGCGCGGTCGGGGCTTACTGACCGTGGCGATGCGTATGGTCGTCTTCTTCTCTTCTCATCTCATCTCATCTCATCTCGGGCCTTCGGTTCCAACACCGTTTACCGACTTCTCGGGATGGTGTGCCCGTTTCAAGGCTTCACAGCCCAGTTCCACACAGATCTTCGCGGCAAGCCACGAGGTTGATCCTGGCGGATCAGAAAGTTCAATAGTCTTCCAGCAAGTCGAGCGGCAAGGAGTCAAGAGTCAAGATCAAGAGTCAAGAGAAAGATGGACGGTTGTACCTTACAGTTATAGGGCTGTAATTCCTCTTTTCCCGCCCAATCTTAATGTCTTTTCTTTTGTCAGGGTTTTGGCGCCCAAACTTCTTGTATAGGGTGATCTCCGTTTAATGGGTTTCGGTGATACTTGTAACTGCCTGAGTACCCGTTAATACTTCTCCCATTGTGTAACCGGTCAGTATTCTCCCTGGAGGGCTTTTGGGGCTTCCAAATGTTTCTGTAACTACCCGCAAACGGCTCTCTCATCGTAGAGTCGTGGGGATTTTGCATATTAATGTCTTTGGATGGGTTCTTGATCGCTTGGTACAATAGCCCTTATTCGCACCTGGGAGACCGATTCCAGTATTTATGTGTAAAATGCAAACCCATTATGTCTTGTGATTTATCTCAAATGTGCTGAGTCTTGTCCGATCTCGCACAAATGTTTATTGGAATGCCATCTTGTCTGCTTATCGAAAAGTCTAGAATGTTCTGCCACGAGGTGTGGCGGCCATTTTACAGGCTGCTTGTGTCCACTTTGAAAACCTGACAGCATTCTGCTGAAATAAAGCTGTTTGTACGAAACTATGTGTCTCCTCCTTATTTATAAAATCGCGATAATATTGCGAATTCTACAACCATGATCTTCTGAATGGCGGAGCAGGCTCGAGGGGCCAAATGACCTAATCCTGCTCCTACGTCTTATGTTCTTATGTCAGAGGCTGGGTATTCTGTGGCGAGTGTCTCACCTCCTGACTCCCCAAAGCCTTTCCACCATCTACAAGGCACAAGTAAGGAGTGTGATGGAATACTCTCCACTTGCCGTCTTATGTTCTTATGAAAGAGAGGTAGTGAGGTGGAGAGGTTTAGGCAGGGAATTCCAGAGCTTAGGGCCTAGGCAACAGAAGGCACGGCCACCAATGGTTGAGCGATTATAAGTAAGGATCCTCGAGAGGGCAGAATTAGAGGAGCGCAGATATCTCGGGGGGAGTTGTGGGGCTGGAGGAGATTACAGAGATGGGGAAGGGCGAGGCCATGGAGGGATTTGAAAACAAGGACGAGAATTTTGAAAATCGAGGCGTTGCTTAACCGGGAGCCAATGTAGGTAAACAAGCACATGAGTGATGGGTGAACGGGACTTGGTGCGAGTTAGGACATGGGCAGCCGAGTTTTGGATGACCTCAAGTTTACGGAGGATCACTGAAGGACACTCAAAAAAATGGCCCAAGAAATGTTTATTTTTATTTTTGTGCGCCCATAAGAAAACTGCAGCTATTTGCCGGCACGTTCGAGGTCCCCCACTTCCTGCGTTTGCTGGTTCTCCTGTGCCATGTCCATTGTGGCCAAAAACCCTAGAAAGTGGAAAGAAAATTTGGATCAACTTACCTTTGATTAAATACCCCGGCTTTCTCACTGCGGTCTCTCCCTTAACACCTGTCCATCTGTGGGAGATAAATACATCACACCTGGAAACACTCTTAAATAGCTAATCTGCCCCCTTAATTATTGGATCACGTGATTTGAATGCATTAATGCTTGCACTTGCTTTTCATTCTCCAGCATGTTGTTCAGGTTGGGAAGCAGGCTGCACAGGAGCACTATTCCACACGCCAAATATCCCAATCCTGATCACTCAAGTGCCACTGGCCTAATACTTTACGCCAGCAGCAATTCCAAGGCTCGCGGTTCAGTGAGACTGACCTGTTTCTTTGGTGAAGCAATACATCAGATTTAAACATGTGTTTTTTTGGCAGCGAAACAGTTTTTACTGCAGAAGACTACCAAAAAGCTTGAGTCATCAATGTTAGTAAGTCAGCAAAGTTACTGAAGTTATCAGTAATGACGGTAGAGAAAATAATAATACATCTAAAACTGGTGTCGACATTTTAAGTAGCACACGATAAAAAATATTCTGATGGAAGTGCGTGTGCTTGGATGTCGGGGGAAGACAGGATCAGACTCATCTGCTGACAGTGGAGAATTCAATGGCCCAAAATTTGCGCTCGGAGTCTTCCCGCGGGTGGATGCCTCTGACCTGTAAAAAAACTACGCATTTACCTGGAGGCTCGGGAGGTACGGAGACTTGCGGTCCTGGGCCTCTCCGGGTCCGCACGGGCGGAGGCCCACGTATCCAAAGGGCGCAGGCGGTTCACATGCCTAAACCCAGACCTTGCGCAGTCCCTACGGGCGCGTGCGCACCTCGTACGCACCCGTAGAGGTCGCAAAATACAGCCCAATGAGTCTGCTCACCAAGCCTGTGTCCCTGACAGCACCTATCAGAGATTAGGTGGGCACTGCCCACGATTTTCTGACCATTGAAATCAATGGTCGTAAGTCATGGGCCGTGTGCTCCCGGAAGGCAAGGCATTCCTGCTCCTCCTGGCCCACAAGGAAACCAAATTTAAAAATTTTTACCTACCTTTCTGGGCCTCTTCTGGCCCCAGGTCCCTTTGCCACCAGCTGGGCCGGGCGGGGAAGTCACAAAGGCTTACCCGTGCGGGGCTTTGTTAAAATTGGAGTCGGGCCCGGATGACACCCTTCAACGGGTGTCTCGCCTGCTCAAAAGAGCAAGTTACAAGCACAAACCACAGGAAGGCAGCGGCTTCGTAGGGTATAGATTGCCTTCCCTACCTGTGTGAAAGTTGGATGGAGCACTGCCAAAATGCGCCCAAACCAAATGCACCTGAACCTTCCGACATCTCCCGCTTCAGGTAACACCAATGGCACAGGAATGCACCATGTCGTGCCTGAGACTGGGCACACAGACAATAGGAGGAGGAACTTTGTGCTGCTGTCGAAGACCTACAACAGGTTAAAGACACAATGCTTGTTTTGGAAGAGACATGGCTGGTAGAACTGTGGGAGGAAGAGCAGTGGAGCTGTCCTGGCGTCCTGGTCAATATTTATCCTGCAACCAATACCACTAAAACAGATTAGCTGGTCGTTATCTCATTGCTTTTTGTGGGGCCTTGCTGTTCACAAATTGGCTGCTGCATTTCCTACAATACAGCAATGACTATATTGGCTGTAAGGCGCTTTGTGACGTCCTGAAGTTGTGAAAGACGCTGTATAAGTGCAAGTTCTTTCTTTCTTCTTTTGTCTCCCCATAAATTGCCTCCTCCAAATCCCGTCCCTGAATTTGGAGGGCCCGCTTCTCGAATGGGGTTAGAGAATGCAGGATAACAGCATTTCTTCCGCTTGTGGCCCGTTGCCTCTCGTTATGTGTTGTTTTCTCTTACAGAAGCAGAAATATACTCTGATACTCAGAAAGGTGCAGTGTTCAAGGGCTGATCAGGAAAGGAACGGGCAGTGGGTTTGGTCGGGTAGTCTTGCTAAAGCAGTGGTGCTGGGTAAAGGAGGTGGTGGAAAGTGCATCGTGCAACATTATGGGCATTCATGAGAAGTTGGAGAGAAGGTGAAGAATACACAGGTGGAAAAGACGCAATCGTGCTAATGGTAGTTGGTGCAGTAGTTGAGCCAATGTTGCGGGCAACTACTTTGCCCATTTTGGCTGAGATTGTGGAATTTCTTGTGACACTGCAGCCAGGTCCTCTGAAAAGTGCTGCTGGCATCACTGCTGTTTGCCCACCTATTGCCTATGGTCTTACTGAGCCGATGGCCATCTCAAGGCAGCAAGATGGCAATAGCATCATCGTCAAAGCAGGGGATCCAGCTTATTTGCATACAGCTGCTGGACAAGATTTGAGCCAACTTCTAAAACCAGCTTTGTAACTTTAAGCTGTTGTGGGCCTTAAAGGCCTGCTTGAACAGCACAAAGTTTCTCCTCCTGTTGGTCCTGTGCCCTATCTCAAGTGCTTTGTGTACTTGACACGCGCCTATTACATCCAAATTACCTGAACTTGAAATATGGGCAGCTACAGGTGTTTTTGCTTAATTTAGAAAGGGAAGAGGAAGAGGCAAGTAAATACGAATAGTTCAGATATACAGCTTCAATCTGTTTAAACACCTCAGAGAAATGCAAGTACATTGAAATGCAACACCCCAATAAATGCAAGCCATGTTTTCATAACACACCAGCTGGAAGGCGCATGGAATTTTAATTATTTTTCAATATAGCTCCAAATGTACAGCAGTTGGACACACAAGATTTTCAGCAGTCGCTAAAATAAAATGTGATTCACTTTTAACCCTTTGAGGACAGGAGTAACGCTGTGTTGACCGAAATCAAAGGTACCCTGGGGTAGAAATTGGACCTTGTTGAGCCTGTTTTAAGGGCATTGAATAGGCGCGATGAGGCCCAAGTTCAGGGGCCAACTTCCTGCAACCCAAGAATGCCTGAAAAGCATCACACCCGAAATTGGGTCGGGCAATTTTTCATGCATCCCTGGCGGCCACCTAAAACAGGCGTTAGGTCCCTTACATATGTGATTGAGGCCCTAGTTTTAGGCCCCCTCACTGAAATTGGTCTGTGATGACCAGGGCAGGTGTCGGACCTTCCCCGCACAGGATTCTTCAGTGGCCGCGGCGATATAAGCCAAGGGAAGGTAAGATTTTTTTAATAAACTATTGTTAAAAAAAAACTTCCTACGGAGCCAGGAAGAGCAGGAGTTCTTCTCCCGGTTTCACAGCTTTCCTGAGGGCCGCAATCGGCCTGCGCTCAGCCCCCCCTCCCTTCCGTTCTCTTTCCTCCCTCCCAGGACTCACCTGGGGAACACTACCAGCGAGGCAGGCGGCCCAAAATTCGATTCACCGGTGGGACAAGCTGCCTGTGGAGGCGCGACAGACGCGGCAGCCGTCCCAGATTATTTAGGTGAGGTTCAAGGTCCAATTTCGAGCCAGGCCCGGGCCTCCCAGTGCGGCTGCGTGTTGTGGCTGCATCACCGCCCTCAGGCTCAGAACCAGGCGCCAATGAATTTCTACCCCTCTGTATCAATACTCCAACTTCTTTTTTTTATACCTCTTTGCACTGTGAAAGCAGAAAGCATCACCAGAAATGGTGCAGAAGAGAAAAGAAAATTCATGGACACCAAGCCATGGTGGGAGAGTTAGGAGAGCTGAGTGAAAGCATGGTCAAAGAGATGGATTTTAAGAAGGTTTTTAAAAAATAGAGAAAGCAGTAGAGAGGTTTAGGGAGGGAGTTCCAGGGAGAAGGATGGCAAATGAAGACTCCACCAGGAAGGGTGGATGTGTAGAAGGCTAGATTCAGAGGAGACTTAAGGTTGCTAGGGAGAACATAAGGCTAGAAGAGGTTGGAGAGGTAGGGTGGATGAGGATTTTAAATTCAGTGAATTTGAGGACAGGGAAACAATGTGGGTCAGGGAGGATGAGGGAAAGAGGCCAGTGGGATTTATTGCAGGACAAGAGGAGGACAGCTCTGGTTCAAACAAGATGCCAAAGGGTTTCAAATGGTTCATTCAACCTGAGTCTGTGGTTAGCGAGGGTGATAGAGTCAGTGCCAAGGGAGTGGAATTTCCAACAGAGGCCAAAGCAATGGCTTCAGTCCTCCCAATAGTCAGTTGGAGGAAACTGACCCAACCACAGCAAATTGTCAGACAGGCAATCTGACAGCACAGAGCAAGTCATGGGTTTGAGGGAGGTGGTGGTGAGGTAGAACCACGTGTTATCAAACATGCATATGGAAGCTAAATATAATATTTTTAGGGAAAACCTTCGAGTTGGGTGCCGAACGAATAAGATATCAACGATGCGCCCGCATCACCCGCCCAACATAACAGTCGGGAGGCCTGGTTTGGGCCTGTCCACCAATCAAAAGTCAAGAGTACAAAAGTAACGAGCCTGAAATGAGATGAGATATTAGAAGAAATCTTTCCACAAGATGGAAGATGTGTAGAATTAACTCATAAAAAGCATGTCATTGTTGAGCCAGTTACTCCTTTGGAAAGGAGCTGGATGACTATCTAATTAAAATGGAGCTAAAGACTTCAATGGAAGTAGAAATCGGGGGAGATGTAAAACAGGCTGCCGACTTGCTATCACCGTTTTACACTATCACACAATGTCAGGTTCTGCCCAAAACATATCAGTGATAGGTGAGAGTGTGACCATAATCTCTACTTAACATGTGCAACGCCATTGTCACAAAAGCAAATGTTAAGGCTTAGTGCCAACCCTTTCATTTATTTAAAAATGTTCACAACCTCAGAGCAGTTTGCTGCAGACACAAAATTGTCTTACCACTAAATATTTCAATTGTACAGCATCAATCAGCTAAATAAAGCGATGTTTACTGATAATGGTGACCTGGAGGATAATTATGATATGAAACAGTAATAGAATTCTTTTGAATTGCTAACCTACATTGAGGCCTCTTAATGCTCATTTACAAAACGACATTCAGACCATCTCATTAACGAAAACTACACAATAACAAGAGTAACTTTGCCCCGATTCCCAATAATTGTGCATGGCAAGACGACACAGCCTTTTCAATTTATATAGCAATCACTGGAATTAATTTCTGATGTTAATTAGTGGAAAGTGCACTGGTTTAGACTAAAGCTGCCACCAATTCACTACACAAATGTTAACTACACTGCAGACAGAAAATAATGTGCAATTATCATAATTTCTTTCGAATTCTGTTTCCATTTTACAGTAATTAACCTGTAAGATCTAAAATGTCACAAATTTATGTTAAAAATGCCTGAAATATAATTTAAAACTGACATTTAAAATCTCCGCAAAGTTTCTGACTGCAGAACCTTTTGTTAATATTCATGAAGATCACCTATGCTGATGTTTACAGCATGCCTTGGATTTTATTATACAAAGACAGTGCATATCAGTTTTCAGAAATATGGGTGTTGTTTTCCGAAGAATTTAAAGTTTTCCTGAATGCCATGTAAACAATAATGCATAAGATAATCATTTACTTAGAAACCCTCAAGTTGCTAAAGGACAGCCAGCATAGAGTCCATAAAGGAAAGTCATGCCTAACCAGCAATTGAAAGAGATTGAAGGCGATAGCTGAAATCAGCACGTAGTATCTCCAGTCAATCAATTTAGGGCAGCAATCAACAAAGCAAATGAAATACTTAACTACATGACTAAATCAGTGAAGTATAAACTGGAGGATCGTGGAGTGAAATTGTACAGTGATCTAGCTAGATTGAGCTTTGACTACAGTGTCCAGTTTTGCTTCCTCATACTCAAGGGAGATGTTCATGCTATAAAGGTGGGGCAAAGAAGAGCTGATTCATTGTACCAAAGACACAGGGGGCGATTTCAACCCTACTCGCTCAGCGGAAACCTGGCGGGTGGGCAGTTAAAATCGCCCTGGCTCTGACCTGTCCGAAAGCCGCCATGATCGCCACATCTGCAATTTTAACCTGCTCTCCTGAGCAGGCAGCAAGGACACACGCCCAGAGCCAATAGGGTCCTTCTTTACATATGCATGTTGCTGCCCAATTACATCATTGAGACCCGACTGTCATTTTAACTCAGGCCTGAGCGGGGAATCCACCTGGAAATATGAGTAAAGACTGGAGAAACTGGTGCTATTTGGTCTTCAATGTGATGACTGAGAGAGTCCGCCACGGGGTATATGAGATAGTCTTTTTTTTCCCCATGCCTAGAGGCACATGGGAAAACCAGCAGATCGTGCTCTGGTTTGTTTCAATAATGAAGATACTTTTTATATGGGAAGGTCATTAGCCTGACTGACAACCCCCGCTGAAGGGGACCGGCTAGATACGATGGAGGGGGAAGGGTCACCACACCACACCCATGGGACGTGATTTCCCCACTGGATGTCAACCCAGTATTGAAAGAGCGGAATTCTCCTCTGGTGCAGCGTGATTAATCTAGCTTCTTTTGCAGCCTCCTCCTGTTGTTCTCCCTCCAAACATGTATGTCCTGTAAACTGAGATTACCAGTGGGAGGTCCATTTTGCAACTTTCAGATACTTCTTCCCCAATTCCTCTGCAGTACAAGCCTCTCCATGGGTAAGTGAGAATGTAGGTGAATGCTTGCTGAATAAAACGGTCACAAGAATTTTGCAGATACCTGCAGGCAATTTTAAGAAAAAGACCGAAAGTCTGGAAAAGCTAAACACACCATCAGCAGTTTCTCTTTAAACAATCACTTGCACCTCTCCAATAAGCGAGAGTCTAACCACCTCCCCTTGACATTCAATGGCATTACCATCGCCGAATCCCCCACCATCAACATCCTGGGGGTCACCATTGACTAGAAACTTAACTGGACCAGCCACATAAATACTGTGGCAACAAGAGCAGGTCAGAGGCTGGGTATTCTGTGGCGAGTGTCTCACCTCCTGACTCCCCAAAGCCTTTCCACCATCTACAAGGCACAAGTCAGGAGTGTGATGGAATACTCTCCACTTGCCTGGATGAGTGCGGCTCCAACAACACATAAGAAGCTCAACACCATCCAGGACAAAGCAGCCTGCTTGATTGGCACCCCACCCACCACCTTAAACATTCACTCCCTCCACCACCGGCGTACCGTGGCTGCAGTGTGTACCATCTACAAGATGCACTGCAGCAACTCGCCAAGGCTTCTTCGGCAGCACCTCCCAAACCCACGACCTCTACCACCTAGAAGGACAAGGGCAGCAGGCACATGGTAACAGCACCACCTCCAAGTTCCCCTCCAAGTCACACACCATCCTGACTTGGAAATACATCGTCGTTCCTTCATTGTCGCTGGGTCAAAATCCTGGAACTCCCTCCCTAACAGCACAGTGGGAGTGCCTTCACCACACGGACTGCAGCGGTTCAAGAGGCGGCTCACCACCACCTTCTCAAGGGCAATAAATGTTGGCCTTGCCAGTGACGCCCATATCCCATGAATGAATTTAAGAAAACCTTGATGAGCTGGTTTTGGCAACTACACCTGCTACTATAGTGTACAATTAGAAGTCATGGAGTGTAAGACAAATGACGTCATCCCATTTTAACTCATGATTTACATATCTCTGCCACTGAGAGGGTGGGCACTTATTCAGCCCAACCTGAAACCGGCTAAATTTAGTGATACGGCACTTTTGTGGCGAAAACCTGGTGAATCAAAGTGTAGCCTGGTGGGCCATAGGCTGAGGGCATCCTTCTGGAGCCTGGCTGCACATGCAGGTTACTAAACACTTCTGGCAATGCTGTCTTGTCACGCCTTCACCCAAAAACAAAGTAGGCCCACAGCCAGGCTAGCAAAGTCATGCACATTGAATTGCTTTTGTTGTCAAATCCATCCCACATTATAGACAAGATAAATTCAGTGCAACAGAAAGTAACCGGTATAAGGCTATCGACACCCTGAGAAAGGTGGACCAACGGCAGACCTGTTGCTATGCGGTCATACCATGACACACAGTAACGAGCCCTCAGACAGTTTCTAACATGCTGACTTCTAACATGATAGCCAGGCTATCTAGAAAAGGCAGCAGGCTGAAAAGGGGTTTTTCTCCAGGTAAAGTGAGGAAAACTGGTAGGCCAGTCAATCTGCGACAATTAGGAGCATAGTAACCTGATCTAAATTAGAGTGTGGAATGAGAGAATTCAAACAGGCAGAGAAAATAACTTAGAAAATGGGAAGAGGGAAATTAATATGCAGAAATGCACTGGAGTAAGGGAAAGGGGAGAAAAAAGGATTATTAATAAATTGAACTGTTGAATGCTCCAGGGAATGGTTACGCACATCTATTACATTACATTTGGTAGTGCAGTCATTACCCATCACCGCGGTATGAAGTGACTTCTCATTTAATGTGTCTGACATAATGTGGCATTCCTTCACTCAGTATGAGCAGCACCTTGAGCACTGAAGCATGACAAGTATGTGAGAGATACCACATTTATCCAGTCAAGTAACGCCGCTCTGTGGCATATAAGTGCATTATAAATCAAATCTGAATGCTCGTGTCCAAAATCGTAACCAGGCTGGCAACTCAAACATGGATTGTTTATAAATCAGTACTTTTATAAATCTGACACATCAAGTTTTGAAATTAAAAGGTATGTAAATCAATGTGTTGCAGATTAGGTTATATTTAATGTGCCGCGGTACACTTACAGCTGGTAACAGCCTGTCAGCCTTCTTTCACAATGGGAATTAGTCTCATGCTGACCATTACTATTTGTTTGGATAGTGCCTCTGGTTCACTTGTAAGTTGCCAGAATATCATAAAAGAAGCTACTTTGGAAGCAAATGATTTAATGTCCAAAAATAACAGAAAATACCACGTTGAATTTTTTAGTCACGAGATAGGGCGCCGTATCAGTAGTTAAAGGAAGGTAAGAAAATGTTGATTAGAAGGCAAAAGTCAGTCAGAGATTATCATTATGGAGCTCATTTATATAGTGCGTAAAACAAAGAAAAATGTCCCAAGGCGTTTCACAGAGGCGTAATCAGACAAAAAAATAGATGCTGAGCCAAAGAATAAGATATGGGGGGAGGGGGGTGACCAAAATCTTGGTCAAAGAGGTAGGTTTCAAGGAGAGGTTTAAAGAAGGAGAGGGAGTTGGAGAAGTGGAGGGGTTTAAGAAGGGAATTCCAGAGCGTGGGGTCCAGACAGCTAAAGGCACAGATGCCCATAGAGGGGCAAAGGGATGAGGAAATTCATAAGAGGCCAAAATTGGAGTAATGGAGAGTTCTGGGGAGGTGGTAGGGCTGGAGCAGCTTATAGAGATAGGTAGGCCCAAGTCCATTTCAACAAAAGGATGAGAATTTTAAATTGGAGCTGTTGTGCGACCGGGTGACAACGTAGATCAGTGAGGACAGAAGTGATGGGTGAGCGAGATTTGGTGTGGGAAAGGATATGGCCAGCAGAGTTTTATGAGCTGAAGTTTACAAAGCATGGAGGATGTGAGGATGGCCAAGAGAGCATTGGAAATGTCAAGTCTGGTAGTGAGAAAGGCATTAATGAGAGTGTCAGCAGGTGGGACAGGGGCAGACCATGTTACAGAAGTGGAGGCAGGTGGTCCTTGTAATAGAGAGGATCTGGGATCGGAAGATCAGCTCGGGGCTGAATAGGATGCTGTGGTTGCAATCTGAGACATTGGCTGTGGAGGGGGATGGAATTGTTGGCAAGTTACGGAGTTTGTGGCGGGGTACAAAGACAAATTGCTGGGCCTATTTTACAGGCGTAGAATGGTGGACGGTGTGCGCACACTCATTCCGTGCTGGAAGTGCACCACATGCCATATTGGCAAAGGGTTTTCTATCGGGCTTCCTTTGCATATGCAAATAGGGTGCCTAATGCCTGTTTGAGGCCTCCTTTGCAAAATTGGATTGTGCATGACCGATGCATGGGCTGTGCGTGCTGCGGTCAGTTTTTTCAGCCGCTTACCAGCCAAACCAGCGGTCCTTAAAGGGATCATCGAAGGCTGCCACTGGAAAGGAGCATTTTAATTTTTTTACTTTCCTTATTGTGAAACTGGTCGGTGCATTCTTGCTCCTCCTGGCTCCACATTAAATCCGCGGACCACCGCTCGCACCACTCCCCCCTCCTCACACCTTTGTTACACCCTAGGCTGGCGACTGTGCCGACTGCTCTTGCTGCCTCCCGGGACCAGCGAGCTGCCTCTGGGGAGGCGACTGGTGTCTGTAGCTGGTCGGTTATGAGCTATTGAGGTCAGCGGACCAATTTGTCGTGGTCCTGCCGCTTGTGTAGTTTGCGCTGCACTGGCACCGCACCCTAATCTGGCCACCATCCAATTTCTAAGCCCATATCTTTAGTCTTCGCAATGTTTAATTGGTGGAAATTGAGACTCATCCAAACAGTCTGACAACACAGAGCCAGCAATGGGGTTTGAGAGAGATGGTTGAGAAATAGAGCTGGGTGTCATCAGCGTACATGTGGGAACTGATCCTATATCTTCGGATGATGTTGCCAAAGGGCAACATATAGTTTGAGGAAAAGGAAGGGGGTCAAGGATTAATCCTTGAGGGACTTCAGAGGTAATTGTATGGAGGTGGGAGAGTTTTTTCCAGGGGTGGGTGCAGAAGGAAGGGGGAGGGGGGGAAGTTGGAAGAAGGTAAGGGGAATGAGGGTGGTGAGAGATATAAGGAAGTGGTCAGAGATGGTTTTGTCTATGATTGAGACCATGGGAGTAGAGGGGCCACATGAGATGGCAATGTCAAGGGGATAGCCATGAATATGAGTAGAAGAGTTTATGAGGAGGGAAAGGTTAAGGGAGGACACAGGGGGCAGTGAAATCAGGAGAAATCACTGTGGCAGGAGGCAGAGGGTGATGGTCGAAGGTTGTTTTTGTGACTGGAAGCCTGTGTCCAGTGGTGTACTGCAGGGATCGGTGCTGGGTCCCTTGCTGTTTGTAGTGTACATTAATGATTTAGATATGAATGTAGGAGGTATGATCAGTAAGTTCGCAGATGACACGAAAATTGGTGGAGTGGTAAATAGCGAGGAGGGAAGCCTCAGGCTACAGGACGATATAGACGGGTTGGTCAGATGGGCAGAACAGTGGCAAATGGAATTTAATCCTGAAAAGTGTGAGGTGATGCATTTTGGGAGAACTAACAAGGCAAGGGAATACACAATGAATGGTAGGATCCGAGGAAGGACAGAGGATCAGAGAGACCTTGGTGTGCATGTACATAGATCCCTGAAGGCAGCAGGACAGGTAGATAAGGTGGTTAAGAAGGCATATGGTATACTTGCCTTCATTAGCCGAGGCATAGAATATAAGAGCAGGGAGGTTATGATGGAGCTGTACAAAACGCTAGTTAGGCCACAGCTGGAATACTGTGTGCAGTTCTGGTCGCCACACTATAGGAAGGATGTGATTGCATTGGAGAGGGTGCAGAGGAGATTCACCAGGATGTTACCTGGGCTGGCGCGTTTCAGCTATGAAGAAAGACTGGACAGGCTGGGGTTGTTTTCCTTAGAGCAGAGAAGGCTGAGGGGGGACCTGATTGAGGTGTACAAAATTATGAGGGGCATAGATAGGGTAGATAGAAAGGAACTTTTCCCCTTAGTAGAGGGGACAATAACCAGGGGGCATAGTTTCAAGGTAAGGGGCAGGAGGTTTAGAGGGGAATTGAGGAAAAACTTTTTCACCCAGAGGGTGGTTGGAATCTGGAACTCACTGCCTGAAAGGGTGGTAGAGGCAGGAACCCTCACAACATTCAAGAAGCATTTAGATGAGAACTTGAAACGCCATAGCATACAAGGCTATGGACCAAGTGCTGGAAAATGGGATTAGAATAGATAGGGCTTGATGGCCGGCGCAGACACGATGGGCCGAAGGGCCTCTTTCTGTGCTGTATAACTATGGGGTAAAAATTCACTTGGTTGCGCCTCCCGTTAGCGCCTTAAGAGGGCGCTAATGGGGCGTTAAGCCGCTAACGCCCGGGCGCAGCGATGTTTGCGCCGCTCGAGAACTTAACTTGAGATTGTGCGGCGGCGCTAAAACTTACCGCTGCGACCACCTGCACGCGCAGATTGTGACGTCATTCCATGGTGCAACGCCCTTGGGGCGCCCCGGAGCGGAAATTGAGTGGCGCCCCCTGCCTTACCGCCTGGCGCTTCCAACGACCGGAAGACTGGAACGCTATCAATCGGTGTGGGGCTGGGGGGGGCGCTATTTAAAGGGGGCCTCTTCCTGTCTTTTTCTGTGGTCGACATTTATGCACCACTCGTTCTGAGAGAGAGAGAGAGATTCGGAGAGAGAGAGAGAGAGACTTCTACATTGACTCAACGCTTTGTGAGGTAGTTTTGCCTATTCATCCTAACTTTGTTGCTACTTTAGTTGTTGTACCTCATTACTTTTCTGGCAAAGAGAATATGGGGGCTGCAATGATTGGGGGCGTCGTCCTGCTCCAGCTGAATCGGAGGATACCGAGACGCAGACAGAGAGTGGCAATGATGGCCAGATGGAGGAGGGCCATCAGGCGCATGTACAGGAGAGCTTACCCTCCCAGGGTATATCGTGAACAGCTCTCCTACATCCATATGTCCGAGGAGCTGTGTTTGCGAAGGCTGCGATTCAGCAAGGAGGTGGTCACTGAGCTCTGCCACCTGCTGCAGCCAGATCTGCAGCCTCAGCTGAGGACCAGGACGTCTCTGTCGGTGGCAGTGAAGGTCACAGTGGCTTTGAACTTCTACGCCACTGGCTCATTCCAAGCTGCTGTTGGGGACCTCGCCAATATCTCCCAGTTTGCGGTGCATCGCTGCATCCGGCAGGTCACCAATGCCCTCTTCAGAAGGAGACGAGACTTCATCTCTTTGCCTATGACCCCAGACAAGCAGCGTGACCGTGCTCTGGGCTTTGCGAGGGTAGCAGGCTTCCCCATGGTGCAGGGCGCCATTGACTGCACGCATGTGGCTTTGCGTGCTCCGCGAGAGAATGCAGAGGAATTCAGGAACAGAAAGGGGTTCCATTCCTTGAATGTGCAGTTGGTCTGTGACCACAGACAGGTGATACTCGCTGTCAATGCCCACTATCCGGGCAGCTGCCACGATGCTTTCATCCTGCGCCAGACTACTGTGGCAGAAGTTTTCGAGGCACCGCATCAGCCAGTTGGTTGGCTTCTGGGGGACAAGGGGTACGCATTGAGCACCTGGCTGATGACACCGCTCCGTACGCCAAACACCCCTGCTGAGCTGCGGTACAATGAAAGCCATCAAGCAACCAGGAACATTATTGAGCGCACAATCGGCGTGCTGAAACAACGGTTCCGCTGTCTGGACCATTCCGGAGGAGCCCTGCAGTACTCGCCTGAGCAAGTTTCGAACTTCGTAGTCGTGTGCTGCATGTTGCACAACATGGCAATCCTCAGGACCCAGCCAATGCCACCAGGCCTTGTAGCACCACCAGAGGAGGAGGAGGAAGAGGAGGAAGAGGACGAGGACGATAATCATCAGCAGCACCAAGGCAGGAGGGCGGCCCACAATGGTCAAACTGCAAGAGCCGTCCGTCAACGACTAATAGCAAGCCGCTTCTAGGGCCCCTGCCATTGCTACAAACACTAATCAACCCAGCACGCAACCCCTAAGCCGGCCAAGGCACCAATAATTCCAACCACCAGCCATGTATATTTTGAATACAGAAACTTATTTATTTTACAAACTCTGTGTGTGTCAATTCCTCATGACAAACTCATAGAAATAAACACAAAAAAACAGTCAATAACATAACTGGTTCTCACAACCTGGAGATAATGTCCAAAACACTAAACAAAAGTTGGGCCATGAACCTTGGCCTTTAATAAAAAAATGACCAGCATTTTGTCACACCTCCTACTTTTTGCCCTTCGAGGGTGATCTCCTTCCCTTGCGCACTTCCCCCCTTCTAACCCTACTGCTCCTCCGTAATGGGACCTCAGTGGCTGCAGCAAGGCTGGTGGAAGGCTGCTGCTCGTCAGACCCTGACACTGCAGATGCCCCTGAAGGACGGCCTCGACCACTTCTGGGCCTGGAGGGCCCGGCTGCAGACTGCACCAACTCTGCATGGGCGGCAGCAGTCTGTCCTACAGGCGGTGGCAAGTGCAGTGGAGAAGTGACAGTGTTGGCAGCAGGAATGCTGTCATCGTGAGAGAGGCCAGCAACTCCCTGCTCGCCCGACACACTGGCACTCCCACGGGGCAGCACTTCAGCATCCGGAGCAATCTGCCGGAGAACAGATTGCTGGCCTGCTGCGGCGCGGTGACAGCCCCGGGGACATGTGCACGAACCATCGAGGTTGGCAGCAGTCTGTGCTCGCGTGGCCTCCATCTGAGTCTGTATGAGAGCAGTCAGAGGTGGGATCACGGCAGCCAGTGACTGAATTGCAGCACTAAGCGTTAGTGTGGCATCCACCTGTGCTACAGCGAAGTGCTCCACACTCCTTGCCAGTGACTCAATGCATTCGGGCACCCTTCCCACTGCACCCATGAGCTCAGTGTGCATGCCCACCGCCTGGGTGTTCATTTCTGCAATCAGCCGCTCCTCCTCTGCGTCCATTGCAGTAGGAGTGTCTGGCATACTCTCCCTCTGGGGAGAAGGCCCCCGTTCTTCCCTACCCCCCCCATGGCGTTGCTGCAGCCCGCTGGGTCCTGGAGCTTCACCATCATCAGCCCCTTCCCCCCTGCTCCCCTCCGGGGAAGGCATGTTCCCAGTGTGGGCATGGGCTTCCTCGGGAGAGGGTGGCACTGATGCTCTGGCTTCCTCTTCCTCCTCAGCTGCAGCATCACTCCCAGTGGCAGCTTCAGGGCCCGTCTCCTCAGCTGGTGAATCACCATCTGAAAGCAGGGAAGTACAAGAGTGGCTTTAGCGTGAGGACAGGGTGGCAGTAAGGGAGGAATAAGTGCAGCGAGTTAGCAAGTTGGATTGAAAGTGTCAAAGGCTGGTGTTGTGAGGGACAAGTGGAAGGACAGAGGACAAAAAGGTGATGACCTTACCATTGCTGTCCACAACGGGGTCGGCGTCTCCAGTGGCGACGGGACCGATCACCTGGCTTGCCACAATCCTGTGGACGCGCTCCTCCAGATCGCTGAGGGGTTGCAGCTGAAGCCGCCCTCCACCTGTCCGTTGCTGCTGTCTCCTATTATGAGCCAGCTTAGCCTGCAAGAAAAAGGACAGCATCTGAGTAAATATACAGCCATGGTCTTGCCTGATGTGCCTCCCATAGGTGAATAGCCCTTACTGTATACAGCCATGGTCTTGCCTGATGTGCCTCCCATAGGTGAATAGCCCTTACTGTATGCAAAGTGTGGAATGTGTGTGTGTGTTTGATGAAAGGGCCATAGGTGTTGGATGAGTGTTGTGCATTGGGGTTTTAAGACCCTCTGGCCATAGAGTGAGGTTGAGATGGAGGGATGGAGAGGTATTGAGAAAAAGCCACTCACCCTGACGACCCGAGTGAGGTCGTTGAACTTTTTGCGGCATTGAGTATGGGTCCTGGGCACCATGCTCCTGGAGGAGACGCTCTGAGCCACCTCCCTCCACACTCTTCTGAACTCGCGTGGCAAAGGCCTCCTGCCACTCTCAGGGAACAGCATACATCGTCTGCGCTCCACTGCGTCAACCAGAGCATCCAAGGCCCGCTCGGTGAAGCGATGAGCGCGTTCTCTCACCCTCTCCATGCTTGGCAGCAAAATGGATTCACAGGTCTCTCCAGGCTGAGATTCAAGGCTGCAATGAGCAGGGTGTGGCTGGGGAGCAAGTGGCCCCCCCCGCTTTAAGAAGTGTCCGGCGCCAGTGTGTCTGTGTTCCCTCGCTAACTGGCAGCAGTTGCGCTGCGCTCGCGCGCTGAGTTAGCGCCTAACTCCTTGGCCTTTGCGCCTTAAGACAGGTGTGCAGCGCCTGCTTTAGCGCTCCACTCACCTCCCGGGGCGGTAAAAGTGAAGTTTCCTGTCAGTGCCGATAATTAGCGCCAGGCGCTAATATTTGCGTCCGGACGATATTTGCGCCCCAAATGGGGCGCGACCTAATTTTTACCCCTATGACTCTATGACGAGGAGTCGCTCAGTGCAGAGGCTGAGGGAGGAAAGGAGTGAGGATATCACAGTGAAAAACTCAGGGTGGGGCTTGGAGGCACGGGTGGGCAGTAGAAAATGAGAGTTTTAAAGGAGAGGTGAGACGGGTGGAACAAGGTGAGGTGTTCGAAGGAGGAGAAAGTGCCAGAGGAGTAGACGGAGAGACTAAGGTGTGATTTGATAAGGGCCATGTTGCAGTTTGGGTGGGGCAGGTGGTGGAAAGTCTAGTCAGGTGGGGAGCAAGGTGAAAAACAACTCAAAGCAGCGACGTTGGTGTCAGCAGGGCTGAGGCGCTGGCAGTTACTTTCGCCAATCTCAGTCTCTGAGAGAAAAAATGTAACACAGAAATTGCTGGGATATATCATGTTAAATAAAACCATGGTAGCTGCAAAGTCTGTGATAATGAGAGGGAAAATAATGAAGACAGCCAAAGTAAATATTTTCATCTTATAGGTTCCCACAGAATGGACTGAAAAGCAGTGGCGAACAAATAATGGATACAAGTAAATCACATATCGGGAGAGATCGTGGTCGGGGGGAGAAATCGTGGTCGGGGAAAGAGATCGTGGTCGGGGGGGAGAATTTGTGGTGGAGGGGTGGGCTCGTGGTCGGAGGGGGGAGATCATGGTCGGGGGAGAGATTGTGGGTGGGGGTAGAAATCCCTGGGAGGGCAGAAACCATGGAGCCAATTGCGGGAAGGGAAGCAGGTAAGCTTGTTGGGCCTGGAGTAAACACTCCTGCTCCTCCTGGCCCACAAGCAGTGCTGTAAATGCACTTACTGTATGGATCTGGTCCTTCTCGCCTCCTTTTACCTGCCGGGTTTCCCAAGACCCGGAAAACCCGGCCAAAATGGGTTAAAAAATAAAATGCCTGTTAAAATGGAGGCACCCAGTCTCCTGAAAAGCTTTTACTGACCGACCCGCCTTCTGAGAGTGGATTGGTCGCCTATCCCCTGTCCCGTCTCCGTTAAAACTGGAAGTGGGTGGGTTGAGGTCGGATTGGGGTTAAAATTCCCCCCATAGTAACAGATAATAATATGTCAATGACTAATAAATCAGCAAACATAGAACTAAGTTATTAAATAGACTTGTTAACGATCTGTGAAAAACACTTGATAGAAGACACTGGATAATTTCACACTCGAGTTTTTTTGCTTGCCTATCTTTCTCTGACATGTTTCTGCTTAATGCATTGACTGCTCGCTGGGGAATGCCTTCAATGAGAACCGATGGGCTCTGAAACCTTGCCCAAGCGGCTATTATTTGCATGTGAGCCTTGACAGTGAATGTCAGCAGGCTATTTAACTGCAGGAGGAATCACAAACGATCCTGTCCTCGTGACACACCCATTCATTCTTCTTCTTCTTAGGCAGTCCCTCGGAACTGAGGATGACTTGCTTCCACATTAAAAATGAGTTCACAGGTGACTGATGAGTCCAATGCGGGACCTACAGTCTCTGTCACAGGTGGGGCAGATGGTGGTTGAAGGGGCGGGTGGGTGGGGTGCTTGGGTTGACGTGCGCTCCTTGCGCTGCCTGCGCTTGGCTTCCGCTTGCTCCCGGCGAAGAGACTCGAGGTGTTCGGAGCCTTCCCGGATGCTTCTCCTCCACTTTGTATGGTCTTGGGCCAGGGATTTCCAGGTGTCGGTGGGGATGTTACACTTTTTCAAGGAGACTTTGAGGGTGTCCTTAAAGTGTTTCCTCTGCCCACCTGGGGCTCTCTTGCCGTGCCGGAGCTCCGAGTAGAGCGCTTGTTTTGGGAGTCTCATATCGGGCATGCGGATAATGTGACCCGTCCATCGGAGCTGATCGAGCGTGGTCAAAGCTTCGATGCTGGGGATGTTGGCCTGAGCGAGAACACTGACGTTGGTGCACCTATCCTGCCAATGGATTTGCAGGATCTTGCGGAGGCAGCATTGTTGGTAACTCTCCAGTGCTTTGAGGTGCCTGCTGTACATGGTCCATGTCTCTGAGGCATACAGCAGGGCGGGTATCACTGCTGCTCTGTAGACCATGAGCTTAGTGCCGGGTTTGAGGTCCTGGTCTTCAAACACTCTCTTCCTCAGGCAACCAAAGGCTGCACTGGCACACTGAAGGCAGTGTTGGACTTCGTCATCGACGTCTGCCCTTGTTGACAGTAGGCTCCCGAGGTATGGAAAGTGGTCCACGGTGTCCAAGGCCTTGTCGTGGATTTTGATAATCGGGGGGCAGTATGGTGTGGCGGGGGCAGGTTGGTAGAGGACCTTTGTCTTACGGATGTTTAGTGTTAGGCCCATGCTCTCGTACGCTTCGGTGAAGGTGTTGATGATGTTTTGGAGTTCAACCTCTGAGTGAGCGCAGACGCAAGCGTCGTCTGCATACTGTAATTTGACGACAGAGGATGGGACGACCTTGGATCTGGACTGGAGGCGACGGAGATTGAACAGTTTCCAGTTTGTTCTGTAAATTAGCTCCACTCCAGTGGGGAGCTTACTGAGGGTGAGATGGAGCATTGCAGCAAGGAAGATCGAGAAGAGCGTTGGTGCGATGACACAGCCTTGTTTGACCCCGGTTCATTCATGCACTTCCAGTCGGCGCCACTAGACATACAAGTGGAGATGATTGGGTAATTCTCCCGTCAATTACACCTGGAGACCACACTGCTGTAAGTGACTAGGATTGATTTTACGCAAAAATTTGTATTATGTAATTATCCTCCAATCACTGCATTTTTGCTGGAGAAATAATTTTGCTTTTATTGGGAGATATTGCTGTACTTTCGGTCATGAGTTCTGTTCACTGTAGTTCATAGAGACTATAGGGGGTAATTTTAACCCCCCAAAACAGGTGGGTCTGGGTCTGGTGGGAGGTTAAAAAGCTAAAAATCTGAAACAGGGACCCAACCCACCTCAAACTCGCCCACTTCTGGTTGTAAAGGAGCCGGGATGAGGAGTGGGCAACCAATCCGGTCTCAGGAGGTGGGTTTGGTCATTTAAATATTTTAATGAGGCTGCATGGCTTCATTTTAACAGTCATTCTATTTTTAACCACAGTTGGAGGGTTTCCCAGGCCTCAGGAAACTCGACAGGTGAAAGGAGGCGAGATGAGCTGAATCCATGAGGTAAGTGCCTTTACATCACTGCTTGTGGGCCAGGAGGAGAAGGAGTGTTTCCTCCAGGCTTAACAAGCTTACCAGTAACCCCCTCATCCCACCCGCGAGTTGTCTACTCCACCCCCCCCCCACGATCAGACACCGCCCCCCCATGATCAACCCCCCCGACCACCATCTGCTCGTCCCGACCACCATCTTCCCCCCCTCCACCATCGGACCCCCCCCCCCCAAAAACAACATCACCACCCCCACCGTGATCTCTCCCACCCCTTCACTAGATCTACCTGCTCTCAGCTCGGCTCTGGCCTGTCAATCAGGCTGGCTGTCGGGCAAGAAACCTACAGAAAAAAATTAAAAGGCGTCCCGCAGTTCCTAACTGCAGAACATTCGGGAAACCTATGCTTCCGGGTTTCCCATTCTAACTTCACCACCTCCCTCCCCTCCCCGAACGGAACGCGCCTCGGAGGTAAGATCGAGGGCTCTGTTTATAATGGCACTGTTTGGTTAGTAAATAGACTGTTTGCTGTAGTGCGCTGTTTACACAGACTCTGTTTGCTGTTTGTCGAGTAAATAGACTGTTGGCCATGAGTCCCGCCCTGCCTCCAACTCATTGGCTGACGCAGTGGTGTCAATACTCACTTTGAATATTAAATGAGCTACTTCAGGCGCTGTTCAGCGTAACAACGTACTGATCATGGACAGCGCCTTAACTCCCGACAATGGGCCGTATTTTCCGAAAGTAGGCTTCCCGCGTGCGCAGGCCTCCGATCTGGAAAAAATCTACAGACTTACCTGAGGGCTCCCGAGGTCCGGACACTTCCGCTCCAGGGCCTCTCCAACTCGAAATGCGCAGGACCCACGTATCCCAGAGGCGCATGCGGTTCGTAAGCGTCCCTGGGATCACGTGGGCCATGGGGAGCCAATAGGAGAAGGGAATCTCCCTTCATACACTTGACAGATAGACCTGTCAAATATATGAATGGAGATCTCCCCAAAAACACATTGGCCCAGAAATTGATCTCGCTCTGTTCCCGCGGGGGTAAGCCTTCCCCGCGATGTCTCACCTCGCTTATGCTTTTTCTGATCCAGCTCGCACGAACTTGATGTTCCAGACATCAGCTGTGCTGGGCTTGCGTATCCCAGCGGCGTAGTGAATTCGTGCGAGCTGTGGGATCACGTGACTCAGTTAGAGCCAATGGCAGCACACCATCTTCCATTCATAAGTCTCACAGCATGGCTGTGAGACTTATGAATCTTACACCCCCCCAAAATAACAGCTAAACCTCAATTAAATTAAAAAAAAACCATCACATTAATAAAATAAGTATAGTTAATTAAATTAACCATTTTAAATAAAAAATTAAATTTTTGAAAAAATTTAAAATCTTTTAAAAAGTTATAAAAATAAACTTACCTGTCTTTAAAGTCTATAAAAAAGATATACCTGTAAAAAAAAATTCAAAAAAATACTTAATTCACTACTTACCTTCTTAAAAGCGGGTCTTACTCCTCCTTTTTACATTTCCAAAATCTTCCCTACTTACCTGCGCGTCCAAAGCATGAAGTGCACAGCGTGCGCGCAGCCTGTAGCGCGCACGCGATGCACCCAGGCCCCGCCCCCTTTTCGGAAGAGCAATTGCCGGTTTTCAGCGCATGCGCAGGGCATGCAGAAAACCGGCAATTGGAGTGGGAATACGCGAGAGTATGCAGTGCGTACTCTCGCGTCCCGGGATCAATTTTCGGCCCATTGAAACATTAAATAAATTTTAAAAAAACACCACATTTTTAAAATTAGTTGAAATTACAATAAATTAAATATTTTAAAGGAAAATTTAATTTTTTTTAAAAAATAATTCAAGTTTTTTACGGAGCTAAAATTAAACTTACCTTTTTTAAAGTATTTTTAAATGATAAATGAGTGTAAAATTATTTTTTTTTACTTTTTTCAACTCTTATCCTGGTAAAAGCAGGCCACCAGGCGTAAGATTTCTAAGGGTTTTCTGCGGGCGGAGGGTCTCCAGAAAGCGGAATTATCCGCCCGCGGAAGCCCTTCTCTAGGGCAGGCGGAGGATCTGTCAAGAGCATTCTTGACAGATCGGAAATGCTGGTTTTCAGCGCATGCGCAGTGCATGCCTGAAACCGGAATTTCCGATGTCCCTACGGGTGCGTACACAGCGCGTACCCACCCATAGGGATCGGAATATCCGGCCCAATGTCTGTTGGAAACCATGTCAATGACAATGGGGCTCCCTGATGCAAGTGCTACAACACTTCGCAAGAAAAATGAGATGGGCATAAACATGAAATCTTTCCTCCAGCACAGTATCCTTGACAGGATTGTTCAACCTTCTCTAAATAGTTGACATAGATTGGTGCCTGCTATTTATGGAGACATTCAATTGCCAGACAGAAATAGTGGACAACGGTTTATCTTAACAGGCACTTCTGCTGTTGCTGCTGGCACCTTTATAGACCGCGCAGTGCAGAAGTTCCTCAAATAATTAGTAGGAGTTGTTTGCTTTGAAACCACCGTTGAAATGTGATTGTTTATTTGTCCTAGCGTGGACTCTGCATCCAGTGTTGTCTGGTCAGCCACGTATAACATTGGGCTAAAAGAAGTGTCCTGACTTGGAAAGTATACATTGAAGTGAAAAATATGAAGTGCATCAAGTGGCTGCTCCGCACATTATCGGGCGCAGAGATCTGAAGCCTACAATGTGCCCAAGGTACCCGCTATGCCCCAATGTAAGCGGCGGGCTCAAAGAGAGCGAATGATCCTCGCACATAAGCCAGGCTCGTTAAGCTCCGATGGTAATGGAATGTATAATGTGGCTGGAGTGCCCGAATAGTGCTCCGACCACACAATGCCCATTTGGAACAGGCGCTGAATGGGAAAGGTCACAATTAAACCATTAACGCTTTATTGGTCTTATTTTTCACAGATACAGTTTCACGTTACATGCTGTAAGGGCTGAAATCACTAATTTGTTACAATAGCAATGGAAGAAATGCCCACTTATTGTTAAGATAAATCAACTGTGAGGGAAGCATAGAAGATAGGAGCAGGAGTAGGCCATTCGGCCCCTCGAGCCTGCTCCGCCATTTAATGAGATCATGGCTGATCATCCAAATTCAGTACCCTGTCCCTGCTTTCTCCCCATATCCCTTGATCCCTTTAGCCTTAAGAAATATATCTAACTCCTTCTTGAATATATTTAATGAATTGGCCTCAACTGCCTTCTGTGGTAGAGAATTCCACAGGTTCACCACTCTCTGGGTGAAGAAATTCCTCCTCATCGCAGTCCTAAATGGCTTACCCCTTATCCTTAGACTGTAACCTCTGGTTCTGGACTCCCCCACCATCGGGAACATCCTTCCTGCATCTAGTCTGTCTAGTCCTGTTAGAATTTTATAAGTTTCAATGAGATCCCCTCTCATTCTTCTAAACTCTAGTGAATATAAGCCTAATCGACCCAATCTCTCTTCATACGACATTCCTGCCATCCCAGGTTTCAGTCTGGTAAATCTTCGCTGCACTCCCTCCATGGCAAGAACATCCTTCCTCAGATAAGGCGACCAAAATTGCACACAATACTCAAGGTGTGGTCTCACCAAGGCCTTGTACAACTGCAGCAAGACATCCTTGCTCCTGTACTCGAATCCTCTCGCTATGAAGGCCAACATACCATTTGCCTTCTTAACCACCTGCTGCACCTGCATGCTTACCTTCAGCGACTGGTGCACAAGGACACCCAGGTCTCGTTGCACTTCCCCTTTTCCCAATCTATTGCCGTTCAGATAATAATCTGCCTTTCTGTTTTTGCCACCGAAGTGGATAACCTCGCATTTATCCACATTATACTGCATCTGCCATGCATCTGCCCAATCACCCAACCTGTCCAAATCATACTGGAGTTTCTCTGCATCCTCCTCACAGCACACACGCCCACCCAGCTTTGTGTCATCTGCAAACTTAGAGATATTACATCTAGTTCCCTTGTCTAGATCATTAATATATATTGTGAATAGCTGGGGTCCTAGCACCGATCCCTGCGGTACCCCACTAGTCACTGCCTTCCACTCGGAAAAAGACCCGTTTATTCCAACTCTTTGCTTCCTGTCTGCCAACCAGTTCTCTATCCAAATCAGTACCTTACCCCCAATCCCATGTGCTTTAACTTTGCACGCTAATCTCTTATGCGGGACCTTATCGAAAGCCTTCTGAACGTCCAAATACACCACATCCACTGGTTCTCCCTTATCTATTCTACCAGTTACATCCTCAAAAAATTCCAGTAGTTTAGTCAGGCATGATTTACCTTTTGTAAATCCATGTTGACTTTGTCCGATCCTGCCACTGTTTTCCAAGTGCTCTGCTATTACATCTTTTATAATGGACTCTAGCATTTTCCCCACTACCGATGTCAGGCTATAATTCCCCGTTTTTTCTCTACCACCTTTTTTAAATAGTGGGGTTACATTAGCTACCCTCCAATCCATGGGAACTGTTCCAGAGTCTATAGAATTTTGAAAGATGACCAGCAATGCATTTCAGGCAGGCACATTCTTGAAACATGCAAGTCCTGAGACAGCAATTTTGTTAGTTGTAATAAAAAAATATCATCCTATCACAACAAATTGGTGATAATGAACCTTCAATGTCTCTCAAGTGGATAATGAGGCATTTAAGTGGTAAATCATCCAGCTGTGGAGTGCACAGCTGTAGTAGGAAATGGATGAATGCTGGAATGGGTAATTTACCCACAAATTTATGTACTCGCCCTCATAATAGCAGTCCTGGCTTTCCTGTTCAAAATGCAGTCGAAAAATATATATATTCAGCCTGAAATTCGGACGACACTGTTGCATCTTTGGACCTGAGGTGGCGAGGGACTTACGCTCACTTCCAGAGAGTGGTGCTGACCCTAATTGTGGGGTCAGCTAATTTAAATAAGCAGAGGTCTGCAGACTGTGCAAATATAGCCAGCAAAACCTCAGATATACTGGGAGTGGTAGAAAATAGCGCAGGGGCAGGAGGAAGGCCTCAAATGGGCCTGGAAGAGACGGGAGCCAGAAAATAACTGGAGGATGGCTCGGGGTAAAGGAAGGATGGAAGTGGGGCAGAGTGAGAGGACAGGGTAGTGAGCGGTGGAGCCGGGGCGGGGTGTGGGAGCTGAAAAATACCTGGAGGAGAGACGGAGACCTGGTGCAGCAGCAGGATATACAATCTTTGGCTGCTTAAAAGGGCAATGGCAGAATTGGAGGAAGTAGGCAACCTGGGCAACAAAGATGGCAACCAGGTGGAATAAATGTGCCTCAAATTTCACAGAGGTCTGTATGTCCTTGTAATGGAGATACAGGGCAGGAGAGCTAGGCATTTTGGAGTTGTGGGCCAGAGACGCACTAAAACCGTGGTACAAACTTGATAAAAGGAGTGGCTGTGGCAAAGAGTGCCACCTCCTTGAACCTCAGGACTGCCATTTTAGTCTAGGAAGAGGTTTAGGAATCTCACCAGAGCAGCTGAGGTGAGATACCTGCTCCTCCAAACCTTCCTTGTAGTCTCTTTATAGATAGAGATATATATATAGATATATATATATAGATATATTGATATATATATAGATATATAGATATAGATATAGATATATAGATATATATATATATAGATATATATATATATATATAGATATAGATATATATATATATAGATATATATATAGATAGATCGATAGATATATATAGATAGATAGATCGATAGATATATATAGATAGATAGATCGATAGATATATATAGATAGATAGATCGATAGATATATATAGATAGATATATCGATAGATAAATATATATATAGATATATATGGCACTCCTTCAATCATTATCCTCATACTGACCCTTATTTACACCTCAAGTTCTAATCCCTGACATCAAAGAAAACCTTAGAATTTTAGGCTCATGACTTTTTTGACACTGGTAGCATTTGTACACAGCAGCCTACTCAAACTATTTTATTACATTATATTAATTTTTAAATTGCATAATTTTATTTATTTATTTTGTAGCAGAATAAAAGCACAGTATTAAGGCTGACTGTGTGCTTTATATATTCAGTGACAGCAGGAGCGACATTTGCCTTGACGGGGGCCCCGTGCAAAGGATCGGTTTTGGGGCCCCTACATCGATATAAGCTGAGATTGTGAAACTTATCACTGGATCCGCTTGGGGCACTGTGCCATCGCCTGGGTGGCAAGGCCCTAACACTACCCCCAAGTGACAGTAACGATAGGGCATGATGAGGCTTTGCAGGTGAAAAAAAAATCAAAATTCCTAAAGCATGATACAGTATCCCTAGGAACATTCTTATTTGCTGTTATCCTCGTTGTGTAAGGTTCTAGAAACCGTAATAAAATCGCTGCTACCGCGTGGAGATCGAAGTTCAGAATGAATTGTCAAATGGTTACGGACGGATTCAAAATGTAGGAAGTCAGCATGTGTTCTTTGTTTGTGAAGACACCAAATGGCAGAAGTCAGCAGGGGGTCCTTTGCCTGGTGGTCACCATGGTCCTTTGTTTGAAAGGCCACATGGACAGGAAGAAGAAACATGACTGACAAGGAAGTCTCGCCCCCACACACCTCACAGGAACATGAACGTGTCATGCAGAAGGAACTCCAATCAGGGAAGGTTTGAAGTGAAACTGACCCATCAGAGGGAGGCAGACAGTGATATACAAGTGGGGCCGGCAGAAAGGCCCGAGAACAGAAGTGACCCAGAGGCAAGAAATTCAGAACACAGAAGAACAAAGAAGACGGAATGGAAGAACAGACGAACAAAGAAAGCTGGCCAGTCTATGTTTCGATTTACAACTTTTTCTGGACCGATTACCCAGAGATAAAGGAGTATGTATGAAAGTCGGACATAGAGCTTAGATATTGTTAAAGGGTACTTTTATGTACAGTTGACTTGGGTTATAAATCGCCTGGAGGTAGCGTGTAAGTTGCTGGGAAGTACTTTTATGTATGGGTAAATTGGGAGCATATTGATTGCAATTGTACACTTGAATTTTGAACTATAGTGTGAATAAAGACCAATTTTATTGATCACATACTTGTCTGTCATTGTTACGCTTATTCGTAATTCTCGAATTCCGAACAGTAGTAAGAGAAAGGCTTACAGAATGACGACCACAAAGGGACTTTGAGGGGAAAAAGCATTTTTTTATAACAATGCCAGACAAGAAAGTGAGAAGTATGGAGGATTTGGTAGCAAAATATATTGACGGAAAAATTGATAGAGATAAACCATGGGTTAGAGATATTGTGCAGAATGGTGACTCTGTACAAAAGGCAAGAGGAATCGTAGCTACTCCGTTAATTGATGGGACAAGTTACTGTTGGACAAATTTCTGGTCAAGTAATCACACAGGAGTATATATGTGTGTAAACAGAAATTTCTCCCATGATGATCCTCAAATTAAAAATCATTATGATAGTATTCAATGTCCTGATCAGTCCAAAGAAGCCATTCAATTAAAGGTGAAAGAGAAGCCAATGCCACCCGGTGAAGGGAGTGAAAAGTGCCCCACCCCATTCCCTGCTCCGATTAACGGATTGGTGTTGGTATCCGAGTGAGTTGTCAAATGTTACATGATGTTGTATTAGATGCAAGGGAGGTTATTATCAATATGTCTAGTCTTGCCTTGCCAACATGGTGCAGTGAACCCACTAGAAACTGGTTCAGAGATAGAAAAATGCAGTTAATAAAAACCTTTTGGAAGGAAAATAGCGATCAAGTGACCATAGGGGAGGAGCCTCAGGCCCCGAAATCACTGGCACAGAGGAGAAAGCGCAGTGTGCTCAATAATGTAGCAACAATGTGGAATACCACGTTAGGATGGGTAAATACAGGGGATATTATGAGCTTGAACAATCAATTGGGAAAATTGAGAGAAAAGGTACAGCAGGCATTCAGAAACCAGAATAGCATAGGTAAAGTACAATTAGAAGCAGAATTGACCTTAACAATTCACATGCAAGGGTTGGTTGAATTGTTGGAAAATCAGGCACAGGCCATAAACAATTTGACAAGGGAGGATAGAAACGCCTCTGATCAGGCAGCACAAAATGATGCATGCACGATGATGAGTTCTTAGATTCTACAGGACATAGGGAGGAATTTGAATAGAATAGCTGAGGGAAGGGTTCCATCTTGGATGGAAGATAAACACCTTAAGGCAGCAGAAATGTGCCAGTCAAATTTGACAGTGTGTCAGTTGCGAAGTCTTACTGTAGTACGTGTTGCGCCACATGAATGTATTCAGACTAGCGATGATAGCTTGATAGGAATCATATTAAGAATGCCCGTAATGTCCAAACCTTGGGCACCACTGCGGGTGTATAAGGTAGCCAATATGGGTTTCCTGAGAGATGGTGTTTTATATAAATATACATCATGGCCTGGATATGTTGTTAAATATAACCAATCTCTCTATGAGGTAAAACTACATCTATGTAAGACCCAAGGAAGAACCACCATGTGTATGTATAATGTGTTGGATGATGAAGAGCCGTTATGCGGATTTAACTTGACAAGAATGTCTAAGTATCAGTGCCAGGTCACTGCCGTAAGGTCAAAACAATATACCACCGTTGTTTATAAGGAACAGGGTGTCTATTGTTGGACCACAACAGAAACGAAGTATAAATATGGGCAAAAGAATGCTACAATATGTCTGGTATCTAACAGTACTATGTGTATTAAACCTGAAAGGATGGTAAAAATCGGGAACAGGACTATTCTGCCTTTAATGGATCAGAATCCAATGCATGTCAAGGCATCAACTGGGGTAGATGATTTGGAGAAATACGTCTCCATCTTTGGATATGGGTTACCTTGGATAAGTGAAAATCTCACTGAGTTTGTGAAACGGATTGGAGAAGTGGGAAGGACATTCTCAGTATTAAAAGGGAGGAATGATGCTAATGCCAGAATAATAACCTCGTTAATGAACGAGGCGACTGCTTGGTGGGATTTGGGATTTAATCGTATAGACTTAGTTCCATGGGTAAGACTGTGCTCACAAGCTCTGCTATGGTTACAGCTAATGGCCCAGAAATTAAACATCGATGGTTCCCGCGGGGGTAAGGATTCCCCGCGATATCGCACTCCGCGCCTACCTTTTTGTTTGGGGCCCACACGAACTTTAGTTTCAGAGCCTCTTCTTGTTGCAACCGCGCAGTGTGTGCGTTTCCCAGAGGCGCAATTAGTTTGTGCGAGCTCTGGGATCACGTGATTCAGTTAGAGCCAATGGCAGCACACCATCTTTCATTCATAGTTTTGACAGCAAGAGCTGTCAAAGCTATGAATACTACAAACCCCCAAAAGAACAGCTAAACCTCAATTAAATTTTAAAAAAAGCCATCACATTAATAAAATAAGTATAGTTAAATAAATTAACCACTTTAAACAAAAAATTACATTTTTGAAAAAATTTAAAATCTTTTTAAAAGTTATAAAAATAAACTTACCTTTCTTTAAAGTCTCTAAAAAAGATAAACCTGTTGAAAAAAATTTAAAATAACACTTAATTAACTACTTACCTTGTTAAAAGGGGGTCCTACGCCTGCTTTCTTTATGTGTAAAATCTTCACCACTTACCTGCGCGTTCAAAGCTGAAAAAATAACTAAGTGCACTGCGTGCGCACAACCTGTAGCGCGCACCTGGTTAACTTAGGAACCGCCCCCTTTGCAATTCACGAAGTGCCGGTTTCCCGCGCATGCGTAGTGCATGCAGGAAACCGGCAATTCGGGATCTAATACGCGAGAGTACACAGTGCGTACTCTCGCATATTAGGTTTAATTTTCGGGCCATTGTGTGTGATCGTGTTTATGTGGGAGTGGGGAATGCGGGCAAGACGTAAACAAAGAAAAAACAAGGGAAGAAAACTTAAGCGTGTGATGGAACTGTTACGGGATCCACTTTAATAATGTGAAATGGGGGTATAGATATTGTATTATAGGGGATAAAAGGGGACTATATCCGATCAGAATACATACTGCTCCAACTCTGGTGAAATGTCTGCACATGAATAAACATGAGACATTTAAGGGAGGACTGTAAGATTCTAGAAACCGTAATAAAATCACTGCTATCGTGTAGAGATCGAAGTTAAGAATGAATTGTGAAATGGTTACGGACGGATTTAAAATGTAGGAAATCAGCATGTGTTCTTTGTTTGTGAGGCCACATGGACAGGAAGAAGAAACATGACTGACGAGGAAGTCCCGCCCCCACACACCTCACAGGAACATGAATGTGTCATGCAGAAGGAACTCTAATCAGGGAAGGTTTGAAGTGAAACTGGCCCATCAGAGGGAGGCAGACAGTGATATACAAGTGGGGCCGGCAGAAAGGCCCGAGAACAGAAGTGACCCAGAGGCAGGAAATTCAGAACACAGAAGAACAAAGAAGACGGAATGGAAGAACAGACGAACAAAGAAAGCTGGCCAGTCTATGTTTCGATTTACAACTTTTTCTGGACCGATTACCCAGAGATAAAGGAGTATGTATGAAAGTCGGACATAGAGCTTAGATATTGTTGAAGGGTACTTTTATGTACAGTTGACTTCGGTTATAAATCGGCCAGAGGTAGCGTGTAAGTTGCTGGGAAGTACTTTTATGTACGGGTAAATTGGGAGCATATTGATTGCAATTGTACACTTGAATTTTGAACTGTTGTGTGAATAAAGACCAATTTTATTGATCACATACTTGTCTGTCATTGTTACGCTTATTCATAATTCTCAAAGTCCGAACAGTAGTAAGAGAAAGGCTTACAGTTGTTAGATGTCAGTTTGCCTCGTTGAGAGCATGCTTGCCTCGTTGAGAGCATGCTTACCTCTGGCTCACAAAGACATGGGCTGCATCTCTGATGTGGCGGGACTTCTACCTGCCCCTGACTTCTTCTTCCAACCTCCGTGTCGTATAAAATTCTTACAGGGCTTGACAGGGTAGATGCTGGGAGGATGTTTCCCCTGGCTGAGGAGCTTAGAAATGGGGGTCGCAGTCTCAGAATAAGGGGTCGGCCATTTAGGACTGAGATGAAGAGAAATTTCTTCACTCAGAGGGTGGTAGATCTTTGGAATTCTCTACCCCAGAGGGCTGTGGATGCTCAGTCTATGAGTATATTCAAGACAGAGATCAATAGATTTTTGGATAGTTAGGGAATCAAGGGATATGGGGATAGTGCAGGAAAGTGCAGCAGAGGTAGAAGATCAGCCATGATCTTATTGAATGGCAGAGCAGGCTTGAAGGGCCAAATGGCCTATTCCTGCTCCTATTTCTTATGCTCTTATGTTTCAATATTTTTGGCGGGCTCCCTGGGCTGTGCTGAGTCCACTGGGAGTGGAGGTGGGGATTACCTGCCACAGAGTAGCATTGGTGGCCGCCTCAGTACTGTCTGATTACGCTCCTGTGACGCGCCTTGGGTCATTTTACTATGTTAAATGCGTTATAAAAATGCTAGATATTGGCCGGAATTTTCTGTACCCGAGCGGGTCAGGTGCGGGCGGTCGCCGTGGCATGTCCTCTTCCCTTCCGCTGGGCGGAAGAAACCTCCACAGCAGTCCAAAGGAGCCTGGCTCCAAATAGCAGAGGCGGTCAACAGCAGGCATGTTGTCAGGAGGACCTGGGAGCAGTGCCGGAAATGTTTCAATGATCTCATTAGATCAGGAAAGGTGAGTGCAAAGTCACACTCACCTTCATCCTGCTGTGCCTCTCATCATATCCCCATCACTCTGCATTCCCAGCCCTTCTCCTGCACATCCTTACTCACACCAACATACCTTGCACGTCCACCCATCCCTCTCCCTCTACATACTCACATCCCCATCTGACTCACCACCCCTCACACTCACCCTCATCCTAATGCAATCATACCAACTAACAACACGCAAGGAGGCCACTTGGCATTGCTTTATATTTTTGGGTGGAAGAATAGGAGGAGCAATGGAGGGGCGCCATGGAGATCAGTCTGCACCAGATTGCACCCAGCTGCCATACCCGCCCACCCATAGTTACAGGCAGAGAAGCACCTGCCAGGCAATGATTATGTGGAAGTAGCGACACCAGCTGTGGATCAGCAGACAGCCAGGGGCAGGACTGTGCCATCTGCTGTAAGGATACCTACAACTAATGTGAACCAGGGCTGTAACATGAGGCCTCAAGTCTTCCTCCACTTTTGTCCAACAGTGCCATCCTAGGGAGAGACAAGTGAGACACCTTCCTCACTAACACTTCATTCTGCAGTACTTCGATTCACCAACCATCAAACACCGCTCCACTCCATCACTGGGCCACAGACCCGGTTTCCTGCCTTCACATTTATTGTGCCTGGCAATTTTTGTTATTTTAAACAACCTTTAATACACATTAAAAATATGAGCAGCGTTTCCGGATGGAGGGTGGGCGGGAGATTGCATACAAGTCCCCCTTCAAAGGTGGGTGCGGCAATTTCACACCCACCCTCCCAACACCCACTGGCAAGCCCCCAATGCGAGGGTTAACAGAGGCCAGAAGCTCACCTGCATTATGCAAATGAAGCCGGCTGCACAGAATCAAGTCAAGCAGGTGTTAAAAACACACCGTGCAAATAACATCCAATCAGAGGCCAGATCGGAACACTTACCCCGTTGCATTCTGAATCTGCTCAACTTTGTTCTCTGAGTCACAGTAATTTGTCGGGGAGATTTTGCTTGGCCTGCACCCAGGGTCGCTACGATGCAGCGAACATCTGGGTGGGTCGGAATTCACCCCTTTAAAGGAACCCACCCAATGTTCCTCCATTCATTTAAAGAGAAGGAAAATTAGGCGGGTTCCTTTGCAGCCATGCGCTCTGACCCGGGCAGGTTTCTGCTATTGACTGTGCCCAGGAGATCCAGAGCACCTGGGTACAGTCCCAGGAAAATCTCCTCTCGTAGCTCCTTGGTAATTCCATGCCAGAGGGGCCCGGACCATGAACAACACTGGCTGTTTTTCATATTTCTGAATTTCAAGCCCACGCAACATCACAGATTGCATAATCTAAAAGAGCAAATTCATGCATATTTCATGAGTTCGAGCGAGAGAAAAATGAGAGCCAAACAGTTTAGTATTTGTCAAAACTGCCAACAGTTCTAAAGATGACAACATCCCCATGGCAATGTTCATACCTGTCAGAGATTCTTTTAGGAGGCCTCAACCTTCATAGATGGTTCATATTAACTTTTATAAATCCAATTAAAGAGGAAGGACAGTGTAGTACAAAGTAATATCAGTGACTGATTGAACTACTGCACTAAGCACTTCCTTTAATAAGACCAATCCTCTAAATAGGTTACTCTCTATTAAGGTTGTCACTGTGTTACAGTATTTAATATATAGAATCCATAATAATTAACGTCTTTTTTAATGATCACAGCACCATAGAAACTGGTTAAACAGGAAAAGTTACTGATATTCTTAAAAAGCACAGTGATCTCTTATTTTTCAATAGAACACGAGGTTAAGTGGAGGTTAATGAAAGAATAGCATAAAAGGCCGGGAAATTAAAATAATAATGGCAGGGTTATTTCTTAAGAAAAACATTCACAACTTTAAAACTAATTGACAACATTTTTCATTTTTAAATTGCCAAAATTGAAACATCAGTAAATCACTAGGACAGAGTGAAATTGTTTTTTTTGATTAAATTGAAGTTAATTGAGTAATTCTTTAAAAATAATTTTCCTCTTAATTGCTGCCTAACAGCTTTGTGAAGAAAGCAAGAAACAGACTTTTTAAATTTGTAACGTTTGTGCAAGATGACATTTCAATACTTTTTTCTTCTGTAACTGTAATCAACCTGCCTCAATTAGGACCACTGTCACCTCTGAGTCAGAAAGTTGTGCGTTCAAGCTCCACTCCAATTGAACAAATAACCGAGGCTGACACATGAGGAAATGATGTACTGTCGGAGGTGCAACTTTTCAGCTGAGACATTAATGAATGTGACAGATTCCTGCAACATTATTCGAGAAAGAGCAAGTGGTTCTCCAGGAGTTTTGGCCAACATTCCTTCCCTCAATCAACACCACGAACAAAAAACAGATCATCTGATCATTTGCTGTATGTGGGCCTTGCTGAGATCAGATTGGCTGCTGCTGCTGCTGCTGTGTTTACCTATGTAACAGCGACTGCTCTACAAAAGTAATTTGTTGGTTATGAAGTGCTTTAGGGTATCCAAAAACAGTGCTGCCTTTTGGGAGCTATAGGGGGGTAATTTTAACCTTAATTCACAGGATCGGGTGTGACCTCAACGGAGAGTAAAATCAAGCGGGTGTAAAACCCAGCGTTGCAACTACAACAACAACTTACACTTATATAGCACCTTTAACGTTCCAAGGCGCTTCACAGCAGCGCTTTCAGACAAAATTTGACACCGAGCCGCATGAAGCGATAATCAGACAGGTGACCAAAAGCTTGGTCCGAGAAGTAGGTTTTAAGGAGCGTCTTAAAGGAGGAAAGAGAGGTAGAGAGGGGGAGAGGTTTAGGGAGGGAAGCTTAGGGCCTCGGCAGCTGAAGGCACGGCCGCCAACGGTGGAGCGGTGAAAATCGGGGATGCGCAAGAGGCCAGAATTGGAGGAGCGCAGAGATCTCGATCCCGTCAGCTTCCCAATTGGGCAAATTAGGTTAAAATTGCCACCATTGAAACAGATTATACCAAGAATTATATTAATCCTTTGGTAGCAAAGAACATAATATCTTCTAACTGAAATTTAATCATGCCACACTCATTTTCTTCCTGATGTAGTCATATATATTAACCCAGAGAGAGCATTAATGCAGAGAAAAGTCTCTTTGGTCCTGTTCTAAGCTGTTGGGTGTTTTAGGTGATTCCTCTATTAGTGAGATCGTCTTGTAAAGGTTATTGCTTTATTTGAAAGTGTTACAGTGAGGAGTTGCTATCTTTCATTGATTGGAATAATTTTGATACGCTGCATCATGAAATTTCATTTTATAACATCCAAAATGTTTCCTTGTCCATTCCCACTATGGTGCATAGAGCTACTTATTCCAGGCATTACTCCAAAATATTATAAAGCTTAAACTGTGCTAATCATCTTTTCAACACTTGGCATGCTAACAGTCATCGCGTCCATTGCCCAATTTCACATGAAGACATTAATACATGTTAAATGTCTAATATTTCACAGACTGGCATATCCTGAACGATATTACATAAAATCTTTATGAGATGGATGAATTATTTGCCAGAGAGAGGCTGACCTTAAGCTGGTCTACACTAGATTTCAGATATTTAGCGGCTTGTCACCAGGCTACAATACATCAACTGAATCAAATTATGTCATAAACTGTAAAAGTGAAGCTCAAGTTAAATAGTTTGGCCTTCATAGTGGAACTTCCCTAATTGAGTTTGAAGTTAAAAATTAGGGGCAAGTACCGCTTCCAAAATGCTATATTTTGATCATTTGGGACAAAACTAGTTTATATTTTTAATGCTGTGTGGGAGGGAGAGGGGAACGCTAAAAATAATTTATATTAAATTATATTTTCCTTGGGGTTAGAGATATCAGTGGTTGGAATGGAAATGTTCCCATTTTTTGTCAACAGTCTCAGCACTGACTATTCTCAGATTGGTCAGATCAGTGTTACGTTTTTGGATTCTTACTCTGAATCATTTTCTTTTTGGTTTCAGCATCTCAGACTACTCCCCGGAGATGGCCTCTTGCTCCCTCTAGCCCACTGTGTGCCTTTACCTGCCCAGTATCTAGGCCTTTGGGAATCCTTGGCCCAAGACCGCACAAAGTGGAGGAGAAGCATCTGGGAAGGCGCCGAACACCTCGAGTCTCTTCGCCGGGAGCAAGTGGAAGCCAAGCGCAAGGAGCGCACGTCAACCCAAGCACCCCACCCACCCGCCCCTTCAACCACCGTCTGCCCCACCTGTGACAGAGACTGTAGGTCCTGCATTGGACTCATCAGTCACCTGAGAACTAATTTTTAATGTGGAAGCAAGTCATCCTCGGTTCCGAGGGACTGCCTAAGAAGAAGAGTATCTGGGCAATGTGTAGCAAGCCCAGGGATTTGTTACTGTATTTCAGTCAACTGGTTATGCCACGTGTCCTCATGTGAACTTCCTAGGCTTCAGAAGACGGTAGAATAAACATTTCACTAGGCTGTGGCTTAGGCTATAAACTGTCAAAACGATTTACTAAGCAGTAAATGAACAGAAGCAAGGATACATTGTAGACTTTCAATAGTTACAGGGTTAACTACTCCCCTCCCCCCACCAAAAATATAAAAAATAACCAAACATCATGTGTGCTGTACTAAACAGCAACATAAACTGGACAGAATGCAAGGTCCCAGAATAATACACTTTAGGTGGCGGTTTGTTGCTGACCATCCACAAAGTCTCTCTGACCGATCCGTCCCTCTCTGATGTCTTCAGACAGACTACTCAACTTTGGAACAAGAGAGACAGAGAAATATTGTTCGAGATTTGACTAGGAGAAAGGAAATTGATATGTGTGTGTGTCCCTTAAACTCGAAAAGAGCTGCCAATCAAACATACACACAAACAAAACATCTATTTATTTGCGTTGAATGGTTTGGCTCCTTCCTTGGATACCTGACCAGACAAAACAGCCATGAATTTCCATGGGGTTCTCCCAACTTTGGTGGAAGTTTGGTGGAAACTTTGGAGAAGTAGCTCAGTATGGCTGAAACTGGCCATTTCTGCTATTTCTCCAGGACATTTGCAAGCTCTCCCGCTGAAGTTAGGACAGGAGATCAGCAGAACCCCCACAGAAATTCAGGTCGGGGGTTTGGGGACTATTGTGTCCTAAAACAAGCGGGGTCACTATATGCGATTGAAGCTGGATTTTCAGACTATTGCCTCAATTTCTACTCCCAGGCGGGAAGGCAGCAAAGTGAGCAGTGTGCTCATCTGGGAGATGCAGCTGGCAGGCTCGTCCGATCTTGACGCCGGACCTCGTTTGCATGCCGCTTGCCGACTCCCCGACCAAAATGGCCAGGAAGCCGGTGGGAAGCCAGCACGCTCCCGCCATTGGTCACCCGACATGTCAATCCTCGTGGTGCCCCGCCTTCCCAAGCCCATCGGAAAGTGAATAGACTCTTCGTTACCTGATTGGATGATTCTTCACTGTCAGTCAATAGCCTTTATAACCCATGGCCAATATTTTTACAACAAATAAACAAAAGCGTTCGAAAAAAAAATTTTAAAAACACAATTTTTTTATTGCCCCTATGATTTGTCTCCTGGGTTGCTTGCAGCGATGTGATGGAGATTAGGCTGTCAGATTAGGGTGGGAAAGGATGGGTAAATCCCTGCTCCATTTTAACTACTCCCCCCCCCCCAACCCCCGGCCTGGTTTCCGACAGGTGGGGGACTTTAAAATCGAGGCCTATATGTACTGTTATAGAGAGAAACAAGCCAATACCATGAAACACCTTGGACAAAAATGCTTCCTTTTTGTCACGTTCATTTTAGGTAAGCTAAAATACCATCTGCACCATTTTTTAATCCCAGTTTCAAAAGATCTTGCCTTACTTTATCACTGTGACATTTCGATTTACCATATCGAACACTTTTCTGGTCTTGCTGTGTAAGACTACCAGTTTAGTGCTATTTTTATGGAAAATAATGTTGCAAGGTGTTTAACAGCCTGGAAATGCACTGCAATAAGAACATACAAAATCATGAAACAAGAAAACTTGTGTGTCCAACGGTCCATATATATATCATTTGCAGTATTGTGAGCTCTCCTTAGTCATAAGCAAGCATCCACAAAATGATAGTGGACACACGAGAGGCCCATCCACATACATGCAAAAAAATCTCTTATCCTCAACTTGGGTCGCCCGATCTCTCCCGGAAGTGCCAAATTGGAAACCGCTGACTTTTAGGTGTGTGGGACGCCCGCCTGAAACAGGCGTTAGGCGTCTTGCGTATACAAATTGGGGACCTATCGCCGGTTTTAGGACCCTAATTGAAATTCATGTACAAATGGGCGGAGTTTGCGCCAGTTGTTCCGGGTCTTGAGCGGCCAAACCAATAGTCCTTAAAGAGGCCACTGAAAACGTTTTTTTACAAGTTACATTTCTGTGGAGCCAGGAGTAGCGGGAGGGCTCCCCAGGACCTATCCGTGAATCAGCTAGGCGCTGGAGCCGGCTGTAATTGGTTAGGTCCTGACTGGCGAGCTGCATCGGGACAGGAGTTCAGATTGGCATCCGCAGCTCGCCTGTTTAATGCAAATGAGGCCTGAGGCCAAATGTCGATCAGGTCTCGGGTCGCCGAGGACCAGCATGTGAAGCAATTACTTGTCACCTGTTTTGGGCGCAAGTCTAATTTCTCAGCCCTACTTTAGTCTCTCCTCGATGATAATTTTGACTTTGGGCGATACTGTAAAATTGGTGATAGCGAAATCAGCAGTCCATTTTGTATCTCTCCGGATTTTCATTTCCACAATGGAAATTAACCCTATAATCTTCAGTCCTGTGCTTAACCAGCTATGTTCCTTTTTAATAGCAACCAATCAGTGTAGCCATACACTAGAAGAAAGTCTATTCCATGGAGTTACAGCTCAGTGATTGAGGTTTGTCAATGTTACATCCATGTCCTTTAATCCAGTTGAAATTCACAAATCATAGGAAAATAACAATATTATGGTATAGAAATTTATTATTGAATGACAATGGATAATATTGTCAAATTAAAGAAAGAACTTTCATTTATATAGCACCTTTCACGTCCTCCAGATGCGCCAAAGTGATTTACAGCCAATGAAGTGCAGTCACTGTTTTATTGTAGGAAACGCGGCAGCCAATTTCTGCACAGCAAGCTCCCACAAACAGCAATGTGACAATGACCAGATAATCTGTTTTAGTGATGTTGGTTGAGGGATAAATATTGGCCAGGACACCCGAGAGAGCTCCCCTGCTCTTCTTGGAAATAGTGCCACAGGATCTTTTATAGCCACCTGAAAGGGCGGATGGGGCCTTGGTTTAATGTCGCATCAGAAAAACAGCACCTCCAACAGTGCAGCACTCCCTCAGTACTACACTGGAGTGTCAGCCTAGATTATGTGTTCAAGACCCTGAAGTGGGACTTGAACCCACAGACCTTCTGGTATCACAGAAGGGAGAGTGCTACCACTCAACCACTGCTGACACCAGCAAGATCTATCTAATTGATCTTGATGGAAATGCTTTACAATGCAGTCAATGGGAATTCTAAAGTATATGGTGTATTGCCTTTTTCACAATTGGAGTTTGCAGACAGATGAAAGGATTTGCACTGTATTCATTTAGATAACAGCTGTGGACTGAATTTTGGAAAATGCAGAGTTGCAAGTATCGTAAATTGATCATTTTTTTATGAAGCTTTTGGAAATCCTTATCCAAGCATAACATTCCTTGGCAAACCAGTTGCGTGTTTTTCAGAGTTTAATAGTCCTGGATTTAAAACTAAGGATGAAGTCTGAACAAACCCGACTCAGTGAGGCCAGATCCAAAAGCTCGGCTTTGTTCATTCAGTATCGGATAAGGTTGTTTTTCTTAAGCTTATCTGAATATGATTGGAAGACTTGTATTTTTAAACAGAATCTCCTTTTCCTGCTGTAAAAGATGTCAAACATACACGAAAGTGATCAGATTTTATCTGCACTCCACATCTGTGCTATACCTCACTGACTGACTTGATGTCAGCTACTGAGTGCCATAATGGACAAAATGCTTCCTTGTGCAGCATAGCATCCATCGCCTCGGTAACCTCAAAACAATGACCCGAATGTATGTTTGTGAAAAGAATAACCAAATATTGAATTAATTGAATGATAGATCAGAGTGAATTTACACTTTTGGTTGAATTCATTTTTAATCATGGAATTCGAATCATGCTTAATATCTATTCCCAAACTAGAGATGCTCTCCAATATCTACTTTAAATGTTTGTTTGTAAATTGATACATCAAGTCAAGTAACCTGCTTTGAGATTCGTGAAACTGTCCTGTGATGGTATTACCAAACTTTAGCAAAGTCGCCCTTATTACAGGATCTATGGAGCTCTATAGATGCGGAGTGAGCCGTTCGCAAAAGCTGGCGATGGGAGGGAGAGGAGCATGAAAACACAGAGCACTTAACAGATTGGACAAAAAGGCAAAGACCAAAGGAACTCCTGCGACCTGTAAATGCTAGGGGTGGGGTTAGGGTGAGAGGTGATGGGGAGAGACACAGTTAAATAGGCACTCTGGTTATGTGTTCATGGGGATAGTTTTTACCTAACCCACCGGGCAGGTCCAAGTCGGCTGGCCATTTTACACCCTGCCCAATTTTACTCTCCATCGGAGGCACAGGCACGATGGGCTGAATGGCCTCCTTCTGTGCTGTGGAATTCTATGATTCTATGATAAGTCAATCGAGGGTAAAATCGGGTGAGGTGTAAAATGGGCATCCATATATCAGGTATATTTTCTTCTGTCTGTAAAAATTTAAGTGCCGAAGTATCATCGGTTTGTATAGTGGCAGTTTTTATAAATTTTGCACTCAGAGAAAAATGCATTCTGTTGTGTAAATTATATAGCAAAGTCTACATTGTAAGAACATAAGAACATAGGAAATAGGAGCAGGAGTAGGCCATTCAGCCCCTCGAGCCTGCTCCGCCATTCAATAAGATCATGGCTGATCTTCTACATCAACTCTACGTTCCTGCACTATCTCCATATCCCTTGATTCGCTTAATATTCAAAAATTTAGCGATCTCTGTCTTGAATATACTCAACGACTGAGCCTCCACAGCCCTCTGGGGTAGAGAATTCCAAAGATTGACCACCCTCTGAGTGAAGAAATTTCTCCTCATATCAGTTCTAAATGGCCGACCCCTTATTCTGAGACTGTGACCCCTGGTTCTAGACTCCCCAGCCAGGGGAAACATCCTCCCTGCATCTACCCTGTCAAGCCCTGTAAGGATTTTGTATGTTTCAATGAGATCACCTTGCATTCTTCTAAACTCTAGAGAATATAGGCCAAGTCTACTCAATCTCTCCTCATAGGACAATCCCCCCATCCCAGGAATCTGTCTGGTGAACGTTCGTTGCACTCCTTCTATGGCAAGTATATCCTTCCTTAGGTAAGGAGACCAAAACTGTACACAATACTCCAGGTGTGGTCTCACCAGGGCCCTATATATTGGAGGATAGCTAATGTAACCCCACTATTTAAAAAAGGTGGTAGAGAGAAAACGGGGAATTATAGCCTGATATCGGTAGTGGGGAAAATGCTAGAGTCCATTATAAAAGATGTAATAGCACAGCACTTGGAAAACAGTGACAGGATCGGACAAAGTCAGCATGGATTTACAAAAGGTAAATCGTGCTTGACTAATCTACTGGAATTTTTTGAGGATGTAACTGGTAGAATAGATAAGGGAGAACCAGTGGATGTGGTGTATTTGGACTTTCAGAAGGCTTTCGATAAGGTCCCACATAAGAGATTAGCGTGTAAAGTTAAAGCACATGGGATTGGGGGTAAGGTACTGAATTGGATAGAGAACTGGTTGGCAGACAGGAAGCAAAGAGTTGGAATAAACGGGTCTTTTTCTGAGTGGCAGGCAGTGACTAGTGGGTACCGCAGGGATCGGTGCTAGGACCCCAGCTATTCACAATATATATTAATGATCTAGAGGAGGGAACTAGATGTAATATCTAAAAGTTTGCAGACAACACAAAGCTGGGTGGGCGTGTGTGCTGTGAGGAGGATGCAGAGAAACTCCAGTATGATTTGGACAGGTTGGGTGATTGGGCAGATGCATGGCAGATGCAGTATAATGTGGATAAATGCGAGGTTATCCACTTTGGTGGCAAAAACAGAAAGGCAGATTATTATCTGAACGGCAATAGATTGGGAAAAGGGGAAGTGCAACAAGACCTGGGTGTCCTTGTGCACCAGTTGCTGAAGGTAAGCATGCAGGTGCAGCAGGCGGTTAAGTAGGCAAATGGTATGTTGGCCTTCGTAGCGAGAGGATTCGAGTACAGGAGCAAGGATGTCTTGCTGCAGTTGTACAGGGCCTTGGTGACACCACACCTTGAGTATTGTGTGCAGTTTTGGTCGCCTTATCTGAGGAAGGATGTTCTTGCCATGGAGGGAGTGCAGCGAAGATTCACCAGACTGATACTTGGGATGGCAGGAATGACGTATGAAGAGAGATTGGGACGATTGGGCTTATATTCGCTGGAGTTTAGAAGAATGAGAGGGGATCTCACTGAAACTTTTAAAATTCTAACAGGACTAGACAGACTAGATGCAGGAAGGATGTTCCCGATGGCGGGGGAGTCCAGAACCAGAGGTCACAGTCTAAAGATAAGGGGTAAGCCATTTAGGACAGAGATGAGGAGGAATTTCTTCACCCAGAGAGTGGTGAACCTGTGGAATTCTCTACCACAGAAGGCAGTTGAGGCCAATTCATTAAATATATTCAAGAAGGAGATAGATATATTTCTTAAGGCTAATGGGATCAAGGGATATGGGGAGAAAGCAGGGGCAGGGTACTGAATTTGGATGATCAGCCATGATCTCATTAAATGGTGGAGCAGTCTCGAGGGGCCGAATGGCCTACTCCTGCTCCTATCTTCTATGTTTCTATGTTTCTATATAATTGCAGTAAGACGTCTTTACTCTTATACTCAAATCCTCTTGTAATAAAGACCAACATATCATTTGCTTTCCTAATTGCTTGCTGTACCTGCATGTTAACTTTCAGTGATTCGTGTACAAGGACACCCAGGTCCCTCTGAACACCAACATTTCCCAATCTCTCACCATATAAAAAATACACTGCTTTTCTATTTTTCCTACCAAAGTGGATAACTTCACATTTCTCCATATTATATTCCATTTGACATGTTCTTGCCCACTCACTTAGCCTGTCTATATCCCATTGAAGCCTCTTTGCATCCTCCTCACAACTTATATTCCCAGCTATCTTTGTATCATCAGCAAACTTCAATATTTTACATTTGGTCCCCTCATCCAAATCATTGATATTGATTGTGAATAGCTGAGGCCCAAGTACTGATCCTTGCGGTACCCCACTAGTTACAGCCTGCCAACCCAAAAATGACCCGTTTATTCCTACTCTCTGTTTTCTGTCCGTTAACCAATCCTCAATCCATGCTGGTATATTACCCCCAATCCCATGAACCCTAATTCTGTTTAATAACCTCTCATGTGGCACCTTATTGAATGCCTTCTAAAGATCCAAATACACCACATCCACTGGTTCCCTCTCATCTATTCTGCTAGTTACAACCTCAAAAAACTCGAACAGATTCACCAAACATGATTTCCCTTTCATTAATCCATGTTGACTCTGCCCAATCCTATTAATAGTTTCTCTCTCCACGGATGTTGCCTGGCCTGCTGAGTTTTTCCAGCGCTTTCTGTTGTTAATATTTTCTGAGTGCTCTGTTACCACATCCTTAATAATAGATTCTAGCATTTTCCCTACTACTGATGTCAGGCTAACTGGTCTGTAGTTCCCCATTTTCTCTCTCCCTCCTTTCTTAAATAGTGGGGTTACATTTGCTACCTTCCAATCCATGGGAACCATTCTAGAATCTATGGAATTGTGGAAGATGACAACCAATGCATCCACTATCTCTATGGCCACCTCTTTTAAAATCCTAGGTTGTAGGCCATCAGGTCTAGGGGATTTATCGGTTTTCAGTCACATTAATTTCTCCAATACTATTTTTTTACTAATGCTAATTTCTTTCACTTCCTAATTCTCGCTAGACTCTTGGTTCTCCACTATTTCTGGGAGATTTTTTGTCTCTTCTTCTGTGAAGACATACACAAAATATTCGTTTAATTTCTCTGTCATTTCCTTATTTCCCATTATAATTTCTCCTGTGTCAGCCTGTAAGGGACCCACGTTTACTTTCACTAACCTTTTCCTTTTTACATACCTATAGAAGCTTTTACAGTTTGTTTTTATGTCTCTCACCAGTTTACTCTCATATTACTATTTTCCCTTTATTTATCAATTTCTTGGTCCTCCTTTGAATTCTAAAATCCTTCCACTCCTCAGGCTTACTACTCCTTTTTTCAACATTATAATCCTCTTCCTTTAATCTTTAATTTCTCTTGTTAGCCACAGTTGACCATTTTTCCCATGGTGGTTTTATTCCTTAAGGGAATGTATATTCGTTGCGAATTATGAATTATTTCTTTAAATGTTTGCCATTGTTTTTCTACTGTCATATCTTTTAATCTAGTTTCCCAACCTACCTTAACCAACTCACCTCTCATACCTACATAGTTTGCTTTGTTCAGGTTTAGGACCCTAGTAGTTGCTGATGTGTGTGATTTCAACATATGTAGGTTATTAAAGGGATGTCTCTTGTGCTAAAATAAGTTTAGTAATGTGTTTATATGTTTTACAAATGAAAATTGATAAAAGTGGAACTTTGTCCAGTAAAAAATTCAGCATGTGGTGTGCGTGGTTGAATAGCTGAGCTGACAATTTTCACCCAGAAAACTGAAGTGGAACCTAACAGTAACACTATAGTGTGACAAAAACAGAAACTGCTGATATTGCACAGCAGGTTTGGTTTATTGACACTATAGTGAGGCTCCCTGGAACGCAATAGGACAATGATTTCCATGAAAGAGTAGAAATTTCTCACATATTTAAAAGTCTTGGGGGGAAAAATTCGGTAGGTTAGCGCCTCCCGTCCCCGCCTCTGGGGGGCACTAACAGGGCGCTAACGACATACCATCCGAGCGCGGTCATTTTAGCGCCGCCCGCAAAATTGATCTGGTGCTTTGCGGTGGCGCTAAACACTACTGCCACGATCTCCTGCGCCCGGAGATCATGACGTCATCGAAGCGCGCAATGCCCCGGTGGTGCCCCGGACCGGAAATTGATTCTTGCCCCCTGCCTTAGCACCTGCCGCTAGGAACGACAGGTAGAGGGGGACGTTTTGCCATCAGCTGGGAGCTGGTGGAGCGCTATTTAAAGGCGTGCGCTTCCTGCTTTTTCCTGTCGGTAAAATATCTTAATATTCTGCATACGCAGGTTGAGAGAGGGAGAGAGGCGCCTGGAGACATTTAACGCTGTCCTACTAGGAGTTTTGTTCCTGAGCAACACTTTTCAGGGTCCCATTTCTGTCAGGTTTATTACTACCATATTTAGAAGATTAAATGGGAGCTGTACTATCACAGGGGTCGACCTCCAGCTTCACCTTCGGAGGCAGCAGAGGTGGAGAGAGAGAGTGGCAAATGTGGCCAGAGGGAGGAGGGCCAACAGGCCTCTGCACAGGAGACCTCACCCTCCCAGGGTATTCCAGGAGCAAATCTCTTACATTCATTTGTCCGAGGAGCAGTGTTTTAGAAGGCTGCGCTTCAGCAAGGAGGTGGTCATTGAGCTCTGCCGCCTCCTGCAACCAGATCTGCAGCCTCAGCTCAGGACCAGGACATCTCTGTCGGTGGCAGTGAAGGTGACAGTGGGTCTCAGTTTCTACGCCAGCGGCTCCTTCCAGGCTTCAGCTGGGGACATAGCGAACATCTCCAAGTTTGCTGTCCATTGTTGCATCCGGGAGGTCACAAATGCTCTCTACAAAAGGAGAAGGGAGTACATCTCATTCCCCATGACCCGAGACAAACAGCGTGAACGCACATGTGGCTTCGCTAGGATAGTGGGCTTCCCCATAGTTCAGGGCGGCATTGACTGCACGCACGTGGCATTGCGGGCACCTCATGAAAATGCAGAGGTTTTCCGCAACCGCAAAGGCTTCCACTCTCTCAACGTCCAGTTGGTTTGCGACCACAGACAGCGCATCCTCACCGTCAATGCCCGCTATCCTGGCAGCAGCCACGATGCATTCATCTTGCGCCAGACTGGTGTCCCAGACCTGTTCCAACCACTGCATCAACCTCGTGGCTGGCTCCTCAGGGACAAGGGTTATCCACTCTGCACCTGGCCGATGACACCGCTCCGTAACCTCAACACTCCTGCTGAGCTCGCCTACAATGAGAGCCATAGCGCCACCAGGAACCTCATTGAGCAGACGATCGGCATCTTGAAGCAACAGTTCCGGTGTCTTGACCACTCTGGAGGAGCCCTGCAGTACTCTCCCGATCAAGTATCGGTTTTCATTGTTGTGTGCTGCATGCTTCACAATCTCACAATTCTGAGGACCCAGCCATTGCCACCAGGGATTGGTGAAGCACCTCAGGAGGAGGAAGAGGGAGAGGAGTTGGAGGAGGTGGAGGAGAAGGATGAAGAGGAGGATGAGCAGCAACAACGTGGGAGGGAGGTGCTCAATGTTGTCTCTGCAAGGGCCGTTCATGAATGCCTCATAAGACACCGCTTCTGATTAATGACAGAGAAGATGGCTTTTGGGATGAAGAAGCACATCATTGCAGCCATCCCACAGCCCCTATTACCGGGCAAAGCCGGTAAAATGAGCAAAGTTGTCAAGTTTCAATAAAAAAAAATATTTTTCTGACAAACTGTGTCTTATTAAGCACAACCAATAACAAACAAACACAACAATTTATTAACAAACAAAACTGGTTCCTACCACATCGAGATAAGCGTTAACAGAGTGAACAATATATTAACATAAACATCCAACTTTGGGACAAACATTCCCCCCATTTGTTTGAGAAGTTTTAGTTATTCGCCCTTCGAGAATGATCTCCCTCCCCTGCGCACTGCCCCCCTTCCCACCCTACTGCTCCTCCGTAATGTGGCCCCAGTGGCTGCAGCAAGGCTGGCGGAAGGCTGCTGAATGTTGGATCCAGAGACTGCAGATGGCCTTGAAGGACGCCCTCGAACAGCTCTGGGCCTGGAGGGCCCGACTGCAGACTGCACCAACTCTGCATGGGCGGCAGCAGTCTGAGCTGGCTGGGTTACAGGCTGTGGCAAGTGCAATGGCGGAGTGGCAGTGGTGGGAGCTGGAATGCTGTCATCCTGAGAGAGGACAGCACCTTCCTGCTCGACCAACGCACTGCCACTCCCCCGGGGCAGAACCTCAGCATCCGGAGCAATCTGCTCGTGTACAGATTGCTGGCCTGCTGCGGCACCGTCAGATCCCCGGTGGACAGTAGCTGACCCAGCGACGATGGCAGCAGTCAGTGCTTGCGTGACATCAATCTGAGGCTGCACGAGAACAGTCTGACATCGGATGGCACCAACCAATTATTCAATTCCAGCACTAAGCCATTGCGTTGCCTCGGACTGTGCTGCAATAGATGCTGCCACCTCACCCATTACACGCTGGATGGGGTCTCGGTGCCCACGGTCTCTCTGCAATTCAACCATCCTCTGCAATGAGGCAAGGATGGGTTTGAGGGTTTGCGCACAGATGACAGCTGTGTTGGCGGCGGACTCCTCCACGCTCCTAGCCAGGGTATCCATGCAGTTGGGCACCCTTGCCATTGCACCCATGAGCTCCGTATGCATGCTCATTGCCTGAGTATTCATCGCCGTGATATCGAGGTCCTTATCCGACTACAGTGCAGCAGAACTCGTGCGCGCACTCACCCTCCGAGGAGATGGCCCCCGAGCTTCCCTTCCCCCATGGTGTTGCTGCAGCCCGCTGGGTCCCGGAGCTTCACCCACATCAGATCCAAACCACCTGCTCCCCTCCAGTGAACGCGTGGCCCCAGTATCGGATGTCTCGCCCTCGGGAGATGCAGGCGTTGAGGCGCGGGCTTCGTATTCCTCCTCCTCTCCCACATCGCTGCCACTGGGAGGCTGAGGGACAGACTGGTCGGCTGGTGGTTCACCATCTGAAAGTAGGAAGGTACAAGAGTGGCTTTAACATGAGGGCAGGGGGGCAGAAAGGGAGCAAGGAATGGAGAGAGTATAGTTAGATGGAAAGTGTGAAAGGCTGGTGTTGTGAGGGTGAAGTGGTATGAGAGAGGAGATAAAGCTGATGAACATACCATTGCTGTCCCCAAGGGGGTCAACCTCTCCAACTGCCACAGCACCCACAACATGACTGGTGATGAGTCTGTGAACTCACTTCTCCAGTTGTGTGAGGGGGTGCAGCTCTGCCTGTCCTCCTCCCATGCATTGTTGCTCCCTCCGGTTATGTGGAATCTTGGCCTGCATGAAAAAGGACAGTGTTTGATTGAGTTTTTTTATTCGTTTATGGGATGTGGGCGTCGCTGGCAAGACCAGCATTTATTGCCCATCTCTAGTTGCCCTTGAGAAGGTGGTGGTGAGCCAGCTTCTTGAACCGCTGCAGTCTGTGTGGTGAAGGTACTCCCACAGTGCTATTAGGGAGGGAGTTCCAGGATTTTGACCCAGCAACGATGAAGGATCGGCGATATACTTCTAAGTCAGGATGGTGTGCGACTTGGAGGGGAAGTTGAAGGTGGTGGTGTTCCCATGCGCCTGCTGCCCTTGTCCTTCTAGGTGGAAGTGTTCGCGGGTTTGGGAGATGCTGCCGAAGAAGCCTTGGCGAGTTGCTGCAGTGCATCTTGTAGATGGTACACACTGCAGCCACGGTACGCCAGTGGTGGAGGGAGTGAATGGTTAAGGTGGTGGATGGGGTGCCAATCAAGCGGGCTGCTTAGTCCTGGATGGTGTCGAGCTTCTTGAGTGTTGTTGCAGCTGCACTCATCTGCGGAGTTGTGAATGGCACTGAACACTGTGCAGTCATCAGCGAACATCCCCATTTCTGACCTTAGGTTGGAAGGAAGGACATTGATGAAGCAGCCGAAGGTGGTTGGGCCTAGGACACTGCCCTGAGGAACTCCTGCAGCGATGTCCTGGGGCTGAGATGATTGACCTTCAACCACCACAACCATCTTCCTTTGTGCTAGGTATGACTCCAGCCAGTGGAGCGTTTTCCCTCCGATTCCCATTGACTTCAGTTTTACTCGGGCTCCTTGATGCCACACTCGGTCAAATGCTGCCTTGATGTCAAGGGCAGTCACTCTCACCTCACCTCTGGAATTCAGCTCCTTTGTCCACGTTTGGACCAAGGCTGTAATGAGGCCAGGAGCCGAGTGGTCTTGGCGGAACCCAAACTGGGTATCAGTGAGCAGGTGCCGCTTGATAGCACTGTCGATGACACCTTCCATCACTTTGCTGATGATTAAGAGTAGACTGATGGGGCGGTAATTGGCCGGGTTAGATTATTCCTGCTTTTTGTGGACACGACATACATGGGCAGTTTTCCACATTGTCGGATAGATGCCAGTGTTGTAGCTGTACTGGAACAGCTTGGCTAGAGGCGCAGCTAGTTCTGGAGCACAAGTCTTCAGCAGATAGCCGGGATCTTATCAGGGCCCATAGCCTTTGCTGTATCCAGTGCGCTCAGCCATTTCTTGATATCACGTGGAGTAAATCAAATTGGCTGAAGACTGGCTTCTGTGCTGGTGGGGACCTCGGGAGTGGGCCGATATGGATCATCCACTCGGCACTTCTTGCTAAAGATGGTTGCAAACGCTTCATCCTTGTCTTTTGCACTCACGTGCTGGGCTCCACCATCATTGAGGATGGGGATATTCATCGAGCCTCCTCCTTCAGTTAGTTGTTTCATGGTCCACCACCATTCACGACTGGATGTGGCAGGACTGCAGAGCTTTGATCTGATCCGTTAGCTCTGCCTATAGCATGCTGCTTCCGCTTTATAGCATTCTTGTAGTCCTGTGTTGCAACTTCCCCAGGTTGTCACCTAATTTTTAGGTATGCCTGGTGCTGCTCCTGGCATGCTCTTTTACACTCCTTATTGAACCAGGGTTGGTCCCCTGGCTGGATGGTAATGGTAGAGTGAGGGATATGCCAGACCATGATGAGGTTACAGATTGTGGTGGAATACAATTCTGCTGCTGCTGACGGCCCACAGCACCTCATGGATGCCTAGTTTTGAGCTGCTAGATCTGTTCTGAATCTATCCCATTTAGCACGGTGGTAGTGCCACACAACACAATGGAGGGTGTCCTCAGTGTGAAGACGGGACTTCGTCTCCACAATGGCTGTGCGATGGTCACTGCTACCAATATTGTCATGGACAGATGCATCTGCGACAGGTAGATTTGTGAGGACGAGGTCAAGTAGGTTTTTCCCTTCGTGTTGGTTCTCTCACCACCTGTTGCAGGCACAGACTGGCAGTTATGTCCTTCAGGACTTGGCCAGTAGTGGTGCTACCAAGCCACTCTTGGTGATGGACGTTGAAGTCCCCCACCCAGGGTACATTCTGTGCCCTTGCTACTCTCAGTGCTTCTTCCAAGTGGTGTTCAACATGGAGGAGCACTGATTCATCAACAGGAGGTTTACTTGCCCCTGCTTGACCTGAAGCAATGAGACTTCATGGGGTCCAGAGTCAATGTTGAGGAGTCCCAGGGCCACTCCTTCCCAATTGTATACCACTGTGCCGCCACCCCTGGTGGGTCTGTCCTGCCGGTGGGACAGGATATACCCAGGGATGGTGATGGAGAAGTTTGGGACGTTGGCTGAAAGGTATGATTCTGTGAGTATGACTATGTCAGGCTGTTGTTTGACTAATTTGTGGGACAGCTCTCCCAATTTTGGCACAAGTCCCCAGATGTTGGTGAGGAGGACTTTGCAGGGTGTGAGGTTGCCGTATCCGTAGCCAGTGCCAAGGTCGATGCCGGGTGGTCCATCCGGTTTCATTTTTATTAGTGTGTTTCGTAGCGGTTTGTTACAACTGAGTGGCTTGCTAGGCCATTTCAGAGGGCAGTTAAGAGTCAACCACATTGCTGTGGGTTTAGAGTCACATATAGGCCAGACCGGTAAGGACAGCAGATTTCCTTCCCTAAAGGACATTAGTGAAACAGATGGGTTTTTACGACAATCTGATACTTTAATGGTTACCATTACTGATACCAGCTTTTTTTATTCCAGAATCATTTAATTAACTGAATTTAAATTCCCCAGCTGCCGTGGTGAGATTTGAACTCACATCTCTGGATCATTAGTCCAAGCTTCTGGATTACTAGCCCAGTGACATTACCACTACACTACTGTTCCCATGTAGCCATGTGTCTGGCAGATGTGCCTACCATAGTTGAATAGCTATTAATGTGTGGGATGTGGATGTGACTTTAATTAGATGGGCATAGTTGTTGGATGAGTTTTGGGGATTTGGGGATTTGGGACTTTACACTGTGTGCACAGAGTGAGGTTGACATGATGCGATGTAGAGCTTTTTCAAGCAGGTACTCAAGCTGACCACCCGAGTGAGGTCATTGAACTTCTTGCACCACTGCGTATGAGTCCTTTGGACCAGGCTCCTGGATGAAACATACTGGGCAATCTCCCTCCATACCCTTGTAAACTCCCAGGGCAATCGCCTCCTGCCAGTGTCTGGAAACAGCACTGCCCGTCAGCATGACCAAGTCTGGGAATTCAACATCCAGGGGTATTCAATATTCAGGAAGGACAGGAAAAAAGGAAAAGGAGGTGGGGTAGCATTGCTGGTTAAAGAGGAGATTCACACAATAGTAAAAGAAGGATATTAGCTCTGATGATGTGGAATCTGTATGGGCAGAGCTGAGAAATACCAAGGGGCAGAAAACGTTAGTGGGAGTTGTATACAGACCCCCAAACAGTAATGCTGAGGTTGGGGATGGCATTAAATGGGAAATTAGAGACACGTGCAATAAGGGCACAGCAGTTATCATGGGTGACTTTAATCTACACATAGATTGGGCTAACCAAATTAGTAACAATACTGTGGAGGAGGAATTCCTAGAGTGTATACGGGATGGTTTCCTGGACCAATATGTCGAGGAACCAACTGGAGATCAGGCCATCTTAGACTGGGTATTATGTAATGAGAAAGGATGAATTAGCAATCTTGTTGTGCGAGGCCCCTTGGGAGGAGCGATCATAATATGATAGAATTCTTCATTAAAATGGAGAGTGAAGTAGCTGACTCAGAGACTAGGGTCCTGAATTTAAATAAAGGAAACTACGATGGTATGAGGCGCGAGTTGGCTAAGATGTATTGGGGAACGTTACTTAAAGGGTTGACAGTGGATAGGCAATGGCAAACATTTAAAGATCACATGGATGAACGACAGAATTTGTTCATCGCTGTTTGGCATAAAAATAAAACAAAAAAGGTGACTCAACCGTGGCTAACAAGGGAAATTAGGGATAGCATAAGATCCAAGGAGAGGACATATAATTTGGCCAGAAAAAGCAGCAAACCTGAGGATTGGGAGCAGTTTAGGATTCAACAAAGGAGGACAAAGGGATGAATGAAGAGGGGGGAAATAGAGTATGAGAGTAAGCTTGCAGGGAACATAAAAACTGACTGTAAAAGCGTCTATAGATATGTGAAGAGAAAAAGATTGGTGAAGTCAAGCGTAGGTCCCTTGCAGTCAGAATCAGGGGAATTTATAATGGGGAACAAAGAAATGGCAGACCAATTAAATACATACTTTGGTTCAGTCTTCACAAAGGAGGACACAAATAACCTCCCAGAGATGTCGGGGAACATAGGATCTAATGAGAAGGAGGAACTGAATGAAATCAGTATTTGTAGGGAAATGGTGTTCGGGAAATTGACGGGATTGAAGGCCGATAAATCCCCAGGGCCTGATAATCTACATCCTAGGGTGCTTAAGGAAGTGGCCCTAGAAATAGTAGATGCATTGCTGGTCATGTTCCAAAATTCTATAGACTCTGGAACAGTTCCCATGGATTGGAGGATAGCTAATGTTACCCCACTATTTAAAAAAGGTGGTAGAGAGAAAATGGGGAATTATAGACCGGTAAGTCTGACATCGGTAGTGGGGAAAATGCTAGAGTCCATTGTTAAAGATGTAATAGCAGAGCACTTGGAAAACAGTGACAGGATCGGAGAAAGTCAACATGGATTTACAAAAGGTAAATCATGCTTGACTAATCTACTGGAATTTTTTGAGGATGTAACTGGTAGAATAGATAGGGGAGAACCAGTGGATATGGTGTATTTGGACTTTCAGAAGGCTTTCGATAAGGTCCCGCATAAGAGATTAACGTGCAAAGTTAAACCACATGGGATTGGGGGTAAGGTACTGTCTTGGATAGAGAACTGGTTGGCAGACAGGAAGCAAAGAGTTGGAATAAACGGGTCTTTTTCCGAGTGGCAGGCAGTGACTAGTGGGGTACCGCAGGGATCGGTGCTAGGACCCCAGCTATTCACAATATATATTAATGATCTAGAGGAGGGAACTAGATGTGATATCTCCAAGTTTGCAGATGACACAAAGCTGGGTGGGCATGTGTGTTGTGAGGAGGATGCAGAGAAACTCCAGTATGATTTGGACAGGTTGGGTGATTGGGCAGATGCATGGCAAATGCAGTATAATGTGGATAAATGCACGGTTATCCACTTTGGTGGCAAAAACAGAAAGGCAGATTATTATCTGAACGGCAATAGATTGGGAAAAGGGGAAGTGCAACGAGACCTGGGTATTCTTGTGCACCAGTTGCTGAAGGTAAGCATGCAGATGCAGCAGGCGGTTAAGAAGGCAAATAGTATGTTGGCCTTCATAGCGAGAGGATTCGAGTACAGGAGCAAGGATGTCTTGCTGCAGTTGTACAAGGCCTTGGTGAGACCACACCTTGAGTATTGTGTGCAGTTTTGGTCACCTTATCTGAGGAAGGATGTTCTTGCCATGGAGAGAGTGCAGCGAAGATTCACCAGACTGATACCTGGGATGGCAGGAATGATGTATGAAGCGAGATTGGGTCGATTAGGCTTATATTCACTAGAGTTTAGAAGAATGAGAGGGGATCTCATTGAAACTTATAAAATTCTAACAGGTCTAGACAGACTAGATGCAGGAAGGATGTTCCCGATGGCGGGGGAGTCAAGAACCAGGGGTCACAGTCTAAGGATAAGGGCTAAGCCATTTAGGACTGAGATGAGGAGGAATTTCTTCACCCAGAGAGTGGTGAACCTGTGGAATTCTCTACCACACAAGGCAGTTGAGGCCAATTCATTAAATATATTCAAGAAGGAGTTAGATATATTTCTTAAGGCTAAAGGGATCAAGGGATATGGGGAGAAAGCAGGGACAGGGTGCTGAATTTGGATGATCAGCCATGATCTCATTAAATGGCGGAGCAGGCTCGAGGGGCCGAATGGCCTACTCCGGCTCCTATCTTCTATGTTTCTATGTTTCTATGTTTCATTCCACAGCGCCAACCAGAGCCACCAATGCCTGGTCGCTAAACCAGCGAGCTCTCTCCCTGGGCCTCTGAGTAGCCATGATAATCTTTGGTGAAGATTCTTACCTGCTTACAGGCCGAGGTCAAACGCAGCAATGATCAGGGTGAGGCTGTGCAGCATGATGGACCCTCCCCTTTAAGAACTGGAAGGCGCCAGTCTGTCTGAGTGCAAGGTGATTGACATCGCCTGAGACTGAGTAGCGCTCTGAGGTAGCGCCCCGTTCCCCGATGTTAGCGCCCTAAGAGAGGTGTGTAGCGCTTGATTTAGCGCTTTAATCACCTCCAGGGGCGCTGGAGACGAATTTCGCGGTCGCCGGCGCTAATTTGCACCAGGCGCTAAAATTTGCACCCAGCCGACATTAGCGCCCCAAATGGGGCGATACCGAATTTTTCCCCCTTGATTTATGAGTAAGGGTGGAAGCTGGTTCTCCAGTACCCAGCAGCTTGTGGTGGGAACCAGAGCTTCAATGGCCAGCCTCAGTGGGTGTCAGTCTAAGGCATTCTGGAAAAGGAGGAAGAGAAATCAACTGGAAAGTCTCCAAGGCTAATGCCCCTTGACCACTGGTGAAGAGGTGCAGCCTGGAATGTATGGTCACATTGTAAGAATTGAGAGGTCGCACAACACCAGGTTATAGTCCAACAGTTTTATTTTAAATCACAAGCTTTCGGAGTTAAAACTCCTTCGTCGGGTGAAGTGAGGAGATACAGAATCGTCAAAGCATATATAGATAGAGAACAAAGCATGTGTAACTTACAATTGCAGACAACTGAATTCAATCATCCTGACTGTTTATCTGCCGAGGTGTGATAAAGTTAATCAGAGTAAGAGACAGACATATTAGAAAAAGACACAATGCGGGTGCACTGAGAATGAGGTTGATAAGGGCAAGATATCTATATAAGCCTTATATCTAGAGGAGGCAATTAATGATACACCTCTAGTAAATTGGGGTGTTGCCTTTGTCTCTCTCCCATGGGGACAGGATCTGTGGGTATTAGCATAAGCTAATCAGGCATAGTCAGCATGGATTTGTATAGGGCAGTTCGTGCTTTAATAATTAAATAGAATTTCTGAGGAAATCACAGAGTGTATTGATAAAGGGAATCCAGTGAATGTTGTATATATGGATTTTGAGGAGGCATTTGATAAGGTATTTCATAAGTCTTATTATGAAAATTAAGACACATGAGGTTGCAACCAGCTGTTTTGGTGTAGAATTGGGGCTTACAATTGAGTAACAATGGGTTCTTATCGGCTACTGCCTCAAATCCACTAATAAAAATCTGCACCAGAATTGTCTTCCCCAAAAAAGTTGCCAGTTCTTTTTAAAGCACATTGCGAGTGGAATAACTGCTCCAAGCCCCACCTGCATAATGAGGGCTCCATGAGGACGTTGTAGCGGGTTACCGATGGAATCCCACTCTGCCGCTAACCCACCAATGGGAGGATAATCCAGCCCATGATATTAAAGGGAAGGGTTATCAATGGAACAGGCCTGTTGAGCTGAAAGGCCTCCTTCTGTGCTGTAATTTCTCTGTGGTTACATTCTCTGTAATACCACATGCCTTAACTTTTGTAGCAAATCTCATACGTAGCATTTTGTCAAACACCTCCTGAAGATCCAGCATCCACTATATTCCCTTTGCCGATACACTCTGCGATTTCCTCAAAAAATTCAATTAGTCATGGCCTGCCATTTAGAAATTCATGCTGGCTATCCCTGATTTCACAGAGTATTATGGATTCTAGACAAGTAATTTCTAACTTTGCACTGACAGTGGGAATTCTCACCCTTTTGATGTGCGTATTGGAAATTTCAGTGCCATTAAATGGTCAAAAAATCACATGCAGGACACACCTGAATTTCCGATTTCTGACTCTATCCTCTCAGATGCTTTCTGAGGATCCCTCCCATTTTGACGACAAACTTTTGTCTTATCCCAGACTACTGTTAAAATCTTGAAGTTCCCATAATTACAACTCTGATATAACTGCAAAACCTACAGATCTCATCCTGAAATTCTCGGCCACCTTTATGTGGTTTGTATGGTGTCATTTTCCAAGCTTACGATTCTGCTGGGAGGCCTGCCTATCGGCAGCACATATTGAAAGGCCGGGTGTGCGCTGCGTACAATGTTCTTGCACACTCTGCTCCCGAATTTCCAATGTTCATTGCCAGCCTCTGAAGGCTCCCTGCTGGAAGTATAAAATCAGAAAATTACCCCACAATATACTCCCATTATAATAATAGGTCCTTTATTAATATTTAACAAAACACAGACAGATTCTGTCAGAGCACTGTCATGAATAAGAAAATTCCTTTCTGTGGCTGTAAATGTGCCCTTAATTCATAAGGCCGTCCCTCCTCCTCAGCTATATTCATAACTGGGAATATTGAGGTAGCTTTTGGTCTGTACTGCCTGGGATAGAGAGCAGAGAGGAAACGCAGGCAGGGAAGGTGGCGTGCCCATAATAGGCACTGCCCAATTTTACCTCCATTTTTTTGCCTCCATTTAAATGAATGGAAAGAAAATCCGACGGGCTCCTTTACAAGTGTGTGATCCTCCCCCGCCTGACTTTACTCTCTACACTCCGGCCAGGCAATGCTTCATGCCCAGACAAAAATCTACCCCATGTAGTTTCCAGTCTCACCCCGGCTAAAGCCATTTCATTTAATTCCTGTGATCCATGATTGTATTTGGAGAGAAACATCATGATATCACTTTCGAGGGGATTCTACACTATAAAGTAATTCAGTGATCCCACGTTCAAAGTGAGTGCAGCGTGGAGAGGGGCTACAACACTGCAGTGCCAATCCTCCAACCCAAACTCCCTTCAAGTATAGCTCCCTACAATCATTGTTTTATTTTAAGAAACATTTACTTTAGCTCCACTTGTGGCAAAAAGACCAGCACAGTAATACATTCTACGTTACACGGTATAATGTCCCCATCCTTATAAAACAGCCTATCCTCCAACTCACTGTGAGCAATACCAGAGGAGATTCACTCATTGGCACAACGTTCTTTCATAAATGTACCATGAAACACACGTAAGTCATTGCCTCTTATAAATCTTTTCTTCTCATTGATGATACAATCCCTTTTCCCTTTGATAGTGAACTCTATGGTTTACTACCAGCTTGTTGCCAGGGCGAGCAGCCACAGGACTGTGGCCTACGGCTGTAAGGGAGCATTGGTTCCATGCCACAGGAGCGGTGAGGGAGACAACAGCAACAAGGCCGGTGGGAGGGGCATTCAGACCTGGGTCGTGAAACAAATTGGCCCTTGCCCCTGCGAATCCATTTAGCACAGAGACTTCACCCTCAAAATAATCACTCCCCTTCAACTAAATAAAGTCTCTGCCTGAAGTAAGTTAACCCTAACTCTAAGCCCAACCCTTGACCCTAACCTCAGTTGTGCCGATACAATCCCCCTTTTTAAGGGAGCTGCATTTAAATAATGGAATGAACTCCACATACAATTGTGGCCTGGGTGCTCAAGTGGGATATGAACTGATACTGGAGAGCAGAGGGACACTAATCCCTTCAAGGGGAGATGTTAAAAGAGAAAAGTCAACCTCAGGACTTAGGCCATTGTAGTAAAAATGTGGGAGCAAAAAAGAAAATCGCAAAAATATAATTAGAAACTGCAAAGAGAATCAGAAATTGACAAATAATACAGTGGGGTACAATCAAGATATCTAAGAGAGGAATTAAGTAAATAGTATCTGAAAAAGATTTAACAAAATAAATCTATGAATCGATGCAAAAATGTAAAACCAATAAATAGAAGAATTGCATTACTTTTCACCAGTGTATATACCACAGGGTATGGAGGTCAAGGCTAGTTTTCACCAGGCTGACACAAACCCAGTTACTTCAGAGATAGCGTTAAAGGATCAGGAGGTGGCAGTTTTATTCCTATCTAACCTAGGGCAACAAAAAGCTTTTGCTATTTAAGTAGTATTTTCAAGTTTATCACGGAAATCGAAGATTCACAACGGACTCGACGACTTCTGAAAAATGAACCATCAGAAGAGTGAGTGTCATCACAATGTCGTTACAAGGTTGTAATGATGTCTTTTAACGTGTCTTTGTGCCATTTTGGTTTGTGTTTGCAAATAAAAGGGAAGAAAAAGAAGAAATAAGTTGTCTTTATATAGTGCATTTCCAGTCCTTAGATCATCTCAAAGTGCTTTACAGCATTGAATAGTTTTTGAAGTGTAATTGCTGTTGTCCTGTAGGCAAGTACAGTAACCAAATCATGCACAGCAAATTCTCACAGACAGCAATGATATAAATGATCAGTTAACCTTTTATTGGAGAGGTGTTGATTGACGAATGAATGTTTGTCAGCACACAAGGAGAATTCCTCTGCTCTTCTTTGAATAGTTCCATAAATCCTTTCATGGGGAGGGGGGGTTGCACACGGGGCTCCAGTTTAATGTCTCACCTGAAAGACGGCACATCTGACAGTGCAGCACTCCCTCAGTACTGCACTGAAGTGTCAGCCTGGATTAGGAGCTCAAGTACCTGGAGTGGGTCTTGAACCCACATCCTTCTGACTCAGAGACGAGAGTGCTAGCACTAATCACATTTTAAAAATGACAGGTTTTTGTCAGACATGTTTTCATGAAAAGAGTGTCCCTTTAAACCAGTATAAGACAGAGCTATTGTAACAATCAAGTTCCTGAGACATTTTTACAGATGTGTGTGTGAGACAATCCTCCCCCGAGGAATTGGTGTCAAGTCTGAGCTCTGTGCCTAAAACCAGCTGATTAGCGTGTTTGTGTTTTTATATATTAATTAGTTGCACTTTTTCAAGGAGGCTTTGAGGGTGTCCTTGAAGGGTTTCCTCTGCCCACCTGAGGCTCTCTTGCCGTGTCGGAGCTCCGAGTAGAGCGCTTGTTTTGGGAGTCTCGTATCGGGCATGCGGACGATGTGACCCGTCCATCGGAGCTGATCGAGCGTGGTCAAAGCTTCGATGCTGGGGATGTTGGCCTGAGCGAGAACACTGACGTTGGTTCTTGAAAAAGTGTAACATCCCCACTGACACCTGGGAATCCCTGGCCCAAGACCGCACAAAGTGGAGGAGAAGCATCCGGGAAGGCGCCAAACACCTCGAGTCTCTTCGCCGGGAGCAAGCGGAAGCCAAGCGCAAGCAGCGCAAGGAGCGCACGTCAACCCAAGCACCCCACCCACCCGCCCCTTCAACCACCGTCTGCCCCACCTGTGACAGAGACTGTAGGTCCCGCATTGGACTCATCAGTCACCTGCAAACTCATTTTTAGTGTGGAAGCAAGTCATCCTCGGTTCCGAGGGACTGCCTAAGAAGAAGAAGAGATATTAATTAGTGCAGAGCTTCCCACAATATAGCAAATAGAAACAATAAAATGACATAATCCAGAAGGAATATTTATGCAGTCTGACTGCATTGATCTGCTCTAAATGTTCTACTCATACTCAGTTCAGAGGAGATTTTATATATATATATATATATATATATATACATACTTATATATTATATAAAAATCTATGAATATAGATTTATAAACAAGGCTTATATATAGATTAGCTAGGTAGTCTGTCCATGGTATTCTGGTTTAATGCACAAGTTGATATTATGTGGTTGTGATTTATTAATTCCAGCAGTGACACATGATATTAATAAAGCGCTGGCTATAATTCACAGCTCAAGCGCTCAGCATGAGTAGCACAAATGGGACTAAAATGGAAGCTGAGTTGATGCCGCAGCTGATTTGGATTAGTTACCTTGATCTTTGTTCAGAATAAAACTCCCACCTCAAGAAGTTAGTTTAGAAATGAGACTGATTTAAATTAGGCTGGTGTTAGTCCAGCATTCCTCCTGTCTTGCTTTGGGACAGAGGTGTATGTAAATACCACAGAGGAGAATTAAGAGCAATTTGGATTTTGGATTGGAACCATCCAAAATTCAGGTGGTCTGAAACCTTAGACTAGGGGAAAGAAACTCCACAAGAATAGCAGGAAGAGCCTCCTTGGAGCTCGCCATGGAAACATTTACCTAGCAGATCTGAGGGACCCCGTGGAAACCATGGAAACAGATGTCTGGTATCCAGAGGCACTAGACCACCAAGATAATTAGATGTGTTCCATTAACATAAATCAAAGCAATAAAGAGGCTGAAGAAGAGTTGGATCTAAGGATGGCATTTTACAAATTTGGAGCCAATTCTCTACTTTCTGGAGTGATTGAAAATCAAATTGGCTCAAGTTTCCCCATCTCAATCTCTTAATAAACATATCATTTAAGATGAATTGCTGCAGTATTTCATTTGGCTGTCAGCTCAACAGAACTGTACACTCTGTCTTTTGAGGAGCTGAAAAGGTAACATTTACCCCAAGACTATAGTCCTCCTCTTTCCACCCTGTATACATATTTTCCAATGTAGAGTTATACCACTGTCTGAAAAGATAAGAAAGCAAATAGATACAGGTGCAAAATGGATGTTTCAGATATTACTACTGGATGTATTTAAAAGAGTTGTTCTTCGCACTCCCTCCTGACATTTGTGCTGACCGATTCTGGTGAGAATGAGCTGCCACTAAGACTGCCCTGCCTGCTTGCTTGTTACCCACAAAGACGTGGTGATGCAGTGCATGAAGAATCCTCTCACCCGACTTACTGCAACTGGTGACCTATACACTTAAAAGACTGGGGACTGCAAAGGATTTCTGTCCGTCTGGATTTTCGGACTTACTGTTATGTTGCTCTACACTGAGGGAAAAAACAATGGCCTAAAAATTCAGTTGCTTTGCGCCTCCCTTTAATGCCCTAAGAGGGTGCTAATGGGGCGCAAAGCAACTAGCGGAAGGTTAGCGGCGGCTCCAGCAATGACGTCATCGCCATGCGCAGTGCCCCAGCCGCGATCTTCGGTATCGCCCCCTGACTTACCGCCGGGGTCAGGGGGGCCTACCTGCGGCCGGGGCAACGCAAATTAAAGGGGAGGTGCCGGGCAGCCATTTTTGTTGCTGGCCGCCTGCCAGCACCTGCCCCCTCTGCCGTATCCAGCCTCCTGAGCAGCCTCACCGTGGAGTGCCGGCTGCGCTCCATGAGCCCGGCACTTTTCTTGAGTGCCGGGCTCTTTAGCCGGCACTCCGATCCCGGTGGCCCAGCTGGGCCCCGGGTCGTGCTGTGCTCGGCCCCTCCCCCTTTAAGAAGGGGAGGAATGCCTACAGTACCACGGCGCGATGTACAGCAGGGCGTGGCGCTGCGGCACGCAGCACCGCGATATTCCCTCGCAGCGCCCCAAGAGGGAGGCAGGGTCGCTTCCAGTAGCACCCCGCTTCCCTCTTGGGGTGCTACCGATGAATTTCGGCCACGGGGACACTAATTTTTTCGGGGCAGCAAAAGTAGTGCCCCAGGGAAGTTAGTACCCCAAAGGGGGCGCAACTCAATTTTTCCCCCAATATTTTTTTAATCATAGCACTGTTTTCCTCTGGATTGTCCTTCATAAGTTAAGACAGGATCCCTCCAGAGGTATGTCAGTATTTGCAAGGGGGCCCCAGGAATATGCTGGCATTTTCAGGGGTCCCCAGACATGCGATGATATTACAGGGGGTCCCCAGACATGTGACGATATTACAGGGGGTCCCCAGACATGTGACGATATTACAGGGGCTCCCCAGACATGTGACGATATTACAGGGGGTCCCCAGACATGTGATGATATTACAGGGGGTCCCCAGACATGCGACGATATTACAGGGGGTCCCCAGACATGCGACGATATTACAGGGGGTCCCCAGACATGTGACGATATTACAGGGGGTCCCCAGACATGCGACGATATTACAGGGGGTCCCCAGACATGTGACGATATTACAGGGGGTCCCCAGACATGTGACGATATTACAGGGGGTCCCCAGACATGCAACGATATTACAGGGGGTCCCCAGACATGTGACGATATTACAGGGGGTCCCCAGACATGTGATGATATTACAGGGGGTCCCCAGACATGTGACGATATTACAGGGTGTCCCCAGGTATGTGATGATATTACAGGGGGTCCCCAGACATGTGACGATATTACAGGGGGTCCCCAGACATGTGATGATATTACAGGGGGCCCCCAGACATGTGACGATATTACAGGGGGTCCCCAGACATGTGACGATATTACAGGGGGTCCCCAGACATGTGACAATATTACAGGGGGTACCCAGACATGTGACAATATTACAGGGGGCCCCCAGACATGTGACGATATTACAGGGGGTCTGCAGACATGCGACTATATTACAGGGGGTCTCCAGGTATGTGATGATATTACAGGGGGTCCCCAGACATGTGACGATATTACAGGGGGTCTGCAGACATGTGACGATATTACAGGGGGTACCCAGACATGTGACAATATTACAGGGGGCCCCCAGACATGTGACGATATTACAGGGGGTCTCCATACATGCGACGATATTACAGGGGGTCCCCAGGCATGCGACGATATTACAGGGGGTCCCCAGGCATCTGACGATATTACAGGGGGTCCACAGACATGCGACGATATTACAGGGGGTCCCCAGACATGTGACGATATTACAGGGGGTCCCCAGACATGCGATGATATTACAGGGGGTCCCCAGACATGTGACGATATTACAGGGGGTCCCCAGACATGCGACGATATTACAGGGGGTCCCCAGACATGTGACGATATTACAGGGGGTCCCCAGACATGCGACGATATTACAGGGGGTCCCCAGACATGTGACGATATTACAGGGGGTCCCCAGACATGTGATGATATTACAGGGGGTCCCCAGACATGCGACGATATTACAGGGGGTCCCCAGACATGCGACGATATTACAGGGGGTCCCCAGACATGCGACGATATTACAGGGGGTCCCCAGACATGCGACGATATTACAGGGGGTCCCCAGACATGCGACGATATTACAGGGGGTCCCCAGACATGCGACGATATTACAGGGGGTCCCCAGACATGCGACAATATTACAGGGGGTCCCCAGACATGTGACGATATTACAGGGGGTCCCCAGACATGTGACGATATTGCAAGGAGTCTCTAGACATGCGATGATATTACAGGGGGTCCCCAGACATGTGACGATATTGCAAGGAGTCTCTAGACATGTGTCAGTAATTGCAAAGTGTCTCCCGCATAGGTAAAAACCACAGTTCTAAGGGAAAGTGCAACACTCAGAATGAAGCTTTCCTCATGAATTATAAAATGTTCATTAGAATAAATAAAATTAATTAAGCAATACCAATTTACAAGTTATTTTGCAATAAATAGGGAACGGTAGCGTAGTGGTAATGTCACTGGGCTAGTAATCCAGAGGCCTGGACTAATGATCCAGTAGACGTGAGTTCAAATCCCACCACGGCAGCTGGGGAATTTAAATTCAGTTAATTAAATAAATCGGGGGGGGGGGGGAAAAGTTAGTATCAGTAATGGTAACCATGAAACTATCGGATTGTCGTAAAAACCCATCTGGTTCACGAATGTCCTTTAGGGAAGGAAACCAGCCGTCCTTACCTGGTCTGGCCTATATGTGACTCCAGATCCAAAGCAATGTGGTTGACTCTTAACTGCCCTCTGAAATGGCCTAACAAGCCACTCAGTTGTTACAAAACAAAATAATAAGAAAGAAACTGAATGGACCACCCGGCGTTGGCTATGGACACGGCAACGGCACACCCAGCCCAGTCAACCCTGCAAAGTCCTCCTCACCAACATCTGGGTACTTGTGCCAAAATTGGGAGAGCTGTCCCACAGACTAGTCAAGCAACAGCCTGACATAGTCATACTCACAGAATCATACCTTTCAGCCAATGTCCCAAATTCCTCCATCACCTTCCCTAGGTATGTCCTGTCCCACCGGCAAGACAGACCCACCAGGGGTGGCGGCACAGTGGTATACAGTCGGGAAGAAGTGGCCCTGGGAGTTCTCAACATTGACTCCGGACCCCATGAAGTCTCATGGCTTCAGGTCAAGCATAGGCAAGGAAACCTCCTGCTGATTACCACCTACCGCCCTCCCTCAGCTGATGAATCAGTACTCCTCCATGTTGAATACCACTTGGAAGAAGCACTGAGAGTAGCAACGGCACAGAATGTACTCCGGGTGGGGGGCCTTCAATGCCCATCACCAAGAGTGGCTCGGTAGCACCACTACTGGCCGAGTCCTGATAGGACATAATTGTCAGTCTGGGCCTGCGACAGGTGGTGAGAGAACCAACATGAGGGAAAAACCTACTTGAACTCGTCTTCACCAATCTACCTGTCGCAGATGCATCTGTCCATGACAGTATTGGTAGCAGTGACCACCGCACAGCCATTGTGGAGACAAAGTCCTGTCTTCACACTGAGGACACCCTCCATTGTGTTGTGTGGCACTACCACCGTGCTAAATGGGATAGATTCAGAACAGATCTAGCAGCTCTAAACTGGGCATCCATGAGGCGCTGTGGGCCATCAACAGCTGCAGAATTGTATTCCACCACAATCTGTAACCTCATGGCCCGGCATATACCTCACTCTACCATTACCATCAAGCCAGGGGACCAACCCTGGTTCAATAAGGAATGTAGAAGAGCATGCCAGGAGAGCACCAGGCATACCTAAAAAATTAGGTGCCAACCTGGAGAAGTTGCAACACAGGGCTACATGCATGCTAAAAAGCGGAAGCAGCATGCTATAGACAGGGCTCAGCGATCCCACAATCAACAGATCAGATCAAAGTCCTGCCACATCTAGTCGCGAATGGTGGTGAGCCATTAATACAACTAACGGGAGGAGGAGGCTCCATGAATATCCCCATCCTCAATGATGGTGGAGCCCAGCACGTGAGTGCAAAAGACAAGGCTGAAGCATTTGCAACCATCTTCAGCCAGAAGTGCCGAGTGAATTATTCATATCGGCCTCCTTCTGAGGTCCCCACCATCACAGAAGCCAGTCTTCAGCCAATTCGATTCACTCCACGTGATATCAAGAAATGGCTCAGTGCACTGGATACAGCAAAGGCTATGGGCCCTGCCAACATCCCGGCCATCGTGCTGAAGACTTGTGTTCCAGAACTAGCTGCGCCTCCAGCCAAGCTGTTCCAGTACAGCTACAACACTGGCATCTATCTGACAATGTGGAAAACTGTCCAGGTATGTCCTGTCCACAAAAAGCAGGACAAATCCAATCCGGCCAAGTTCCACCAAGACCACTCTGCTCCCGACTTCATTACAGCCTTGGTCCAAACATGTACAAAGGAGCTGAATTCCAGAGGTGAGGTGAGAGTGACTGCCCTTGACATCAAGGCAGCATTTGGCCGACTGTGGCATCAAGGAGCCCTAGTAAAACTGAAGTCAATGGGAATCGGGGGGAAACCTCTCCACTGGCTGGAGTCATACCTAGCACAAAGGAAGATGGTTGTGGTGATTGAAGGGCAATCATCACAGCCCCAGGACATCACTGCAGGAGTTCCTCAGGGCAGTGTCCTAGGTCCAACCATCTTCAGCTGCTTCACCAATGACCTTCCCTCCAACATAAGGTCAGAAATGGGATGTTCGTTGATGACTGCACAGTATCCAGCGCCATTCACAACTCCTCAGATGATGAAGCAGTCCATGCTAGCATGCAACAAGACCTGGATGACGTTTATGCTTGTGCTGATAAGTGGCTGGCCACAGAAGTGCCAGGCAATGGCTATCTCCAACAAGCGAGAGCCTAACTACCGCCCCTTGACATTCAATGGCATTACCATCGCCGAATCCTCCACCATCAACATCCTGGGGGTCACCATTGACCAGAAACTGAACTGGACCAGCCACATAAATACTGTGGCAACAAGAGCAGGTCAGAGGCTGGGTATTCTGCGGCGAGTGTCTCACCTCCTGACTCCCCAAAGCCTTTCTACCATCTACAAGGCACAAGTAAGGAGTGTGATGGAATACTCTCCACTTGCCTAGATGAGTGCAGCTCCAACAACACTCAAGAAGCTCGACACCATCCAAGACAAAGCAGCCCGCTTGGTTGGCACCCCATCTACCACCTTAAACATTCATTCCCTCCACCACCGGCCAGTGCGAGTTGCTGCAGTGTGTACCATCTACAAAATGCACTGCAGCAACTCACCAAGGCTTCTTCGGCAGCACCTCCCAAACCCGCAACCTCTTCCACCTAGAAGGACAAGGGCAGCAGGCGCATGGAAGCACCACCGCCTCCAAGTGCCCCTCCAAGTCACACACCATCCTGACTTAGAAGTATATCGCCGATCCTTCATCGTCGCTGGGTCAAAATCCTGGAACTCCCTCCCTAACAGCACTGTGGAAGTACCTTCACCACACGGACTGCAACAGTTCAAGAAGGTGGCTCACCACCACCTTCTCAAGGGCAATTAGGGATGGGCAATAAATGCTGGCCTTGCCAGCGACACCCACATCCCATAAACGAATAAGAAAAAATGTAATACATATTGATGGATATTTTGATTACCATGACAAGTTTCAATAATTGCTCCCGCTCACGGAGCATCAAAACATTTGTCACTTTTTCAAAAGCTTTTCCCCTTATACATCTATTTATGTTTGCTCTGACAATATTTGAATGACACATTTAACTTTCGCTCATAACAAAGAAAATAATCACATAATTCTCTCCCTTATCAAGCTTGCTGTATAATTTTGTGTATTAAGGCCGCAGCTAGGAAATATATTGGGATATAATAGAAACCATTTCAGTGGGTCCTTGCAATTCCTTGTTAACGAGTTTCCTCTTTATACTGCTCCAGAACAAATTAAACAATATTGCTTGAACATTTTTCTCTGCTCCTCTGGTATCCGTCACAGCTTGCAGCTAATTTGGCTCGTGCTCTGCTCTTCACAGCACATAAAGTAGCTCCCACTCTTTCTTTTGTGCTGCTGCCAAATGTGTGGATTTACCTTTTCTTCACCCACAGCGCTGGATAATTAAGGACATATTGCTTGGGTTCCTGTTAACGTCAGCATCCCACCGTATCGTGCACACACGGTTCTCAGGCAGACAATGGGCTTAGCAGAGCACAAAAGGTTCTCTGATAACCAAATTACTGCTTTGAGTTTGGGAACAAAAAAAAATACAAATCATTACAAGGGGAATTTGTTCTGACGACCTGCAACATATGTCATCACTTTACGCTGAGTTGATCAACCAAAAATATGGAACAATGGCAAAATTAATGTCCCGGATTCAGAAACTCAGTGCAAAGTGGTCAGATTTGTAATCATACAAAACTTGATGGGGCCGTGGGGTCAGAAAAGCAGCTCAGAAATTACATGAATAAGTTGGGCAATATATGTAAGTGAATAATGGCAGATGACATTTAATGTGGATGAATCCAAAACTAGGGACCATCAATATAAGATAGTCACTAATAAATCCAATAAGGAATTCAGGAGCAACTTCATTACCCAGAGAGTGGTGAGAATGTGGAACGCGCTACCACATGAAGTGGTTGGGGCGCACAGCGTGGATGCATTTAAGGGGAAGCTAGATAAGTACATGAGGGAGAAAGGAATAGAAGGATATGCTGATAGGGTGAGATGAAGTAGGGTGGGAGGAGGCTCGTGTGGAGCATAAACACTGGCATGGACCAGTTGGGCTGAATGGCCTCTTTCTGTGCTGCAAATTCTATGTAATTCTGTGTAATGCAGACCGATGTAAAGTGCTAACAATAGGAAGGAAAAATAGGCGACACACAGACTCCTGAATGGTTTTACAATAGCTAAGGGTGAAACTGAAAGACACCTAGGAGTCTTAGTAGCTTCGACGCTAAACATGATCAACCATTGCAGAGCAGCCATCAACAAAGCCAATGGAATGTTAACTACATAGCCAAAACAGTAAAATATAAGTTAGAGGAAGCGTTGGTCAAACTTCATGGTGCTCTGGTCAAACCACTTTTGGTCACCAAGACACAAGGGAGATGTTCAAGTGCTGGTAAGAGTACAGAGAAGAGCCATGAGGATGATCCTTGGTGTCAGAGGTTATGAGGGAGAAACTTGGGCCTTTCAGCCCAAGAGGAAGGGTTGGAATTTTCCCGCTGCCGTGCATGAGGGTTTGGAGGCGGGTCGGCAGTAAAATTTGCAGAAGATGGGAGCGGGTCGGGAACGCGCCATCATCCTGCCTCCTCACGCCTTTAACTCGAGCGCGTTTGCCAGCGCGCCACAGACCCAAACGGCAGAGGCGCTAAACATGATCAACCTAATTAATCTCATGAACTGCTTGTTGTCAGACCCTTAACGGGGATTTTAAACAGACCTTTTGAATTTCACTGGATGCCCACAGGAATCAGGCAGCTCGGGAACCATGTCTGTCAACCTGAGACAGAAGCTCAATGGTCATTGGGCGAGGTGATTACTGCAGAGCATGGAAATCCCAATAAATACTCCCACATGCCACCTGATTACATGCCTATGGGAAAGGCTCTTGCTCAGTGCATTTTGAAAATAGATTTAGGTGTCTACAGTTTGCAGGTCATTTCTGCAACCTCGGAATTCACTCTCACCACATTGCTAGTAACTATCACAGTATTGACAGATTGCTCCTCTGATCTCTACTTGACCTGCCATCTATTACATCAGCATGGGTGCCGCTTTTACTGTCTCACCTTGGTCCTCAGAATCAGACCAGGATGAGCCCCAACACCAGCAGCAGCAGCAGCAGCAGCAACACCAACAATCTTCTCCTCAACACCCTGATGCTCCATAGGACAGAAGGCATCAGCGCAGGGCTGCACCGCGCTGGAGGTGAGACCCACAACACAGGGAATACAGGCAGAGGATGAGCTTCCTCAACATGATGGAGCAGCAGTGCCAAAGAAGGCTCAGGCTATCGTGGCAGGTCATCGCAGACATTTGCAGCTTACTGGAGCCACCGTGCCAGTGGCTGTCAAGTCACCAGCGCTCTCATCTTCTTCGCCTCAGGCTCCTTCCTGGGATTTGCAGCAGACATTTGCGGCATTACGCAGTCGGCCGCACACAGATGCATCACACAGGTCACCGCTGCCATGTTTAACAAGTCAGCCAATTATGTGAACTTTGCCACTGATGAAGCCAGTGTTACTGAGCGGGCGCTCGGTTTTGCCGCTCTGGTTGGCTTCCCACAGGTACAGGGCATCATTGTCGGTGCACATGTGGCCATCAGGGCACCCCCACATCACCCAGGAGTTTTTGTCAACCGCAAGGGCTTCCACTCCCTCAATGTGCAGCTGTTCTGCAACCATAGGAAGATCATCGGGCATGTGTGCGCCAAATTCCCAGGCAGCTGCAATTACTTTTTTGTTCTGCGCCAGTCCACCCTCCCTCAGCTCCTCATACCTCCAAACAGACTTACCGGCTGGCTGCTTGGCGACAAGGGCTATCCACTGAAGATGTGGATCATGACATCCTTGAGGAGGCCAAGCAATGAGGCTGAGGAGCGCTATAATGAAAGCCACATGTCCACCAGATGTGTCATAGAGCAAACAATAGGCATGCTGAAGATGCGCTTCAGATGCCTTGACAGATCTGGAGGAGCCCTTCAGTACGCAATAGCCAGGGTCTCCAGAATTGTCGTCGTTTGCTGCATGCTGCACAACATAGCGCAGCAACGAGGATTACAGCTGTACGAGGAGCAAGGCGCAGAGAGCACAGCCTCTTCAGAGGAGGAGGAGGAGCATCAGCTGGAAGACGAGGAGGAGGAGAAGGAGGAACCTGAGGTCCACATGCCAGCAGCACCGGAGCATATTGCTGCTTCTGTGTCATTTTTCTTTCACACGTGCTTCTACGAGGTGCAACCCCTGTGGCTTCAGCAGAGGTAGAGGCAGGCTGCTCACTTCCCTGATGTGGCTGCATAGACACTTTTGGCGGACGTCCTCTGGGTTTTGGAGCCTCTGATGGCCCCATCAAAGTCTGCTCCTCCTGCGAATGTGCAGGGGCAGACTTGGCCATCGCTGTCCAAGGAGGCATCTGGGGTTCTGACTGAGGGGGTGGCAATGGGGTAGAAGTGTGAGCACTTTGAGAGGAGCCCCCACTTCCATGTCCCCTGTCACCATCATCCCTCTCATGGGCCACCCGCACTTCCCTGCTAGCAAGGAGCTGGAGAGCACCTTGCTGCACAGCAGTGGGGCCATGAGAACCCTAGTCTACGTTTAAATCCCTCCAAGAGAGGAGGTCTGTGAGCTTCTGCCATCTATTGTCCATAGATAGCATGTGCTCATGTGAGTGGTGCATTAGCTGCTCCATGCAGGTGGCCATCCTTTCCATGGAAGAGCCTACAGTCGCCATCGCCTGCAACACGGTGGTGCTCATGCAAGAGATGAACTCCTCCATTCTCTGCACATTTGCAGACATCATAGCTGCAAAACCTGCCAGAGCCTTCTGCATTTCTTGCTGCACCTCCAGGATCACCCTATTTCTCGATGGCCCCCGTGGCTCAGCATCTGCATGCACTAAGCAGAGCTGGGAGTGTCCAGCGCCCTCCGGCGAGGAGTCTCCACTGCTATTCCTGTCTCCACCATCTCCTCTTGCTCACTTGTGACTTGTGAGACTAGGTGACAACACTACTCTATGGAGGCTTCTCTGAGGAGTCATCTTCCTCCTCTGGCTGGACAGTGGGGGGGGGGGGGTGCGGGGGTGGGGGTGGCTCTTGATGGACCTGTGGGAGAGTAAAAAGATGATTTAGAAATGTTATATGAAGAATGGGTAAAAATACCATTATGCACACGATGAACATTCACTTGCTGCTGACATCAGTCACCATATGAGTGCAGGGGGCTCTGACAGGTTTTGCGAGTGCGATGGCTGCAAATGTTCAGAGAATGGAGGAGTCCATCTCCAACATGAGCACCACCGTGCCGCAGGCGATGGCGACTGTAGGCTCTTCTATGGATAGGATGGCCACCTACATGGAGCAGCTAGTGTGCCATTCACAGGAGCACATGGTCTATATGGAGAATAGATGGCTATCTATGAAGAATAGATGGCAGAGGCTCATAGACCTCCTCTCTAGGAGGGTTGTTAATATAGACTTAGGTCCTCATGGCCCCATTGCTGTGCCGCAAGGTGCTCGCCAGCTCTTTGCTAGCAGGGAAGTGCGGGTGGCCCATGAGAGGGATGATGGTGAGAGGGGACATGGAAGTGTGGGCTCTTCTCAAAGCGCTCACACTTCTCCCCCATTGCCTCCCCCTCAATCAGAGCCCCAGATGCCTCCTGGGATCGTCATGGCCAAATCTGCCCCTGCACAGTCGCAAGAGGAGCAGACTTTAGCAGGGCCATCAGAGGCTTCAAAACCCAGAGGATGTCCACCAAAAGTGTCTATGCAGTCGCAGCAGGGAAGTGAGCAGGCTGTCTCTACCTCTGCTGAAGCCTTAGGGTTTGCACCTTGTAGAAGCAGGTGTGAAAGAAAAATGACACAGAAGTAGATGCACAGGGTAAGCACATGTGTGTTTAAAGAAGTGTTTTTGTTACAGTTCCGTTATTGTTATGTCACAGATAAAACTATGTATTTTCACCACTTTCCGGTCATGCCCATTTTTGTCTGCTACTTTGGAAGTGGCTTAGTGAGTTGGAGTGAATGGTGAGACATAGCGTTACCTCCAGCAATGGGTGTCAGTGTGAAAGGAAGGGCTTGGTCATTGTAGGGATACTTTATGGTGTTGTTGGGGGTGGGGGGAACCTTGCACAGCATGTGGCAGCCATATGGGTGTAATGCAGGAAGTTAAGTAAATCTGGCCATGATGCGGCCATCCCTGGCCTCTGGGGCAGCAATGTGCTCCGGTGCTGCTGGTACCTGGAACTCAGGTTCCTCCTACTCCTCCTCATCTTCCAGCTGATGCTTCTCCTCCTCCTCCTCCTCTGAAGAGGCAGTGCGCTCTCCTCCTTGCTCCTCATGCAGCACTAATCCTCGTTGTTGCGCTATGTTGTGCAGCATACAGCAGATGACGACGATTCTGGAGACCCTGGCTGGTGCATACTGAAGGGCTCCTCCAGATTTGTCAAGGCTTCTGAAGTGCATTTTCAGCATGCCTATTGTTTGCTCTATGACACATCTGGTGGACATGTGGCTTTCATTATAGTGCTCCTCCGCCTCGGTACTTGGCCTCCTCATGGGTGTCATGAGCCACGTCTTCAGTGGCTAGCCCTTGTCTCCAAGCAGCCAGCCAGAAAGTCTGTTTCACGGTGTGAAGAGCTGAATGAAAGAGTCATGACAGCGGCCAGGAAATTTGGCGCACACATGCATGATGATCTTCCTATGGTTACAGACCAGCTACACATTGAGGGAGTGGAAGCTCTTGCGGTTCACAAACACTCCTGGGTAATGTGGGGTGCCCTGATGGCCACATGTGTGCAGTCGATGACGCCCTGCACCTGTGGGAAGCCAGCTAGAGCTGCAAAGCCCATCACCCGATCAGTAACACCGGCTTCATCAGTGGCAAAGTGGATATAATTGGTTGACTTGTCAAACATGGCATCGGTGACCTGTGTGATGCATCTGTAGGTGGTCGACTTCAAGATGCCGCAAATGTCTGCTGCAGATCCCTGGAAGGAGCCTGAGGCGAAGAAGTTGAGGGCACTGGTGACTTTAACAGCCACTGGTAAGGAGTGTCCACCAGGTCCTCTGGGCTGCAGGTCTTGCTCCAGTAATCTGCAAATGTCTGCGATGACCTGGCACAATAGCCTGAGCCTCCTTTGGCACTGTTGCTCAGTCATGTTGAGGAAACTCATAATTTGCCTATTGTTTGCTCTATGACATATCTGGTGGACATGTGGCTTTCATTATAGTGCTCCTCCGCCTCGGTACTTGGCCTCCTCATGGGTGTCATGAGCCATGTCTTCAGTGGCTAGCCCTTGTCTCCAAGCAGCCAGCCAGAAAGTCTGTTTCACGGTGTGAAGAGCTGAGGGAGGGCGCAGGATGAAAGAGTCATGACAGCTGTGTTACCCTGTGTTGGGGGTATCTCCTGCGGCGCGGTGCAGCCCTGCGCTGATGCCCTCTGTCCTGTGCAGCATCAGGTGGTTGAGGAGAAGGTTGGTGGTGTTGTTGTTGGTGCTGCTCATGTACCAGCTGCTGCTGGTGTTGGGGCTCATCCTGGTCCGATCCTGAGGACCAAGGTGAGACAGTATAAACGGCACCCATGCTGATGTAATAGATGGCAGGTCAAGTAGAGATCAGAGAAGCAATCTGTCAATGGTGTGATAGTTAGTAGCAATGAGGTGAGAGTGGCTTCTGAATTTGCAGAAAAGACTTGCAAACTGTAGACACCTAAATCTGTGCTCAAAGTGCACTCAGAAAGAGCCTTTCCCTTAGGAATGTAAGCAGGTGTCATGTGGCAGTATTTATTGTGCTCTGCAGTAATGACCTCGCTCAATGGCCTCTGAGCTTCCGCCTCAGCTTGACAGACATGGCTCCCGAGCTGCGTGATTCCCGTGGTCTTGCAGTGACATTCAAAAGGTCTGGTTAAAAACACAGTTTAGGGTGTGACAACAAGGTAATAATGATCTAAATTAGGTCGCCCGCCTCTGCCGTTCGGGTCATTGCCGCGCTGGCAAACGCGCCCGAGTTAAAGGCGCGAGGAGGCGGATTCCCGACGCTCTCTGATTTATTCCGACTTTTACTCCCGACCCGCCTCCAATCCCACACACACGGCAGCATGAACACTCGGGCCTTTTTTTGTATTTGAATTAGCTTCTCATGACATAGTACAAGCAAAAAACAGGCAAATTAAACCTTTGGAACTCAAGTGGGTTCAATCCAATTGTTGCAGCTTGAAGCTAATGTTGTTTATTTTCCTCCACAGATGCAAGGTGTAATTTGTAATCATACCGTTAATGTACAGCTTAATAACTTAAGCAATGGAATCCGTCACATTTCATGCATTGCACAGTTAACACATTTCATATGCACAGAAATGCACTATGATACTTTGGTGATGTGATGATATTCTTGGCCTAAAATATTTGCTTATCAAAAAGAAATAAGGACTTGCATTTATATAGCACCTTTCACGACCTCAGGACGTCCCAAAGCGCTTTTAGGTACTTTTAAAGTGTAGACACTGTTGTAATGTAGGAAACAGAGGAGCCAATTTGTGCAGAGCAAGCTCCCACAAACAGCAATGGGGTAATGACCAGTTCATCTGGGGTTTTTTTTATGTTGGTTGAGGGATAAATATTGGCCAGGACACTGGAGATTACTCCCCTGCTCTTCTTCAAATAGTGCCATGGGGTCTTTTACATCCACCTGAGAGGGTCTCAGTTTAACATCTCATCGGAAAAACGGCACCTCCAAATCCCTCGGTACTGCACTGGAGTGTCAGCCTGGGTTATACGCTCAAGTCTCTGGAGCGGGAGCTGAACCCACAACCTTCCGACTCAGGCAGCGAGAGTGCTGCCCACTGAGCCATGGCTGACACTCCTTGAAAAGCAACGTAAAAGCACAAAACCAGAATTTTCCATACTTTGCACTGCAGCTTATAAAAGATCTGCTGGGATGTAGACTGTCCCCAGTAGGACAGTTGTGAAGCAAACTTCCGAAAGCAGGCTGATTCTGGCAGTCGTATGAACTGAGCAAGTCTGAAAACGCCACAAGACGATGGCAGTTGCCCATTAGATGGTGGAAAATTCGCCAACATCACAGTTGGTGTTTTTTTTTGGCTCTTGCTATTAGACCCTATTGCATTATCTTTTGTTTCATATTAATTATAATTTCCCAGGGATGCTGAGGGGAAAAAGAATTAAAGGAAAAGAATGAGAGATCAAGAGAAGGGAAGGGAGGGAGGGAGGGTGGGTGGTCATGCCACAAGTAAAGTTACAATTCAAGCGAGGGATAGATTGTCATTTGGGGCAGAGGTCCCGCTCAGTGTTTAAAATATAAACAAAATATCATCTTTCCTTTATAAGAATGGGGGGCGATTTTCAACTGCTATCGCTGGAAAATGGGGGCAACTGGCAGCTTAAAATTAAAGAAACAAATCGTCCAGCCCTTGGTTGCTCGAGGCACATCTCAACGTTCCCTGTAAGCTGCCCTTTGTTCTGCGGGCCTGTTTCTTTTAATGCGCGGCCCCTTTAAATTACTGTGCATGTGCGGTATTTACAATGTAAAAGCCAGTGAGCGGCCTGCGCGGGACCTTGCAGATTACTGCGCGGCTGCATGGACCTTAGCGGGAACATTGACCGCCTGATGCGATTTTCAGTCGAGCCAGTGCTCCTGACCGAAACTGATGGATGCCTACTCCATTATGCAAATCGGGGTCGTACGTTGGTTGTAGGACCGTGTTTGCAATTTTCAAAACCAATGGGTGAAACGTGAACTGCACACACTCTCTCCATTGGTGCTCGGCCTTGAACGGCCTAAGCAATGGTCCTTAAAGGAACAGCAGGAGGCCGCTCACAAAACAGCCACTAAAAATGTTTCTGTGTATTATTGCTTCTCCTGGACCCACAAGAATGTTGTGACCTGCTGCCAACCGTTCAGTCAACCCCTTTCTGGAGTGACTATTTCCTGTCCCGCCCCCCCCCCCCCCCCCCACCCCCCCCCTCCGCCTTATACTTTTCTTCTGGCTCACACCTGCTGTGGAGCAGCCAGATTTCCTGCCCACCCGATTGGCGAGCTGATCATCAACACTCACTGAGCCGATCCAATGCAAATGAGAGGCCCGAACATGAAAGTAGCTCGGTCCTCACACTACCGGGTATCGGGCGGGAGATGTAATTGGTCCGCCCACTGCCCACCCCCACTCCCTCCCAACCCCCCCACCGGCACGTGCAGATGTTGAAAATCACACCCACCTCACATTTATTAATAGAATTCATGCCAAAATTAGATTTAAGAGGTTTCCTGAGCTTTCGCTTTAGAAACCTCAGCTATGTAAACATGTGGTAGATGCACACTCCGGTGCGGAAAGCTGAGAGGCTCCAATGGGGCTTTCAAATTGACATCAAAGTCAGCCTTCTGTCTTCACCACTGTTTGTGAGGCACCACAAACAGCTCTATTTCAGGACACAAATGAAGTAAAATGACCACACACCAGCTCAGGTTTGTGAGGTTAGTCAATAGTTCATCTTTCTCAAGGATTGGATCAAGGTATATAAGACCGTGGGGAGGACAAAACAACAAATTACAGAAATTACACGAAAAAATGGTGCTGTTAAATCTTTCCACCTTTTATCACAGATTATAAATCACTTTGGAGGGGAAGAGGGGGAGTGGGCTGTTTCAACGAATGGAACTTTTGGGAGTTCATGTGGCAATAAACAGCTGTTACAAACAGCTGGAAGTATAATCTGAAGAGGTTTCTCTTGCTACTGAAATGAATGAGAGGTGGAATCACATCCGCTTTGGCACGCTGGTGAGGGGATGAATTTACCAGATTACTGTTATGTCTGATAAACACTCAAGTCGGTGTGGTCATTTAATGGAGGCTTTTATTTCAGACTCTTTGGGATATTCTCTTTAGATATAACAAAACAATATAGATGGAAAAACAACAGAAACTGCTGGAAACACTCAGCAGGTCAAGCAGCATCCGTGGAGAGAGGAACAGCCTTGCCTGACCTGCTGAGTGTTTCCAGCAGTTTCTGTTGTTATTTCAGATTTCCAGCATCCGCAGTATTTTGCTATTGTAATATAGATGGAGACCCTGGAGGATACTTGCTCCCATCGGGGGCCCTCTAGTGTTCAATTTATAATGTTCAGGTACAATTCATACCTGGGGCACGATCTCCAAATTTGCAGATGATACTAAGATCTGTGTGAGTGTCAGGGCTGTAGAAGATGCTCTATTGCTTCAGGGGGATTGGGATAATGACTGGTAAATAATGTTTAATTTGGAAAAGTGCAGTGTTGTGCATGTGGACAGGGCGAATGCTCAACATACAAACACTCTTCAGGAAAAAGCATTAAAGAAGGTGGAGAAAGAAAGACATCTGGGCATTCTCCACAGATTTCTGAGGTTTCATGAGCAATGCCGTGAAGTGATAGCTGGAGTAAATACGGTGTTGGGGTGCATTCATGGGGCAATTGGTTATAAGACAAGGCATATTTATTTTGTCCTTGTACAGGCCTCACTTGGAATACTGGGCTGGATTTTTCCAGCCCTGAGGAGGCGGGTTTGGAGGCGGGACTGGTGGGAAAATTTGAAAAAAATGATGGCGGGTTCAGATCCCGCCGTCAACCCGCCTCCGCACAACTTTGCCTGAGGCGGGCTTGCAGAGTCAGTTTTGGTCGCGCTTCAAGGCGGCGGGATAGGCCCTTAAGGCACTTAACTACCACTTAAGTACCTCTATAATCCCATTTTGAGAGGTCTTTCAAATTTTGCCACATTTCCAGCGTGCGGCACGTCTCTCCTGAAACACGCCAGCTAATCCTGTCGGGTTGACAAGTGGCTAGCTTCCGAACAGCTGCAGCTCCACCATAAAAACAGAGCTCTCAACAAGGATCAGTTGCAGGTGGCAGAACTTTATTTTTTCAGGTCTTGGAGAACTTTTTGAAGGTCCACTGATCTTGGAAATGGTGAAGCTGAGATCCAGCTCCACTGTGATCACCTGGGAAAACCCTCTCCTCACATTGACTGAGCGCTTCCTCTACGGAGATATCTACCAGCAGCATGGGAACCGTTTATTTCCTTTCATCCTGGTCCTCAGATTTGGAGGACGAACAGCCGCGGCAGCAGCAGAACCAGGCACAACAGCAGCACCAACAGCAGCAACAACAGGAGCGCCAACCTGCTGCCCACCCACCTGATGGTGCACAGGGCAGAAGGCGCCAGCGCAGGGAAGCACGTCGCCACAGGAGATACCCCCAAAACAGGGTTTACAGGATGAGGATGAGCTTCCTTATCATGACTGAGCAGCAGTGCCAAAGGAGGCTGAGACTTTCGCAAGAGGTAGTCGGTGGCATCTGCGCACTGCTGCACCAACACCTGGAGCCCAGAGGAGCAGGTGGACACCCCTTACCAGTGGCTGTCAACTTTTTTGCTTCAGGCTCCTTCCAGGGATCATCAGCAGACATCAGCGGCATCTCCCAGTCGGCCGCACACACTTGCATCACGCAGGTTACCGATGCCCTTTTCGCAAAGGCGCACAATTACATCCACTTCTCAAGGGATCAAGCAAGTATAACCACGCGTTCAGTTGGCTTTGCAAATATGGCAGGCTTGCCAATGGTGCAGGGCATCATAGACTGCACACATGTGACCCTTTGGGGAACCCCATCACAACCCAGCTCTTTTTGTCAACCGCAAGGGCTTCCACTCCCTCAACGTGCAGCTGGTGTGTAACCAGAAGTAGGACATTTTGCATGTTTGCACCAAGTACCCTGGTAGTTGCCATGACTCGTTCATCCTGCAGCAGTCTAGTGTCTCTCCGCTCTTCAGTCCGCCAAACCAACTTTGTGGATGGCTACTTGGAGACAAGGGCTATCCCCTGAAGACGTGGCTAATGACACCATTCAGGAGGCCATCCAACGAAGCTGAGGAGCACTACAACTCCAGCCACACTTTGACCAGATCCATCATCGAGCAAACCATCGGCTTGCTGAAGATGCGATTCAGATGCCTTGACAGATCAGGTGGAACCCTGCAGTACTCAGCAGCCAGGGTCTCCAGAATCGTCGTGGTCTGCTGTACGCTGCACAACATTGCACAGCGTCGTGGCTTGCAGCTGCCTGAGGAACAAGTGGCTCAGCATAGAGCCTCCTCAGATGAGGAGGAGGAGGAGGAGGAAGAGGAGAACGAGAACGAAGACCTTGCGGATGCGCATCAACCAGCTGCAGCAGCACGCGAGCACATTGCTGCCCGGGATGCAAGGGATGCACTCATCTTGGCCAGATTTGCTTAAGTTGCCCATTCAAACACATGTGCCTGGCACCTTCTTACCACACCATAGACAAAGGAGAAGAACCTGTGGCTTCCTATCACTCTGACCACCATCATGACAAATACAATTTGCCCTGAGCCCTCAATGTGGAACTTCCACTTCCGAAATGAGAATCCAGAACTTCAACAGATTGCCGTCACTTCATTTTAATACATTGGCTAAAGGGTGGCATTTAACAATTAAAAACAACAGAACACCCAAGTGACTACCCTTGTGACTACTTGTGCTTTATCTTCCTCTTACACGTATTCCTACGTGGTGCTTCCCCTGTGGCTTCAGCAGATGTGGAGGCCCCTTGCTCACTCTCATGCTGCTCCTGCTTCGACACTTTTGGCGGGCGTCCTCTGGGGTTGCAAACCTGTGAGGGCTCGGCAACAGTCTGCTGCTCCTGCAGCTGTGCAGGGGCTGAGACTCCCATCTCAGTTGGGTGAGGACTCTGGTGGGGCTCTGACCAAGGGCTCCGCAGTGGCATGGAAGTGTAAGCGCTTGGAGAGGAGCCCCCACTTCCTTGTTGTCTGCCACCAACATCCCTCTCATGGGTCAGCCCCACTTCAGAGCTAGCAAGTAGCTTGACAGCACTTTACTGCACATCAGGGGGGGCCATAAGGACCCATTTCTGCACTGGCAGTCCTACTCCAGAGGACTTCCATGAGTCTGGTTTCTCTGATCAATACCTGTCCATCGCTCCTCCAGAGATGTCAGTCTATTAAGAACATTCACCATGTTTTCTACACTCTGGCGAGTTAGCTCCTCCATGGCCATAGCCATCCTCTCCTCTACTGTAGCCATCCTTTCCACGGAGGTAGCCATCCTTTCCACGGAGGTTGCCATCCTTTCCGTGGTGATGCATTCATGCGCCAATGACTCCACAAAGGCTCTGCTCATGTTAGCGATGGACTCCTCCATCCACTCCACACTCGCAGTGACCCTGGAGACAAAACCTGCCAGAGACTCCTGCACCTGTCCCTGGAGTTCCAGCACTGCTCTCCTTCTGGATGGACCCGGAGGCATAGGGTCCACATGCAGCTGAGCCGAGCTGGGAGCGCCCTGCAGCCTCCGACGAGGACTCTCCACTGCTGTCCCTGTCTCTACCATCTGCTGATGCTCAGTTGTGAGCTGTGATACACCAGGTGCCAACACTACTCTATGTCCCGAAGGTCCCACCGAGGTGTGAGTGTCTGCGCTGGTGCTGGGTGCGCTAAATTCTGGTGACGCTGTGTCCTCAGAGGTTGCAGGTTCCTCTGAGGAGTCTTGTGGATCAGCCTCTTCCTCCTGGACAGTGTGGAGGGGGGCTGTCGATGGTCCTGTGGGGGAGTAATGGCATGAGTTAGACATGTGATATAAACATAGCATGCACATTGAATAGTGCAGATGATCATAATGCAATCCGTTTGAGCATCAGAAGCCATATCAGTCATTCATCCAATGTCAATGAGAGAGATGCAAAACTATTCTGTCACCAGCTTGCTCTGATGTGCCCATCTGTCCGTCCCCCACTTCCACATCCTCCTCGGTGCCAACGATCTCCAGGGCCGCCTCCTCTGCGCTGGTAAGATGGGCTATTGAGGCTGGCCCTCCTCCGGTCTTCGCCCTTTCCCTCTTATTGTGGGCTCTCTTTTCCAGCAATGAGGGACACAAGTGGAGTTTGAGTGAGAATGATGGAGTGAGTGTAGAGAATCCATAGCATAGGTGCTTAGAAGGACACAAAGATGGAGTGAGGTCCCAATACTAAGGGCCCTCCCTGTGTGGTGTTAGTTGTTGTCATAGCATAACAGTGATAGGGAGTGTGAGGGCAGCAGAGTCGAATATTTAAGCGATTGCGCACATAGAGAGAGAGGGAATGGTTAAGGGTGCAAGGGATGTAAGGGTCAAGTGGGATGTGTAGGAGTAGGTTGACAACGCAGTGATGGTGCTGAGAGGAGATGGGGAGCAGAATGAGGGTAAAGGTGATGGTATACTCACTTTGCCTGTTCGGACAAGGTCATTGAACCTTTTTCAGCACTGCAGCCAGGTTCTGCTGCACATCGATCTGGCACTCACCTCCTGGGCAACTTGCAGCCACACAGCTTTGGTTTGCTGGGGAGGTTTTTTCCTCCCAGAGGATGGAAAGAGCACCTCCTTTTGTGCTCTGGCTCCCTCCACCAGAGCATGGAGTGAGTCATCATTAAAGCATGATGAGGCCTTGGGCCTTGAAGTCGACATTGCACTAGCTCCAAAAACTATTTTGAACAGAAGCAAACACAAGCGTTTAGGCACAAAATGAACCAAGGCTGCTTGGAGCCCTTAAATGCAGTTGGAGAAATGACGTCATCAGAGGCAAGTTTCAGGCCCAAAAAACTAATTGGGCCAGGGGTTCGCACACGCTGGGAATCAATTGCCCAATTAGGGCAAAATCACAATTTTTTTCCCACCCGACAGCGGAGGCGGGATCGGGACCCACCGACCACCTGACCCGCACCCAACCCGCCAACAATGGCAAAATCAAGCCCACCGTGTCGCAGGCAATGGCGATTGTAGGCTCTTCTATGGATAGGGTGGTCACCTACATGGAGCAGCTAGTGCGCCATTTACAGGAGCGCATGGTCTATATGGAGAACAGATGGCAGACGCGCATGGGACCTCCTCTCTAGAAGGGCTGTCAACATAGACTTGGTTCCTCATGGCCCCACTGATGTGCAGCAAGGTGCTTTCCAGCTCCTTGGCAGCAGGGAAGTGAGCAGGCTGCCTCTACCTCTGCTGAAGCCACAGGGGTAGCACCTCGTAGAAGCACGCGGAAGAGAAAGATGACACACAAGTAGATTCACAAGGGTAGCCACTTGAGTGTTTTATCCAATGTTTATGTAAAGTTTCTGATAATGTGCTATTAAACATAAAAATCTTTATTTTCAACACTTTCCGGTCTTGGACAGATTTGTGTGCACCTTTGGAAGTGGCTCAGTGAGTTGCAGTGAATGGTGAGACATAACGGTACCTCCAGCAATAGCGGTGAGTGTGAAAGGAATGGCTTGGGCATTGTAGGGTGTTGGTGTGGGGTGGTGCCAACCTGGCACATCATGTGGCAGCCAGGGTGTACAGCATAAAGTTAAGTAAATCTGGCCACAATGAGGCCATCCCTGGCGTCCCGGACAGCAATGTGCTCGGGTGCTGATGCCCTCTGTCCTGTGCAGCACCAGTTGATTGTGAAGAAGGTTGTTGTTGTTGTTGTTGGTGCTGCTGGTGTGCCTGGTGCTGCTGGTGTGGGGGCTCATCGTGGTGGGATTCTGAGGACCAAGGTGAGACAGTATAAAGGGCACCCATGTTTATGGAATACATGGCAGGTGAAGTAGAGATGACAGAAGTATTCTGTCAATGGTGAGAGAGGTTCTTCCAACGAGGTGACACTGGATGGAAACTTTGCTGGAAAGACTTGCAGCCTGCAGAAAGCTCAATCTGTGCTGGAAATGCAGTAAGCAATAGCTTCTGCCTGAGGAACTTGATCAGCTGTCAGGTGGGAGCTTTTACAGTACATTTGCTGCTGTCAACTAATCAGCTGGATCAATGGCCACTCAACTCCTGCCTCAGGTTGACAGACGTGGTCCCCGAGCAGCGTGAGTCCCGTGGGCATCCAGTGAAATTGCAAAGGTAAGGTTAAAAAGACTCTTAAGGGTCTGGCAACAAACTAATAATCCTTTAAATTGGGTTGCCCGCCTCTGCCGGGTGGGTCACTGCCGCGCTGACAGACATGCCCGAGGGAAAGGCTCAGAATCCTTGAGCTAGGAAGGAACCAGGGTTCCAATTCCTCATTGGTGTTGCCTGATCCTCACTGAATGTGTGGATATAATTTGAGGCTAAGCTAAGATTGGGCTTGCCTCTGATGCCCTCCACAGTCAAATATGGGGGAATTTTAACCCCCAAGGACGGGCGGGAAGTAAAAATTCTAAAAATTTCAAGCTTGACAACAAACCCGCCTCCAACATGCCCAGTTCCAGGATTAACGGAGGTGCATTTGGCTGCGTGTAAGTAACCTGCTCACCGGAGGCGTTTCAATCATTAGCACAGGAGAATCGATCAATTACCATCGTAGTTACCATCGCCCTCAATTTTTTTGCCTCTGGCTACTTCCAGTGCACCACCGGAGACATCTCAAGGGTCTCTCAGTTGGCTGCACATAAATATATATGGCAGGTCACAGATGGATTGTTTGCCAGGGTGTCGATATATGTCAGTTACCCCTGCAAAGACAATAGCCAGAATGAGCGGGCACTCGCATTCGCCTCTCTGGCTTCCCACAGATACAGGGTGCCATCGATTGCACACACATGACAATCCAAGCACCACCACTGCAACCAGGAGGTTTTATCAACTGCAAGGGATTTCATTCCATCAATATAAAGCTGGTGTACAACCAGGTTCATGCAGGTGTGTGCCAGATTCCCTGGGAGCTGTCATGATGCTTTTATACTGCAGCAGTCCAATATTCCAAACCTCTTCATACCAGGAAACAGAATTAAGGGTTGGCTCATAGGAGACAACGGATCTCTCCTTCAAACTTGGATTACACCTGTGAGGAACCCCAAAAGTGAGGCGCAAGAGCAAGCCATCGGCATGTTGAAGATGTGCTTCAGGTGCCTAGCTAGGTCTGGAGATCGGTCTTTCTCAATTAAAATTCTGGTTTTTCTCAGTGTGAACAGCATCACTAACTACCGCTGAAAGGAGCTGGACTCTTTTATTTTTAAAGGTCACTAGAAAAAGAATACTAAATTCAATAAGTAAAGCAGAGGAAAAAGATATTGAATTGTGAAGAAGATAGATAAGATGAAGACTATGGTGAGCTGCTTAATGCCGTTAGGTTGGAACTTTCATTGAAAGGCAGGGTTCTGTAAACGGTGAGTGTTTCCTCAGCACAATCGACCATACATCTTGAGACCCAGGCTCACTTCCCTCACAGAATCAGGTGAATGTCCCATGTGCCTGATTCATTGAATGGACAAAAGGAGGAGGCATGCAAGCATTGGAAGCAGTGCAGAGAAAAGTCCCAAGGCTGATCCCTAGTGTCAAAGATCTGAATTATTAGGAAAGATTGAAAACCTGACCTTTTCAACCTTGAAAGAAGATATCTAAGAGGTGATTTATAGAAGTATGTAAGATAGCAATATGGAAAAAGTAAATGCAGAAAAATACTTCAAAGTAAACTCACAAGGGGACACAGATTCAAATTAGTAAAAGGCAGATTTAGGAGATATCAGGAAATTCTTCACACAAAAAGTAACTACCATATGGAATTAACTTCTAGATAGAGTAGTAGAGATGAAAACCTTGGGATCATTTAAGAACCAATTGGTTACGGCAATGAGGGGACTGTAAGGGATCTCTGGATGGGTGAACTAAGAGGGTCGAATGGCTTCCCTCATCTGTAATTATCTTGAGAATTTGAGTGGCCCAGACTCCCACTGATCTCCTGACTCCTCAATTATTCCAAGGAGTTAATGGTGGATTTGTTTTATTATTTAGTTTTCCACAGTGTAATGGTAACAAAATCCAAAAGATTTTAGATGTGGTTAGCCCTCTGATTTGTTACTGTTAAAGTTTAACAAGATTTTTTTTTAATTATTTGAGATAAAGAGTTTACAAGCTGTATCTTGTTTCTGTATGCTTCATCATAGGTCGATTTGTGACACTGGATAGAGATGTGATTATCTACAGAATATACCTGATTCGAGCTTAACACGATTCTGAAGTTGAGATACTAGAGTGTGACGTGATGGGTGCTGTTGGGGAGCAGGAGGTTTTGTCACATGTTACAGACATTCGTGGATCACCAATCTGATCCTCAACCACGACACGGGATAACAAAGCAATGACCAGAGACACAATTACTCTGTAATGTCGGCTCTTAGTTAAGAGATAGAGTTGCCTACTTGTCAGGTTTTAGACTGGACAGTCTGTTTCTTGAAGTGTTTGAAAAATTCTAACATAAAAATCTTTTAAAACAGAAGTCCAATGTTTTCCATTTGCATATGACATGAAGCCATTAGTTATTATGGTTACTAATGAACTTCCATCACTACCAAAGCAAACATCAGGAATGAAGCCACGTATTTGCGCGCACACACGCACAATAGCAGTGGTGTGTCCCAGCCATTTGTTAGGATTCAAGTTGCAAGAACCTTGTAAGTGTTACTTGAGCAGTATGGTTATAATGCTGTTTATGTTGCGTCGCCTTGAATAAATCACTGAGGTGGAGTTAGGCACGGCAACAACCTTGTGATATTTTGCACACTGTGTGAACATGACATTACGTCGCTATCGTCAAATTGATAGAATAAACATTTATGTCGGGAAAAGAAACGTGGTAATTTCCTGACATCCCTCTTTCCCCTTAACTGCTCTAAAAAAACAGAACAAAATAAAAATAACTAAAGGTTGGCAACCAGATGAAGACCAAAACCAGCCACATGCTAGTAGTTGTCAAAGCGTCTGTGTTGCATCCACTAGGCTCATTTACTCGTAACAACAGTCTTCAGTCTGTGGAACTTTTAATGTCATCATCCTGTTTTCCACAGAGTTACCAAAGAGTTGAAACTTTCAGACGTCCATTAGTGGAAGTGAAGAAAAAAACTAGCACTGACTGTTTACTTCCAGCGAAATAATCTTCAAATGTATCATGACTTCAAATCATGGATCATCGTTCAAAAGTAACTGTTTCAGTTTTCATGTTAGGTCTGAGGGGACTGTTCACCAGAGAAGGGTGTTGAATTCGTTAAATCAGAAGCCTAGTCTCACTGAAATCAGCAGAAGATTGAGGGCTTAGTGAGATGCTGAGCCCAATGTGTGTAACAGCTTCTCCTGAGTACCCAGTAACTGGCCCAATGCTTGTTCACATATAAAATCCAGCTTGCCATGTAACAATCGTATCTGCGTCTATTAATAATTTTAAATAATTAAGTTAAATCTATTTTACATGCATTTTATTCACAGCGCGCCAAAGATACGTGAGAATCAACTGTCAAGCGTGTGAGAGGCAAAGGGAAACACTGCAAACTCTCAGGGCTGGATTTTGATACTGGGGCGGGTTGGGGTCGTGTTAGCCGCTTTTCGTGTTATTCACCCGACTGCAATTGGATGTGGGAGATTGATGCGATTTTCACCTAATTGGGCAATTGAGTTCCAGCATGTGGGAACCCATGAACCAATTAGTGTTTTCAGTCTGAAAGTCGCCTCTGATGATGTCATCATTGCTGCTGCATTGAAGGTCTTCAAAGACTGCCTGGCCTTTGCTGTGAGAGGACCTGGATGCAAAATGAGCAGCAGCAGCCCTAAGTCTGCTCCCAGATATTTTTACACCACCACTCCCAGATATGTCTCCTCCACATAGCTATCCATATATGCATCCACATAGCCAGCCAGCCGTGCTCCCGCCAGGTATCACATTCGTGGTTCACAACAGGTGTGCTTCACGTAGAAAAAGGGTTAAAATCACAAAGGCCTTTCAAAATGGCATTATAGAGCCAATTTAGTGCTTGTTAAGGGCCTCAACAGCCTATCCCGCCTCTTAGAGGTGGGACGGAGTTGGGACCAGCAGACACGATTTAATGAAAATTGTGTGGAGGCGGGCTTGTGCCCGCCCACCAGTTTTCGCAATTTTAACCCCCCACACGCCTCCAAACCCGCCTCCACGGGTCAATGAAAATCCAGCCCTCAATGTACTTCAGCGTAGCTGTATGCCATCCCCGTTAGCATTTCATTCAAACCACACTTTATGACGATGTCAGTGAAAAGGTTAATGGGCTGTGAGCAAACTGGATCATTTGTTTGCACAGTTGGTAATGTCTGGGTCTTATGATTTATAACACACAGAAAATATTATTGGGATTAGGCCTAGTGGTTTCCTGTGGTGTGTCCTCAAATGACAATTTGCTTCATGAAATATTGTCAATGGTCTGGTCGCAACATTTTATTCATATCAATTAAGGATTTATTTCTATTGCACCTTTTGAAAAGAAATACTAATCGCGTGTAATTGGATCTGTTTGTCTTGTCTCTTACCATTCTTATGAACTGAAATTGGCCACAGGTTTTCTCCAGCTGTGTCTGCAGCACCAGTACATCTGGTAATTTTATTGTACTGCAAAGTACCCTTCGAGTGTTAAGAAATAAGGCAGCATTCTGATTGAGGTCAATATTTTGTAGAGATTTTTTTGTTCAATTTAAGTCGGTCTCTCATGCTTCACTTCACAAGTTATAGGCAAAATCTGGGGTGCCCAAGTTGGACTGAGGTGGGCGAACACAGAGTTATGCTTCGCTCCAACAATATTCAGCAGCCCTAATCAAATCAAAATGTGTGAATACTATCAAGTTGGCTGCAAACTTAGTCCGTTTCCATTCGTAACCTTTACAAGTTACAGGAAACTCTTTATTAACCGGCACCGACGGGACCGGCGTGGTGCCAGTTTATCGAAAGTACCGGATAACGGAGAGTTATATCTACCGAGGCTATTTTTAACAAAGAAAAATAAATAAATCAAGAAATGTGCAGTATACAGTATTTGGGTACTTTTGAAAACTACCCCTACTGACTAAATCGGCGTTCACGGACTCGGACTCGGACTCGGGATCGGCAACATTGCCGGTTATTTGAGAGGAGTTTTCGGAGTACTCGGTGTTCGCGGAGACTCGACTGCGACTCGGCAACATTGCCGGTTATTTGAGAGGAGTTTTCGGAGGATGATTTTTGCCGGTTAAGCGAGAATTCCGGATATTTGGGTGCCGGATAAACAAAAGTTTCCTGTATATGGGTTATAATGTGTGAAGGAAATAACACGGGGTGTGCAGATGTATCCCAATAAATGAGCCCCGATTCAGGTCAGACGTCTGTTTCCCACCCCGCCTGATTTTACTCTCTATTGACTTCAGAGCATTTGTTTTGCTTTACAGAGCCACAAAGTGAAGGTGCTTTGACATCAATAATCAGGTGTGTGACGACGCACTGTCAATACGAAGGAGGCGGATGCCACACCTCTGGCAGCAGCTGGGGACAACTGTTCCTGTGTTTCCAGACCAGCTGCACACCCCAAGTGCATAAAAATAGGGAAGAGCGGCAGTTGGAGACTGTGGGACTTGGCTCGAGTTGCGTAACACCCAATTAAAGAAGACGCTCAAGAGTGCTCTGCCTCTGATCATCCTGACAACTGTCCTCTTTCTTATGAGGGAAACAGACAGCGAGAGGAATTTTGTGATTTATGGTGTAAATAATCAATTATACTTTGGCATCAAGGCAGCAATTGCAATATTTAGCTCCTATCGTTGCAGGGCGTGGGGAGTGCTATTATCTTAACGTTGAAAATAAAATGTATTTCATTTTTGTTGTTTTATAACCAAAACTTTGCTGCAGGTGACCTTAGTAAAAGACTAATGCGTACGTTCTTAGAGGCACTTAACATTTCAAAATGTGTAAATCGGAATAGCTGCAGAGTACATTTTTGAGCCAATGTTGCTTGGCCCCAGCCCTGCTTTTTGTTGGTATCCCAACTCGGGCCTCTTACACAAACAGTTATGCACATTCTTAAATCACAGATGTGCTAGCATATTTTAAATCTTTGACAACTGATGGATCCCTTATTAAAAGTCAACGCTCAAAAGTGCAGAAAACTCAAGTGACACCTTAAATGTCAGCTCCACTTACAGTGCCTGCCATCACTGCCTTAAAAACTGTTTCACGAAAATTAGGTAAAAAAGCAAGATCATAAAATGCTGAAGACCTAAAACAAAAACAGAAACTTCCAGAACTACACAGCAGCTCAATCAATAGCGGTAAAGAGAAAGATAGGTTGGGGCTTTGATGGGGTTTTGGGGTCCCACCTGAAACATAAAGACCAGAATTTTCCTTACCTTGGTAGGTCTGGTGCGGCCGGTGTCCGTGGTGGGTCCCGACCCCGCTGCTGGCTCCATCCCGCTGTACAAAATGAACTTGCCTTAATGGGGCCTATTAAGCCCACCCAGCGCATTAACCGGCCCAAAGAGATGGAGCGGGTCTGGTGACATCATTCATGACACGTTTTCAGCCGGGATCCTTAAAGGGACCATGGCCACATTAAATTTTAAGTTTAATCTAACATACTGGATGTTGAATCTTTACTGTACAATAGAAACATAGAAACATAGAAAAATAGGAACAGGAGGAGGCCATTTGGCCCTTCGAGCCTGCTCCGCCATTCAATATGATCATGGCTGATCCTCTATCTCAATACCATATTCCCGCTCTCTCCCCATACCCCTTGATGCCTTTTGTGTCTAGAATCATATAATAAAAGTTATATATAAGTGACAAAGAAATATTTAAATAATATTATCATGAAGTAATATGACTCCATCTACAAATACGATCAAGAACATAATTTTAAAAAGTACATTAATTGGGAAGTTATTGGTGCTTTAGTCACAAATCTATAGACTTTTGTATCAGTAATTGGTACAAATAAAAGATGTGTGTGTATAGATAATACATAAAATTAAGCAGATTTTAAATCTAATTGTAAAGGGGCGGATTTACAAACTTATGCAAATTCAGTGGAAGAGCTGTGGAATCCCTGACAAACAGTGTAAGTGGTGCTTACAATGTGTTTCTGGGATTTCTGCAGCTCTTCCATTGAAGTTAACAATGGACAAGGGAGAGAACCTCTGCAGAAATTCACCCTAAAGTCTCAGACTGAAAAATTAAATTAGTCATATTCAGGGACTGAAAGCAAATTGAATCAGTGGAATGAGTGATGAGAATGAAATTGTTACGGTTGATGACTTGATTTAATGTGTAACTGGACAATCACAGTATACTGTGAGAAAAACCTGACCAGAAACAACACAAAAATGTATTTAAATGGTATATGTCATTTTTTATAGTGCAGATCAATTCACTGCAATTACTGTTGAGTTGGAAGGCAACAGCCGAGAATGGCCTGTGAAAAATGTATTTCCCTCACCATCCATGGTAGCACTTACATCTCTTCAGGAATTTTTGAATTAACATTTACCAGTAGATTTTCAAGTAGAACAGAATCTCCATCAATCTGTTAGCTGATGTAATCAACATGTTTTTATTTTGGTTTGTTTTCCATGTTGTCAAGTCATCAGCTGGAGCAACAGCCACGGAACTCACGCCTCAGGTTGACAGACGTGGTTCCTGAGCTGCGTGAATCCCGTGGCCATGCAAGGAAATTAAAAAAGTAAGGGGGAAAAGGCTCTTAAGTGCCTGTAAACAACCTCATAATGATTTCAATTGGGTCCCCCACCGCTGCAGGTCAGGTCGGTTCCGCGATGACAGACGAGCTTGTGGGAAAGGCGCATGGGAGTGAGATGACAGCGGGATCCCGACCCACTGTCAAAAATAATAACTTTCCCACATGACCCGCCATCGATCGCGCCCGCTACCACCCTGGAAAATTCAGCTCTAACTTTCTTTTACCATTCAAATGCTGATTGGACATTTGTTTAATCGAGAGCCTAGATGAAGGGCAAAGACCCATGGTGCAGGGCACCACTAACATTGAAACAAGTAGGAGAGAGGACTGGGTAAATCAGGGGAGACCAGCATTTTCTGTTTCAATGAATGATGTGCTTTAGAACAGTAAAATAAGAAGGATGACTGAGATTCAACTAATCAGTGGAATGTTCCAATGAGAACAACATGGTCCTGAAATTCCGCTGGAGTTCTCCCGATCTCCCACCATAACTCCAGCAGGAGAAATGGCATAAACTGATGGAAGGTCACTTTCACTTTCAGCGGTGGAGGAAAACTGCCAAAACACATTGGACGTTCATTACACACCCCACACCTTGCCCGATCTCAATGGACAGGAATCTCAGGCTGGGGGTGAGGGTGGGGTATAACAGGCAGTCAATCTGCTACCACCAGTTTACAGCCAGTTTACCACTAGTTTATTACCAGTTTATCTCCAGTTTACCACCAGTTTACAACCAGTTTACCATCAGTTTACTACCAATTTACCACCAGTTTACCCCCAGTTTACAACCAGTTTAACATCAGTTTATCTCCAGTTTACCACCAGTTTAACACCAGTTTATCACTAGTTTACTGCCTGTTTACCACATTTACCACCAGTTTACCCCCAGTTTACCCTCAGTTTACCACCAGTTTACTACGAGTTTAACACAAGTTTAACACCAGTTTCCTGCCAGTTTACCCTAGTTTACCGCTAGCTTATCACTAGTTTACCATCAGTTTATCACCAGTTTACTGCCAGTTTACCAAAGTTTACCACCAGTTTACTGCCAGTTTATCACTAGTTTACCATCAGATGACACTGAGGAGGGAATTTTGCCAGCTCTGGGGAGGCAGGTATGGAGGCGGGACTGCCGGGAAAATGGCAGAAACTGGGAGCGGGTATCGAACCCGCTCCCAACCCGCCTCCATACCATCTTCCCGGGAGGCGGGTCCTCGACTCGCGCAGGGACCCGTCACCTCGAGGTGGGAAGGGGTAGTTAACAGGTAGCTAGCAGGTAGTTAAGAGTCTTATCCCCATTTTACCCCTGCAAGTGCGGGCTTCCCGACGGCTGCGAACCTCGGCAGGGTCAGCGAGGCAAGCAGTGGGTCTGCAGGGGTGAGAGGGATCGAAAAGTCGGCTGTGGAGGTGAGTGATGGGTGCAAGTGTGGAGAGGTAAGTATGAGAGGTGAGTGTAAAGTGTTAGAAAAAGTTTACTTTCCTTTGTTTCTTCCTGCAGGCTTCAACCCTCGGGGATCTGGAGGTGCCTCATCTCAACGGCAGAGATGACAGAATGGCTGCTGCAATCTCAGATGCAGCAGCCATCTGATTTCTGCTGAAGAAAGAGGTTTGGTGAGGCCTTCAGTACAAGGGCTCACCTTAGAACAGAGATTGTCAGTGATTGACAGCTTCTCAAAGCTGTCAAACGCTGACAATTCATCTGTCAAGAATTTTTGACAGATGAAACGTCATACGCTGACGTCCTCTGTCACCGGCTTTCCCTTAATAGGCCTACTAAACCCGCAGGGCGGGCTTAACAAGGTCAATCATGGGAAAATAGATTGGTTTGGCCGGACGTCGTTGGGGGCGGGACTGAAACCGAACAACCAGCAGTCCCGCCCCCAAAGCACTCCCATTGACAAAATCCAGCCCAAAACTTGGAAATATAGTGAACAGTGAGGAGGATAGTGATAGACTTCAAGAGGACATAGACAGGCTGGTGGAATGGGCGGAGACGTGGCAGATGAAATTTAATGCAGAAAAGTGCAAAGTGATACATTTTGGTAGGAAGAATGAGGAGAGGCAATATAAACTAAAGGGTACAATCCTAAAGGGGGTGCTTGAACAGAGAGACCTAGGGGTATATGTGCACAAATCATTGAAGGTGGCAGGGCAGGTTGAGAAAGTGGTTAAAAAAGCATACAGGATCCTGGGCTTCATAAATAGAGCCATAGAGTACAAAAGCAAGGAAATTATGATGAACCTTTATAAAACACTGGTTCGGCCTCAACTGGAGTATTGTGTCCAATTCTGGGCACCACACTTTGGAAGGATGTGAAGGCCTTGGAGAGGGTGCAGAAAAGATTTACAAAAATGGTTCCAGGGATGAGGGACTTCAGTTACGTGGATAGACTGGAGAACCTGGGGTTGTTCTCCTTAGAGCAGAGAAGGTTGAGAGGAGATTTGATAGAAGTGTTCAAAATCATGAGGGGTCTAAACAGAGTAGATAGAGAGAAACTGTTCCCATTGGCAGAAGAGTCGAGAACCAGAGGACACAGATTTAAGGTGATTGGCAAAAGAACCAAAGGCGACGTAAGAAAAATCTTTTTTATGCAGCGAGTGGTTAGGATCTGGAATGCACTGCCTGAGAGGATGGTGGAGGCGGATTCAATCACGGCTTTCAAAAGGGAATTGGATAAGTACCTGAAGTAAAAAAAAATCAGGGCTACAGGGAAAGGGCGGGGGAGTGGGACTAGCTGAAGTGCTCTTGCAGAGAGCTGGCACGGGCTCGATGGGCCGAATCGCCTCCTTCTGTCCTGTAACTATTCTATGATTCTATGATTCTAGTTTAACACCAGTTTATCTTCAGTTTAACACCAGCTTAACACTAGTTTTCCACCAGTTTACCACCAGTTTACCACCAGTTTATCACTAGTTTATCACTAGTCTACTGCCAGTTTAACACCAGTTTATCACTAGTTTATTTACCACCAGCTTAACACCAGTTTACCACTAGTTTACCGCCAGTTTATCAGCAGTTTACCATCAGTTTTACCACCGGTTAATCACTAGTTTAACACCAGTTTACCGCCAGTTGATCACCAGCTTAACACCAGATTACCATCAGCTTACCGCCAGTTTATTTATTACCAGTTTAACACCAGTTTACCGCCAGTTTACCACCAGCTTACCACCAGTTTATTTATTACCAGTTTATCACAAGTTTGCCGCCAGTTTTATCATCAGTTTTACCGGCAGTTTTACCACCAGTTTTACCGCCAGTTTATCACCAGTTTTACCGCCAGTTTTATCGCCAGTTTATCACCAGTTTTACCACCAGTTTACCGCCAGTTTACCACCAGTTTATCACCAGTTTTACCGCCAGTTTACCACCAGTTTATCACCAGTTTTACCGCCAGTTTTACCACCAGTTTATCACCAGTTTTACCGCCAGTTTACCGCCAGTTTACCACCAGTTTATCACCAGTTTATCACCAGTTTACCGCCAGTTTACCACCAGTTTATCACCAGTTTACCGCCAGTTTACCACCAGTTTATCACCAGTTTTACCGCCAGTTTTACCACCAGTTTATCACCAGTTTTACCGCCAGTTTACCGCCAGTTTACCACCAGTTTATCACCAGTTTATCACCAGTTTACCACCAGTGTATCACCAGTTTTACCGCCAGTTTACCATCAGTTTACCACCAGTTTTACCGCCAGTTTATCACTAGTTTTACCACCAGTTTTACCACCAGTTTACCGCCAGTTTTACCACCAGTTTATCGCCAGTTTTACCGCCAGTTTTACCACCAGTTTATCACCAGTTTACCACCAGTTTTACCGCCAGTTTATCACCAGTTTTACCACCAGTTTATCACCAGTTTACCACCAGTTTTACCGCCAGTTTTACCACCAGTTTATCACCAGTTTTACCGCCAGTTTACCGCCAGTTTACCACCAGTTTACCATCAGTTTATCACCAGTTTACCACCAGTTTACCGCCAGTTTATCACCAGTTTATCACCAGTTCACCACCAGTTTATCACCAGTTTACCGCCAGTTTACCGCCAGTTTATCACCAGTTTACCGCCAGTTTACCACCAGTTTTACCGCCAGTTTACCGCCAGTTTACCACTAGTTTATCACCAGTTTATCACCAGTTTACCACCAGTTTACCACCAGTTTACCGCCAGTTTATCACCAGTTTACCGCCAGTTTATCACCAGTTTACCACAAGTTTACCGCCAGTTTATCACCAGTTTATCACCAGTTCACCACCAGTTTATCACCAGTTTACCGCCAGTTTACCGCCAGTTTATCACCAGTTTATCACCAGTTTACCGCCAGTTTACCACCAGTTTATCACCAGTTTACCGCCAGTTGATCACCAGTTTATCACCAGTTTACCGCCAGTTTATCACCAGTTTATCACCAGTTTACCGCCAGTTTACCACCAGTTTATCACCAGTTTTACCGCCAGTTTACCACCAGTTTATCACCAGTTTACCGCCAGTTTACCACCAGTTTATCACCAGTTTTACCACCAGTTTATCACCAGTTTTACCACCAGTTTACCACCAGTTTTACCGCCAGTTTATCACCAGTTTTACCACCAGTTTTACCACCAGTTTACCGCCAGTTTTACCACCAGTTTATCGCCAGTTTTACCGCCAGTTTTACCACCAGTTTATCACCAGTTTACCACCAGTTTTACCGCCAGTTTATCACCAGTTTTACCACCAGTTTATCACCAGTTTACCACCAGTTTTACCGCCAGTTTTACCACCAGTTTATCACCAGTTTTACCGCCAGTTTACCGCCAGTTTACCACCAGTTTACCATCAGTTTATCACCAGTTTACCACCAGTTTATCACCAGTTCACCACCAGTTTATCACCAGTTTACCGCCAGTTTACCGCCAGTTTATCACCAGTTTACCGCCAGTTTACCACCAGTTTTACCGCCAGTTTACCGCCAGTTTACCACTAGTTTATCACCAGTTTATCACCAGTTTACCACCAGTTTACCACCAGTTTACCGCCAGTTTATCACCAGTTTACCGCCAGTTTATCACCAGTTTACCACAAGTTTACCGCCAGTTTATCACCAGTTTATCACCAGTTCACCACCAGTTTATCACCAGTTTACCGCCAGTTTACCACCAGTTTATCACCAGTTTTACCGCCAGTTTACCACCAGTTTATCACCAGTTTACCGCCAGTTTACCACCAGTTTATCACCAGTTTTACCACCAGTTTATCACCAGTTTTACCACCAGTTTACCACCAGTTTACCGCCAGTTTACCGCCAGTTTACCACCAGTTTACCACCAGTTTTACCACCAGTTTATCACCAGTTTACCGCCAGTTTACCGCCAGTTTACCACCAGTTTTACCACCAGTTTATCACCAGTTTACCACCAGTTTACCGCCAGTTTATCACCAGTTTACCGCCAGTTTATCACCAGTTTACCGCCAGTTTACCACCCATGATTACCACCAGTTTACCACCAGTTTACCACCAGTTTATCACCAGTTTACCACCAGTTTATCACCAGTTTACCACCAGTTTACCACCAGTTTATCACCAGTTTACCGCCAGTTTATCACCAGTTTACCGCCAATTTACCACCAGTTTACCACCAGTTTATCACCAGTTTACCGCCAATTTATCACCAGTTTACCACCAGTTTACCGCCAGTTTACCGCCAGTTTGCCACCAGTTTATCACCCGTTTTACCGCCAGTTTATCACCAGTTTACCGCCAGTTTACCACCAGTTTACCGCCAGTTTACCACCAGTTTATCACCAGTTTTACCGCCAGTTTATCACCAGTTTACCACCAGTTTACCGCCAGTTTACCACCAGTTTACCACCAGTTTACCGCCAGTTTATCGACAGTTTACCGCCAGTCTACCGCCAGTTTTACCGCCAGTTTACCGCCAGTTTACCACCAGTTTACCGCCAGTCTACTGCCAGTTTTACCGCCAGTTTACCGCCAGTTTATCGCCAGTTTACCGCCAGTTTACCACCAGTTTACCACCAGTTTTACCACCAGTTTATCACCAGTTTACCACCAGTTTATCACCAGTTTATCACCAGTTTACCACCAGTTTACCACCAGTTTATCACCGGTTTACCACCAGTTTACCGCCAGTTTACCACCAGTTTTACCGCCAGTTTACCACCAGTTTACCACCAGTTTTACCACCAGTTTACCACCAGTTTATCACCAGTTTACCGCCAGATATCACCAGTTTACCGCCAATTTACCACCAGTTTACCGCCGGTTTACCACCAGTTTACTACCAGTTTATCACCAGTTTACCACCAATTTACCACCAGTTTACCGCCAGTTTACCGCCAGTTTACCGCCAGTTTGCCACCAGTTTATCACCAGTTTTACCGCCAGTTTATCACCAGTTTACCGCCAGTTTACCACCAGTTTACCGCCAGTTTACCACCAGTTTATCACCAGTTTTACCGCCAGTTTATCACCAGTTTACCACCGGTTTACCACCAGTTTACCACCAGTTTATCGCCAGTTTACAGACAGTTTACCGCCAGTTTATCGCCAGTTTACCACCAGTTTATCGCCAGTTTATCGCCAGTTTACCACCAGTTTATCGCCAGTTTATCGCCAGTTTACCGCCAGTTTAACACCAGTTTACCGCCAGTTTATCGCCAGTCTACCGCCAGTTTACCACCAGTATATCGCCAGTTTATCGCCAGTTTACCACCAGTTTATCACCAGTTTACCACCAGTTTACCACCAGTTTACCACCAGTTGATAACCAGTTTATCGCCAGTTTACCGCCAGTTTACCGACAGTTTACCGCCAGTTTATCGCCAGTTTACCACCAGTTTACCACCAGTTTTACCGCCAGTTTACCACCAGTTTTACTGCCAGTTTACCACCAGTTTATCACCAGTTTTACCGCCAGTTTACCACCAGTTTACCACCAGTTTTACTGCCAGTTTACCGCCAGTTTAACACCAGTTTACCACCAGTTTATTGACAGTTTACCACCAGTTTACCACCAGTTTTACCGCCAGTTTACCACCAGTTTACCACCAGTTTACCACCAGTTTTACTGCCAGTTTACCGCCAGTTTACCGCCAGTTTACTGCCAGTTTACCACCAGTTTTACCGTGAGTTTTTCACCAGTTTATTAGCAGTTTACTGACAGTTTATCACCAGTTTACCCCCAGTTTTCTGCTTTTAAAAACCTCATCGAACCTCACCCCTTTTTGCTCCCGTTCTAGCCTCTCCATTCCCTCTCTTCACCTGCTCAGTATCCATGGTATCCCTCTCTTCCCTATTGTAAAGCTCTCTGAGATATCCTCCTGCACACGAGGAGACCTATATAATGTAGATACAAAGTGTGATTGTTCAATAATGTCAGAATTGTTATGAGATTGGAAATATCTATTTGCATCCAATACAGGAGGGTGGAGTGCACTGCGAGTGATCCCCGCAGGTCAACTTGCTCGGTTGTTTCTGACAGATATTCCTGAGTTAAATAAATGATCTGATCTGTCTGAGCTCTCGCCCACACAATAGGCTACCCTGCCCTGCCTTGCAGACAAAAATGTAACCTTTAAATTGCTATTAGTAGTCGCATTGCTATTAGCTGAAAGGAATTTAAAGGACTGCACGTTGACTGCAAGGGTTTACAGCTGAAATACTCCTGCAAAATGGAAGGTCCTTGCCTCCTCCACGCCCACATTCACAATGCTAGATGAAGTGAATGCTGTCAACACTGCACAGAGAACCTGGCTGCAAATGTGCAAGAAGCTGGCAGACCTGAGGACATCTGCTGCAACTATGCACGCCACAAACTCATTACCTGTTCATCTTTCAATTTTTCCCTCTCCAAAGTACTGCAGGCAAGCGTATAGCTCTTAGTATAGGTCGGTTTTTAACCCTGCCCGCTGGTGGGAATGGGGCGGGCAGGTGGTTAAAAGGATGGTCAGGTGCTGCCTGCTGTGCTCCTGACTGGTTTGCGCCCGCCTCTATTTTAACTGCACTGTTTCCAGTCCATGATGGGCCGAGTGGTCTCTTTCTGTGCTGTATGATTCTATGAAGTGGAATATATGATCTGAACATACCCAATGCTCTGTATGCTTCATTTTACCGTGGAAATAAGCAGCTTGTGTTTTGAATCAAACTTTGCCTCCTCTAGTATTAGTACCTTCGGAGAGATTGAAGAGATACACATGTCAAATATACAAATATCTGGTCCAGATCACAAGGGGATGCTGTTGTTACGTCCCCAGGTTATGCTTTGGTACAAGTAGATAAAGGGCAGCATGAGTCGCGTCCCATAAAACTAAGACGCTCGGACCGCTTAAGGACGTCACTGAACCCAAGAACGTATCTACGGCAGGTCTGAAATAATAACAAGGATTATGATAAGCTAAATAATGATAGATTGTTAGTGAGATAGTAACAAGAGGGCAAAAATTTAAGATAATCATGAAATTCATGAATAATGTGATAGTAAAGTTGGCCTGCGTTTGTTGCTCGGTGTGAGATTTTGTCTGAGAATCAGTCCTGTGAAGTGCCTTGGGACGTTTTACTATGTTAAAGGTGCTATATAAATGCAAGTTGTTGTTGTGCTGTAACATTCTGTGATTCTATGCTCACTGGGCCAGTCTTGTGCAGCTCACTCACCAACACTAAACTAGAAAGAGAAGAGGCAATGGGGGTGGCGAATCGGGTGGGGAGAAGTGAAAAAGAACCTAACATAACCTCAATAAAATCTCATTGCCACATCACTGTAAGACTCTGTCCTCTATTGGTGCTGCGTAACAATGTGAACCAATTGACTATAAAAGTGCATGTAATTAACTTAGCAGCTAAATGGCTGTCAACACCACCTACATTCGACGTTACTGTCGGGCAAGTTCACTCGTCGCGCAATCGGAAGTATTATTTACGTTAAATTTCATTCATCTGAGCTCATCAAGCAAATCAAGGCTGTGGCCTTGTTTAATTAGAACGAAATGCTTTTAATAAATGGTAGGCAGAACAGGCAGTGAGCCAAATGGAACAGGTGTGGCTGGCATAAAGGAGAGGAAGTAATGGGCAGAAAAAGATGTAGCAACCCTTCGCACTGCAGTGCTTCTGAATTAGCTCATCAATGATTTACTTCGTACCAGGATCAGTTGGAAGCACGGGCTTTGATGAGTTTACACTTGATCAGATTTTAGCAGGCACGCCAACAGTAAAATAACTAACGTACGTCACTGGCATGAGTGTGCGAACATCATACGTCAAGTACTCATTCTGGCACAAAGCACCCACTACAGCCCAACACTTTCTGTCATACACGATGTATAACACACCACTGCTATTACATAGGCATTTTAACTTTTTTACATAATAATTCATATAAGCTACGCAAAAGATACTAACAGTATTTACACAGTTATGTGATTTCTGGATGAGTAATTGAGGAGTACATTTCCTGCTCCTTTCAATTCACTTTGTTAAGAAGAATTGGCTGCATATGAAATTGCAACACATTGTTTATTCAGCTGAAAACATGAATTAAATGAGACAATCAATTGCTTTGTAAATTCTGACCCAGAAACTGCAGTCATCTATGTGAAATTAGGACTTACTGGAATCTTTGCAAAAAAGAGCTTGGAGCAGGTACAGTAATCCTTTCATTTCCTAATACCCCTATAGCTTTCCTGTTCATCAGGTGGTTGGAGTTTCCACCTATCAGTGGTAATGGAAAAAAGTGAAAGCAGGTCAACATTAAGCTCAAGGAGTGTGAACAAGGGAAGGTCACCAAACAGATCACTTGTCATTGCTCCTTGTGAATTCTCATGTTGAGAGTAAAGGTGCTGAGCAGGAAATAAAACTTATGGCCCGGATTGTGCGGTTAGCGGTGAATGAATGGTGCTCATCATTCCTTACACTCACAGCTGCCCACAGAGTTTTTTGGGGCTTTTGAGTGGCAACTTACCGTCATCGGGCGTCTGTTCCAGCACGGCGCCCTCTACAGGGGTTCTATGACGTCTGTGAGCAGAACAATGACAGCGAGGCTCTTCAACCAATCAGATTGAAGAATCCTCACTGAGACACGCACGCTGGAATTTTAAGTTCTTGACCCGCCAGACACAGGGGTTGGGGGGCCAGGTAGAGCGCAGGAAACCAGCAAGTCCGGGTTTCACGGCACGCTGTGGAGTTAAAACAATGCGTGTGACGTCATGGACAGGTTCCCTGTCCAGAAGTCAGCCTGATTGACAAGCTGGCTTCCAGTCGGGCAGGGAACGCCGGATAAGAGGCTGCAGGGCAAGGTAGGTGCGAGCACCGACCCCAGGGGGGGGTTCCGATTCCCGACCCCAGGGGGGTTCGATTCCCAACCCCAGGGGGGAGTCCGATCCTGGGGAGGGGGGGTGTCTGATCCCGGGAGGCAGGCTAGGGTCGGGATTCGGATTTTTAACACCTTAACCTCCCACCCGACCCCAACCTAAGCGTTTTTAGGGTTAAAATTCCCTCCACAGAGCCTAAACCAGGAAGTGTAAGTTGGAATATTTAATTAAATGTAAAATCATTACAGAAAGTGAAATAAAGTGATGGAAAGAAAGATGGGATTAAGTGAGCGAGAGATAAAAGAGACAAAAAGAAAACATTTTTAAATCAAAATATTTATTTTTTAATTTTTTTTAAATCTCCAGCAATAATTAAAATCTGAAGGAATGAGACTCCACACTTGTAAAAGTAAATTTTCAGTGCCAGAAAGGTTGTTTGGCAGTAATTAAGATTTATCACGCTGTTAAAAATTCACTTACACCTGTATTCACCAGCCCTAACTTTTTCTGGCATGTTTACTGGGTAACTAGTGGGTAAGTACTGCAATTTCATGCCCTTCATGTATTTTAATGCCGAGTCTCTCAGCAACTTCCTGATTTCGCGTTTAACTGCTCATGTGCAGACGGCAGAAGTTGCTGTCCAATTTATTCCATACTCCACGCTGGAAGGTGCGGTTGAGATAGAAGATCAGCCATGATCTTATTGAATGGTGGAGCAGGCTCGAAGGGCCAAATGGCCGACTCCTGCTCCCATTTCTGATGTTCTTATATTAGCGGTGAGTGCTGATAGCCTCACCGCTATTCTTACCGCAAAATCCGGGCCAATGTTTCCTACATTACAACAGTGACTACACTTCAAAAGTACTTCATTGGCTGTAAAGCGTTTTGGGATGTCCTGAGATTGTGACAGAAACTATTTTAATGTGAGATCGTTCCTCTTCTTCATGGATAAAAGGGAAATATTGAAATAATGACAACGGCCCACAGATTGTGTTCCGGTGGTTACACTGGAATAGCACCAAATGATGACGTCCAACACCGTAGTTTGGGAGTCAGTTTCTTTGGGAGGCACCTTCTTTGCATGCCACTTAGAGTGTATCTTCAGCACCCACCTGTCGCTTCCTATTGGAAACTCCAGGGCCTGCCTGCCTGTACATGGGGTGGTGTTACCACCACCCGCCCCCCCCCGCCCCACCCCACCACCCCCAACCCCAGCTCTTTAGCTCCCTGAGCAAGGGCGCCGATCTCCAAAAAATGTTTTTAAATTTCCGGTAGCCTTCAGGAGTCCAGGCTGTTTGGCCTGAAGCTCACATGCGCCCTTGTGGAAGCCAGTATGCCTCCAGTCAATCGATTCACCAGCTGCCACTACCACGCCAGATCCCAGCCGAGGATCAGGAGCCTGAAGTCACGGCCTAACGACTCCCCACCCTGGCCCTGTCTGCTGCCTGGTATCTGCCCTTGAAAGGGACGGACTGAAGTTCCAACACTTTACAAGGCATTGAAGTAACTCCCAGGTATGGCGGAGACCCAGCGCAATCAGCTTCCCGCCATTTTATTGGGCAATAAACCGGTCAGCCAACAGAATTATGACGGCACACCGACAGAACTCCCGCAGGATTTGAGGGCCAATATCGCTAGTCCCATCAATCACAGGCGTGCAAAGTACTGGCGCACTGCCCGTGGTCGTATTGAACATGGTGTTTTGGCAGGTTTAGCAGCCATAGCTGTGCTGCAGGGCGTTCGTTTGCTGCACATGTGTGGTGTCTGTGTCGTGGTCACGTGTCTTGCATGTCTCTCTCTCTCTATCCTGTGCGTGTGTGTGCGTAGGTTGGGCTGCATACTCATGAAGCTCAGCACTGGCTCCTGCAACTCTTGTAAGTTTAACTTGTTTATAAACTTAATAAAACATTGATACTCTTTCTAATAACGCATGGCTTCGACTACTCTCTAAAGAGGTATCGACACAAGGTGGCAGCAGTGGTAGTGATTGTTTAATACAACTTTCACTTTTGACGGACATAATTGGTGGCCTGCATGACTTTAAAACTTACTCGACAACTAATGCGCGTTCACGATGGTGTCGGAGTATGCTCGACCATTAACTCCGGCTCTCGACATCCACGACGCGAATGCTGCAGACAAGTGGGAGAGAGTTGAGCGAGCCTGGATAAACTATGCTCTTGCGACGGAGCTTGACCAGAAGATGGAACGAGACACTTCTAACGGTGACAGGGGAAGAAGCGCGTGAAGTCTACTCCATGTGGTCGGATGGGCCGAAGCTGGAGACAGAGACAAGGTGGAGCCGGTGCTGACAAGTTTTCTCAGTACTGCCAACCGCACAAGAACGTTCCCTTTGAGAGATATATGTTCAACAGGAGAATGCAAGAAACTGGGGAAACATATGACCAGTATCATACAGCACTGCGAAAACTCACTGAAGGGTGCGAGTTCCATTCCATAACGCCAGAAGAGATACTCTGAGACCAACTCGTGTTTAGGATTGCGAGAGAGACTGCTTCGAGAGGCTAATCTAACCTTGATGAAGACGGATGAGATTTGTCATGCATCTGAAAGCACGGTGGTGCAACTCAAAGTCATCGGGGATTCATGTGGACAGAATGTGAGTGCAGTACAGAAAGCCAAGGAGACTCCAAGGCGTGACAGAGGCAAGTTTTGGGACAATGGCAGCGGCTTTGTGAGTGCTGGAATTGCGGGAAGAGACATGAGTTCCACAAGCAAGAGCTGCGCCCTGCCTTTGGGAAAATGTGCAACAAGTGCGGCAAAAGCAACTATTTTGCAGTGAAATGCCATGAAAAAGAATCGCCTGCACATCGACAGACAGCTAGAGCCATACATGGCGAACCAAGGACAGAAGAAGTCTTCGTCATCAATGAGGTCAGAGCTATTGGTTTGGATGATTCGCAGTGTGTTACACTTAAATTGGAGTCAGGCAACTACCTCAAATTTCAAATAGACACGGATGCACAATGTAATGTGACATCCATATCAAAAGGCTACACCAGATTTTTTAGCTAGCAAAGGTTGAACCACTTAAGACCGAGATTGTAGCTTACGGCGGCTCAAGGCTCCCCGTTAAAGGACAAGTAGAAATCCGGGTCCAATGTGGTGACTTTAGGTGTAAGCTGGATTGTAAACTCGTCGATAGCATGGCAATACGCCCTCTACTGGGTAGAAAGGCCTGCCTGGGCATTAACATCATTAAATATACTGGTAATGATGAAATTATTAGAACACCCTCTACTGGCGCATCAGTAGACACACTCGACAATTACAAACCACTGACCAAGGAGTGCTTAATACAGAAACATCCTCGAGTCTTCAGTGTTGGTGTAGGACGTGTGATGGAGAGTACCGAATCAGGCTCAACAAGGCAGTAGATCCAGTGGCTTTAAGGGATAAGCCGAAGGAAACCCTGGATGGTCTGGTCAGACAGGACATCATCACTCCTGTAACAACGCCGACCTCAAGGATTAGTTCGATGGTTCTGGTACCTAAGAAGAACGGCACACTATGTATCTGTTTAGATCCCAAACACTTAAACAAAGCTATCAAGCGAGGGGATTATCCTCTGCCAACTACTGAAGATGTAGCTACACGCTGACACGGTGCTAAAGTCTTCACGATTCTCGATGTCCGCAATGGAGGACCTTTGGCACGTGAGTCTCGAAGAACAATCATCATATCTAACCACATTCCACACACCTTTTCGGCGATACCGCTGGAGGCATATGCCATTTGGGATCAGCTCAGCACCAGAAGTCTTCCAACGCAAGATGCATGAGCTGGTGGAAGGACTACAAGGGATAGAGGTCATTGCAGATGATTTTGTAACAGTTGGTTTTGGACAGACGCTTGAAGTAGTAATTCGAGACCATGACAAACACCTGGAAGCTTTTCTTCATCGATGTAATGAACGTGGTGTTGTGTTAAACATGGACAAACTGAAACTACGTAGGCAAGAAGTACCTTTTATTAGACACATTGCTACGCGAAGAGGACTTTGTGTTGATCCAGCCAAAGTTAAAGCAATTTTGGAGATGCCGTCACCGACTGATGTATCAGCGACTGCTTGGACTTGCTCAATATCTGAGTAGGTTTCTCCCACATCTGTCAGACATCACGAAACTGCTCAGAGATTTGATGTTGAAGGACGCAGAACAGTTCTGGGGAGAATCATAAGAATTAGTTTTGCAACGACTCAAAGTAGCGGTCACCAGCACGCCAGTCCTCCATTATTATAATCTCAAGGAAGAAGTTTCTCTACAATGCCATGCATCTCAATCTGGACTTAGAACAGCAATGATGCAGAATGGACAACCAGTCACATATGCGTCAAGAGCATTAACATCAGCAGAGACAAGATACGCACTGATCGAGAAAGAACTTCTACTGATTGTGTTCACCTGTGATAAATTTGAAGCCGACATCTACGGCCGGGACATGGTGAATATTGAAATGGGTCACCGTCCGTTGGAATCAATAGTGCTCAAGCCACTAAACAATGCGCCGAAACAACTTCAACCAACTAAGACTCCAAAAATACAGTCTGAGAGTTTCATATAAGAAAGGGGAGAAGATGGCCCCAGCTGATACACTTAGCAGAGCATACCTGCCAGAGGTTAACACCTGTGATTGGACACATGAGCTGGAAGAAATCGATCATCGCGAACCCTTCCGATTGGAGATTCATGCTAGCAACAACTTAATCATGCTGCAGCGGATGACCCGGTTCAGAGTGTTTGTAATTATTCAGCAAAGATGGCCTTGGATCAAGTCAGAGTTACCTGAATGCCTCCACCCCTACTTTGACTTTCGAGATGAACTGACGGTCCATGGTGAATTGATAGTCAAGGGACAGCAACTTGTGGTGCCAGCTGCACTACCTAAGGAACTAATGTCAGTAGCACATTCAACGCACATTGGCATAGAAGGTTGTATCCGCAGAGTCTGTGACAGCCTCTATTGGCCCAGGATGTCAACAATAGTTTAAACAATACATCGCGAGGTGTGACATCTGTTTAGTTCATCACAGTTCTGTAAGTAAGGAACCACAACGACAGCACAAGATTGTGGCTAGGCCTTTGTCGAAGGTTGGGGGTGGCCTTTGTGAGCTACATGGCCATACCCTGCTCGTCATGTGTGATTACTACAGTCATCGAAGTAGTCAGCCTCACTTCAGTTACTACACGCAGCATTCTGAGAGAACTCAAGGAAATGTTTGCGAGATTTGGACTACCAGACATCCTAGTAACGGATAACGGTCCACAATTTGCATCAGCAGTATTTGCAGTATTTGCCAAGCCATGGGGATTTAAACACGTAACCTCCCTACCCACAGTCCAATGGAAAAACCGAGTATGCCATCAAGACCGTCAAACGACTCTTCACAAAATGGAAGGAGTCTGGTCAATCAGAGGTTTTAACTCTATTAGATTGGCACAACATGCCGAGTGAAGGTGTGGGCGCAAGCCCTGCACAGCGGCTTATGGGTCGTAGGTGCTAGACACTACTTGCTATAGCGGGAACACTCCTGCAGCCTTGATATTTGAATGAGGAAGACACTCGTGCGCTTGTCGGCATGAAGCAACGTCAACAACATTATTACAACATGCATGCTAAACCATTTCAAACAACACACCCTGGTGATACAGTGCGGATGAAACTCTCTGTCCAGAGTACTTGAAGTGCTGGTACATGCTCAAGTGTGGTGGGTCCTAGAAGAACATGATCTCTCGTTCTCATCCTTGTTTTCAAATCCCTCCATGGCCTCGCCCTCCATACCTCTGTAATTTTCTCCAGCCCCACAACCCCCCCCCCCACCCTCGAGATATCTGCACTCCTCTAATTCTGCCCTCTTGAGCATCCCTGATTATAATCACTCAACCATTGGTGGCCATGTCTTTTGTTGCCTAGGCCCTAAGCTCTGGAATTCCCTGCCTAAACCTCTCCGCCTCTCTACCTCTCTTTCCTCCTTTAAGATGCTCCTTCAAACCTACCTCTTTGACCAAGCTTTTGGTCACCTGCCCTAATTTCTCCTTATGTGGCTCGGTGTCAAATTTTTATCTTATAATACTCCTGTGAAGCGCCTTGGGATGTTTTACTACATTAAAGGCGCTATATAAATACAAATATGTGTTGTTGTTGTAGTTGCGGAAGCTATGACGTGCAAGTCAGAGGCTCATCATACCGCATGAATCACCGTCAGTTGATTTATGCTGCTGAGCCATCTGTAGACAACACTCCTGAGATTGAGGACGCTTCAGAAACGCAGGTCCCCAGCGGTCCTCTCAACTGTCCACAGTCTCCGAATCAAGCGACAACACCTACAACAGCAGACATGCCTGGTACTCAGACACCAGTCGCCGATCACGTATCTGGAAGACAGCACAAGCCTCCAGCTTGATTGAAGGACTATGTGTTTCTGGAGTGCCTGTTTGCAATTGTGTGTTTTGTTTCGGCTAAATTTCAGAGTTCAACTATGTTTGTTTTTGTTGCCCTCTGAAACGGTACGCAGTGTATCTTTCTTCTGTGAGGGGAAAGATGTGACGCGGGGCACTCGTTTGCTGTACATGCGTGGCACCTGCGTCATGGTCACGTGTCTTGCATGTCTCCCTCCCTCTCTCCTGTGCGTAGGTTGGGCTGCAGACTCGTGAAACTCAGCACTGGCTCCTGCAGCTCTTACAAGTTTAACTTGTTTATATGCTTAATAAAACGTTGATACTCTTTCTAATAACGCACGGCTTTGACTACTCTCTAAAGAGGTAGCGACACAATAGCCATTGTAAACACAATCGGAACACGGTGGGGTAGATTCTGGCCTTCACCACCTGAGTGGGAATCTGATGGAACAGATCAGCCGCTCGTTATAGAACCCGCCGATTTAAATCAATGGAATGAAGATCAGGCGGGTTCCGCAAAGGGTGGGTGATTCGCTCTGCCAGACTACTGCCCAGGCGCTGAAGACGGAAATCTACCTCAGTGTACCTTGCAAAGTCATTCCTTTTAACAGCAAAGCAGAATTTACATGTTCCCAATACTGGTGCATCCTGTTTGAATGGCAACTTTTAGTAATGGTTTAATACAGTTTTAAATACAGAAAAATTAATACGAAGCAGTTATTGGTTTCAATATGGGGCTACACCAGCCCCCCAGCAAAAGACATATTCAAAATTTGTAACTGACCCTGCCGTAAGATATTTGTCTTAAGCCTACAACCCCCGACCCGACCTGAACACTGACCCATTATCAGCATAAGGCAAGGCTGGCTGGGAACACAGATACAACTTTGTTGTCTCACTTTTTCCCAGTCCTTCCACAATTCACACACGGCACTGTGTGCTCCTGGATCACATGCACTGCACAGAAGCCCTTGGAGAGATCCTCAACCCCTGGGTCTTCAGCACAGAGAGAAGGTTTGTGTAATAATCTGCAGTGGGCAAACAGTAAGTGCCAGCTTCAGCTCCAAAACTAACCGTGCAGCCACTTTGGAGCCAATCACAGTTATTGCTTGGCTCAAACTTTTTTTTTTAAATGGATAATTCACTCTTTGACTGCAGAGACCCCAGCTGAAAATATTACCAGTGATGGGCAGATGACATTTATTTGCACCATCAATCAAATAAAATGAAGAAAGCCCCATTACTGCTTAGACTCATCAGGAAGGAGGGAGAGAGTAAGAAGGATAGTAAAAGATGCACTGCAGCAACTCGCCAAGGCTTCTCCTGCAGCATCTCCCAAGCCCGCGACCTCTTCCACCAGCTAGAAGGACAAGTCAGCAGGTGCATGGGAACACCACCACCTCCAAGTTCCCCTCCAATCACACACCATCCTGACTTGGACATATATCGCCGTTCCTTCATCGTTGTTTGGATCAAAATCTGGTCATCCATTTTGAACCTAAGAAAGATAAAGCCGAGTATTTTTTAAATGATGAAAAGCTGGAAACAGTGGAGGTCCAAAGAGATTTTGGGGTCCATGTACACAGATGACTAAAATGAAGTGGAATATTAGAGTTGATATCTAGAGAGCTAGAATATAAAGGGGAGGAAGTTTTGCTACAGCTTTGCAAAGCCATGGTTAGATCACATCTGGAGTACTGTGTACAGTTCTGGGCATCGTGCCTTAGAAAGGATATATTGGGCTTGGAAGGAGTGCAGTGCAGATTCACCAGAATGTTTCCAGGGGTCCAGGGTTAAATTTTGAGGAGAGATTATATAAACTAGGCTTGTATTCCCTGGAATATAGAAGGTTAAGGGATGATTTGATTGAGGCTTTTAGGATTTTGAATGGAATTCTTAGAGTAGATAGAGAGAAACATTTTTACTGGTGGGGGAGTCTAGTACAAGGGGTCATAACCTTAAAATCAGAGCCAGGCCATTCTCAAGAGAAGTTAGGAAATACTTCTTCACACAATGGGTGGTTGAAGTGTGGAACTCTCTTCCACAAAAAGCAGTAGATGCTAGCTCAATTAAAAATTTTAAAACTGAGATCGATAAATTTTTGCTAGCTAACAGTCTTACGGGATATGGAGCCAAGGCGGGTAAATGGAGTTGAGGTACAGATCAGCCATGATCTCACTGAATGGCGGAACAGGCTAGAGGGGCTGAATGGCTTACTCCTGTTCCTATGTTCCTAATGCTGTACATTTTTTAAATAGCACTGCGGGAGCACCTAAACCACATGGATTACAACAGTTCAAGAAGGCAGCTCCACTGTTATTTATAGCATCAAACGGAGATCAGACCAAAACCAAACAATGGAATTCCCCTTATTCTGTCCGATGCATCTGTCAGGTGCCTCCTCCTATGTCAACTCATACTGCCTACAACTTCCGCACCACTAAGTCCCTCTCTTCATCCACATTGTTCAGTGTCTTTCCATTGACTGTATAATTCCATTCCTTATTTTTAGTCCCAAAATGTATTACCAATTATATGCATTAAACTACATCTGCTAACCTGTCCATGTCTTCCAGATTTTTTAAAAAGTCCTCCTCACTGTTCGCCAAATCTCCTGCTTTTGTGTCATCAGCAAATTTAGAGATTCTGTTCCCTACACCCAAGTCCAAGTCATCTATATATATTGAGAGCAAAAGTGGACCCAGCACTGACCCTTGGAGTACACCACTTTGAACCATAAGGCATTCGATAAGGTGCCACATAAAAGGTTATTACACAAGATTAGGGCTCATGGGGTTGGGGGTAATATAGTAGCATGGATAGAGGATTGGTTAACGGACAGAAAACAGAGAGTAGGGATAAACAGATCTTTTTCAGGTTGGCAGGCTGTAACTAGTGGGGTGCCGCAAGGATCAGTGTTGGGGTCTCAGCTATTTACAATCTATATTAATGACCTAGATGAAGGGACAGTAAGCTGTGAGAACACAAAGGCCGGAATTTTGCCGGCGCTCAGGGGGCGGGTTTGGAGGCGGGACATCCGGCAAAATCGCAAAGTTTGAAAGCGGGTCGGAAACCCATTGTCAACCCGCCTCCAATCAATCTTCCCAAGTGTCGGGTCCCCGATTTGTGCATGGACCCAACACCTAGCGGCAGGAAGAGGATTATAGCCACTTAACTGCTTGTTAACAGGTTGTTAACAGGCAGTTAAGAGGCTTTTTGCAATTTTGACAGCTCTACTGCGGGCTTCCTGACGTCCGGACACCACGCCAGGTAAGTGTGGCGTGTTGTGAGTCTACTGTAATGTTTCTGCATTGATGACAGCTGCAGAAGTGGTGGGAAGGATCCAATGGTGCACTGGTGAGTTTCAGAGGTAAGATAATGTTGGGAAAATCATTTTTAATGCATTTACACTTTTCTGTAGGTAACAAGTTTTGATTTGTATGTGTAGTCCCACCTCATTGGGAGAACCTCTCTCACTAGTGACAGATCGCTTCTGTAACCTCACCTGCAGCTGCCATCTGTTCTAGCCTAAGGAGGGAGTCACTGGAGAGTCTGGGTGCAAGAGCTCATCTTTGTACAGTGATTGTCAGTGTTTGCAGCACCTCAATGCTGTCAAACACTGAGAAATCCGCTGTCAAAAAAAAATGTGCATGGCCCCTTAAAGAAAACCAGCAGATGACGCGTCATCAACTGACGTCATCTGACACCGGCTTCCTCTTAATTGGCCGGCAAGCCCGCAAGGCGGGCTTAACAAGGCCAATTGACACAAAATCACCTTTGTGCGTCTGATGTCGTTGGGGGCAGGGCTGGAACCCGGAAGGCAGCTGTCCCGCACCCAAGCCGCCTTGAACAGAAAAATCGCAGCCCATGAGACTGCAAAGGAATATAGATAGACTAAGTGAGCGAGCAGTAAGGTGGCAGATGGAGTATAATGTAAGGAAATGTGAGGTTATTTACTTTGGTAGGAAGAATAGAAAAACAGAATATTTTTTAAATGGTGAGAAACTTTCAAATGTTGGTGTTCAGAGAGATTTGGGTGTCCTCGTGCAAGAAACACAGAAAGCTAGCATGCAGGTACAGCAAGCAATAAGGAAGGCAAACGGCATGTTGACCTTTATTACAAGGGGGTTGGAGTATAAGAGTAAGGAAGTCTCACTACAGTTGTACAGGACCTTGGTGAGACCACACCTGGAGTACTGTGCACAGTTTTGGGGGGAAAAATTCAGCTGCTTGCGCCTCCCGTTAGCGCCTTAAGAGGGCGCTAATGGGGCGTAAAGCAGCTAACGCCCGGGCGCAGCGCCGCCCACGCCTCCCGAAAAATTTAGCGGGAGGTTAGCGGCGGCGCCAGCCGGTAGCGCCCTGTGGCGCTGCGCCGCCGGCGATGACGTCATCGCCGTGCGCAGCACCCCGCTCGCGCTCCAGCCGCGATCTTCAGTCGCGCCCCCTGATTTACCGCCAGACGCTATGTCCGACGGGTTCAGGGAGGCGTACGTGCGGCCGGGGCGGCGATATTTAAAGGGGAGGTGGCAGGCGGCCATTTTTGTTGCAGGCCGCCTGCCAGCACCTGCCCCCGGCCCCCGTGAAGCCCCCCCACCGTGAAGTGCCGGCTGCGCTCCAAGAGCCCGGCACTTCTCTTGAGTGCCGGGCTCTTTTGCCGGCACTCCCGATCCCTGGGGGCCCAGCTGGGCCCCGGTTCGCGCTGCGCAGGGTCCCTCCCCTTTAAGAAGGGGAGGAAGGCCTGCAATAACGCGGCGCGACATGCCGCAGCGCGTGGCGCTGCGGCACGTAGCGCCAGGATATTCACTCGCAGCGCCCCAAGAGGGATGCGGGGTGCTTCCAGTTGCGCCCCGCTTCCCTCTTGGGGCGCAACCACTGAAGTTCCGGCGCGGGGCCGCTAATTTTTTCGGGGCGCTAAAAGTCGCGCCCCGGCGAGGTTAGCGCCCCAAATGGGGCGCGACTCAATTTTTACCCCTTGGTGTCCTTATCTAAGGAAGGATATACTTGCCTTGGAGACGGTGCAACGAAGGTTCACTAGATTGATTCCTGGGATGAGAGGGCTGTCCTATGATGAGAGATTGTGTAGAATGAGCCTATACTCTCTGGAGTTTAGAAGAATGAGAGATGATCTCATTGAAACATACAAGATTCTGAAGAGGATTGACAGGGTAGATGCTGAGAGGTTGTTTCCCCTGGCTGGAGTGTCTAGAACTAGGGGGCATAGTCTCAGGATAAGGGGTAGGCCATTTAAGACTGAAATGAGGAGGAATTTCTTCACTCAAAGGGTTGTGAATCTTTGGAATTCTCTGCCCCAGAGGGCTGTGAATGCTGAGTCTTTGAGTATATTCAAGGCTGAGATAGATAGATTTTTGGACTCTAGGGGAATCAAGGGATATGGAGATCGGGCAGGAAAGTGGAGTTGAGGTCGATGATCAGCCATGACCTTATTGAATGGCGAAGCAGGCTCGAGGGGCCGTATGGCCTACTCCTGCTCTTACTTCTTATGTTCTCGTGAACCCTTCTCCAATCTGACCAACACTCATTTTCCCTAATTGTTTCCTGTCCGTCAACCACTTTCTATCCATACTGCTAAATTTGCTCTTATACCATACACCTGGATTATTCTAATAAGCCTCTTCTGCAATTCCTTATTGAATGCCTTCTGAAAATCCAATATATGCTACATCTACTGCATATTCCCTTTTTTTTATCCTGGGAGGCCAGCCAGGAGAGCATTGGAATTGTCGAGTCTGGAGGTAACAAAATTATAGATGAGGACTACAGCAGCTGATGGGTTGAGGCAGGGGCAGAGATGGCGATGTTACAGGGGTGGAAGTAGGCATAGAACACACTTAATGGCATTATCTGCTTATTGATAACCCAAAGGTCTCTGCACTATGTTTAATTCACCTTGTAATACTCTATTTAGTGAAGCATTTTAGGTTTATAAAAGATATTTATATGGTTCTATATTTTGTTTGAAAAATTGCTGGTCAGGCATTACACAGTGAACGGCAGTGAACGAACAGAAATGCAATGTTTCTTTCCTAGGCTTACATCCAATATTAAGAAGAATGGAGCAATTTAAAGTTCACGTGCACATGAAATATAGAGTGACAGAAAATATTTGGAGAGGTTGTACATCATGTAGCCAGATGCTTTGAAGGCAAAAGGGTCATTATTTTTGGACTTTGAGAAAGGTTTTTTGGTTGTCTGTGAATACATCATAAACATAAAGAAACCACGAGAAACTGGTTTCAATTAACGTTGGATGGACTGAGGGGAAATTGATGCACTTGGGGACTAATTACAACAAACATAGTTTAGATGAAAATGTTCAATTTATAGCTTTAAAGGCTGAGTTTTGGGTTTGAGTTGTAATGATTGGACATATGGGGGAGACCAGTTTCCCTTTAAGTTGATGCAGCCATGTTATGCACACAGATAAGCTCAACATGCTGGAGGAACAAATTATTGGAAGGAAATATTTTATAGTAACACATCTCATTACAAAAACATGTTCGAACAGTTAAGTGCATTTTCTGCTTTTAGTTCAGCAATCAGTAGTGGAATGTGCTGTTAAATTACACTCAGCTCAGTCTCAGCTTCAGCTGAAACGCTGTTAAACAGATGGGCTCAGATGAAATGGCCTTAGGTTCGAGTTGCTGTCAAGGGTCACAGTAGGGTTGCCAACCCTCCTGGATTACCCGGGAATATCCCAGAATGGCGTATGGATCTCCCGGGCACTGCTGCTGGTAACCCGGGAGATCTTCGCACTTTAAATTTTCCAACACAACAGAGCTCCGTCCCGCTCTGTGATGTCAATGGCTGCCACCGCAGAGTAGGCTCCAGCTTGGTGACGTCAACCCCCCACCCACCCCACCCCTCCGCTGCTGCAGAGAGCCAGTCGGGTGGCGTTCAGAAGTCAGGAGGCACTCAGGGGTCGGGGGGAAACTGGGGAATGGGAGTCGGAGATGGGGGCGGTCAGGGAGCTTGGTGGAGAGAGAGAGTCTGGGAACAGGGATGGGGGATTGGGGGAGAGAGGGAGAGGAGGAGATGGGATTCAGGGGGTGGGGGGATCGGGTGAAGGGACTCACGGGGAGAGAGGGAGTCTGGGAACGGGGTTGGGGGAAGAATAGGGGATGGGAGTGGTGATGGGTGAGAGAGAAAGAGAGAGAACTATGGAAACTGGTTATTGAGTCCGAGTCCAGGGTGCTGAGCTGAGTTTAGGACAATGTGCCCTGTGAGGTGTGCCCCAAACACTGCCCACTGCCCTTTGTGCGATCACATGGTTTGGTTCAGGTGTGTTTGTACCGGCCGGTTTTGACATGTGATGTCCAAGTACAGATCGGCTCTGACTGAGGCTCCCAGTTCACAGTTGTCACCTTTACATGAAACTTGTGTCTAAATTCGAGTCCAAGGAGATAGGAAGATAGATGGGGCCTGTTAAAAGTGGCATCGACTGGAAAGCCTGATCACACATTGTGCAGTGCAGCGGGATTCTAGCTATAGTTACAGGATGAATAGCAGCGGTGTATAGGATTACTATTAGTTATAGGTAGGATATTGGGGGGTTACACCCAGTTACGAATAGACTATCAGTGAGTATTGTATTACTGTTGGTCATGAAGGGAATCTGAGAGTTACCAGTATTAGTATTAGTTATCAGTACCATTTTAGTGAGTTACTATTAGTTACTAGTGGATTTAAAGTTCCTCCCACCTCTGGTATCCCCACTGCGAATCGCTCCCCCACCTTTGGATTCCACTCTTCCCCGCACTCAGTTTCCCTTCTCCGCCTGCTCATGGGTGCCCTCCTTGGATCGGAATTTCTCGCACAACAGCTGCTAGCGCAAAAGCACGAGCAACAATACTCAACTACACGGGACCCAACCTTTACAAGGTAAATGCAATAACGTTTGCGGACATCACGTGATCAGACTTGAAGCGATCAGATGTCACGTGGTCAGACATCATGCGATCAGATGTCACTTGATCAGACGTCATGTAATCAGGCTGTCACGTGATCAGCCACCAGAAATGCCTCCAGACTTGGCAACCCTCCATTTAAAGGAGCTGTGGGCTGGTTTCAGGATGTGTGATGGGAAGCATTGCAGCACCAAAAACAAAACCAACAAATATAATGCCATTTTTAATTGTTGTTTGAAGAAACAATTTTTTTTTTTTTAAATCGACAAATAGGCGGGTGGCCTTGCAGGGAAAACATTAGCTTTTCTGGGAAATAACTTTTCCGCCCTTCGGCTTGTTCTCTGACAGTTGTTTTTCTTCACGGCTGAATATTTTCAACAGACATTTTCTGCCCACTCTATTGAATTAAAAGGCAAGATCAGGGCAAACTCTTTAAGGGTTCACTTTTAAATGAGATCATTTTACAAAACAGACTGTGTCACACAAATGAAATCAGTCAACCTTCCACAGCTGTGATTACCAGCTGTCACAGTCAGATGAAAAAACTTCAAGCCAGAGTGTAGTTTGGTGTTCAAAGCTTGCATGGGTTGGGTTGGTGGCTATTGTGGAGAGAGGCAGGAGATCAGAGATCAAATGCGCTACCCACTGAGGCCCAATTTAAGTTATTTGTTTAATCAATTTTTGTTTCTCTCAATTAAACGTTAGTCCCTGCACCTCCTGCCATGAGCAATGCTCTGCTGCTGAGATGAGAAAGCCTTGAATCATGATGAATCCGAAGCCAACATTAACTCCATTTAAGGAATGCTAATGGAGCCACTTATTTGCTCAGTGTCAATTAGAGTAGGGTCGGCTTACTGACTCCGCTCTCTTTTCTAGAGACATATCGCTTTGAGAATTGGCAAACAGAAACCAAATTGAAAACAAACAGCATTTATGCCGCCGATCAGTACAGGTTTAATGTTTCTTGTACTTTTTTCAATAGTTACTACAAGTTAAAAATAAAATACACAGCACTGAATAAGCAATAAATATTGTCTCAGTTTAAATTAACCTTATGCTCGTACTAGCTTTTTTTTTACTAAATGAAAGGTCATTGGTGAATTGGAGGTGGGGAGGTAAAGAGGCAGGCTCAATATTTTGGAATAGTAGGGGACGTGGTGTCTGTGAAAGAAACTCAGCCCTAAACCACAGAGAGTGTTGAGGTAATGTTTTAAACTAATTGGACCTGATATTTATTTGGGCCTGAAATAGGTGGCGCACTGGGAACGTGCGCCAGAAGCCAGAGACACGAGGCTCACCCAAAATCAAGCCTTGCCAGCATACGGCCAGGGAGCTGCGAACATCAATCAGGCGTCCAGAGGGAGCTCGCCTGTTCCACGAGGACGTAGTTGGGATGGCTTCCTCCTCAGCGGCGGCCCTCAGGTAGGTCTTGGGGTGGGGGGGGGGTGCCGATTTGGACGGGATGGGGGAACGGGAGCAAACAGGAAGGAGGGAGGAGTGGGGTGATTGGCATGAGGGGGCCAATCAGGGGCCGGCAACGGTCATCAGGACCTTCTATTCTTATGCTCTTTCGGGTCCACATTCAGGTAAGTATTTTTTTAACCAAACTTACCTTTTTGGTATCGGCCGCATGTAGACCTGGTTATCCAGCGCCGGGAATTTGCACGTGCCTGTTTGAGGTGCGGGCCCTGGAAGCCTATACATGGAGCCTTTAACAATATCGTGAGCAGCGCACTTCTGGAACAGAATGTGCGCACTCACGCCACCCGTCCTATTGGACACTTTGGCGCCCGTTTTATGCCTGTAAAACGGATGTGGCGCCTGTGAATTTCTAGGCCATTGTTCCAGGCACGCAGTCCGCAATTGACAAAGTATATTCAAGGCCCGATTAAATAAATTAGTATCGCAGTAGTGATTCTTCCTACTTGCAGTCCTTTTATTTCTGGAACAAACATACAAGTGATTTGCCGCAGGGAGCGTGCCCGTGAATTTCCGCATTTATCATGTGTCGGGGGATCTGCAGCCCAAGGATTCCAATTTTGCAGAAAAGGTTTTGGAGCAAGAACAAATCAATTTCTGCCCTAACCATAAAGGGCTGCTAAAGAATAGGGTAACTGAAAATTCAACAGTTGGAAAATGTTGGCTTTTACATCTAAGCCTGTGAGGAATTACTGCTGAGCTACCCCAGTCTATCTGTCTCTGTAATCATTACTAATAACTTGCAAATGAAGTAAAGAATTGGCTTGAAATGCAACTTCAGGAAATTCAAAATAAGGAGATGAAGAGGCAGAAGAAGAAATGGAGACAGGGAAAATAGTATCATTGCACAAACGAGCCAGTGATTTTACTTCTAAGGATGGCACAATATGCTGGAATACTAACTCTGGAATCTGTGCTCAAATCCAACTTCCGACAGATGGGAGGAAAGCCTTCTCCTACAAGGGGGCTGTCTGTTCACTGTCACAAATTAGAAGGGCTCTGCCAGCCATCGTCTCGGCTCCAGTTCACATTATTGTTGACATTGGCAAACAGAGTGAGAGACCACATGAAAAAGCTTGAGAAATGGCAATACAGTATTACCTGTTTAGACTGGGTATTAATGGCAGTGTAGAGGTTGCCATTATAAAAAAAAAACTGTTGGAACAAAAATCAGTGAAGCTCAACACAGCAACCCAACCAAAGAGAAGTACGTGCTACTGATCCTGGGGACAGTGTGCAAAAGTGTAAACATCTCACCCTGATCAATTCTTGTTGGGGGTACTGTAGTAGTGCGATGTAGGACTGCAGTAGTAGTGCCATGTCATCGTGAAGGTTTTTGTTATAAACAGATGAGTGACCAATAGGGCGAATGAAACCTCACAAATAAGACATTTTAATATTTATCAAGCGTTGGGGTTGTATGTAGTTTGAGACAAATTGGTGCAATTTTTTTCCAGCCTTGTAATAAGCAGACGATTGCACCTTTAGAAGGTTCCTGAGCTCTTCCTTGTTTCTAATGTCCTGACTGCCCCATTGAATAACACCAGCCAGATCAAGTAACCAGTGCCTTGAGACAATCAATGCAATTGCCATCAGAGACACAGCTGGAAGGTCAGTGCAGCATCAGCTAGCTCATCATGGCAAAGAATCTTCAGAACAAAACTGCCCCACAGTTCTCAACCAACACTGAAAAATAAAAAGCTACTCACAGTAAATGTCCCTTTAATAGGAGCCATTGGTTAGGAATCTTTTTTCCATGCTTGAAACTTGACGTCCCATTATTTGTCAAATGTATTATTTTAGTGGAATGAATTTCTGCTATACTTGCAGATCATTCCTATCCTCCTGAATTTATATCCTGATATGTATTTTGGTTGCGTGGCACTAACATTATACAGCACTATAAGTGGCATCACCTCAAGTAGATTCATTCAGAAAAAAAAACAACCCCAGTCCTTGATAAATATTAAATTGTCGGCATTCTGCTGTGGTAAGTCTTAATTGTGAGGTTTCACTCGCCCTATTGGTGTTGCCTTCGTCACTCATCTGTTTATAACAAAAACCTGTTTTAAAAGGTTCTGCAATCCCCTGCAAAAGTTGCCCTTCCCCCACCCTACAACGGTGGTCATCAAGCACACAATGTTATGTCATTCTCGGGTGTCCAGAGCATGCATCTCCCTGAAATATTCTGAAATTATATGGGGGTAACTTTAACCTACTTTAACCGGGCAGGAAACCCACGGGATTGGGTGCAACGCCAGTTGTACAGCTTGCCCACTATTACTCTCCGTTGACTTCGCGATGGGCGGTTTGGGTTAAAATTGCCCCCAATGTAGAAGACTGCAATCTATCGGGTGCCTTTCTGATTGGATTTGATTTGATTTATTTATGTTTTCCATTTATATGTTTTCCAATGCAAAACCTAGCACACAAGGCAGGGGTTCCCAATTATGTTCAGACAAGGTCCACTTACCTTATTCATTGTTACCTCCCAGTCGGGGAACACTTCAGCAGTCAAGGACATTCAACCTCGGATCTGCGGGCAAGCGTTCTCCAAGGCGGCCTTCGAGACACACGACAATGCAAAATCATCGAGCAGAAACTGATAGCCAAGTTCCGCACCCATGAGGACGGCCTCAACCGGGATCTTGGTTTCATGTCACGCTACATAACGTAGAGTCATCCAGACTCGAGTCGTCATTGGCTTGTTCACAGATGTGATTTCCAGTTTTAAAAAAAAGTAAAAAGCTTAACCATACAGACTGCAGCATTTGACATGTTGGACCCCCTGTGACCCCACCTCATTGGCTTAGCTGTATTTTGCTGTGTCTTTGATGTAATGCCTTCCTGACTGGCCTGATTGTATCTCTGCCGAGGTGTGATGGAGGGCAGTCAGTAAGATTTACTGTAGTCGTCTGACATTGTACGCTACACATTGTTCTCTGTCTATATATGCTTTGCTGATTTGTATTCCTTCACTTTACCTGACGAAGGAGCAGCGCTCCGAAAGCTTGTGATTTCAAATAAAACTGTTGGACTATAACCTGGTGTTGTGCGACTTCTCATTTTTGTCCACCCCAGTCCAACACCGGCATCTCCGCATCATGTACCTTATTCATTGATCATACTGAGATCTGGATAGGACATTACCTCAATACTGCTTTTTATGAAGTCTCTCCCTGGGACCAAAATTCCTGTTTTTGCCAAATTTAGCAAAAAAAAGACAAAGATATGAAGCAGTGCTTCCTACAGGAAATCTCAACCCCCACCCCGGGTCTGTTGCACTCCTCTTTTCTCTCTGTGTTTACTCTGTTCTCTATCCATATCTCTGTTACTCTGTCAGCTGTGGCTCAGTGGGTAGCACACTCGCCTCTGAATCAGAAGGTTTGTGGGTTCACAGTCCCACTCCAGGGACTTGAGCACATAAATCTAGGCTGACACTCCAATGCAGTGCTGAGGGAGTGCTGCACTGTTGGAGGTGCCGTCTTTCGGATGAGACGTTAAACCGAGGTCCTGGTGTCCTGGCCAATATTTATCCCTCAACCAACATAACAAAAACAGATTATCTGATCATTATCACATTGCTGTTTGTGGGAGCTTGCTATGCACAAATTGGCTGCCGCGTTTCTCACATTACAACAGTGACTCCACTTCAAACAGTACTTCATTGACTGTAAAGCGCTTTGGGACGTCCGGTGGTCATGAAAGGCGCTCTAGAAATGCAAGTATTTCTTTCTCGGACGGCTCCTGGTTTTTTCTGTTACTTTACAGAATCACAGAATCCCCACAGTACAGATAGAGGCCATTTCGGCCCATCGAGCCTGCACCGACACATATCCCACCCTATCCCCGTAACCCCACATATTTAATCCCCCTAACACTAAGGGTCAATTTATCATAGCCAAATCAACCTAACCCACACATCTTTGGACTGTGGGAGGAAACCAGAGCACCCAGAGGAAACCCACGCAAACACGGGGAGAATGTGCAAACTCTACACAGACAGTCACCCGAGGCTGGATTTGAACCCGGGTCCCTGGCGCTGTGAGGCAACAGTGCTAACCACTATGCCACCGTGTTGCCCACTAAAAACGGGCCCTTTGGGACAACGTCATCATTTCCGTAGTCGGCAGGATTCGAACCTGCGCGGGGAAACCCCAATGGATTTCTAGTCCATCGCCTTAACCACTCGGCCACGACTACCCCGACAGCAACAAAAATGGCCGCCCGGCACCTCGCCTTTAAATAGCGCCGCCCCAGCCGCAGGTAGGCCCCCTGACCCCATCGAACATAGTGTCCCGCGCTAAGTCAGGGGGCGCTACCGAAGATCGTGGCCGGGGTGTGAGTGGGGCGCTGTGCATGGCGCAGCGCCGCAGGGCGCTAACGGTTACCGCCGCCGCTAACCTCCCACTGAATTTCTTAGGGCGCTAACGGGAGGCGCAAAGCAACCAAATTTTTCCCCCATAGAGTCATAACGGCACAGAAGGAGGCCATTTGGCCCATTGAGTCCGTGCTGGCTCTCTGTAGAGCAATCCAGTCAGTCCCATTCCCCCACTCTATCCCCGTGTCCCTGCAAGTTTATTTCCCTCAAGTGCCTATCCAGTCTCCCCTTGAAAACATTGAGTGTCTCCGCTTCCACCACTTCCGTCGGCAGCGAGTTCCAGGTCCTCACCACTTGCTGTGTAAAAAAGTTTTCCTCACATCCCCCCTGTATCTCTTGCCCAAAACCTTAAATCTGTGTCCCCTAGTCCTTGTACCATCAACTAGTTGGAACAGCCTTTTCCCATCTAGCCTATCCAAACCCATCATAATTCCTGGAAACTTTGAAGCACCAAATATAATGCATTTGATGGTATTTCTCACTAAATGAGCACCTTAAAGG